>JAXCMG010000021.1:8679733-8777229 GCA_034642415.1 Podarcis siculus
ACTCGATGGCCCTTGTGGTCTCTTCCAACTCTATGATTCTATGATTCATTGCTCTTGGGCAGCAACTTGTGTTACCAGCTTCTGAACAAAAGGGAGTTTAAACCAAATTATCTCTTCCTTCCCTAGGTGTAATATCAGCTATCTCGAAGAGTGGCTTAAGCAGAAGAATCTGCAGAGCAGCTCTGCCAAGGAGACATTGGAACCCCTTTCCCAAGCAGCTTGGCTCCTTCAGGTTAAAAAGACCACAGATGAGGATGCCAAAGAGATTTATGAACGCTGCACATCCCTCACTGCTGTGCAGGTACTTAAACCTAAGGTCTTCCTCCCTTGCTTGGTAGATTCCTAAAGTATCAGTTTATGAAACTTCCCTGGCTGTACAGACAGTCTTATTTGAAACCTGGTAAGCATTGTACATGGGTGGCACTGTGGATTAAACCACAGAGCCTAGGACTTGCCTATCAGAAGGTCTGCGGTTCGAGTCCCCGGGACGGGGTGAGCTCCTGTTGCTCAGTCCCTGCTCCTGCCAACCTAGCAGTTCGAAAGCACGTCACAGTGCAAGTAGGTACCGCTCCGGTGGGAAGGTAAATGATGTTTCCGTGCGCTGCTCTGGTTCGCCAGAAGCGGCTTAGTCATGCTGGCCACATGACCCGGAAGCTGTACGCCGGCTCCCTTGGCCAGTAAAGCGAGATGAGCGCCGCAACCCCAGAGTCGGCCACAACTGGACCTGATGGTCAGGGGTCCCTTTACCTTTACCTTTAAGCATTGTGCAAGCAAGCACAGTTGTGGTGAAATGCCATGCACCGCCTTTAAAGTGCAAGTCATTTCATTAAAATTGCTTTTTTACCAGTTCCTTTTCTCTGTCTTTCCTCCACCCTCTTTTTTCTGGATTTTCTTTTTTCATAATTGAAATTTTCCTATGCTGTCGTCGTCTCCATCCTCTGTGTCCCCATATTATTCCTTGGATTATAACAGGGTTTCTCTTTTTTGCTCAATTTCCAATTCACTATATCAGCCCCTCCTGACAACTCCCTTTTCCATTCTGCTGCCCTGGGGGGGGGATAACCTCAATACATATTTCAGTTATGACTGTAGAATCATTACAGCTTTTACTTGTATTGGTAGTATTCATGAATTTCTTTAAATCGTCCCTACAGATAGTAAAAATCCTCAACTCCTACACACCCATAGATGATTTTGAGAAAAGGGTGACTCCATCATTCGTTCGTAAAGTGCAGGTATGAATATTAAATCACAATCTCATTCAGAAGACATGTACTTTCTTTTTTAAAAAAACCTGTTCCTGTTGGCAGCTTTAGCTCTTGTTACTTTAATCTTTTCTCTCTTTATTCTAATTCCAGGCTATGCTGAACAACAGAGAGAATTCTCCGCTGTTGATGCTGGATACGAAATATCTCTTTCAAGTGACATTTCCTTTCACCCCTTCGCCGCATGCTCTGGAAACGATACAGATCCCCAGCAGTTTCAAGCTTGGCTTTCTCACTAGAATATAACAAATATAGTGGTACTTCGGAAGTCGATTGGAATCCATTCCGGAAATCCGTTTGACTTCCAAAACGTTCGGAAACCAAGGCTCAGTTTCCGAGTCACGTCAGACATTCAGGTTCCAAAGAACGTTCGCAAACTGGAACACTCACTTCCGGGTTTGCGGCCTTTGGGAGCCAAAACGTTCAACTTGCAAGGCGTTTGGGATCCAAGATACGACTATAAACTAAAAAAAGAATCAATCTCTTGAAGGATAAATGAACATCACTCATCTATGCGCTTCCTCGATCACTGTGAAGTAATGTTTCTTAGAAGATAAATTTTTGAAAAACATTTGGAAATCGAGGTGTAAGAAATGGATTGCTGCATGTCCTATGGCCTATCCAAATGCTTTTAATCTTATTCCCTTTTGTAGATTGGACCTCATTGTAGCTTACAGGTGCTCAGCGCTGGGTTCCAGTCATGTTGAAGGCACTGGGGCCATGGTGGTTCTCTGTATTACTAAATAACTTTCTATAATGAAGGACTAACAAGACAATTCTTTGTAATATTTTACTTTGATACAGTATTTGTAACACTGTAAATTTACATGCCTGTATATGTATGTTTTATGGGAACATTCATCTTGGTTATTTAATAAGTATGCATATAAATGATAAGATGAAATAGATGACGGTTATACCATGATTTTTATTGTCTCAGATTATTGTCACATATCTGGGTTCACACTCAAAAAACTCAGGTAAGGGAGGGAAGCTTGCTAAGATGCATTCATTTGTTGCAAAAAGAAATCCAAAATAGGCATCATATTCCCAGATGAATGTCAGGGGTGTTTCCACACTAATCATTTTTTAGTGACACAGCTCACTAACACATTTATTCTGAAGAATCCAGATGTCATTTCTACCAAGCTGTTACATTCTGACTTTTCCAGTGCCAAGGTTGTCATTTTATAAAATTATTATTATTATTATTATTAAAGTGCTGTGTTGTGGCGATTTCTGGAGCTTCTAGCATATACTCCTTTCAGATGTGAGCTCTAGCAACACAATAGTCTCATGGATGGTGCTTCATCTCACATTGCTCCTTACCTGACCATCCCTTTGGCTCACCTCTTCTAAGATCTGTTCCCTCTGCAGTGGAAGTCCTGAAGATAAAACTGCAGTGAGATCTGCTAGAGTTTCTAGATATTATTTTTCTTTAGAAGATGTACAAGCCCATTTCAAATGCGTTATATAGCTTGCTTACAGCCTGTCACCCCCAGATCACATGGAGTTCTTTCCCTCATCCTCGCTGCTAACTGCAAGGACCTCCGCCCAACCTACTGTCATTCAAAGTTGAAACTCTAAACCTGCTCACTAGGTAAAGGTAAAGATACCCCTGCCCGTACGGGCCAGTCTTGACAGACTCTAGGGTTGTGCGCTCATCTCACCCTATAGGCCGGGAGCCAGCGCTGTCCGCAGACACTTCCGGGTCACGTGGCCAGCGTGACAAGCTGCATCTGGCGAGCCAGCGCAGCACACGGAACGCCGTTTACCTTCCCGCTATAAAGCGGTACCTATTTATCTACTTGCACTTTAAGGGTGCTTTCGAACTGCTAGGTTGGCAGGCGCTGGGACCGAATGACGGGAGTGCACCCCGCCGCAGGGATTCGAACTGCCGACCATGCGATCGGCAAGTCCTAGGCACTGAGGTTTTACCCACAGCACCACCCGCGTCCCAGCATCCCCCAAAGAAGAAGCCCCTCTCCCCCTTGCCTGGCAGCCTTGCCCTCTGATGGTTTCCTTGATGGTCCATCACTGGCCTTTGTCCTCTGCTAATGGCCCATCCAGCTGGCTCTGAGCTGGCTTGGCTTGTTAGCATAACAAAATCCAAGGCGTTTCCATGTTTGGCAAAATTTAATAAGACTTTGATTAAGTCTAACTTTTACCAAATTAGGAATTTTGGGGAGGATCTGGCACCCAGGAATTTAGGGGAATCTGGCCCCCCACAAACCCATCAGAGTATATAAGGGGGGAGACAGCTATCCTGGTCCCAAGCTGCTGCTGCTGTTGTTTAGTTGTTTAGTCGTGTCCGACTCTTTGTGACACCATGGACCAGAGCATGCCAGGCACTCCTGTCTTCCACTGCCTCCCGCAGTTTGGTCAAACTCATGCTGGTAGCTTCGAGAACACTGTCCAACCATCTCATCCTCTGTCGTCCCCTTCTCCTTGTGCCCTCCATCTTTCCCAACATCAGGGTCTTTTCCAGGGAGTCTTCTCTTCTCATGAGGTGACCAAAGTCTTGGAGCCTCAGCTTCAGGATCTGTCCTTCCAGTGAGCACTCAGGGCTGATTTCCTTTAGAATGGAGAGGTTTGTTCTTCTTGTAGTCCATGGGACTCTCAAGAGTCTCCTCCAGCACCATAATTCAAAAGCGTGGTCCCAAGCTACAGTGGGTTTATACACCCAAACCAGCACCTTAATCTTAGGCTGCAAGCTAATTGGCAGCCAGTGTTTGTAGAAGAGAGAGGCTGTCCTTGATGCTGCCCTATGATGGGCTGGGGTTCTTAGAGCCAGAAGCAGCTGCAGGTCCTCTTTGCTGTAAGAGGGGGATGAAAACATTCAAAGCATTGGGGGTTTGCTGAGAGTTCCTCTTCTTTGGTGATCGCTCGTAGCCAGATAAGATTGTCTTCCATGAACACAGTTTTAACAGTGAGTCCATAAGTGACTGTGGAGGCCAATTCTGGATCCACACGTCCTTCCACAGTGGGGACATAGGTTTCCGGGCATGAGTTGATCACGGTGAGGGTTTGCCAAGCGTGCCTTCCTCTTAGCATGTTTCTCCCTTTCGTCCTGAGTTCAGCTGGAGCCCTCGGGTCCCCACTCTCCTGTGGGGGTTTTTTGGGGGTACGGTGAGCTCTAGCGCTGCTCTCCATGCCTTTCTGCCCGCTCTGTGTCGCGGACGACACTTAGTACACTGCTATTGTCTTCCGCAGCAGACCGGAAGTCCTAAAGCTTTGTCTTGAGAGAGTTTTTATATCTCTTTTGTTGACCAGTATTACGCTTTCCATTATAATTTTGGAAAAGAGTACAGTGGTACCTCGGGTTACAGACACTTTTAGCTTACAGACTCCGCTAACCCAGAAATAGTACCTCAGGTTAAGAACTTTGCTTCAGGATGAGAACAAAAATCACATGGCGGCGGCACGGCGGCGGCGGGAGGCCCCATTAGCTCAGGTTAAGAACAGTTTCAGGTTAAGAACGGGCCTCCAGAACGAATTAAATTCTTAACCCGAGGTACTACTGTAGTTACTTTGGAAGACGATAATCAGGCATCCGCACAACATGACCAGTCCAACAAAGCTGATGTTGAAGAATCATTGCTTTGACACAACTGATTAAAGAAACATGAGGTTTCTTCTTCCAAAGTGGTTCTTCTCTGTTTCATGTATCCAGTGATGTCAGTTGCTTAAAAGAGCCCTCAATTTGTTTGTTTCTATGTGATTTCAAGAGCTGTTGATTGTGCAGCACAATCTTTTTTGATTGCTATCAAAAACTTCTACAGAGATACAGTACACCATCCTGTTCATCAGACCAAAGCAAAGCAAGTGAAAGTTTATTGAATCTCTCTACGCTGTTACAAACCAAACTATTACTGGGACTGCTTTGTATCTGTACATTGGTTTCTGGGATGCCCTTATCAAGATACTTGGGGGGGTGTCCACAGAGTTCTTGAAAATGCAGAATACTCCTCTGACTTACTTCAGAACAACGTTTATACTACTTTACTATCACTAAAAACCTTTTAAACTTTCGGTGGTCATCTGTGGACAGATTTCATTGGGGGAACGGATGCTAAAAGACTTCGCTCACAAGTAATGTGCACAATAACTCCCATTTTCTAAGCCCTGGCCTATAAAATAGATAGCATTGTAGAACAGATTAAAAGACGCAGGCTAGATAAGTATGACTGCTGGGCTCATTTTAAGGAATAATTTCCCCCCTGCTTTGAAGCCTTTTGATCGGTTAATGGCTGACAGGAAACTGAATGCCATACAGATGGATTCAAAATGGCTCCCACTTTGATGCAAAGGCCTCTCTCGGGGGCCTTTTTGATTGATATCTGTAAGCATGTTTCATACAGAATAAAAGCATGCAAAGCCTGGAACCATGACTTTAAAAAGGGCACAATTTGACTGATGTGTAAAATTGGTATCCTGGTATTTTCTCTTGCACCCATGAGAGTTTTCCACTGAGAACAATTGTTAGTCTCTGGCACGTAAACCAGCAACGTGGAAGGTGCTACAATCCAAAAGTGCAGGCTTGTGTCTTAATACCCTCTAAGGAGATTACCTCAGCATTAAGCTTGTCCTTGTGCAATTCTACTTGCACAGAAGATTATTCCTTTGAAGTGTCTGGAAGGCAAAAGGTTCTTGCTCCGGGGAAAAGAAGGTAAGCAGTATAATATTTTGACTTGGAAGTCTCAAACCCCAAGCAATATAGCTAATTTTTACAGCAGATCAAAACACAGCACTCTTTGGTTTGTTTTATTTTTTCTACCCTGCCTTTTAGGGTGAGCTCTTGCTAGGTGGCTTTTAATAGAATTGTAAAAAGTAAAGCAACTTTGAAATGGTTACAATAACAGTAAATGGACTGAGGAATGACCTCTTGCTTTTCTGTATTTGTATATTCCGTATATTCTGAGATTCTTTGTGCCTACCCTTGGTTTGTCATCGTCCTGGCATACTTTTCCCCTTGTCCCTCAAGGGCTGCATTCATTTAATGTACACCCCCCCCAAATAAATAAGTTTTCTAGGAACTATAGTTTACTACAAAGAACTACAATTCCCAGCACCCTTAACAAATTACAGTTCCCAGGACTGTTTGTTTGGGGAGGTTTTACAGTCAGCGCTTCACTATCTAGAGTACTGGAGCCTTTACTGATCAAATCCAAGGAAGGAAGGAACAAATGAACAGGAAAAAAGGAGGAGATATATTACAAAAAACCAAAGAAGTTGGCAATAGTGGAGAAAAAATATCTCAGCTGCACCATCACAATGTCTTCTGGTTAACATCCTTTTTTTCCACTTCTCAGCACTGTACATTTAGCACAATATCCTACCAATTTAAACGGCCACTGCTTCCCCAAAGGAATCCTGGGAACTGCAGTTTGTTGAGGATGCTTAAAGTCAGAATTGTTAAATTAATTTTCTAATTTACATTTTAAAGTATTCTTTTAAACATTAAATCAATTACTCATCTTCTTCTCTCCCCGTGGTTCAGTTTGCCTACCATAAATCACTGCATTATTTTACAATTGAATATTCCATTGTTACATCCATCAAAACTTATTTACACTGTCAAATTTATCTTAATGCTACCAGCTTTTTAAAATGTACACAATTTTCACCCATATATTCAATAAACATTTCCCAATCTTCTTTAAACATATGTTCTCCTTGTTCTCTTATTCTATGTTAAATCTGCAGGCTGCACATATTCCATCGGTTTAATTTACCATTCTTCTTTTGTTTTCCATTCTTGGACTAACAAAACACAGGCCGCAGTAGCGGCATACATAAATAACCTTTTTTGACACCTGGGAATTAAAAATAAGCACCTTTTGGTCAGGTGGATCAAAAGAAGGGACATTCCAGGATCCAGTTAGAAGCCGAGATGGCTTCTGTAATTCTCTGATGTCCCACTTAAATCAGGGTTGTTGAGCAGTATGGAAGGGTGCTGGGAATTGTAGTTCTGTGAGGAGTAAACTGAAGTTTCCAGGAGTTTTTCGGGTGGAGGGAAACCCTGTGCTTTAAATGTGTATTGTGTACAAATGTGGGCTGGGCCAGCCCTGGCGAAATGCTTCGTGCATCATTCTCAAGCACCTACCTGTTCCACCCCCCCCTCTTGTCTCTCTCAGTTCCAACTCCCAGCAAAGATGTGTGACCAGACCTTTTTGGCCAATGTGTTTGGCCCTTGCGACAATTGTTCCAAAGACAGAGCCCTCCGGGAGATATACCGCAAATCAGAAAAAGTCAGCTACTGCTCGCTATGTGTGGAAATGGTATGTGGTTGTTTCTGTTTCACTGGGTTTTTAAAATGGTCTTCAACGAACCTATGCTGCATACTGATTTTTTTGGGGGGGAAATGTGTGGGTGCGGAGAGGAAGTGGTACAACATTGGGTTAAAAAAAAATTAGGAAGGTGGGGAATATATAAGATACAGTGGATGCTCGGGTTGTGAATGTGATCTGTGAGGGAGGCACGTTCACAACCCGCAGTGTTCGCAACCCGCAGTGCCGCGTCTGCATCTGCACATGCACAGGTAGCGATTCAGCGCTTCTGTGCATGTGCAAAGCACAGTTCAGTGGTTCTGCGCATGCGCGAGCGCAGAAACCCGGAAGTAACCCATTCTGGTACTTCCGGAGGTTTGGCGAGGTGCGCAACCCGAAAATGCATAACCTGAAGCGTCTGTAACCTGAGGTATGACTGTAAACTGTAAATTTATCGGATAGAGCATATGTTTCCTTGGGACTCAGTCCCACTGGAGGTTTCCCAGTAGACATATGCCGTTATGAATTTATGAATTGCTTCCTGCAACAGAATGTCCCAAAGTGCTTTACAAAAATAAAATGCAATGAGAAAGAGAAAAAAAACCACATAAACCAAATAAAAACAAATCAGAATATCACTTCAATAAGTACGGTTGTAAAAAAAAATCTCGATTTTATTGTTTTATCTTTTTGTAAACTGTTTTGATTTTTTTAAACCATCATTTATAAATTTAGTGAAATAAAGAAAATAGGAAATAACTATTAGACCCTCAGATCCTGAATCCCAGGATTAAAATTGAAGACATTTTTCTTCTGGCAGGCTTTACCAGCTGCAAAGGTGTGTTTTTGCCACCAGTGTCTATTTTGCATTATTTTTAAAAATGGATCGTTTCTTGGTGTTTTTAACTTTTGCTATTTTTCTTGTACATCACCTCGAGTATCACTTCAAGAGAGACATCACAGAGATGGAAAAGTTTCAGGAAAGAGCAATCAAAACAATTAAGGGGATGGAGCTACTCTATGAGGAAATGTTGAATTGAGGAAATTCTTGAATTGCCCCCCTTAAAAACCATATTGCCCCCACGTGGGGCGTGTGCCCCACAGTGGGAACCATGGGACTGGATGATCCCTTCCAAATCTACAATTCCACGATTCCATGCATAGGAGCCAGCTCCTAGGCATCTAGGGGCCTTGGGCCCCCAGTTAAATATCTGAGGGTGCTGGGCCCCCCAAAGCTAATGGGCAGTGCCATTCAAATAGTGTGTGTTATGTACTGAAGTTCTCACCCTGGGCCAGCAGGGGGATACTGTAAATAGTTTTCACTCAGGTCCACATATCCAAATAAGGGATTGAAAGTGACGTTCAGTGATTGGATAGTTACAGAAAGTGGTTACTGTTGCGTTGTAAAGGTAAAGGGACCCCTGACCACTAGGTCCAGTCGTGACCGACTCTGGGGTTGGGTTGCGGCGCTCATCTCGCTTTATTGGCCCAGGGAGCCAGCGTACAGCTTCCGGGTCATGTGGCCAGCATGACTAAGCCGCTTCTGGCGAACCAGAGCGGCACACGGAAACACTGTTTACCTTCCCGCCGGAGCGGTACCTATTTATCTACTTGCACTTTGTCGTGCTTTTGAACTGCTAGGTTGGCAGGAACTGGGACTGAGCAACAGGAGCTCACCCCATCGCGGGGATTCGAACCACCGACCTTCTGATCGGCAAGTCCTAGGCTCTGTGGTTTAACCCACAGCGCCACCCGCGTCCCTTAGTGGACCTCTATATAAGCAGGCTGGCTGAACCCTTCAGTTCAGTTTTGTTCTTGCCTGTGAATAAACAAGAGCTGTTTGAAGAGTCGCTGTGTCGTCTGATATGTTCACCCACAACTTAACAGTGTGCATGTGCCACATCAAAGGAGCAATTATGGGGGGGGCAGGTATGTCCCAGCCTGCATAATTTCTCATATGATGCTCAAACCAACCAAGTTCCCACGCTGCCCGGCCCCTTCCCGCTTAAAGTGCAGGGAGAAGATGCCTCCGCCCGGCCCGGCCCGGCCCTGCCTAGCCCGAGTGGGACAAGCGTCCGCCTTGCCTCGGGCGCGCCAATCAGCGTCGAGGAGGGCGGGGCCTCCCTCTTCCCTGCTCGCTGGGCGGATCCGGAGCTGCTGCTGCTGCTGCTGCTCCTCCTCCCGCCTCACTGTCTCTTTCCCCCTCTCCTCCTTGCAAAGATGGCAACCGAGGGGCTGAAGGAGAACGAGACCCTGGCGTCGCTGAAGACCGAGGCCGAGAGCCTCAAGGGCAAGCTGGAGGAGGAGAGGGCCAAGCTGCACGACGTGGAGCGTGAGTCCGGGGCCGGGAAGGGGGGGCCGGGGGTGTCTGCCTTGGAGAGGCTGTCCTCCATCCGAAGCAGAGATGGCAGGAGAGAGAGAGAGAGACAGGAGCAGGGAGCTGCGCATCATAGGAGCAATTCTGGGGGGTGGCCCAAGGATCCTGGGGGGTGGGTGGGGTGCTGGGCTTGTTCGATGGGAGATCGGGGGTGGGGATCCGGGGATCCTGCCTCCCCCTCCCTCCGCATCCATCCCTTCCACCTGCCCCTCCCCGTGTTGTGCTTCTTCCGAGCGTGGCTGCGAGGAAATCGCCCTTCGCAGCATCATCCAGCAGCATCACTAGCTAGCTAGCTAGCTGCCTTTGAATCCGAAAGCCTGGAAATAAAGTGGGGCGGGGGCTATAAATAAAAGCTATTTATTTATCGAGGCAGGAGGAATGGAATATCCCCTGTCGTCGCTGGATGCCTGATCCTCAGAAGCAGATATGTGTTTATTCGTGGGGGTTTGGGTGTTTTGGTGAGATGTAAACATGCCAGGGAATGCAAGAGGCGGATGTGCACGCAAGGATGAGCTTGATGCTCGGTTCCTGTAAGAATGGTAGCCAGATCCAGGCCGGGGGAGAGCATTTAAGGCGACCCAATGAAAAACAGGGGCAGGGGCAAGCCGCAGGGCACCTGTCTTTTATTTAACCGTTGCATTAAAAAAAGAAGGAAGAAAATCCACTCAGTTTTCCCCCTCTGCTGTCTTAAAAGCCCTGCCTGATCAAATCCATCTGCTGCTGTCTGCAAACATTGCAAACAGGATGGTAGATTGACTTCCTGAAAGGAGAGGATTCCACAGCCTTGCTTGTTTCTAGAGCTCTTTAGAGCAGCCCTTTGGCAACCCGTTAGCTGTGGTGCCTGGGGGCTGATGGGATCTACATGCCAAAACATCTGGAGGGCGCCATGTTGGCAAAGGCTGCTTTACAGGGCTGGAAGATGGAGGGGGAGTTGCTATTTGGGAAGGCAGGGAAACTTTTAAGTTGGCTGAGAGGAATAACAGCATTCAGAGCTGGACTTTGGGAACCTGCGGCCCTCCAGATGTTGCTAAATCACAACTCCCATAATCCATGGCTGTATGGGGCCATTCTGGTTGGGGCTGATGGGAGTTGTAGTCCAGCATCTGTAGGGTCACAGGATCACCATCCCTGCCATCTGTTTTTTAGATTTCCATGGGGATGCCAGCACAACACTCACAGGTGTGCTTGCACCTGCAAGAGCCTGCTGGATCCCATTCCCTTCACCCCACCTGCTGAAATTAGGCTTGAAAGCAGTTGCTCCCTTACCCAGCGGTAATCCATCTGCCCCCAGATCCTACCAACACCACAATTCATTTAATAATAAACCTTGCATTGTAGACAATATAACACTTTTTTCAAACCTAATTGCATGTTGTCTTACACTGAACGTAACCAAAAGAGTTAACCTTAACAACAAAAAAGAGACATTGCATGTTCCTTTGTATTTCTTGAAAATCTTTAATATATATATACATATTTCAGACCCCATTGCTACTGGCTCTGTGTCCCTCTCATGCCCCTCTTATGTTTCAGTTAGACTTGAAAAAGCCTTCTATTGGAGCCAATTAAAGACTTTTTTTCAAGCCTGACTGATTGTTATGGGGTGAGGTGGGGTTTGATCTTCCTAGAAATAGCAGCTGGAGAAAAAAAGGCTATTTCCCTCTTCCCCCTCTCTTTTCTACTCTTCTGTAAGATTAGCCCCTGCCCGCTGCACATGCCCAAAGAGGCTTGCAGGGTGGGGACACCCAAATTACATTTTTAAGTGTCATTGGTGGAGAGGGGGGCAAGAGGGAGGCTGCATATTTGTGTGCATGGGATCCAGAACAGTCCCCCCCCCCTGTTTGCAAATGGGCCCCCAAAGTTGGGGTGTACATGGTGACCAACTCATTCCTGCTTTCGGACTTTCTGGGGGCATCTGTTCAGCCTTTGTGGAAGCAGGACGCTATTCTTACGTCCTTAAAGTGTCAATATAAATATTCAATCCTATTGAGTCAAATGGGCTTTATTCCCAAGTAAGATGCAGGTGGCGCTGTGGGTTAAACCACAGAGCCTAGGGCTTGCCGATCAGAAGGGCGGAGTTTCGAATCCCCGCAACGGGGTGAGCTCCCGTTGCTCGGTCCCTGCTCCTGCCAACCTAGCAGTTCAAAAGCATGTCAAAGTGCAAGTAGATAAATAGGTACCACTCCGGCAGGAAGGTACCGTTTCCGTGCGCTGCTCTGGTTCGCCAGAAGTGGCTTAGTCATGCTGGCCACATGAGCCGGAAAAACTGTCTGCAGACAAACACCGGCTCCCTCGGCCAGTAAAATGAGATGAGTGCTGCAACCCCAGAGTCGTCTGCGACTGGACCTAACAGGTGTCCCTTTACCTTTACCTTTAAGTGTGTATAGGGCTACAGCCTCAAGTATTTTATTACTATGTTGTTGTTGTTCAGATGAAATGAAGGCTTTATTTTTTTCCTTTTTAATTACTGTTTTTTATTTTGACAAAGTAATAATTGTACATAAATAAGAATAAAAATGTGCACCACACCCCCGAGACCATTCCATTGTAACTATCCAACCTTCCAAAATTTCAACACCTCTTGCGATGGTTTGACCCCTTTCCATTTTAACAGTACAAATTCTACAAACACCCTCCATATCTCCTCAAAATAATTTCTCCTGCATATTCCCAATTTTACCTTAATGGCACATGTTAATTTATCATTAATAGCTATCTCCCACACCTCTTTATACCATTCTTCCATTTTATATTCTGCTTGCCCCTTCCACTTCCTAGCTATCATAATTTGTGCAGTTGTCAATAAATTTGTGAGCATGTGAGCTTTAAACATACTTTCCTGTTAACCATTTTATTTCTTTATTTAATCAATTTGGAGGCTGCTTAATATATCAAAAAATCCCCCCAAAACAAACAACCCCTCTAAAGTGGTTTACCAAGCAAACAACAACAACTCATTAAAATCAAGGCTGGAATCCAATAAAGCAAAAGAACTGTCAATAAAAATAATCAATCAAAATGCTAAGGAATGTGTCATGATGCTGGATCCCACAGAGGGAAGGCAGCAAGGCAAGATCAGGAGATGCAGGACCATGGAGAGCGACAAGTGAGCAACTCTTAGGGATTATTCCCACTTACCTTTTCCCCTGATCTTTCCAAGCACAAGCCTGAGTGTTTTGCGGTTTAATGCCTCAAAGCTTTCCCTGCAAAAACCCTGCTCTTTAGCGCTCAATTGGAGCAAACGTCCATTCGGATCGCAGTTTGCTCCGATTGAGCTTTAAAGAGCAGGTTTTCGTGGGCAAAGCTCTGGGGCAAAAAAGAAAAAAGAAAAAGGCTCAGTGTCTGAGCTTTAAAGTGTGGACCTTGCCTGGAAAGGTAAGTGTGGATAAGCCTTTGGGCACCTGTGCTCAGACGCCTGTTTCCAGGCTCTGCTCTCTTGTGGATAACTAGAGCCTTACAGCTTCACCTTCTGACTTGAAGCATGGCCAGTGGTCAGGGATGATGGGAGTTGTAGTCCTATAACATCTAGGAAGCCACAAGCTCCCCACTCTGCTCTACCAGAAAATCTGCTTGCAAGGAAAATAGTTGCCTGAGTTTCTCCTAAACGTCAGAGATTTAGAACATATCTGTACTGGTTAACAATTTGCTACCGGGCCAGGTTCAAAGTGTGACTATTAACAACAAGTTTGTCTATCCCCACATGTGCCCACTTGACTGATTCAAACGACAGAATTGGCACTGCCGCAGGTGCCATGTAATGCCCGTTCCATTGTTGCAAGAGCCCCATTGTATAATGAGGCAGCACCTACACTTTGGAACTCCTTGCCTATTGAGATCAAGCAGGTGCCTTTACTGTGCTCTTTTAAAGGTAAAGGGACCCCTGACCATTAGGTCCAGTCTTGACCGACTCTGGGGTTGCAGCGCTCATCTCGCTTTACTGGCTGAGGGAGCCGGCGTACAGCTTCGGGGTCATGTGGCCAGCATGACTAAGCTGCTTCTGGTGAACCAGAGCAGCACACGGAAACTCTGTTTACCTTCCCACCGGAGTGGTACCTATTTATCTACTTGCACTTTGACGTGCTTTTGAACTGCTAGGTTGGCAGGAGCAGGGACTGAGCAATGGGAGTTTGCCCCGTCGCGGGGATTCGAACTGCCGACCTTCTGATCGGCAAATCCTAGGCACTGTGGTTTAATCCACAGCGCCACCTGCATCCCTTGTACTCTTTTAGGCTCCTGCTAATCATCCTTCTTCAGGCAAGCCTACACAGATGCTCAGAAAGTTGAGGCAATTTCTTTTAGTATTTAAACTTTTGCTTGTTTTTAAGTATGGTTGTAAAAATAAATAAATCACGATTTTATTGTTTTAACTTTTTCTAAAATCTTTTGATTTTTTTAAACCATCATTTATAAATTTTGTGAAATGAAGGAAATAGGAAATAACTATTAGACCCTCAGATCCTGAATCCCAGGATTTAAATTGACGACATTTTTCTTCTGGCAGGCCTTACCAGTTGCAAAGGTGTGTCTTTACCACCAGTGTCTATTTTGTATTGTTCTATTTTTTTTAAATGGATCATTTCTTGGTGTTTTTAACTGGTCTTTTGCTTTTTTTTCTTGTACATCACCTTGAGATGATTGTGTAGAAGTCTATTAATAACAAAACAGGTATAGGAGGCACTAGATATGGGAGCCACTAAATGCTAATTGGGAGTGACTGAATATGAGGTTCTAATAGGTTCTAAGGCTTTATAGTTAGAAAATGGTTCAACGGTGGTTATTGGCTGTGGCTTTTGCTATGTGGGGATGTTCTTCTCAGTTTTGCAGCTGAAAAGAGGATCTTTCCTTCTTTTGGGGAGATGAAACTGAGTGCTTTCCTTTTAGGATGATGACTGAAAGGCTAATAAATCAATGAGCAACTTTAAAAAGAGGGAGGAAAGGGTTGTTTGAGCTGCAGCCAAATAAGTCATACATAAAGCATTGCCCATCATTACTGGGTCCAGGAGTCCTGTCCAAAAATAAAATAAAATGAGAGCCCTGCCAGTTCAGGAAATAACAGTTGGTACCCAAACAGTATTGGGGACCATTGTGTTCCACCAGTAGAAAGCAGAGGCCTGCCTTGAACTTTAGGCATGCACACTTTGCTAAAGCCAGAGGTCTGTGCTACAACTTTAAATTCTGTAGTAAAAGGGGGAGATGAAGCAGATTGATACAGAAAACTTAAAACATTTATATTATCAAGACATTACCTATTCTAAACAGAGCTATAAAAGTACCTTAATATACAAATTAAGACATTAAGCAATACAATTTATAAGCTAAAATTATCACATGGCCACTAATATATTAAAAAATAATGTTAATTAATACAGTGTGCAATTATATTCGGAGTTTGGTGATAAAGATAGAATATAGCTTGATGTAAGGTAAAGGTAAAGGGACCCCTGACCATTAGGTCCAGTCGTGACCGACTCTGGGGTTGCGGCGCTCATCTCGCTTTATTGTCCGGGGGGGCCGGCGTACAGCTTCCAGGTCATGTGGCCAGCATGACTAAGCCGCTTCTGGCGAACCAGAGCAGCACACGGAAACGCCATTTACCTTCCCGCCGGAGCGGTACCTATTGATCTACTTGCACTTTGACGTGCTTTTGAACTGCTAGGTTGGCAGGAATAGCTTGATGTAGATAGGGTCAAATAAATTCATCTCCTTTACAGTTGGTGGCTACCCTGGCTATATAATTTGCTCTAATTTTCCTAGCAGCAGTTGCAAAGAGGGCTACATGCCAGGTCACATACTTATCTGTCTCTGCGAGGAGATATAAAATGTCATTATAGGTGCTAAAAATCTTTCTCTTGCCTCATTATATAAGGGGCAGCGCAGGATACACAGTTGTTTCATTGCCCACCATGCAAATCTCTGGGTTGCAACCCAGCAAGCCCGAAGCCTGCAGTGGAAGCAGTCAGGGACCTGGCCTCTTCACGGCTAATTCCAGACACTTCCCTGAATCTTCAGCTTTCACACAAAAACAAAACAAATATGCCCACTGTGAGAAGAAGCTCATGGGGTGACCTCTCTCAGCCCAGCCTACCACACAGGGCTGTTGTGAGAAGGAAATGTGTGGGTGGGAGAGGGAATAAAAATGTATACCACTCAGGGCTTCTTGGAGGAAGGACAAGACAAATCTTTAGATAAATAAAAGAGTCTGTTTATTTCTGAAGATATAAGAAAAAGTGGGTGAACTATTAATTAGAAATCAACCTATGTCTTCCACTGGGATAATTTAATTTCAGGGGGTCACCTTGGAGTAGGACTTAGTTGAGTACAACCACAGGCCTTTATTTCTCAATTTTATGAAATTTCCTTTTTTTTATACAAATGTCATTTTATTTGTATGGATGGACGAAACCATCAATTTTAGCTTCTCTCAATTTCTCATTTTCCCAGTCTTCAAGTCAACTCTACACATTTCTGTCTGCAATTTGTGGTGTTTATAATTTTTTAAAATCCTTATGAAAACTCATCAGCATTTTAGGGTGAATTTCTCTTGGTGTCTACATTTTTGAAAGCCATTTCCCCTAATGCACTTGTGTATACATTGCATTGCAAAATTAGGAGAAATGTGAATTTCAAAGGGTGCGTTTCACTTCACATATTGGTTTGAGAAATGTAAATTGGATAGTTTGTTCTTAAAATGCAAACAAAAATGGATTTCTCCCCCACTTCTTATTAGTATGGCATAAAATCATTTCTGTTTCATGCTCTGCAACAATTCCGGACCCCTGAGGCCCCTTGGCCACAACAGTTAAGGCTTCAGGCCTGTTGACAACCTTTCCCTTAACTTGCGAGCATCATCTTGGAGCTTTGCATGCATTGCCAAAGCACACAGTGACTCTCTGTCTTGAATTCCCTGCAGTTCATCAGGTGGCGGAGCGTGTGGAGGCCTTGGGTCAGTTTGTGATGAAGACAAGAAGGACGCTGAAAGGCCATGGCAATAAAGTCCTCTGCATGGACTGGTGCAAAGATAAAAGAAGAATTGTCAGCTCTTCCCAGGTAAAGAGAGATGATGTCATTGTCTTGAGGGTTTGTTACTATGCTGAGGAACAATCTAACTGGAAAGAAAATGTCTTACTTAGTCTTTAACGTTTGACGAGATTGTGTGTTTATTTAGAAATGTAGGTCATTGCCTTCTTCCAGATATTTATTCTACAGTGTTGTCTGCACTAACCAGTAATAGCTTGCCCTCCTCTGAGGCAATGTTTAACTCTTTCATAACTTCTACTAGTTTTCATGACATTTAGAGTGCTTTGGACTATATAAATAGTGCCTCAAACCAGCAAGTTTGATTATCTGGGTCCTTATTTGTTGGACATAAAAACATCCCACCTTGTTCCCCATTGTCTCTCATTTAACAACTCTCTTGGCATAATCTTCCTACTTATTTCCCAGAGACAGGGTTTTCTGTCATTCTGCAGAGGCCAAAGGCTATAATAATGGCAGGTAAAAAGCTTCATTTGTACCCTAATTTATTTATCAAAATACTTATATACTGCTTTTGCATATTAATAATCAACAGTGTGTAGTTGAAAATAGCCAAATGGTAAGGACGGCCAGCAAAGACCTCAACAAAATCATCATGTTTTCAGCAAATGCAGAAATGGCATGAATGCAAGCGTTTGCCTCAATTCAGATGGCATAATGCACTTACTTTTCAAAACTCTTCTTTTTTTCCTAATTTGAGTTACAACAATTCTGTTTCATTTTGCTGATAACAAATCGATGGTACCCAGCTTTCTTTCATGCCAGCTCACAGACCTTCTTGACTAACTGCTCTGAGGCAATTTTGTAAACACTGGCCGCATCTTCCTGTTGGTTCCTGGAACTGTTGGGTTTGTATTTTGAATGTGGTGTCATGGTGTCGCAGCATCACACAGGGTACGTGAAGGTATCGTGAAGACAAAATTCAAAGTTTCCTGCTCTCTTCCTGAATTGGTTAACACTTTTGCATCTGTTTCCTCTGCTAAAAATAATCGAAAGGGAGAAGTTTTTTCTCAGGGCAAAGGTTTTCATTGAAAAGGACCCTACCCAACGGAAGTGGTGGAGAGATGTGTGATTGATAGCATTTTGAAGCTGAAGTCTAGCGCCATCTTCCCAGGCTGACTTCAGTTGTGAGTCTAGTTTAGCATAGGGCCTTGGTGGTAGCCAGCCAAGGGCTTGGTTTAGAATAGACTGAGGGTAACCAGTGCTGTGTCCTCCGGTTGTTTTGGATTCATCTGACCATCGACCTTGCTGGTTGGGGCTGATGGGAGTTGGAAGTCCCACAAAATCTGGAGGGCAAAATGTGGGCTACCCATACGTTAGGCCTAGAAGACCTGATGTTGCATTTGAAGGGATTGTTACCACCATTTCATCCCTCCTGCACAAACCTTTCGATTTTATGCAGGAACACGAACAGAGAGAACTGCAGTAAGACTTCAAAATATACCTCCTTGTTTGAGAAACTTATAAACCCTCTTTGCTTTTCTTAGGATGGGAAGGTGATTGTTTGGGATGCCTTCACTACCAATAAGGTAAGTTCCTTGTGTTTCTGAATTCCCTCAAGGCCTAAAGAATGGATGCGTTTGATGAATGTGGGAGGGTATTTGTCCCTTTGTCTTCCGTTCCATGTTGAAGACCTGCAAATTCTGGTTGGCCTTGGTGGTAGCCAGCCAGTTTGGGGGTATTTTTTTAAAAAATAAGTTGGTTCATTTCAATGTGAAGCTGAGCCAAGTGTGGGACAAACATTTCCATTCTGCTATGGATGAATGCGGGTGGCGCTGTGGGTTAAAGCCTCAGTGCCTAGGATTTGCCAATCGCATGGTCGGCGGTTCGAATCCCCGCGGCGGGGTGCGCTCCCGTTGCTCGGTCCCAGCACTTGCCAACCTAGCAGTTCGAAAGCACCCCCGGGTGCAAGTAGATAAATAGGGACCGCTTACCAGCGGGAAGGTAAACGGCGTTCCGTGTGCTGCGCTGGCTCGCCAGATGCAGCTTGTCACGCTGGCCACGTGACCCGGAGGTGTCTGCGGACAGCGCTGGCTCCCGGCCTCTAGAGTGAGATGAGCGCACAACCCTAGAGTCTGTCAAGACTGGCCCATACGGGCAGGGGTACATTTACCATTTTAGTGCAGGCATGTCCAACAGGTAGATAGTGATCTACCGGTAGATCTCCAGATGTCTGTGGTAGATCACGGTGGATCACAAGATGCTTAGTGACCCCCACCAAAAAAGAAAGCTTTGCCTACCCTAAAAAAAGCTCAATGCCTGTCAATAACAATGGGTAGATCACAGCCAGTATTTTTATAATGTGAGTAGATCTCTTTGGAGTTGGACGTGTCTGTGCTAGAGGGTCCAAAGGTCTGATGGAACAAGGCCTGTTTTTGATAAGTTTCTCTCGTGTTACAAACATCACGCACTTGTAGTCACTTCCCATCTTTTAAATTCAGTACAGTCGTACCTCAGGATGTGAACGTGATCCGTTCCGGAGCCCCGATCGCATCCTGAATAGAACATAAGTCATGCCTGCGCATTCGTGGGTCGCGTTTCACCGCTTCCGCTCATGCGCGTGACGTCATTTTGACTGTCTGCGCATGCGCGAGCAGCGAAACCTGGAAGTAACGTGCTCCGTTACTTCCGGGTTGCCGCGGAACGCAACCCAAAAATACTTATCCTGAAGCATATTTATCCCGAGGTATGACTGTATAAAAGACTCCTGCTTTACTATCATTTAGTGATGTAGAAAGGATTTGCAAATTGACCCTTAAGATGCAAGAGATGATTTGTGTTTCAGGAACATGCGGTGACGATGCCTTGCACCTGGGTGATGGCATGCGCTTACGCCCCTTCAGGGTGTGCCATTGCTTGTGGGTAAGTGGGAGCCTCTTGATTAAAGCCATTTTTTCATTGTCGCACTGAGCCAAGGGAGCTGTTTCCTTCCCTCCATTATTCCTTAAAGCACCTGATGACGGCATGGGCTTTTTAAATAAAGCTTTTGGCCAACTCAATAACTTTGATGCTGACTTAGGTTGTGTATATTTTGATGACTGCTGGATTTGTTTTATTGTGTTTAGTGTGTGTGTTGATAGCTGCTTTGTGATTCTTTGGAAGATAAGGCTGGAGAGGATTGTTTTCATAAATAAATAATAGATTGCCTTAATAGGTAAATAAAATAACGGAATTCCTGCCTTAGACCAGGAAAAAGCAAATCTGCTGTGGAAGTGCAGGGGGATCTTCACAATATAATTGACTGACTTTTATGTGCTTATCAGTGGTTTGTACCCAGTGCTCCTTGGGAAACACGATGAAAAATTACCGTAGTTTACGATATCTTCAGAGGTGCCCAAATGCAAGCAAACAGACAAAAACACACACAACCAAACCTTTCCCACATGTGTCCAAAAAAGCAGCTTTTGATAAAAAAATATATAAAATCAATCTCACTAGAAAGCCACAGTTAGAAAATGTTTTAGAAATTACAAAAGAAGAAGAGGCAAGAATTCGAAAGTAGCATTTTGGTAGTGAGAGAAATCCACAGATCACAGTAAGTCTGGGGAGATCATGGTTTTACTGACTCCTTAAGTTCTCCTAAAGGAGTGGAACTGGCAGATCTGTCTAGGGTAGGAAGGGAACGCCACAGGGACAGGTGCCATCGCAGAGAGAGAGCTCTGTTTCTTGCAGACTCACTTCAGTTAGAAGTATCACCTGAAGATATATGTCTGTGGGGAGGGGGATGAAGTCACCCCTAAGGCAAGGGTGGGGAATTTGTGACCTTCCAGATGGTGTATCGGACAAATAGGGTAAAAAATGCTCTTAGTCATCTTGTAGGGAGTGGATTTTTCTTCATTTCAGACTTCCCTTCCACCTCCTCAAACCTTGTTTTAGGCCACATGTCCTCATTATTCCTTTTCCCCAGCTCCCCTGCCTCCTTAGGCAGTAGCCAGTGAATGGGAACAGGGCCTTTCCCTGTGGGTCTGAGTTCCCCAGGCAAACCCACAGCAAAATGGAAACTGGACAGCCGGAAGCAAAACTTGCCAACACTCAGTGCTTGTGCAACCCATGCTTAAGTGATATCTTTTTCTCTTACCATTTTTTTTTTAAACTCTAGGGGTTTGGACAACAAGTGCTCTGTGTATCCACTGACATTTGAAAAAAATGAGAATATGGCGGCCAAGAAGAAATCAGTTGCCATGCACACCAATTACCTGTCGGCTTGCAGCTTCACAAATTCGGATATGCAGGCAAGTACACTCCAGTGTTAGAATCGTAGTTGTTGAGTTAGAAGGGACCCCAAGGGTCATCTAGTCTAACCCCGTGCAATGCGGGAATCTCAACATGTAGTCCCTCATCCAGTTTGGAAACCATACTGGACCCTGCTTAGCTTTGCAAACGCTGGTTGTAGACAGCTGAGTACAGATTTATAGTGCCGTACCTGTGCATGTGGGACACGGGTGGCACTGTGGGTTAAACCACAGAGCCTAGGGCTTGCCGATCAGAAGGTCGCAGGTTCGAATCCCCGGCGACGGAGTGAGCTCCCATTGCTTGGTCCCTGCTCCTGCCAACCTAGCAGTTCGAAAGCACGTCAAAGTGCAAGTAGATAAATAGGTACCACTCCGGTGGGAAGGTAAACAGCATTTCCATGCTCTCCTCTGGTTCATCAGAAGCGGCTTAGTCATGCTGGCCACATGACCCGGAAGCTGTACACCAGCTCCCTTGGCCAATAAAGCGAGATGAGCGCCGCAACCCCAGAGTCGGTCACAATTGGACCTAATGGTCAGGGGTTCCTTTACCTTTACCTTTACCTGTGCATGAGAGATGGTGCAAGGTTTTATTTTGCTCCTGGGAAGCTGTGTTGCATCCTCCCTGCCTTCACTCTTGTAAACACAATGTATTGACTTCCTTTCCCTCCTCGCCATGTGATTTCCAAATAAAGGAACTGGTTAGTTGACAGAACCAGGATCTGAACCTGCAGAGTTAGAATAAATTCCAGTTTGCTGAGCTTACGCTTGACAGGAAACCGCGGTTTATTAAAAAACCCAAAGTGGAAGCTTTCGATCTTATCTATTTCCCTTGCATATGAAGAAAGAGGAAGAAGGGGGTCCGTGAGAGTCTGAAATAGTTCATGTTGAAGAAGACAGACCAGCAGCATGACCAGCGGTCACAGGCGATGGGAATTATAGTCTCCCACATCGGCAGAGCACAATATTGACTGTCTCCTCTATTGGCCTTGGATCTAGCAAACATTACATTATTTATTCATTTGTAGGAATTTTGAGACAGCTCAGCATACAAAATACCAGGGTGGAGTAGACTTGTAAGATTTCAAAATAAAACACAAAAGCACAGAAAGTATCTTCAGGAGTAAGCACAATGCAGCTGAATCACACTACAGGGAAAGACTTCATGAATAAGGAAGTTTTAAGCAAGCGGCTAAAGATTGTAGGGTAGAGCAGTGGTTCCCAAATGCCCCCTGCCCCACAGACCACTTGAAAATTGCTGGTGGACTACTTAATTGTTTTTCTTTCTGTTGTATGAATTGTAATGGACTGTGCTGGGTGCGATGCGCTTTTTAATTGTATTTTGATTGCTTCTTTCGTTGATATAATGTATTATGATTTGAATTTGCACAAAATTCAGATTGTAGTACAATAAAATACGATATAAGAAATAAACAAATAAATAAAAATGCAATTGAAAATCAAAGTTAATAGTTAAGGCGACGGATGTGCCTCTTGTGTTAAACTTCGCTCCTGTTTCTCTCTGCCCCTTTCAAGGCTTAATAACGCATTAAAAAAATAACACGAAAGTAAGAGGCATTTGTTATTTCTGGGCCTCAATGCCATCATTAAAAGCAATATTACCAAGATTAAATTTATTAATTCTGTCATCCCGTTAACTTTATGAGATATAATAAAACACAGATCACCTCAGGGCCGGCCCATCCATGAGGCAAGGTGTCTGCCTCAGGTGGCAGTATCCATGGGGGCAGCAGATCCCAATGTCAGTCTTTCTCCCCCTCCCATGTTTGTTCCTAATGTAGATCTCCCCTCTCCCTTTCTTCCTTGACAGGGAGGGGGTGCTATTTTGGGGTCTGCCTCAGGTGCCAAGATGTCTTGGGCCGGTTCTGGGATCACCTGAATGAAATCTGCAGACTGCTGGAGGTCTATGGACCACAGTTTGGGAACCCCTTCTGTAGAAGCTTGGGGGATATCCAAAAGGAGGGAATTCCTGCTCCAGGTCCCTCAATGTGGACTGGAACCACAGTGCAAGAAGTGGAGATTTAATCCTTTCCTTCCTAACCAAGACCACTGCCCTCCCATGCTGCCTTTAGCAATTGAATGGTTAAAAAAGAAATGTGTGTGTGGGTTGAAGGCAGGTCCTGGCTTTGGGAAGGTTGAAGCCTACTGTCCTAAGTGGTTGATAACGTCCTAGAAAGCTGCATGCTATTCTCTTGCCCCTCCTCAAACTAACTAATCTCAAAGAGAAAATCCAGATTTTAAAACAGGAAAGAATAGATTTCTAAAAAGAAAAAAGGAGCTTCAGCGTCATAGCCACAGAAAAGTAGAGCTTGTGATGGCACAACCTTCTCAAGGGTTTTAAAAAATAAAATAAAAATACAGTGGTACCTCGGGTTACAGACGCTTCAGGTTACAGATGCTTCAGGTTACAGACTCCGCTAACCCAGAAATAGTACCTTGGGTTAAGAACTTTGCTTCAGAATGAGAACAGCAGCGGGAGGCCCCATTAGCTAAAGTGGTTCCTCAGGTTAAGAACAGTTTCAGGTTAAGAACAGGCCTCCAGAACGAATTAAGTTCTTAACCCGAGGTACCACTGTAATCCAGAGGTTTTCAAGCTTTTTGAGTCCATGGCTCCCTTGACCAACTCCATTCTTTCTGAGGCACCTCTGTGGGGCTCAGGAGCCCAGTGATGTCACCCCTTGTCTGCAGAGCCGACAGCCCCTCACGCTTTTTCGAACACCCTCCCTGGTGGAGTGTTCCCTCAGCCTCCTCTTCTCTCCCCTCTCCCTGAGAGCCCTTTGGGCTGCCGTCCTTGGTCTCTGAGCTGCCACTCCTTGCCCCAAAGAGGGGTGCCTTCCAGAGGCACCATTCATTCACCTGTGGCGCTTATAGCTGGGGCTGCTGCAATAAACAGCTGCACAAGCCTTTGGGAGGCAGAAATATGAGAGGGCATCAGAGGAGGGAAGGAAGGAAAGAGGGACAGAGGCCGGTGTTGCCCACGGCACCCCTGACCATCATTCAAGGTACCCCAGGGTGCCATGGCACCCTGGTTGAAAACCACTGCCTTAGTTCAAAGCTCCCATCAGAGCAATGGCCATTCTAGGGACATTCTGAGAGAGACAGCTTTAATTGCAGCTCTGTGTTTTGTTTCGTTTCTGCTAGTTTTCCACTACAACTTTTCCTGACCCTTTGCATATGCCCTTAGGTTTCGCATTGCTGTAGAAATTTCAAGTTGCAGGCTTTATTTTATTTTATTTATGATTTTCAATTTTATACATTTCAATAATTTTATAATCATTTTAACATCTCGAAACTTGACTTCCTTCCCCCTCTTTCTGCGGTTCCTTAAATTTACTTTTAAATATTTTCTGCATATCCAAATTAACTTAATTTGCTCATTTATTCATCTGCTTTAAATATATATTCTTATAAAACTGCAGGTTATTACAATAATCCTGCCAATTCTCTTATCTGTTTACAGTTTATTTGTAAATATTCCATAAACCATTTCCATTCTTTCATAAAAAGTTTGTTTTCTGGATTTCTTGCTT
This sequence comes from Podarcis siculus, assembly GCA_034642415.1. Lineage (NCBI taxonomy): Eukaryota > Metazoa > Chordata > Lepidosauria > Squamata > Lacertidae > Podarcis > Podarcis siculus. The sequence goes on from JAXCMG010000021.1 coordinate 8,704,460, forward strand.
TTCTGGTAAGTTTGGCCATTTCTGCATATTCCATAAGTTTTTGTATCCATTCTTCTTTTGCTGAGACTTCTTCTTCTTTCCATATTTGGGCGAGTAACATTCCTGCTGCTGTAGTGGCATACATGAATAAACTCCTATACAGTTTGGGGAGTTCTGTCCCCATAATACCCAAAAGTTGCAGGCTTTAGTGTCACACAGATATAAACAGGGAAGACAGCACCCCAAGTCTACATCTCTGTCTAATTTGGACTCTGCGTTTGCTGTGATTACACCAGACACCTGCCTTTTAAGGCTACAATTTAAGCACCACAGGTGGATCTTTGACTCCAGTTTCTGTGGCAACAGACACTCCTCATCATCTCAGGTTTATTACTGGGAGCCTCAGAGTGGGAAATCATAGCTTACCCTGAGCTTCTTGCATCCCAGAATAGCAGCAGCTGGAGCTTAAACAGCTGTTGACGAGAAAGACATAAGCCTGTTCTTGATTTTGCAGCGGAAAACACTAAAATAGCACCTCACATATTCTTATATATTGCTCGCGGGTGGGGTGGGAATCCATATTTAGGCAGACACCCGTTATAAAATGGAAGAGAGATTTATTTACTTTATTTAATAAATCTGTATCCTGTACCTTCACAGAGTGGCAACCAATTAATAACTGCCAGTATACATAACGGTGGCAGTTTCTTATGTAAACGCTTCAGTTTCTTATGTATTGCACTGTGTTGCATTGTAATTTAAACTCGATGGAAATAAAAATAAAAATAGAATAGATAAGAAAGGAAAGCTGCCATCAAAATGCAATTAAAAAACATATAGTATCTAGCAGTGTGTATTATGATTTGTACAACTGGCAGGAGATCATTGTCTGCCAAGACCCTCACCAGTTTTCAAGGGATCTATGGAGGGGGGAGTTTAGGAGACACTGGTTTAGGGCATGCTATGGAACATGATTTATTGTCTGTGCTGTGGCTTATAGAACGGAGCCTTTATTGCAGCTGAAATCAAGAGGAATCAAACCATCTTTCCCAGGTATTCCTGTCTGACTTGTTTGCTATGCAGTGTCTCTTTCAGTACCCTGCCAATACAGTGGTACCTCGGGTTACAGACGCTTCAGGTTACAGATTCCGCTAACCAGAAATAGTACCTCGGGTTAAGAACTTTGCTTCAGGATGAGGACAGAAATTGCACGGCGGCAGCGCGGTAGCAGCAGGAGGCCCCATTAGCTAAAGTGGTACCTCAGGTTAAGACCATCTTCAGGTTAAAAACGGACCTCCGGAACTAATCAAGTTCTTAACCTGAGGTACCACTGTATGTTGATTGCCAGGCAGAGGGAAAGTATTTTCATTTCAGCCCCAAAACCATCCCAGTGTTTTAGGGCTGCCTGTTTACAAAGGCTGTTCAAGGAGCAGAGACATGACATCAGGCCCGTTTTTATGAGAGAAACGGTTTTAAAATGCAACCACAAGGGGGCAATTATGGACCCAGTCTAACGATCTTGAGTTTTGCTGAGCTGCTGACAATGCAGGGATTATAAAACTGAAAGGCAAAATAGATGTTCACTAAATCTGTAGCCCTCATCGTTTCTCTCCCCCCACCCTTTGCTGGTTAAAAGGGTCAGCCAAATAAATATTAATAAATTAGTCAACCAAATAAATATTTTTATCTGAGTGCCATACTGGGCATTTCCATAGTAATGAGTTATTTGGAAGCAAACGTCTTGAAAACAAAAGAGAGTAAATATTCAGCTGATAACCTCAGCCTCGCCTTTTAAAGCCACAAAATATTTTATTGTTAAAAGTGTGAATACCAGAAATTCCTATTTAGCCTTGAAAGAATACCAGGCGTTCCAGAATCACACGAACAAACATCGGCTCCCTCAGGCAGTAAAGCGAGATGAGTGCCGCAACGCCAGAGTCATTCATGACTGGATTTAACTATCAGGGGTCCTTTACCTTTACCTTTATAAAAACGAAAAGAGGAAATTTTTAGTGGTATCAATGGTGCCAACCACCTTAGTCATGGCGCCCCCTACTGGTGGCTCCCACCCCGCCAGCTGAAGACCAGACTTCTAACACAAACTGCTTTATCGTGAAACTGTGAGTCAAATGAATGAGAATAGAAAGGGAAATGACTCAGATACACCCGTGCTTTAAATGAGAAACAAAGAATCCAACTTTAACATGAATCAGTGGAGACAAATCTTTGACAAATCGTGTCTTTCTTTCTTTTTAATAACAGTTGTTTTCTTTTGTTTCCCCCTTCTCTCCTAAAGATCTTGACTGCCAGTGGAGATGGCACCTGTGCTCTCTGGGACGTTGAAAGCGGGCAGCTTCTCCAGAGTTTTCACGGCCACGGAGCGGATGTCTTGTGCCTGGACCTTGCTCCTTCAGAGACAGGGAACACATTTGTGTCAGGGGTAAAAGCAGATTCACCTTTATCCAGGATGGAGGGAGGGAATTGCAGGGAGAGACACGAAGCAAATGAAAATCTCTCCAGGTGGAAGAGAGTATTTTGTAATATTTTGCTAAGTGCCCTTTCTCCCGATTAAAGCAGGCATTGCTGTTGCATCCCCAGCTGCACTAATGCAGAATGAGATTCAGGAGAATATAGCCCTTCTCAGGGCTTACTGAAAGCAGGGCTGTGTTGCTCGTTAATCCTAGGAGCAGTGTCTGCTGCTTGTCCCAATCAAATGTTATTTCTTTTATAGAAACCTTTATCTACCACTTTTCAGCCCCCATAAAGGCACACAAGGAAAACACAATCCTGACACAATACAAATTTAAGAACAGTAAAACCACTCTTAACAACACACAGAATTAGAACCTCAAAACTGACACTGTCAGCAACATCAAAATATAGCAAAAACCCAGGAAAAAGACTGGTGAAATGGAGAACCTTTTGACTGCCCACCAAAAACCCGTCAATGGAAGGAGCCTGTCAAACCCCAAATTTCAGCCACTGGGGTGTGTCATGTGACCCCCCAGCTGCAGCTCCCTTGGCAGCCCAGCAGGGATTCCAAGGATGGGTGCGGTTGATGGGCGCTTCTTCAGACATCCTAGTCCCAAGCCATTGAGGACTCTTCAAGACCCAATTCGTCTTGAATTGGGCCCCAAAACAAATGGAAGCTAGTGCAGAAGGGACAGGCTTGGCATAATATGATCCAAAAAGAAGATAGCCCAAAGCGTTATGTCTGCTGCATTTTGCACCAACTTCCGTTTCGGAATGTTCTCCAATAGCACCCCACACAGAATGCATTGCAGTAGACTAATCTGCAGCTGAACAGGGTCCATATAACTTGTGACTAGTTCCACCTTCTTCAGGATGGCACAACTCAAGCCCCAGATGAAGCTGGGCAAATGCAGGAATTCAGAGCAGGCTATATGTCCTCCCTGAATCGGTTTGTCTGGATTAAGCCTTTGCTTGGCACATACCCAGTCCATCTCTGTACCCAGATAATCTCTGCACCTCCTTTGTAGTAACTGAAAAGGAAAGATACCATCATATTAATGGCACTCAATTAAAAAACTGAGGTTAGTGGATTGGACGGAGGCAGAGGCAGTGATGGTGGCATCTTCTTGTCCCAGCTTCTTCCAGAAGAAAATTACCCACTGCGTGATTCTTGTAGAGGAAACCTCCAGTGTTTCTTCTCTTGCCAAAGATCAACGGCATGTATGTATACTTATGTACCCAAAACAGTACCACCCAGGCACAACATGGAAATATCATCAGGCTCGAATGAAACCTGAGGTTTGCAGAAGTACAAACAGTTCTCAGTGGGGTAAGCAGGGGAGCGAATAAAACTTCAAGAACTGCCCAGTGTGTTCTGAGCATGCTCCGTTGCTGTGGAATGCTTGCTGATTGCTGGCAAGTCAAACTCTGAGGCCCGTGGGACGGGTTTTCCACCAGTGATTTAGAAAAATAGCAGAGATCACCTGGGGGGGTGGGTGAAAAAGGCCTGTGGTTAATCTCCCCCCTTTAGGCGAGGGGTGTCGCATAGCAGTTCTTCTTGTTGAAATAATTTGATATTTGGCATAAAACAGGTCTGAAAGCAGCTCAGCACTTTCTGGAATGCCCTTGGAATGTGGAAGGAAGCCAGCGCCATATTGATCTTCATATTCTAGTGGCAAAAATTGCAGAAGTAGGAAAACTCTTCATGGAACCATCCCCACTGTTTAAAAATATATTTATTGATTTGGTGCTTAAAAAAAAATTGCAAGCATAACAAAATGAGAGAAAACAAAGAATAAAAAATGCAAATCATAAAGGGACAAAGGACAAAAGGACAAAGATACAGTGCTGCTTCAAAGGGACAATAAAGTATTAACTCATACAAAGTTTCCTTTTACAAATAATAAAGATACATGAAAATAAAAGTATTCTCCACCTGTGAGTTCAGTCATTATTTTTTTTAAATTAAATCCGTGTGCAGAGAACCATTGATATTTCCGCAGTTTGCCTTAGGCTCGGTATATGAGGGGGGTATTTCATTTTTCACCTTTCTGTGATGAAATTGAGACTGAAGACAACTTGCAAATAAAACTATAAATCGCAACAGACCTTCAAAATAAACCTGGTGATTAAACAGTAAACAGCATCATAAAAACCACCATTGGTTCCATAAGGCACTTGATCTGTGTTGATTCTTATTGAGGATATAACTGAATCTTTATTGGCTTTTGTTTTTTAGGGGTGTGATAAAAAAGCCATGGTTTGGGACATGAGGACTGGCCAATGCATTCAGTCATTTGAAACCCACGAATCGGATATCAATAGCGTCAGGTCAGTAGGTCCTGTTACCACACATTCATGTGATTGCATCGAAAAATGGTTCATTAGTGCTGACTAGCAAAATACCTGTAAGGATAATGTACAAGGGGGAAAGTGGGAGGGTCAGCTTTCCTCTCCGCCTATCAAAGCTACCAGCGTCTCAAGCCAATGAAGGAACAGCACTGGCCCTGTGGAACAAACCTTTGCTTGCCAATAGCAGGGCTAGCCTGGTTGGTGGAAGGCCCCTGCTACAGTGACCTCGTGGACAGAGCCATTCCTATCCCTTTGTCACAATCCTGCATGACCAAGAGAAAATTCAAAGAGAACTGGCTTTTGATTAAAGGATTGTTGCATTTTGCAGGCTTTGGCAATTAATTAATTACATGGCAGATTAAAACTCTTTCTCAGCATTCCCTAGTTTGCACCTCTGTACTTCAGAAGTCATAGACTTTGCTTTAAATGTGACGTATTTTTCGCTCTATAAGACGCACCAGACCAAAAGACGCACCTAGTTTTGGGGGGAGGAAAAAAGAAAAAAATATTCTGAATCTCAGAAGCCAGAACAACAAGAGGGATCGCTGCGCAGTGAAAGCAGCAATCCCTCTTGCTGTTCTGGCTTCTGGGATAGCTGCGCAGCCTGCATTCGCTCCATAAGACGCATACACATTTCCCCTTACATTTTAGGAGGGAAAAAGTGAGTCTTATAGAGCAAAAAGGACGCGGGTGGCACTGTGGGTAAAACCTCAGCGCCTAGGGCTTGCCGATCGCATGGTCGGCGGTTCGAATCCCTGCGGCAGGGTGAGCTCCTGTCTTTCGGTCCCAGCTCCTGCCCACCTAGCAGCTCAAAAGCACCCCTAAGTGCAAGTAGATAAATAGTTACCGCTTTATAGTGGGAAGGTAAATGGCGTTTCCGTGTGCTGCGCTGGTGCTGGCTCGCCAGTTGCAGCTTCGTCACGCTGGCCACGTGACCCGGAAGTGTCTCTGGACAGCGCTGGCTCCCGGTCTCTTAAGTGAGATGGCGCACAACCCTAGAGTCGGACACGACTGGCCTGTACGGGCAGGGGTACCTTTACCTTTACCTTTACCGAGCAAAAAATACGGTACTTGTTTTCCAGTCCGGCTGTCTCCTCAAAATGTTTTCTTACGAGCCACACAGAGTTGTTTTATTTATGTAGCAGGAATTAATGTAAAGTGGAACATGGGACGCTGCCTTACACAGAGCCAGCACCAGACAGGCAGTCGCTCTCCAGGGGTTCAGGCAGGAAGTACAGAATTAGTGCATCATCACATTGCATCATGACATTGACGATATTTTTATAGCAGGCTTGTCATTATTATGGTTTATAGGAGTACTAATCACTTATAAAATTATCATGGCTTACCGGATCCACTGTTATATGAGCAGAGGACTTTCTGTAAAGAAAACCCTATCTTAATATTAGCAATTTCCCTTTTTATAGCCTTTTATAAAAGTAAGGTTTTTATAAAAGGTTTTTATAAAAGCCTCAGCGCCTAGGGCTTGCCGATCGAAAGGTCGGCGGTTCGAATCCCCGCGGAGGGGTGCGCTCCCGTTGCTCGGTCCCAGCGCCTGCCAACCTAGCAGTTCGAAAGCACCCCCGGGTGCAAGTAGATAAATAGGGACTGCTTACTGGCGGGAAGGTAAACGGCGTTTCCGTGTGTGGCTCTGGCTCGCCAGAGCAGCGATGTCACGCTGGCCACGTGACCCGGAAGTGTCTCCGGACAGCGCTGGCCCCCGGCCTCTTGAGTGAGATGGGCGCACCAACCCCAGAGTCTGTCAAGACTGGCCCATACGGGCAGGGGTACCTTTACCTTTACCTTTATAAAAGTAAGGTACAGTGCATTTTTCTATTGCCTCTCTTTTCATTTTCTATTGCCTTTCTTTTTCATTTACAGGCTTGATTACAATTAATGCAATGATTTGCAATCATTGTGATTGAACTTGCACTGTATCATCCAAGTGAAATAATTTTTCAACAGATAATGTAAATAGATAAATACTAACAATTGCTATTTAAAAAAACAACCTGGAGAGGTATTACATAGACATGTTATCAATCCTAAATTACTAATTAATATATGCTTTCTGGTATGTGTCTTTGGGGGAGAAAATGAGATGTTACATTTTTCTTTGCTTGAAAAGACGGTGGGTTCTGGCTCAGAAATTCTAGTTTTGCTTATATGAAGAGCCAGAGTTTGCTGTCAACATTGGCTGTTTCTCTTTATCAAAATTAGAAGAAACAGTTTGGAACTTTATTCATTATGCAGAAATGAAAGCTGTTGGCATTGGGGTGGGTGTTACAGGTGTCTGAGCTGACCTGCCACCTGCTTTGAAACCATCTCCAATTGCATGTGCCAGGTGGGCAGTGAAATCTACCAGAGCTGCATTTCATAAATTTTGGGGCCATGATCAACTTTTACTTGTAAGATAACTGCAGAAAGTGATAATTCAGTGTTCTAATTCTCAAGTCTTGATCAATTTAACTGTGGCAGTTCTACCACAACTCCAACCTATCCAGGTGAACTCTAGGGGGGGGTGAATGGGCAAATTTTGGTGAAAATCTCTGCTTTTAGATGTTGGATTACCACTGCTGCCTTATTTACCTCTATGTATTCCTTGTTTTACTTACCTGCTACTAGATACCTGTAACGTTCCTGTATGCAGCATATAGAAAACAAATAAAAGTTGGGAAAATATTATCTTTAATTCCTATATTTCTAACGCAACACACTTTCTGTTCTCTGCATAGGTACTACCCAAGTGGAGATGCCTTTGCCTCTGGCTCAGATGACGCCACAGTACGTTGCCCTATTTCATTTTTGAAAGCCTGGCCGTTTCCCAAGTGAGGGCTGGGGGCATGATCCTCAAATCACCCTGGCCGTTCAGTATTTGATTATGGCTTGTTTATTTTGTACATTCTTTACTCACCTAATACTTGGTGGTCTCCAGATGAGTTGCAGCTCTTTAAAAATGTACAAATGCGCTCTCTGCACCCTTCAAAGAGGATGTGGTGTCTAGGAAGCATATGATGGATCCGTAAGATGCCCATCTGTAGGTGTGGCAACCTGAACTAGCTGCAGGGGCAAGGCTGATACATAATTGAGCCCATTGGCTTTTCCCCTTAGGGATAAGTGACCATTGTGATTGCAGGTATAAAGAGGTTAAAACTGGGTCACCTGAAGATATATTGTTGGACACCAAGGGCCTCTTCCACAGTGAATTATTTTAACGGCACAGAATATATTGGTTTGGCAAGGTCCAAAACAACCGCAAAACCTTTAACCTGGAGGCTTTCCCCAGAGTGTTTATTGTGTCTTATGAATGCATAGCTAATCACAGGTCTACAGAATGGATATAATGCTGGTCTACGCAAGACAGGTTTCTTATGCCACTCCCATCGTTCAGCCCGGACACTGAGATCCAGCACTGAAGGCCTTCTGGCAGTTCCCTCATTGTGAGAAGTGAGGTTACAGGGAATCAGACAAGAGGGCCTTCTCGGTAGTGGCACCCACCTTGTGGAACACCCTCCCTTCAGATGTGAAGGAAATAAGCAGTGACCCTATCTTTAAAAGACATCTGAAGGCAGCCCTGTTCAGGGAAGTTTTTAATATTTAATGCTGTTCTGTTTTTAACACTTGATTGGGAGCCGCCCAGAGTGGCTGGGGAAACTCAGCCAGATGGGCGGGGTATAAATAAATTATTGTTATTGTTATTATATTATGCCCTGTGAAGGTATGAATGCATGTTCTATAGCATAGCTATATGTCGTATAGCATAGCGCAGCACGGCTCATCAGAGGCATAATGCACTCGCTCAGCAGCCTGGCAAGTGTGAAAGGGCCTGCACTGTGGCAGAAAAGTGGTTCTTAATGCTCAAAAGAGCGCATGGGAGGGTTAGAAGAATGGAGGGGGGTGGCGGGGGGGACTTGGCATTGCTCTGCAGCCGATTTAGATTTCTGCCAAGGCCTATTCTAAAGGCTCAGTAGGTGGCTACAAATACATCCGCATCTCATTTGAACCTCACTGCAGCCCTGGGATGTAGCTGAGCAGAGACAAATCTGCCCAAGACCACCCAGTGCGTTTTCTGGCTGAGCAGAGAGCTAAACTTTTGTCTTCCCCAGCATCCCAGAGCAACAGTGACTTGTCTTGACATCATGGCAGGCCAGATATTGTGTCTTCCCCCAACGCCCACAGGCTTAAACAGGTTGGACATATGCTGTAATGATGTCAGGTGATTGACAGGTGGGCTGGACCAGCTACTGGTCCAAGTTTGACTTCGTGGGTGGGACGGGAGAGAGAGTTTTGCCCTCTTGGTATCTATCAATCTTATAAAAAATCAGCTTGTGCGTATTAGCCTTTGCCTGAGCACAGATACTGTTTCTCCTTTCTTTCCAGTGTCGTTTATATGACCTGCGGGCAGACAGAGAAGTGGCCATTTATTCCAAAGAGAGCATCATCTTTGGGGCATCCAGTGTGGACTTTTCCCTTAGTGGTGAGACATGAATTCTGACACACTTTTCTTTGGGGGGCAGGCGGGAAGAGCTGTTCTATAATCTCTTTTCAATGTGGCTTCGATTGTTGTCACAGCTACAGAACCGAGGGCACTTGCAGACTGTGGCTACTCTGCGGGTGGGATTACTGTATTTTTTGCTCTATAAGATGCAGCAGACCACAAGATGCACCTAGTTTTTGGAGGAGGAAAACAAGAAAAAAAATATTCTGAATCCCAGAAGCCAGAACACCAAGAGGGATCGCTGCGCAGCGAAAGCAGCAACCCCTCTTGCTGTTCTGGCTTCTGGGATAGCTGCGCAGCCTGCATTCACTCCATAAGACGCACACACATTTCCCCTTACTTTTTAGGAGGGAAAAAGTGAGTCTTATAGAGCAAAAAATACGGTAATTCACATAGTGGCAAATTCAGGTTGCTCAATTATAGTTAGTTGGGAGCTTTTGTGCAGCAAACCCACTTCCCCAAAAGATCAAATTTATTGCAATAAGGAAAGTAGAAAGTCTGACAAAACACTTGCTTTGATGCATCTGCAGACAAATCAGGATGGGTGCTCATTGAATAGCCAGCGTTGTCTAATCTCCCTGCAAATATATCAGGAAGGATGCTCAATGAACAGGTTGCCTGGAAGTCCCCTTAGCAGGTGAAAGAAACTTGTAAAACTGCTGAATCGTTGCAGGCCCTGCTGTCTTCAAGTGGCTGCTCTTGAGCTTTGGTTTTGAGGCTAAGGCTGGTAGCTCATCTTTCATGAAAACAGTTCTTTGACTCCACTGCATGCTTTTGGGAAGGTGTTGCTTTAGCTGCTGTATCCCTCTTGGCTGAGGAAAATTGGTTATAGCTTGAGCTGCAACATTTCACTGATTTGAATCAGTTGGATTGGTTGATTTTAGAAAGGTTCGATCTAAAAACAGCAGCAACACTTTGGGTGTCTCCAATTAGTTGGGCATCACTTTATTAAAAAATAGTGTTGCGATGAGGACACTTTCTGGAATTAGCGTGGCTTTTCTAAATACGTCGACATTAGCTCAAACCTTGAGGAACTATGTACAGTATTGTGCAGCAGGCAACTTGTTACTTGTTTTCTAACAGCACGACAAGTGTAGTTGCGCAACATGCACTTTGAGTGATGAAGGGCAATTGCACATGCCAGCAAATTTTCACACCATCTGCTGCTGGTGGCTGTATGAGCAAGGCATACTCTCTTTTTCCACAGAAACATCCTGGGAGCCCATTGCTATTTGTGTTCCACTTCCTTGTTCTCTTATGCAAAAGCTCATTCCCTTTCTTGGAAGAGGCAGAAATGTTTTGCATGCTTGTCGTGTGGACAACATCTTGGGTCTTGCTAGTGAAGGAGGAGACTCCCATCTGCTGTGCATCAGGTCCCAGCCCAGGGTGTAAACCCAAGGCAGGCCAGAACAAATTTCAGGGTGGATGGGTGCAAGGCAAAGTAGGGTTCAGGCTGGGTTTGAAGTTGCTGCGGCAAGGAACAAGCTGAAATGGAGCCCTCAGAGTAGCAGAAGTGCAGCCTAATAGTAATAATAACTATAACAATAACAACAATTTATTATTTATTATTTCTTACCATATTTTTCTGTGTATAAGACTATGTTTCCCCCGCAAAAAACAATGTCAAAAATTAGGGGGCCTCTTATACTCTGGGCCATCTCCCCCTATTTTCTTAAACCTGAGTCCCCAGAAATAAGGGGCGTCTTATACATGGGGGCAACTTATAGACGGAAAAATAGGGTACAGTGGTACCTCGAGTTAAGAACTTAATTCATTCCGGAGGTCTGTTCTTAACCTGAAACTGTTCTTAACCTGAGGTACCACTTTAGCTCATGGGGCCTCCCGATGCCGATGCGCAATTTCTGTTCTCATCCTGAAGCAAAGTTCTTAACCCGAGGTACTATTTCTGGGTTAGCGGAGTTTGTAACCTGAAGCGTCTGTAACCTGAAGCGTCTGTAACCTGAGGTACCACTGTGTTTATACCCCTCCCATCTGGCTGGGTTTCCCCAGCCACTCTGGGCGGCTCCCAACAGAACACTAAAAACACAATAAAACATCAAACATTAAAAATTTCCCTAAACAGGGCTGCCTTCAGATGTCTTCTAAAAATCAGACAACTATCTGACTTTTAGAAGACATCTGAAGGGACATCTTATGGGAGGGCGTTCCACAGGGTGGGCACCACGACCAAGAAGGCCATCTGCCTGGTTCCCTGTAACCTCACTTCTCGCAGGGAGGGAACCGCCAGAAGGCCCTTGGAGCTGGACCTCAGTGTCCGGGCTGAATGATGGGGGCAGAGACGCTCCTTCAGGTATACTGGGCCGAGGCCGTTTAGGGCTTTAAAGGTCAGTACCATCTGTGCTACAAGATGCTGCTCTGCTTTAAAGTGCCAGTAGACATCTTCTGCAGTGGAGCAGAGGAGCCTCAGGTATTCCTAATTCATCTGCAGCTGAGTTCTCCCAGGTCAGAGGATGGCAGTGCTGCCTTCTTAAACTCAGGCCCTGCACACCTTCCCTTCTGCTTCACAGCCCTTGCCCTCATCCCCTGAAGTTGAGGATTCTGTCTGCAGAGTTGTGAGACTGTCATTTCCTTGATATTCCTTTGCCTAGTCCGCATCAGTGATTGTTTGAAAGGAAGGCCGATGAGTCGGAGGCCAGCGGCTGAGCCCTTTCCTTCCTCAGAAATGGGTGGGGAAGGAAGACTCCGTAACCCTTGAAATCATGACTTGGCAACTCTGTTCAATTCTTAATTTTAGTTACTGCCTTTTTTTTTAACACACACAAAATGCTATTATTACAATTTCTAATACAAAGCTCAGCAGCCTGAATTCATCGATCAATATACAAATGCTATATAATTTTTTAAAAACAACAACTACAAAAACTTCCCACGTTATTCAGTGTAAACTCACCTGACCAGTACTCTTACTTTATAAAAATTACCGCAGTTCAAAAAAAGGGGGGTCACTAAAACCAAGTCTATTTCACATACAACTGGACCTCAAATATTTTTAAATCTACACCCCTCCTCACCCAGTATGATACCCATTTTTAGTCCCTGCTTTATATGGGAACAGTAGTTTCTGTTCCCAGTGGTTTGCATATGGAAGTCTGGTTTTATTTTGCCTCTTTTTCTTTTTAATTTTTTTTTATATATATATAGCAAGTTATCAACAAAACAAAAAGAAAAAATAAAAAAATGGGGGAGAGGAAAAAGAAAAAGGAAACAGCAGCTCACATTAATAGTACATTAACCATCAAACGGGACACGGGTGGCGCTGTGGGTAAAAGCCTCAGCTCCTAGGGCTTGCCGATTGAAAGGTCGGCGGTTCGAATCCCCGCGGTGGGGTGCGCTCCTGTTGCTCGGTCCCAGCGCCTGCCAACCTAGCAGTTCGAAAGCACCCCCGGGTGCAAGTAGATAAATAGGGACCGCTTTCTAGCGGGAAGGTAAACGGCGTTTCCGTGTGCGGCTCTGGCTCGCCAGAGCAGCGATGTCACGCTGGCCACGTGACCCGGAAGTGTCTCCGGATAGCGCTGGCCCCCGGCCTCTAGAGTGAGATGGGCGCACCAACCCCAGAGTCTGTCAAGACTGGCCCGTACGGGCAGGGGTACCTTTACCTTTACCTTAACCATCAAACATCCATCTCACTTTAAATATCTAAGTTGATACACCATTCAAATGTCCTGAACAGATATCTTGATGAAGCTTGCATTTTAAAGAAATACCTTCATTTGTAGCAGGGGCAGTTAAAAGTCCTCAGACCATTGCATAGTAGATGGTCAGTGTGTTTTGTGGCTACCTTTGAATCTGCTTTTAATTGTGTTATATAATTTTTTTAACCACCCGTATCCTTGCTTGCACACCACATTAAGCCATAAACTAGGTTCCCTAGCCATAATCACAAGTAATTTGTGCCCACTTTGTTCCTCCCCAGAAAACAAACCATGATACATGGTTTTGCATTGTATCTAAACCAGGGCTTGTAGTTCATTTTGTTCCAACAATCCGCTTTCTGAAGCTACATTTTGATCTGGGCTTATCAATTGCTGGAGCAAAACGAAACCATAATCCCGGTTCAGCTGGGGGTCATGGTTTGTTTCCTAGCAGTGAGATCTAAGAGGAGTAGAACATCATTCAGCTGGTCTGCAGGATGTCTGTGGATTTGTGGATGGAGGCAGAAGAAGGTGCATCCTTTATGTTAAATGTTCATATTGACTTTCAGTTGTATGCTAAATGCTTTTTTTTTTTTTTGCATAGGCTGTATTTTATTGTATTACGATTTGAATTCTATGGCTTGCAATAAAATACAATATATAAGAAACAAAAGAAGCCATAAGACAGAGCTATTCCGCCTGGCTTTCAATTTGAACTTAACCTGATCTTTTATCCCCCTTCCTTCCCTCCCCCTCCCCTTTTTATGAAGATTACCCGCTCTGGGATAGAATCATAGAATCATAGAATCATAGAGTTGGAAGAGACCACAAGGGCCATCGAGTCCAACCCCCTGCCAAGCAGGAAACACCATCAGAGCACTCCTGACATATGGTTGTCAAGCCTCTGCTTAAAGACCTCCAAAGAAGGAGACTCCACCACACTCCTTGGCAGCAAATTCCACTGTCGAACAGCTCTTACTGTCAGGAAGTTCTTCCTAATGTTTAGGTGGAATCTTCTTTCTTGTAGTTTGGATCCATTGATCCGTGTCCGCTTCTCTGGAGCAGCAGAAAACAGCCTTTCTCCCTCCTCTATGTGACATCCTTTTATATATTTGAACATGGCTATCATATCACCCCTTAACCTCCTCTTCTCCAGGCTAAACATGCCCAGCTCCCTTAGCCGTTTCTCATAAGGCATCGTTTCCAGGCCTTTGACCATTTTGGTTGCCCTCCTCTGGACACGTTCCAGTTTGTCAGTGTCCTTCTTGAACTGTGGTGCCCAGAACTGGACACAGTACTCCAGGTGAGGTCTGACCAGAGCAGAATACAGTGGCACTATTACTTCCCTTGATCTAGATGCTATACTCCTGTTGATGCAGCCCAGAATTGCATTGGCTTTTTAAGAACTCAGATCCCACAGCTAATTCTCTCCTGGTCTCCTCGCTGGCCCAAATAGGCCCAAATTTAGCCAGCTAGCCCTGGTGATAATCTAATGTTTATTGGATGGATTTCCCCCCCTAAATTGATTTTTGAATTCTAAATTTATTCACGTTTTGTATTGTATTTTATGCTGTTTTTTGTTGCATCAATTAAGTGTTTTAAATTTGTTGTTAGCTGCCCTGAGCCCAGTTTTCTGAACCGGGAAGGGCAGGGTATAAATAATAATAGTTGTTGTTGTTTAAAAAATACATGCAGGTGCACAGTGAATTTCAGTTGCTACGCAACAAGCAGAAAAATCATTAAGTGGTCCAGAAAAGAAAGAAAAAGTTGGGGAACCACTGGCTGACCAAGATGTGAAGATTCGGCCATTGTCTGTTCCCTTCCTTGGATTTGCTAAAAATCGGGGTACAGTGGTACCTCGGTTTTCTAACATAATCCATTCAGGAAGTCCATTCGAGTTCTGAAATGTTCAGAAACTGAAAGTGGAAGCCTCAAAATGGAAGCCTCAATTCGGAAAACTCAAAATGGAAGCTGTGTTTCCTTTTCGCCTTCTGAGATGCATTTGAAAACCGAGGCTTTTACTTCCAGGTTTTTGGCTTTTGAGTTCTGAAATGTTCGACTATGGAGGTGTTCGAAAACTGAGGTACCATTGTATAAGCCCTGGAAATGTTGTTGTTCATGTTATGTACTGAAGTTCTCACCCCGGGCCAGCAGGGGGATACTGTAGATAGTTATGCAAATGAAGGATCGAAAGTGACGTTCAGTGATTGGATAGTTTGTATGCAAATGAAGGGTCGAAAGTGACGTTCAGTGATTGGCTAGTTACAGAAAATGGTTACTGTTGCATTCTAGTGGAGCTCTATATAAGCAGGCTGACTTGAGCTCCTCAGTTCAGTTCTGTCCCAGCTTACAAATAAAGAGCTGCTTTGGAAGAATCGCTGTGTCGTCTGATATGTTCGCCCACAACTTAACAGTTCATGTAATGCCATCATTCTTTATGAATTCCTTCTGCAGGTCGCTTACTGTTTGCTGGCTACAATGACTACACCATAAACGTGTGGGATGTTCTGAAAGGGGCTCGTGTTTCTATCCTGTTTGGCCATGAGAATCGAGTTAGCACTTTGAGGGTTTCGCCTGACGGGACGGCCTTCTGCTCAGGATCCTGGGATCACACTCTAAGAGTAAGGGCTCTTCATTCTTCCGTTTCCTTCCTCTTTTCCCAAAATCAGCATCTCCTATGATTAATGCAGAAATAGTATGATTAAATAAAATGTATTTATTCAGCTTCGTAGTGTAAAATCGTTGAATCAAAGAACAAGAGAAATAGAGGTTTTGAAAATTCGTTTTAAAAAATTATTCAGTTATATAATTGTTCCATAAATAACTTGGTCACATCTCTGGGAAATCCTTCTTAAACAAAAATGTCTTTGGTAAGCACCTAAACACTGTAACATTAGCCACCTGCCTCAATTGTTGCTGGTAATCAGTTGCAGAAAGCTGGAGCTTGCAACGCTAGACGCCCAGTTTCTAAGAAGCTTATATATGCAGACACTGCAGAAAGTTTTCTAATAGATCCAGAAATACACTATTTAAATTAATAATAATAAAAACCAGACTCGCACGAGAGATGGTAGACTCTCCTCTGTTGGAGGCTGCTGTGAACCTTTGGCCTGCGGGTGATGCTAAACTACAACTCCCAACATCGCTGGCCATTGGCCATGCTTGCTGGGGCTGATGGGAATTATAGTTCAGCCATATCTGGAAGGCCAAAGTTTTCCAAACAACAGCATCTTTAAGTGGATATATGAATCCACTAAAAGAAGCATTCCTGTTCCCATTGTAACATAAGCAGGTTGTTTTAAAAAACCGTAAGTAACCTTTTTTTGATGCTCATCATCATTTGACACCTCTCTCTCTCTCTCTCTCTCTCTCTCTCTCTAGATCTGGGCTTAACCCCCGGTGCTGTTGGCAGATACGTGTTAAAATTGCAATGGGATGGGGGGGAAATGAACACCTCAGATTGGAAAAAGAAAAAGCTACAATAACGAAAGGAAATGCAACAGGGTGATAATTGAAAGATTGAATGTGACGTTGTCAGTGTTTTATCACGTTGTTGGCCAGAAACACTCACTATTGGTTAGAAAAGGTAATATACTTTTATCATACAGTGGGGGTGGGGTGGGGAAATCTATGTGTGGTATAATAATAATAATAAGCTTTTTTACTTCTGTTTTTGAAACTACTTTTTTTTTTTAAGAACTGGTTTAATAATTCTCCAAGCCAGACCTCTGTTCAAAATAACTGTTGGAACAGAATTTAGTATTTCATTGCACATTATGTATCTAGCACTTGTGTGTAATTGCATTTCTTCCTGAAGTCAACTTGGAAAGAAAACCAGAGTATCTGAGGGTTCATTCTCTTGTTCCATAGAAGCCACTAAGGGGAAAATATGAAGGATTGGCCCTTCCTCTCCCTGTCCTTCTGGGTTTTCCATAATAGGAAGATCTCACACCAGGGTGTATGTCAAACTAGGCCCAAATCCCACCCCCCTTAGCCTGGAATCTCTGGGTGAGCTGTGGCCATACATTATCTTTCAATCTATCCTACCTGACAGAGTTGTTGTGAAAATAAAATGGGAGAGTGTTATTGTGATGTGAGAAGAGTGCATGGGCAGGTCCTGATATGACACAACCTGCCCTCTTTCATATAAGACTTCACACCAGGGATGAGGAACCTGTGGCCCACCAGGTGTGGCTGGACTACAACCCCCGTCATCCTGATCATTGCCTATGCTGGCTGGGGCTGATGGGTTTTGGAATCCAGCAGTGTCTAGAGCAGGGTTTACCAAACTTGGGTCTCCAGTTGTTTTTGGACTGCGGTTCCCATCATCCCTGACCACTGGTCCTGCTAGCTAGGGACGATGGGACTTGTTGTCCAACAACAGCACTGGAGACTCAAGTTTGGGAAACACCGGTCTAGAGTCTCACAGGAGACCCATCCCTGCTCCAAACCGTTGTGGAGAAGAAGCACAGTTTGTCAGCCTTCCAGGCGGTCAGTTTATATGGAGCAACTAAATGAGCCCTGACTCTTGAAACATTCCTTGGTTGCGTATTGATTGTGAAGCTTTTTTAAAAAGAAAAACAATATTGCAATTCAGACTAATTTAAAAATCAATGGGTTTTCTTAGGCCATTTGTTTCTGTTGGGTGTGGATTGCACTCAGTATCATAGCTGTCAACGTTTCCCTTTTTTAAAGGGAAATTCCCTTATTCTGAATAGGATTCCTCGCAAGAAAAGGGAAAAGTTGACAGCTATGCTCAGTATCAGCTGGTTGTTACTAAAAGGGTACGAAAATTGGGGCAGATCCTTCAGAAACTTGCACCAAATGCAGATGTACCATTTCCCCAATCTCTTTCACCATGGTTGAGAAATTTAAAGGCGATACTTCAGCACTACACTTTAATGCTTTGCTGAGCTCAGTCAGTTTAAAAATAAAGTAAGTTTGCATTTAAGTTAGCTATTTCCAGGATCTGATCCTACCAAGCCACAAAATTTCCTGTTGAAGATAATGGGTGTTATATAAAAGTGTATTTTTTTGTAAGAAGAATCCTTTCAGTCTCTTTTTTAACTGTTTATAGATGCAGCAATACAATATTTGTGTTCTGAACTGCAACAACTTTTAAGCGTGCAGCAAAATTGAAATGAAAAGTACCGTAGTTTTCATGTATATGCTTGTGAAATGCTAGTCATGTGTTTCCTTGGAAAATTTGCATTCTGTAATTGGAGGGATTTTATGTTCATTATAAAGATACTAAATGCTAGGTACTCACTAAACCCATTTATGAGTCGACGGCACTAGTGTCGTCGGCAAATAGTTATTGGAGAAATGTAAGCTTTTACACAACACGAGGATATGAATGATTGATTGGCAAACAAAATTCCCTAAAGGGTAAGCACACCAACCTAGTTAGAATTTGAGTACCCTACCTGGTGATTATTTGGACATTGTGGACATTATTTGGACATTTGGCTGTATTTGGACATTGTGGCCTTCCAGGCGTTGGACTACAACTCCTAACATCCCTGACTGGGCTTGATGGGAGTTGGAGCCCAAAAACATTTTCGAGGGTCACAAGCTTCCCATTCCTACACACCACGAACAAATCTGACCTCTTGAGTTCTGCTACACCTCCTTTCCCTCTTCTCTTTCACACCTTTGATGAATACTTAACTATAGTTAATTTTAGCATGTGTGCTTCAGAATGATGGTTTGACATTGAGCCTATTTGAAACTAGGTATGAAGTTTAGTATGAACCACATTTTGCTGCTCAAAAAACATACAAACCACAATTAGCTACAGCTAACTAGATACAAAAGATCCCAAATTCCCATCTTCTAGCCGTGCACACAAGCTCCTAAGGAGGCTAGACTTATCCACATCAGGCTAAACTACAGTTCATTGTGAATGTGGCCTTTTGTAGAAGGGACTGGTGAATTAAGGTTCCTATCTTATTTATGAACAGAAGCTTTGTTCATAAAACACAGAGAACGAGGCACAGATTAGTGGCAAAGTGCAGGCTTTCTATGCAGAGTAGAATCTCCAAGAAGGATTGGGAAAGATGGCTGTCTAAAATCCTGGAAAGCCAGACAGTTTACGCCCCTCTAAGCTAGGTGGAGGGACGCGGGTGGTGCTGTGGGTTAAACCACAGAGCCTAGGACTTGCTAATCAGAAGGCGGTTCAAATCCCTGCGACGGGGTGAGTTCCCGTTGCTCGGTCCCTGCTCCTGCCAACCTAACAGTTCGAAAGCACGTCAAAGTGCAAGCAGATAAATAGGTACCACTCTGGCGGGAAGGTAAACAGTGTTTCCGTGCGCTGCTCTGGCTTGCCAGAAGCGGCTTAGTCATGCTGGCCACATGACCCAGAAGCTGTACGCCGGCTCCCTCGGCCAATAAAGCAAGATGAGCGCCACAACCCCAGAGTCAGTCACGACTGGACCTAATGGTCAGGGGTCCCTTTACCTTTAAGCTAGGTGGACCAATGCTCAGACTCAGTCCTAGATGGAGAAAATCAACAAACGAGTATTTCTCAGTCCTGCATCTTTCCATGATGAAAAAGCAACATCAGTTGTGAGCAGGGGAAAAGCAGGTTGCATGCCATTACTTTCCTGCTGGAGACAGGGAGAAAGAAGAAGACTCCACTTTCACTCCTTCCAACTCAGCTGATAAAGCAGGATGGGAACCTGGTGCCTCTCATGAGCTGAAAATACAAGCAGAGAAGTACACCAGTCAAATGCCTCTGCAGTTAGTAATGTCATAGATGCTAGGCAATTGGTGCCCCCCACAACTGGCTTTTTCCTAGTTCAAGATTAACCAGGCTGCAGATTTTCAAAAAAACTGATTTTATTTTTTTCAGAACTTACCCTGGAAGTGGAAAAAGTTACCATATGTTTGCATTGAATGCAGTGAGGGCAGTTCTAAGACAGCACCAAAGCTCTCCAAATGCTAGCCGTTTGTAAAGGATGCTGTCTAATAATATAAAGTAAAGGTAAAGGTACCCCTGCCCGTATGGGCCAGTCTTGACAGACTCTGAGGTTGGTGCGCCCATCTCACTCTATAGGCCGGGGGCCAGCGCTGTCCGGAGACACTTCCGGGTCACGTGGCCAGCGTGACATCGCTGCTCTGGCGAGCCAGAGCCGCACACGGAAACACCGTTTACCTTCCCGCTAGAAAGCGGTCCCTATTTATCTACTTGCACCCGGGGGTGCTTTCGAACTGCTAGGTTGGCAGGCGCTGGGACCGAGCAATGGGAGCGCACCCCGCCGCGGGGATTCGAACCGCCGACCTTTCGATCGGCAAGCCCTAGGAGCTGAGGCTTTTACCCACAGCGCCACCCGCGTCCCTTTTGTCTAATAATATAGAAAGTGTAAATTATATTGCTTCAATCCAGATTTAAATTATTGAGCTTTTGGTAGCTGGTAGTTCAGCCCACAATCTGAAATTCACTAATAGGGCATAGTTGTTGGTTTTTTTTAAAAAAAAATATTTAAATAATAAAAAAAGGAGATGTAAATATACTTATACCACATATGAAGGTTTCTAGCTGCATAAGCAAATATGTAGTGTAGCTGGTATTTTGTTGTTACATGGGAACATATTGAGTCTTCTGCAGACCTTGACAAATCACTTCCCACGGTTTTGGTTTGGAAAATGGATTTCTGTGCTTATGCCTGTGACAAATCAAAATGCACTATAAAAAACCCTGTAAATGTTAAGAGTTCATTGTGCAATAACTTAAGTTGACACACTGCACCCTTTGATTAGGCAGTATTTATTGATGATATATTTTGTGTTTTGAATGGAATATATTGTGTTGATAGTTACGAATGGCCTCAGTATAATAAATTGTATTTTACATATTGAGAATCTTTGGCTCTTTGATTGTTTCTGAATGCTTTTTGATGATGCAACGTTTTGTTTATTTTGCCATGTGTTCTCAATATGAAGACGGGGTTTTTTAGATCTTGTGCAACACAAGCCTATGCACGCCTTACAGAAAGAAGTCCAAGTTCAGCAGGGCTTACTGCCAGATACCTTCGAATAGGATTGCAGCATTGCCTTAGTCTAGACCAGTGTTTCCCAACCGGTGTTCCGCGGCACACTAGTGTGCCGCGAGACGTTGCCTGGCGTGCCGTGGGAGGGAGGCGGGCGAGTCGGGCGGTGAGAGGCGGGGCGGCGGCGGCGAGGAGAGGCCGCCCAGCGCGGGGCTCTCGCCGTCTGCCTGCCTGGCTGCCTGCGTGGCGCTGACGTCACGGGGCTGTAACGTGCCCCACATAGGCACACGCGGGGCGGCGAGCGAGCTCCCTCCCACATCCCATCGCCGCTCGCTTCGGCCGGCCTACTGGGCTGTCGCAGGCGGAAGGCCTGCGCATGCGCGAGGTTTTCGCGCCTTCGGGATTCCCTTCACGCCTTCCTCCTCCCGGGTCCTTGAGAGCGCGGGAGCGGCAGCGCGAGACCGGCCTTGAGCCTGGTAGGTATTGCGCTTGCCAAGGCAGTCATTTGGGAAATGAAAACTTGCAAAGCAAGCAACCAGTTCAATCTGAAGTACGTGTATGCTTAATATCCTGTATCTGAAACCTGTTCTGCCCCCTCCCCCACACTTGGTGCCATTTTCATCTACACATGCAGCAGAGTAAGTTGACCCAGAATAGTACCAATTCAGATGGCAGATGGGAGAATGACAGTGCTGAATGCTTTCCCATGTAGAACAGTCCCTGCAAATAAAAACCCAGCATATTTGGAAGAGGGCCTAACCATTACCTTCTATGCTGTTACTATTTTTTTATTTTTTTTTTACATAAGTAAAAGTTTATATATAGTCAATATAGGCACAGAGTTAATTTTTTAAACATTTTCTAATGGTGGTGTGCCTCGAGATTTTTTTCATGAAACAAGTGTGCCTTTGCCCAAAAAAGGTTGGGAAACACTGGTCTAGACTAAGACTGTGTACATCCTATATTTTTAAAGCACGTTCCCCTCCAAATAATTCTGGGCACTGTAGTTCATTAAGGGTTTCTGGGAATTCTGTGAGGGCTAAACTACAGTACCCAGAATTCTTTGAGGGAAAGAAAGCGTTTCAAGTGTGTTTTGAAGTTACGGTGTGCACATAGAAAGTGAAATGCAATGTTTTTAGGCTACAGTCGTATATACACTTACATGGGAGTAAATGTCATTGACCTCATTGAAACTTTGCTCTGAGGAATGCACTCTCAGCCAGTTAAACAGTTTTATTAAAACATTTTGTTCCTAATGAATCAGTCACCGTATAATTCATCTTCAAACCATGCTCATACAAGTATAATATATGCTCATATAAGTATAAAAGCTGCAGACAGCAAGCACCATGTTCAACGAGTCATTCCTTGCTTTGTGAAACAGTTGCTTGATGTGACTTGTACATGTAATATCTGGGGAAAAAGAGTTTTTGCCACTGCAGTGGTGTCTTGGTTTTCAAATGGGTTACTGAGAACAAATCAGCTCCAAAATGCTAAAAACCCGGAAGTAAGTGCTCCGGTTTTCGAACGTTTTTCGGAAGCTGAACGTCCAATGCGACTTCTGCTTGAGTGCAGGAAGCTCCTGCAGCCAACCAGAAGCTGTGCATTGGTTTTCAAACAGTTTCGGGAGTCGAACAGACTTCTGGAATGGATTAAGTTCAAGAACCAAGGTTCTGATTTGATCCCAGAATGTCCCGCTTTTCCTTAGGATGTTTCTATTTTAATCTGAGAAATATTGGAGGGTGTGGTAGGATGCCCCTATTTTAATTGGATAAATGTCAGAGGGTATGGAGTTATGCGACTCCCCAAGCCAAGGAGATAAGTACAAGGAGATACAACCTTTAGACAACATCTGAAGGTAGCTCTGTATAGGGAAGTTTTTAAATGTTTAATGTTCTATTATGGTTTTATAAATGTTGGAAGCCACCCAGAGTAGCTGGGGCAACCCAGTCAGATGGGTGGGGAATAAAATAATAAAAATAGGACATCCCTGTTTTCACTGGAGAAATGTTGGAAGGTATGCTAAAGACCAGGCATAGGCAAACTCGGCCCTCCAGATGTTTTGGGACCACAACTCCCATCACCCCTAGCTAACAGGACCAGTGGTGAGGGATGATGGGAATTGTAGTTCCAAAACATCTGGAGGGCCAAGTTTGCCTATGCCTGCTAAAGAGGATTCCTCCATGGCAAAAGAGGGTTGAACAACAATAAATCTTCTGTTGATCACAAAGAGGTCTACAACTTAGGTCATGAATAACTTTCTCAAGAATAGAGGAAAGAGTGATGAAGAAACGCAACCATTTCAGCTGATATCAAAGTTAAGTAATTTCTTGGGAAACGGAAACTAACTCTCTGTTGATTGGAAACCTGGAAACTCCCAATCCTGAAGTGAAGGCAGTGTTTCTTTTCATTTCAGTGCCAAGGCCTGTTGGTAACAACACTAAGCAAGGGGAAGTCCATTCACACGGAGGTGGAACCAGCTGTGAGCACTGGCAAGGAGCCCCTGATGGAGTGGGAAAGCGTTAGACCTCTGGATGTTGCTGAACTGCAACTCCCATCAGCCATTGCAAGCATGGCCAAAGGCCAGGGATGATAGGAGTAGCAGTTCAGTAACATCCAGAGGACCATATTCACTTCTGGGCAACCTTCAAGGGGCAGGGGGCACATGCAAGTGGGTTGCAGGGTCAGAGGAAAAATTGGGTGGAGCAATTAATGCAAATTATACATTTGTACAGTGTCAGAAGCTCAGGGTCAGGCATAAGTCAGCAATAAAACAATAAAGCACTCAACGGATTTGTAAAAATGTTACATGGAAAAAAATATGAGAGACATTACACTTACTTCTGTAAAACAAGAAAATCTTTAATAATTTTTTTTAAAAAAATAAAGCACCCAACTCTTTATTCAAAGGAACAAAATAGCTCAGTCTTTGTTGTGAACCACCCTATAGATCAGGCATAGGCAACCTTTGGCCCTCCAGATGTTTTGGACTACAATTCCCACCATCCCATTGGTCCTGTTAGCTAGGGATCATGGGAGTTGTAGGCCAAAACATCTGGAGGGCCGAAGTTTGCCTATGCCTGCTATAGATGCATAAATCATGACATGGTGTAATAGGTTGTGTGTTGTCATTCATCTGAGGTTGTACTTACCTAATTTTGAGACCTTTTAAGGAACATATTATTGTCATTATGTCCTCATATGCAAAACCACAGAATTCAAAGAGGGTGTATTATTATTATTATTATTATTATTATTATTATTATTATTATTATTATTATCATTATTATTATTATATTATTATTTTACTTATACCCCGCCCATGCAGCCAGGTCTTCCCAGCCACTCTGGGCTGCTCCCAAACAGAATATTAAAAACATGATAAAACATCAAACATTAAAAACTTCCCTAAACAGGGCTG
Organism: Podarcis siculus; assembly: GCA_034642415.1. Taxonomy (NCBI): domain Eukaryota; kingdom Metazoa; phylum Chordata; class Lepidosauria; order Squamata; family Lacertidae; genus Podarcis; species Podarcis siculus. The sequence continues at coordinate 8,728,826 of JAXCMG010000021.1, forward strand.
CCTTCAGATGTCTTCTAAAAGTCAGATAGTTGCTTATTTCCTTGACATTTGATGGGGGGGCTTTCCACAGGGTGGGCGCCACCACCGAGAAGGCCCTCTGCCTGGTTCCCAGTAGCTTTGCTTCTTGCAGTGAGGGAACCATTAAAAGGCCCTCAGCGCTGGACCTCAGTGTCTGGGCAGAACGATGGGGGTGGAGATGCTCCTTCAGGTATACTGGGCCGAGGCCATTGAGGGGTTTAAAGGTCAGCACCAACACTTTGAATTGTGCTTGGAAACGTACTGGGAGCCAATGTAGGTCTTTCAGGCCTGGTGTTATATGGTCTCGGCGGTCACTCCCAGTCACTTTCTTTTTCCCATGACTGTATGTGTAAACAAACCATATGCCATAAAGACACCACACCTCCACTGTACCTCATTCCCAAAGGAAGCACAAACCCTGGGTAAGTACCTGGAACCCCCTGGAATGTCGTTCCGCTTGGAGATTGTAGTACTGTGTGTCTGTGTATGAGCGCAGCCTCAACAGTGTAATAAAGGCTTTCCTATGTATCCCACATAACACATCCAGAGCTGGGAAAAGATCTTGCTGTAACAAAAATTCTCTCTTGTGGTTGACCCTAGTTGTCTTTTGTGCACAGCAGACCTCCAGGAAAGGGTTAACAAAAAGCCTACCTCTGTCCTGAGGCAGGCTCATAACTCTGTGTAGAAGCAGATGCTGGTGTGGCCTTATTTGTGGTGTCCCCAATTGGGAGCTGCCTGGTTGGCAATCACCTGTGTCAGGGTCTAGGCAGTGGTGATTCCATGGCTCTGGAATGCTATCATTAACTTTCAGGAGGAAATTGAAAGCATTCCTTTTTATCTAGGCATGTGATGGCTGAAGAATACTGGCACCTCAAGATCATCGGATGGAACGTGTTTTTATGTGCTATCGTTTTCAGAAAGTTTTAACTGTTTTAGAATTGTTTTGTTTTCTGTTTTTAAATTGTGGATCTGTTTGCTTCTCTGGGCTCCTTCTGGAAGAAGGGTGGAATATCCATTCATTAAAATAATGATAATTAAAAAAGACCAGAAAATGGCTGATGTAACACATCATCTGCTGGAGAACTTGCTGCCAGTCAAGATACAATGCTGGGCTTGGTTGACCAGTGGTCTGACCTTATAAAAGGCATCTTTGCTACTAGAGATCTAAGTGGCACCTTTTGCCAGCTTGGGCTGATGCGACAACTGCACCCATTCCTGATTTGGCATAACTTTAACTATAGTGGTTCAGGCATTGGTGATTCCAGGACTGCATTTCTGCAATGCCCTGAAAGTGGGACTTCTCTTCTTTAAGTGCAGAATGCTGCAGCACAGATATTAACACGGGTGAGACCCTGTCTGCATAGAACACCTATGCTCAGAGCATCGGTGCTGGCACCCTGGGTGCCTGAGCACCCACAAAATTCCCCCTGAAGGGGTTGGGCACCCACAACTTTCGGCGCCAGGGCCATGCACTCTGCATGGCACCCATGGCCCTGGGCACCCACGGTCGTGGGGCCAAGCTGGAACTCCTGGCTTTGAGATCTGCGGCATCTGCCTATATGCTATTGGGTCAGATTCAAGGTGTTGTTTGTTAGTATAAAAAGCCTCAGCAGCTTGGGAACAGCTGAAAGATCACCTCATTCCATATGTGCATATTTTACTACTTAGATCTGGAGAACTGGCATTTAAAAAGTGCCAGACAATGTGTTTCCTGCACTTGAAAGAAATCAATCCTTAAGTGCAGCAGCAGCAGCCACTCTTCGGAACTCCCTGCCCATTGATATTAGGCAGGCAAAATTACTGTCTTGTTTTGGTGCCTGCTAAAAACTTTTTTTGTTCCAGAAAGCCTACCCAAGCATATATCACTTTGTGATCTTGTTATGTTATTTTAATGAGGATTTTATAAATACGTGTGTGTGTGTGTGTGTGTGTGTGCGCGCGCACACACACACACACACACACACACACACACACATATATATATATGTCTTTCAAGCCTGGTGTTATATGGTCTCGGCGGCCACTCCCAGTCACTTTCTTTTTCCCATGACTGTATGTGTAAACAAACCATATGCCATAAAGACACCACACCTCCACTGTACCTCTTTCCCAAAGGAAACACAAACCCTGGGTAAGTACCTGGAACCCCCTGGAATGAATATATATATATGTTTTTTAGTGTTCATTTTTATTTGCTTTTTAACATAAAATAGAACTCAAATACAATATAACAGAGTGTCAGAAACTTATATACAATGTAGAGGTCCAATAGAATGCAAAAGAATATCAAAACCATGTACGAAATAAAGTCAAAATATTAAACAAGATATCAAAACAATATATAAAATAAAAATACAGTATAAAGCAATCTCAAAATTTAACAAAGTTAAATACAACACGAAAGGAAACAATATGCCTAGCAGAGCTCAAAAGTACAAAATATTAATGTTGCTATTATATTAGCAACACTTAAACATTGTAACCAATCACTTTATGAAACCATGATTATCTTGTTCTTATGTTACATTTACATGCAGCAGCAGCAGCTGGAGCAGTTCAGACAAAGGAGGAGAGTAACGAGTTCAGAAGGCAGGTTATTTAGGTCAAGACAATATATTGATGGCCGTCACCTGATTACAGGACTCTTAAAACCCATCTGCACTGTAAATTTAAAGCTGTCTTATACCACTTTAAACAGTCACAGCTCTTGCTAAAGAATCTTGGGGACCGTAATTTGTTTAGGCTGCTGAGAATTGTCAGGAGACCCCCCCACCCCGTTTCCTCCTGCCCACAGCTACCTTTCCCAAAGTGGTTTAACCACCCATCCCTCTTCCCAGGGAACTCTGGAAATTGTCCGTGGAGGGAATAGGGGTCTCCCAGCAACTCTCAACAGTTTAAACTACAGTCCCCAGGATTCTTTGGGGGGAAAGCTTCAAATGCATAGTGCGGGTGAGGCCTTTAATCTGCTCATTGTATGCGCTGAAGTAATTTAATGTATTAGTTTAGAATATGCATACATTCCCTATTATGAGAAAAATAACATCCCTAAAGAGGAGGAAAGAACATGATTTTTGTTTTCAGACAGTATACTAAGAGAGACTGTCCACTCCCTTCTCTCACTGGTGGTGCTTGCCACCTGCAGCTTTTACAAAACATCTGTAAAAGTCGTTTATTTAAAAAACGCCAGTGAATTGATTAACTGGGAACATCTTTTTACTGGATCAAAGCTTTCTTAATTGATTGATCTACCTTCCCTAATCACTGCAACGTAACTCACTTGGGCCAGCCACCACCTCTTAGCCTAACCACGCACGCCACTTTAAACTCCTTGGAAGATGAAAGTGGTCTATAAATTTAACAAATGCAAGAAATAAGAGCCAGTACGGCGTAATGGTTTGAGCGTTGGGCTGGGACCTGGGAGACCAGGGTTCGAATCCCCACTCGGCCATGAAGGTCACTGGGTGACGTTCTGCCATTCACTGCCTCTTAGCCTGACCTACCTCCCAGGGTTGCTGTGAAGATGAAATGGGCAGGAGGAGAACCACGGACACCCCCTTGAGATCACAGGAAGCTAAAGGTGGCAAATAATTTAGTTTATGAACAAACAACCCCCCCCAGTAGTCAAGGTGCCAAATATCAGGCGCACCCATCCTGGCCCTGAGGCATGGGCGCAGCCAAGGGGGGGGGCAATTGCCCCCCATCAAGTAAAACAATAGAAATACTTAACAGACCAATCACGTCGGTTCTGAGCCCCCTAACCAAGTCCTGCCCCCCAGCAAAAATCCAGGCTACGCCCAGGCCCTGAGGATGCGGCGTTTGAAGGACAGCTCCTCGGCATCCCTTGTTCTTGGCGGAATCGGGTCCCAACGCACTGCAAGCAAGGCCGGCAGGTCTACTCAGAAGTAAACCTCCCCCCAGCTGAAGAGAATTAGGCACACTCCCAGGTACTTGCGCGCCCCTCCCCAAGACCCCCAGCTGACTGGATGGGGCTTGCAAGCGCCCCCTCGCCCGGTCCAGGCGTTTTCCGGCTGCTGCCTCCTCCTCCTCCTCCCCGTCGCCTGCTGTTCTCCGCCTGGCCGCGGAGCCGAGAGGGAGGCGCTCCGCCCTTCGCGCCAGCCCTGCTGGGGAAACGAGAGACGGGGCGGAGCCGGCGCGCCGTGAAGCCGGCCGGGGACGCGTGGGCGGCTTCTTAGTCCGCCGAGGCGCCGGCACTGGGCCCCGTCGTCGCTCTTGCGCGCTCGCCTCAGCCGCGCCAGCCGAGGGGGCCGCCATGCCGGGCGCGCTGCGCGACGAGACGGTGCAGCTGATGGCCGACTACTTGCAGCACCGGCTCGGCGGAGGCGGCGGGGGCGCCGCGGTGCTGCCGCCCAGCCGCCCGGCCGAGACGCTGCGGCGGGTGGCCGACGAGCTGGAGAGCCGCGAGCGGCCCTTCTTCCGCAGCGCCTGCACGGCGGCCGCCTTGCCGCAGGAGCCGGGCGAGGCGGCCGCGCTGCTGGGCCGGGTGGCGGCGCAGATGGAAGCCGAGGGCGGCCTCAACTGGGGCCGGGTGGTGGCGCTGGTCGTGTTCGCCGGCAACTTGGCGGCGGCGCTGGCCGAGCGCGGCGCTCGAGACCAGACGGCCGCTCTGGCGGAGGCGCTGGCCGCCTACTTGGCCGGGGAGAAGCGAGAGTGGCTGGAGGCGCACGGCGGCTGGGTAAGCGCACGGGAAAGGGGGCGGCCAGCCGGGAGGGAGGGAGGGAGGGCAGGCGCGACCCCCTTCCCTTCCCCACCCCGCCCCCCCCAGCGGCCTGCCCCCCTCCTGCGACATCCATGGCGCCCCCTCCCCATCATCACCCTCCTTTTAGGCAACCTCCCGCTTTCGCCGCCGGCTGCGGAACGGACCGAGCCTTTTCTCGGCTGGCGCAGTAATGGCTGCGCTTCCGTCCCCGATCTGGCCTTGGCCGCTTTCCCTTGGCCCACCCTCTCTCCTCCTCCTCCTCCTCCTCCTCCTCCTGGCTCCCTATGCCTGCAGCGCTGTGGGGTGGGAGGGTGAGGAAGATGAATCGGGTCCCCCCCCCCATTCTTGCGCGCTACCGAGCGCAAAGGAGCGCGCAACCGTAGAAAGCCGTGGCGTTCCTTTGGGTACCCCTTTCTCTTCCGGAGGTTTGGGGGGGGGCGGCTGTGCGCGCCTTAGGGTGCTTTTGCAATCTCTCCCGCTGCGCCCCGCTTCCTGTAGCAGAAGCCGGCCCGATGCCCACCTCCCATTCTGCAGGGCCCACCGCCCGCCTGCCCGCCCCTTCCCAGTCCTGGACGCGGACTCCTCGCTGGGAATGACCTTGGCACGCACGCTTCGCCAGCTGACTTCTCGCTCCGGCGCTTTAATACGCGCACTACCTTCCCTCCTCCCGCCCCACCATCCTCTCCAAAAAATCTAAGGCTTTTCTTTCCTATGGGGTGGCGAGCAGCGCCTCCTTTTGCTTCCCTCTCCCCATAACCCCAGTACAGACCACAAGGGGAGCAGCGATGTACAGGAGGAGGAGGGGGGCGAGAGAAAGAGGAATGACTGCTAGGGAGGCCTGGATAATTTTTTTCCCATATAAGGGAAGCAGAAGGCTGTGACAAACCGTGAGAAAGAGCTTTGATGGGGCGTCTGTTCTCATTTCTCTCTTCCCCGTCCCTCTTTTCCATTCCATATTGTGGTCTTTGTCCCTCTTAAATTAGGCTGCTTTGGTTTATCTTGGTCTTGCAGCAACCAAATGGGTGCCCTTGCTCAGAAACGATGCTCCATTTTGAGTTTTTGCTTCTGGGGCAACTGCACGGCATATGCCCAGCTGGCTGGCACAGAGAGAGCTCAGGTTCTGCCCTTGAAATCAGTTGCACAACCAAATGTATCTCTTTGACCTTAACACTTGGTTCGGCGTCTTCAGAACTTGGGATACTTTCAGAAGGACCTGGGTGGCAGGAAGACTTGAACTGAGGGGGAAGGTGTGAAATCGAGGTGCCCTGCAAAAGCTTGGCCTGTGTCGCCTCTTTCATTTTTGCTTTGCTTTACGTTCTGCAAACCATGAGCATTTGAAACTTGCTTTAAAAAACAACAACACAACAGCTCAAAGCTGCTTTCCCAAAGAAGCAAGCAGAACCTGCATAGATGCTTGGGATTCGGGCAGCTCCATAGAAAATAGAAGGTATTGGGAGTCTAGGCTGCTTGGCTACCAGCAATCTAATGATGGAAGGCAGTAAAAACTTTGCTCTGAGAGTCTTCCACTGACAGTTTCTGCACTGTGTTTGTACTCTGATCTATCAATCTGAAAACAGCAGTGCTGTTCTCTGTTCTCCTCTATCTGGACATGGTCTGGAGCAACAAGGTAGCTGCGTCCTTCAGCAGAGGCTGTTCCTGCAAATGTGCGTTGGTGCACCAGACATGGTGATCTCACCTGTCTGCACTGCAGATAGGGCCCCTGGGGTGGATTTACTGGCTTCTACATACATGTGGGGCATCCACCATTCTGCATATCTTCTTGCTGGGTGTCCTCAAGAGGTGGACGCCTAGTCTTAAAAAACAACAGCACCCACCCAGTGGTAACTTCAAAGGTGTCTCTGGACGAGAGCTATGGCTTGCCTACAGATCTTTTTAGCTCGGCAGCAGGTGGAGTGCAGCTGGCTTGCATTAATTTCCTTCCCGCTGTTAATTTAGCCATGTTGTTCAAAGCAAGAGCCATGCCCCACAGGAAGTGTAGATGCCCTGGGGTCAAATGGTGGGTGGATCTTAGCCCCTCTTCCTTAGCAAAGGAACGTTATTGTAATCTCTTGCTCAGTGCATTCAATTATATAATCATTACGACCAGCTGCAAGGAAGCTCCCCTTGGCTGGCGAAGTGGTTTTCCAAAAGAAGGCAGTATAGGAACATGGGGAGCTGCCGTATTCTGAGTCAGGCCATTGGTCCATCTACCTCAATATGTCTACACTGACTGGCAACAGCTCTCTGGGGATTTGGGCAGGAGTCCCATTTCCCTTCCCAACCTGGGGGTTGAACTTGAAGCCTTCTCCATGCAAAGCAGATGCTCTACCACCGAGGTATAGTCCTTCACCAAATAAAGGTGTAGCTTGATTTCTTAGCATGGATAGGTGTGCTCTATAACACTGAGTGGGGAACCTCAGGCCTGGGAGATCAGACGTAGCCCTCTGTTTGGTCCTTGGGACTTTCCTCCAGGCCACATCACTCACAAGCCCTGCTTCAAACCTTCCTTGATTGGGTTTGCCTGCCTTGTCCTTGAACGCTGATCGTGTTGCTTATGTGTCTGGAAGGTCAGATAAGAGAGCTGTTATGTCCTGAAACTAGCCTGTTGTGCAAAGGAATTTGACTCCATTGCTCTGCCCACTTTTGACACTGACCTGCAGCCCCAGGAAGGTTGCAGAGAAGAGTGCATATATGATCCTCAGGCTGAAAAGGCTTCCCCATCCCTGCCCTGCAGGCTTTGGGGATGTATCTTCGCAAGGGAAGACTGGGAAATGTCTGAGCCACCTCTTCTTCATCCCAACACAGCTCAAATGAAGACTGCCCCCTTGAAGAATGGGCTAGAAAGAGTGTGGCTTGTTTGATTCATTTCATAAAATTTATACACTGCTTGAATGTAAAAAGAACAACAACCCTCAAAGCAGTTTACAAAAGATAAAACAACCCTGTTTTAAAACATACAAAAGTTAAAATACTAAAACAGATTAAAATTGCTCAACTTTCTAAGCATCTGGGTAGGCTTATCTAAACAGAAATGTTTTTAGCAGGCGCTGAAAACAGTGCACTGAAAGCACCACCTTGATCTCTAGGCAGGGAGTTCCAAAGTCGTAGGCGCTGCTAAACGATTTGAGTTATTACAAATGTGGAACGGGTATTTCATGGCACCTGTACACCAGGAAATACCTTGCATGTTGCCATTGTACTCGAGATCATAGAAAACTGGACTGGCATCTCTGAGTTCTACGAAATGGGTTCTTGTAATACTGATGGGAGCTGTCACTGTTTTGCCCAAACCTTGATTGCAGTGTTAGAAACTCAGATATATAAGCTAGGCGCCAAATGGCTCCTTAAACCAGGGTTACAGTTGCCAAAACGGACTGCCTGTTTACCGATTTGAGGCCAGGTGGCTTGAAAGTTGTATTTTTCAAGACAACTTTTTGGTTCCTGAAATTCATTCTGATTGTTCAAATAAAATATAACGGATAGAATTCTACAGGATGTGTTGCTAGTGTGTGAAAGCAGTAAAGATCCAAGGATCCCCAGGCATGCACCTCCCGATGGTGGAGCCGCCAGGCGCCATCCTGGCACCCAGACATCTTCACTTGGTCACAAGCAGCTGATAGCCAGCTGCAAAATGCGCCTGGCAAATTTCAAATGCTGGTTGACTGATGAAAGTTCTATGTAGCTGATCTCATGTACATACATATAAGATGCTAAGATATTCAAGAGTCTGGCCATTTGGGGTTTAAAATACTAGTACGTTGGAAGCTTTATCTGGAACCAAGTGTGTCACCCATGGCTAACATCTTGCAATCAACTTGGCTCCCTCTTGCTGCTGTTGCGCTTCAACAACTCCCATCAGCCCCAGCCATCTTGGCCAGTGGTAAGGGATGACTGGAGCCTAGCAGCAACAGCTGGAGGGCACCATGTTGGCTGCCCTGGTGCACAGAATAGGTGTCACAAGCTCTACAACGAGTTGTGTATGAACTGTATTCTGGACCAGCTGAAATGGCAGTGATGCGCTCAAGGGCCAAACCAATGGCAAGTCACCTACGTGCGGCTTGCAAGGGTCTAACTGTTGCACAGTTGTTTAAGGAAGCTTTGTTTTGTGCAAAGTGCTTTGTTGTTGTTGCCAAGTACAGAATGCTTTGTATAAATACACTAGCCGGCAACAACCGACTAGGGTTGGGCGATAACAGCTTTTCAGAATCGCGGTGTATCGCCAGCCAAACATCATGGTTTGGCGTTAGACCGCGATGCTGAAAAAACAAAGGAGTGTTGGCCTTTGCCCGCGAGACACTGGCTGAAACTACCCCAGCTCTCAACTCGAGCTGAGGCGGTTTCACCCAGGCACTTGTGGGCTGGGTTTGCACCACTCAGCTGGGGGGAGGGAAGGTTCCCCCTCCCCAGCTGAGACAGCCCTGGTGTTCTTGCCACTTGCAGGTGGAGCATCAGGGCTCCTTTAATTGCTTGCTGTAGGGAGTCCCCACTCTGCCACCGGCTTGTGGGAGCCAGCACTGTGCTGGGGGATCCTTTAACTACTCGACTGAGGCAAGGACAGCTGCACAGTCCTAAGTTGAGCAATTTAAAGATGAAGAGGGAGGAACAAGCTGTATCGGCACCTCACAGCTTGTTTCTCTGTGCCATATGAGGGCAGAGTGGGGTGGCGGTTTCACTCAGCGATATATCACAGGTGAAACCACTGCCGCTTCTAAGTCCCTTGCTCTTGGCGCCTGCTGGAGGAAGGAATTCTTGACTCCCTTCAGTGGACACTGGTAGCAAAGGGACTTGGGAGCTGCGGCAGTTTCACCAGCAATATACTGCTGAGTGAAGCCAACATTGCGGTCTGCTCCTCATACCGGTCCTGGGTGGATATATCACCCAGGCTCACAACTGACTAGACTGGGTCTAGTCTCTGTGGAGCTACCAGTGTTGGGCATGGAGCGGGAATGGATCTGTGGCCAATATTAGAAACTCAGTCACTAAATGGCACCTTAGACCCATGTTGCTGTCGTCACAACAGTATGTCTATGCACCATTTCCTCCCCACCCTCAGTGGGGTTCATTATTATTAAATTCACTTCTATACTGCTTTATATTTTAAAGTAAAAGCCTCAAAGTGGTTTATAACACATTAAAACAAATTTAAGCTTCATGGGAAATATTGCAGATCCATCTCTAAGTGACATTTTCCTTTCCCCATATTTATACACCTACTTAATTTATATAGCTGCCCCACAGCAGAAGAGCTCTAGGAAGGCAGTGTGGCGTAGTGGTTAGGGTGTTGGACTAGGAGCTGGGAGATAGGGGTTCAAATCCCCAGTCAGTCATGAAGCTAATGGGGTGACCTTGAGCCAGTCGCAGCCTCTTAACCTACCTCACAGGGTTGCTGTAGGGATTAACTGAGGAGGAGTGGTGAGCCATGTACTGCTTGCAGGAAAAGGGTGGGATATAAATGCAGTAAATAAGTTTATCTGCTTAGCTGTTTAAGAAAGCTGGAGATGCCAGCCAGATGGAGATCTCCCGAGATCACATGGTCGCAATTGGCGCCTGGCACCTGGCTAATTTCTAACGGTGCCTGTGGCGCTGGGCTTATGAGATGTAAGCAAGTGTCTAACTCTCCAAAGACAACCTTCCAACTTGTGCCCTTTGGCAGCTTGGGGTTCTGGAGGTCCCGCATGCTGTGCAATTCCTGGTCTTGATCCCGCGAGGAAAGGGCAAAGCTTGGTGGCAGAGTATCATTCTTGCACCCATCATCCATAGCCAGCAGGGGCAGCAGTCAGGGATGATGGGAGTGGCAGTCGATCAACATCTGGGAACCCGAGGTTGAGAGGGGCTGGTTAGGTAATACTGGCCAAGGGGATGACTCCATATAAGGCATGTTTCTATGAGTTAAGAGGGTACCTGCATGGAACAGGGTTGAGGGGTGGGACTTCAGGATGGAATTCCATTCTGTCTGAGAGTGCTAGGTGGGGCACCATAGGCAGCATGGTGGAGAGCAGTGAGATCATGGAGCCGCTGCTGTCCTTGGGGGTTGTGTTGGTGTGTCGGTTCTCCCATGCTACCCCCTGCCTGCTTTGAGGCAGGGGAGTCTTGCGCTTTGAGCGAACGTCTTAACATCTGGCGCTGGAGCTCCCAAAGTAGGCCTGTGGTGATGTGGCCTTGCTCCCTGCCTTGCTGCCTAGCCCTGTAGTTTTCCTGCTGACACGTACGAAAGCCGCGAAACTGAAAGACCACAATTGGAATACATTATTCCAAGTAAGCTGATGAAGGCAGAAGCAGCTGGCAATTCTTTTTGAAAGTTCCCCAGTTGAAGAAGCGCAGATTTATTTATTTTCTTCATCATCATCATCATCTTCTGGGGCTCGTGGAGGAGAGAGGTGCAGCAGGACCGGCTGGTCGTGCTGCCCCAGCTCTCATAAAAACCACGGGCCAAGCCTACGGCTGTTAAACTGGCTTATGGGAAGCTGCTTGGGATGCGAGTTTCTGTTGAGGCAGAGGAATGGCATTCCCCTGGGGCCCTGTTCAAAAGTTGTGTTTGTGCATCAGACCAGCGCATAAGCAGGGTTGCGCCGTGTGGCCGCGCCCCTGGGGTTGCGTGCACCAGCCAGCCTTCCCCTGCAGCATGAATGTCTGCAGGAACACAGGAAGCCTTCATGTTCCATGACACGCCCTTGGTCCATGTAGCTCAGTATTGGCTACACTGACTGGCAGCTGCTCTCCAGGGTTTCAGGTAGGATTCTCTCTCGGCCCTGTCTGGAGGACCTACGGATTGAAGCTTCTGTGTGCAGGGCAAATGCTCTATCACTTAGCTATGGGTCCTTCTACATGGGAGGAGGCCTTCAAGCATCCCTTCATGTCGGCGTGCAGGATGTGTGGCCACCAGGGGATGGCACTGTTTGGCACATGGCGCTCAGTGCCGCCTGCTCGCATGTTGTCCTTGCTTGTGTGAGACAGTGTGGTGTAGTGGTTAAGAGCAGTAGTCTCGTAATCTGGGGAACCAGGTTCGATTCCCCGCTCCTCCACATGCAGCTGCTGGGTGACCTTGGGCCAGTCACACTTCTCTGAAGTCTCTCAGCCCCACGCACCTCACAGAGTGTTTGTTGTGGGGGAGGAAGGGAAAGGAGAATGTTAGCCGCTTTGAGACTCCTTTGGGTAGTGATAAAGCAGGATATCAAATCCAAACTCCTCCTCTTCTTCTCAAAGGGACTTGAGTGTTGGGTGATGCAGGTTAAAATGGGTCATGGCACAACAGCCTGCACAAGTACTAGCTTCTCCCAGCGGCCAACTCCATGCCTAGTGGAAACCCCTGAGCGCAACTCTCCCCAGTTGTGATTCCCATGTCTCCAGCGGTGGAGGTCGGACAAAGCCAACACAGTTGTCTGTCGCAGGCCTTTAGCAGCTTTGCTCTCCCTCTTTCCCAGGGATCTACCTGAAACGGGAGAGAACACTGCCAACAAAAGCCTTTGTTTGGTCTTGGATATAATCGGAATGAGAGGGAGAGGGAGAATATTTTAGATTCTTAAGTGCTTGGCGTCCTTCCAAGCCTTGTTATAACTAAAGGACTCCAGCTTCCCACCCCCCTTGACAGAGGCTTGTTGTGAGCATGTTCAGGAATTCCTGAGTTAACATAACTTTTTATATAGCCTTGAGCAAAACTCTCTCTTGAATGTAACCGAGGTCATCATGAATGGGTACAAAAATAAAGGAAGGAGAAACATCCCTTGCTAATCTGATCGGTCAGCAATTATAAAGGAATGGCTTTCCTTATTGTTTTTTTCCCCTGCCCCAAGCAGAAATGCCTCTTTCCTGATGTTAACTGTAAGGGGTTTCGGCTCTTTCTCCCGCCCCCACTCCTTTCAGTGTAGAGCTTCTTGCCTCTCCGAAGAATCTGGTGCTAACCATTGTTGAGTGGGTGAGGGTTTAAACCTCTGCCAGGAATGTTGAATAATCAACTTCAAAGCAACTATTTCCCACAGTACTGCGGGTAAAGAATACAGAGAAACCTGCATTCAGTTCTCGGTTTTCAAGCAGGCCAAGTAAAAAGTCCATTCAAAGCAAGTTTCTTTGGCTGGATGAGGAATCTGCCCCACTTCACTCCCCACCAAAGCACCTTTGTAATCCTATTCTGCAGAGGACCAGTGCCCCAAAGCACCTACTTCACAAAGGAAGGCATAAAAGAATGTCGTGGACAAAAGCTTCTTTTTCTGTCCCCTGTGAAAGGTGTAACCAGATCCCATTTCCCGGCTATGCGCGAGGATCTGCTTTGAAGCTTGTAGATCCAGTCTGTGGCAGACGAGCCATGGGAGGGACATGTGTTCCTAGTCACATGGTCAGACCACATGACTGTCTCACATGTGTTTGGAAACCACTGTGTCCAGCACTTTCCAGCACACGCACGCACACGGCTGTGGTGCTCATGTGGCTTTTGCACATGATGCTTTCTCATCTCTGCGCTATACCTATAAAGGAAATAGTGTCAGTATTCAGAGTCTTATGTGCCCTGCCCTATTTTGTGTTCCGCTGATGCCATTTACTGCGGCAGTTCTGTAGCTTTGACTCCCAACAACGCTGGCCTTGTTCCAGAAGATGGCAGGTGGGACGGGGTTGCCATTGATTGTGGCGGAAAGGCAAGGCTTTGTGTGGCTCCTCTTTGTGCGCTGGGCTTCCAGCGGCAGCCCAGTGTGCTTGCTTGGTTGAGACTCTTACATAGAAGCAAGGCTTTGAGGTCAGTGCTCTTCACCCTCAGAGGCTTAGGGGGAAAGTTGAAGGAAAAAGTACCTACTGACTGCTGGCTCCTGCTCCTAGAAATTCATGCTAAAGGTTAGAAATCATAGAATTGTAGGGTTGGAAGGAACACTGAGGATTATCTTGTCCAATGCAGGAATATGCAGTTGTCCCCATACAGGGATCGAACCTGCAACCTTGGCATTATCGGCACTATGCTCTAAGCAACTGAGCTAGAGATGAGAACAAATACAGAAGCCCAGACCAGACACTGCTCTCATGTGGTTTTCAAATAAAATTGTTGGCTGTCGATCTCTTCTTGCCCTTAATGTCTTTTGGAACCTGCAGTTTCTCTTTTTAATCATAAAGCTCTTTAAAACAGCAACACCCAAGGTCCAGCTAATTGCCCTGCTGGTGATTCTTGAGCAGTTTGTGGCTGATTTTCACGGCAATAAAATGTGGAAGGGGGATTTTGTTCCCAAAACTCGTATCTTAAGGATCTGGATTTTGTTTCTGCTTTGGATAACCCATTGTACGTCCAAGCAAGTAGCTGCAAAAGGTGACTGGCTTAATTGTGTCCTCTCCATAGAGGAACTGAGGGCTTGACTCCCCTTCTGTAGGCAGCCCACCTGAATGCTAATGACCCCACAGCAGCTGCTGGCCAGGAGTGTAAACTGACATTCAGTGGAAAATGCCCCCATTGTTTGCACAAATTAAAGTGTAAAGAACAAAGTTCCGGAAGAAATTAAGAGCATAACTTGTTTACATAGACATCTGCCAAATAGGAGTTCAAACATGACCATCTGGAGTCGTATTACTGCTGTTCTTGATTATTCAGAAGAAAGATCTGGCCGTGCAGCTGCCAGTTCCTTTCTGTCATAGGGCAGCACTGAACTGAGTGGCTCATGGGCCTAAGCAGGGCTGGATTAACTATTTCGGCTGTCAGAGCGGAAGGGAAGGGTCTTAGCTCAGTGGTAGATCATCTGTCTTGCATACAGAAGGCCCCAGGGAGGGCTGGGAGAGACCTCCCCCTCTGAAATCCTGGAGAGACACTACTGGTTAGAGTTGATGATACTAAGCTAGAAGGACCAATGGTTTTGATTTGGTGTAAGGCAGCTTCCAGGGATGCGGGTGGCGCTGTGGGTTAAACCACAGAGCCTAGGACTTGCCAATCAGAAGGTCGGCGGTTCGAATCCCCATGATGGGGTGAGCTCCCGTTGCTCAGTCCCGGCTCCTGCCAACCTAGCAGTTCGAAAGCACGTCAAAGTGCAAGTAGGTAAATAGGTACCACTCTGGTGGGAAGGTAAACGGTGTTTCCATGCGCTGCTGTGGTTCGCCAGAAGCGGCTTAGTCATGCTGGCCACAGCTGTACGCTGGCTCCCTTGGCCAGTAAAGCGAGATGAGTGTCGCAACCCCAGAGTCGGTCACGGCTGAACCAAATGGTCAGGGGTCCCTTTACCTTTTTAAGGCAGCTTCCTGTGTTCCTTAGAAATTTTCGTGCCCTCAGTTTAGCAGCTGAGAGACAGGAGAAGAAGAAAAGCACTTGAAGGAAACGAGTGCATATTATCTCTCTAATTTCAGTACACTTGCTGATTTTCAGATAAGTTGTTCTTGTTGCTGTATTTAGCCTTATGGTCTTAATCTAGGCCAAGGCACATGAAATGGTGGTGTTTGAGAGCAGTGTTCGAAGTTCACCAGGCACATTTTGCACCTGACCATCAACCACTTGCAACCAAATGGAGATGCCCAGGATGGCACCTGATTTCCCCACTCTCTGGAGGTGCATGCCTAGGGGATAATTGAAACCTTGACTGTTTTCACACACAGCAGCACATCCTGTAGAATTCTGTCCTTTACATTTTATCGGCACAATCAGAATGAATTTCAGGAAACCAGAATGCATTTTCTGTGCAGCCTGAACAGCAGCAATGAAGAACGTTATCGTAAATTGTTGTGGTTTGTCTTCGCTTATCCCACCCCACTGCCCTGCTCACAGCTGTGATGAAGATTCTTATGTTATGAATGGTCTGTGTAACCATTAAGAAAAAGAGGTAAGGATAGGCCAATATATATGTGGACTGTCCCTGCTTAAAGTGATTTTTCTCCTGTAAGTTCTCAAAGGTCTTAACCTCAAGGTTATCATCTGAACTAACCACATATTTAACTGATAATCAATCACAGTCAATCCATCATTTGAAAAATAATACTTTAGAGCCATCTTCCCCCAAAATGGCAACTAGACATTCCATTTTGGCAAATATAACCTTGGCTTAAGGAGCCGTTTGGCACCTAGCTTCTGTATCTTGAGTTTCTAGCACTGGTTTAGATACTGTTGATTGGTTCATCGCTTGTGCATTTGCTGCCCTGGAAGCCTTTCGGGAGGAAGAGTGGGCTATAAAGTCAATAAATAAATAAGATTTTGTTCTCTTCTTTCCTAGGATGGCTTCTATCACTTCTTCAACAAACATGGCTCGGATGCAGCTGACCAGAACAGTACCATAAGCAATGCTATAATGGCGGCAGCTGGCTTTGGCTTGGCTGGGTTGGCCTTCCTCCTGGCGGTGCGATAAAAGACTACATCAGTGGACTTGACTTACAGGAAGGAGGGCGAGGTGGAGAAAACTCTCTTCTAACACTGCCAACATGCTGGTGAAGAGTCCATTCTATATTTCTATAACGGTTGGAAGACAGAAGCATATATATATATATTTTTAACTATAAAGTCGGAGCAGAACATTGACAAGCACATAACATTCTAGCAGTACAAGTGAGAAACGAATGCCGCTTAGATTTTTGAGTCCTGGGGTTGGGCATCTTCTTGGATCTTGGTGCGTGTGAAAGCTGCGGTTGCCCCAGTTCATCCCGGCAACTGCTAAGCGCTGGATGTTATGCTAAATGTTAATGGCGGGCTTGCAATGGAACCCAAGTGAAGATGTGTTTGGATTTCTTCTTTGTGTGTTTGCGTGTATGTTGTGGGGTGCGGGGCGGGACGGGGCGGGGAGATGTTGCCTTGTGAAATGTGAGCCAGTATTAACAAGAATGAGGAGCTTAACTCCACCTGTGCTGCAATGCAAACATTCTGAGGCCACTCATCAATATATAGCTGCCAGGTCCGTATTGCACAGAGCATTATAGCGTACGTGTTTTTGTTATAATGACGTTAGTATAAGTTACACTACAAGTAGGCGACAAGAATGTTGATACCAAAACAGTAAAGTCTGCAGAACCAGTTCTTAACTATTGGAATGCTTGTTTGTTTGTTTTTAATTGGTCTATTTGGAAGTCCATGTGAAGGCTGGGATTTCTGTGGATTTCCTGTCAAATCCATAAACTCCATATAACTTAATATATTTTTTGAAATATTTATCATTGTATAATACTGGTAGCTGATTAACATCTATTTTTGTTAAATGCCTTTTTTTTTAAAGAAAACAAACAAAACGGAACAAGCTCTCCAAATTGCTTTCTTGGCTGTCCCTGTCGTCTACCTTGTTTAACAGTTCTAGTTTGGATATCTGTTATATTGCATATTGTAAAGAAATAGTCTTCGGAAGTGTTCGATGTCCTTTTCCTTTAGCTTGTACAGTTTTAATATGTGAATAAATATAACTGAATATTTTTATTTTAAATGAGCACCTGTTCTTGGCTTGACCTGACATTTCCATACATTGTTCTTGTTTACATGGGCACAAAGCGCTAGTAAAACAATGCCTAGGAACCTGTCCTATACTGAATCGGACCAGTTGGTCTACCTAGCCTATTATTGCCTACACTGACTGGCAGCAGCTCTTTGGGGTTCCAGGCCAGGAGTTTTTCCCCAGCCATACCGGGAGATGGCAGGGATTGAACCTGGGAACTTTTGTGTGCAAAGCAGTGCCTTTGTGGGGGAAAGAAAAACAGTTCCTTGAAAAGTGAAAGCAAAAAAGGGCTTTTTGCCTTTGGCTCGGAGGGGTTCAGAAGTCAAACATACCTGTGCTTGGGAAATCCCTTATTTTGGCTGCTGATCCCTTATTTTCGAGGCTGCTGGTCCCTTATTTTCAAATCTGCAAGTTGACCGCTATGGTCAGGGATGCTGGGAATTGTAGTCTCAAAACATCTGGAGGACTGAGGTTGAGGAAGCCTGGTCTAAGACTGGCCCATGGTCACCCAGAGGAACTTCATGACCGAGTGGGGATGTTGAACCCTGGCCTCCCAGGTCCTAGTCCAGTGTTTCCCAAACTTGGGTCTCCAGCTGGTTTTGGATCACAATTTCCATCATTCCTGACCACTGGTCCTGCTAGTTAGGGATGCTGGGAATTGTAGTCCGAAACACTCTTTAACGGCTGCAGCACATGGCGTCCTGCACCTTCTTTATTTTCTTTGTAACGAGCCTAACGTGGTAGATCAGGTACAGATTGAGGTTCATTAGCATTGCCATTCAACAAGAGCAAGGTATGCATAGCAGGGTACAGTTGCCAAGTTGTGTAACCTAGAGCAGTGGTAACCAATGGAACACCTTCTAGAGATCATGCTATGCTCTGGTTCCCAACAGCACCAACCAGCATGGTGAATAATCAGGGATGGTGGGAGCTGGAGTCCATCAGCATCTGGAAGTAAACACAATGCTTACCCCAACATGGAGCTGGGGTGCTCCTTTTCTCTGTTTGCTGTGTACCAGTTAGAAAGGGAGGCCAGGTCAATGGTACTAGGAGAAGCTATCTTGCTTCTGCGAACATGGCATGACCTCTGGGTTGTGAAAATTCAGTCTGTGCATTGAGGGAGGAATGCAATGGTAGCTAAGGGATATGTTGTTGTTGTTTAGTCGTGTCTGACTCTTTGTGACCCCATGGATCAGAGCACGCCAGGCACTCCTGTCTTCCACTGCCTCCCGCAGTTTGGTCAAACTCATGCTGGTAGCTTCGAGAACACTATCCAACCATCTCGTCCTCTGTCGTCCCCTTCTCCTTGTGTCCTCCATCTTTCCCAACATTAGGGTCTTTTCCAGGGAGTCTTCTCTTCTCATGAGGTGGCCGAAGTATTGGAGTCTCAGCTTCAGGATCTGTCCTTCCAGTGAGCACTCAGGGCTGATTTCCTTCAGAATGGATAGGTTTGATCTTCTTGCAGTCCATGGGACTCTCAAGAGTCTCCTCCAGCACCATAATTCTTCGGCGATCAGCATTCTTTATGGTCCAGCTCTCACTTCCATACATCACTACTGGGAAAAGCATAGCTTTAACTATACGGACCTTTGTCGGCAAGGTGAG
The DNA here is from genome assembly GCA_034642415.1 of Podarcis siculus. Taxonomy (NCBI): domain Eukaryota; kingdom Metazoa; phylum Chordata; class Lepidosauria; order Squamata; family Lacertidae; genus Podarcis; species Podarcis siculus. The sequence goes on from JAXCMG010000021.1 coordinate 8,747,528, forward strand.
CCAAGGGATATACCTGGAGATTATTGCAGCTGCCCAAAGGCCACGCAGATCTCCAGCCACATTTATACAGTGCTTCTGAATGTTCAAAGCACTGTGCCTACATTATGTTGGTGTAATCCTTCCCAACAACCCTGTAAGATCGATTGGTATCCCACATGGTGCAATGCTAAGCCACTGTGTCTCACTTGGAGCCTTAAGGTTACCTACTGCATTCATGGTAGAGGTGAAATTTGAACCAAGGACTTGTGGAGTTGTAGCTTTCCCTCTACACCAACTGTTCTCACTGCACCTGTCGCCTTCTATGAGTTTTTGTGCACAGCAGTGGAGAGCTTGCAACTTAGGAGCATCCTGTGTCTGAGCAAAGTTCAGAATTTAGACCGCTGGACTTTCAGCAGTTGTGTAAAATGAAACTGCCTAGGCTACTTTGGTTCAAATTGCACAGCTTGAAAGAAGAATGCATTTTTTTGAAAGAAGGTTTGAAACAGGCTCATGCATCAATTTACCACTGCTGATGTATTAAAAAGTCCTTAACTAGGGCGTTGTGACGCTTCTGTTTATCCAATACCTGTGTTAAACTTTAAATGCAAAACAAGCTCGATGGGGACAGAAGTCCAGGTTAACCATATACTGGCCCATTAGTTGTGTATAGTTGTGACAATACCAAGAAAGAGAACTGCAAATGGCAAGATCCCTGCAGTAATAATGTTTAAGAGGCTGGGCAAAGAATAATGCAGAAGTCAAGGCACATGCAACCTCGGGTTTATTTTAATTAGCCAAGGTGCATGAAACTGAACAAGGAAGTGATTAAAAAGTCCACAAGAGTACTTCAGTCACTTTTATTTTCTGGTTTTGAATCATTACGTAGCCTTCACACTTTTTAATTTTCGCTTTCTGGTTTGCTAACAAGAAACTAGGAAGTCATAGCAAGTTCCTATAGTTCCAGGTACTCTGGTTTTGCCTGGAAGAGCAGGGGAAGGTGTGTTTTTTTATTGCAACCTCTCACATTACTACTAAGAAAAAGTGTCTTGTTTTGTAAGGGATATTGACATAACATTTCTGCTGCTGGTGAGCCCTATTGAGATTAATGGAGTCTGTGCAGCAGCAGCGATGATGGGTTGGATCCAGTCGCTTGCTGTGTGCAAATCCACAACACATGATACTTTAAAAAGTAGAGCCCTAGATAAGAACCCCCCAGTAAGTGCTTCAGAATGTTTCCATTCTGCTCTGGATCTCGTCTTCTAGATCATTTAGACTCATCGCATCAACTCACACACTCAGGGCAGTTCCTGTGTTTAATTTAGCACGTCCTTGTATTTATTTCTGAACAGAGGAGCCTCCTCCCATTGTAAACCTAGATTTGCAAGGAATAATGAAAGGAACTCCACACCCTTTTTCTTTTTAAAGTAAGAAAGTATTGTCTGTTTCACAGTGATGCTAAGATAGCTAGTTCTCGCGGGTGGTGCAGACAGAAGAGGGCTTGGGACATTCCTAACACAAGAGCAGGCAAGGTGTGGCGATGCTGAACATCCCTCACACGTGGTCCACTCTAGCTCAGAGGTAAGGCATCTGCCTTGCATGCCGAGAATCTCAGGTTTGATCCCTGTTGCCTCCAAGTAGGACCGGAGAGCCACTGCCAGAATAGACAATACTTGGCTAGATGGACACATTGTCCGATTCCGTATAAGGCAGCTTCCCATGTACCATTAATTTTATGTGTTGGCTATGTGCATTAGTACCACAGCTTTAGCTGATTACTTTGATCCATCATTTGGGTTGGATCAAATGAAAAGGCGTCTCTGATCAGGAAGTTCACCTTAGATTGTGTTTTTTATATGAGTACATAGCCAATCGACAGAGAGAAGCTGCTAGCACCACCCTGAAAGAGGTGTTCAGTTTATGCACAATCTGTGCATATGCGCATTGCGCTGGAACCTGGAAGTGACCCAGAAACATCACAAATGGGGTGGGGCGAGGGGGTGGAGGAACGGGGTGTTTGCAGGCTTTTTCAATGGTATTTCAAATCTGCGTGATTTCACGTAAGCGCACAGTGCCCTGGAACGTAAGGCAAAGGGTAAAGGGACCCCTGACTGTTAGGCCCAGTCACGACTCTGGGGTTGTGGCGCTCATCTCACTTTACTGGCCGAGGGAGCCGGCATACAGCTTCCAGGTCATGTGGCCAGCATGACTAAGCTGCTTCTTGCGAACCAGAGCAGCACACGGAAACACCGTTTACCTTCCCGTCGGAGCGGTACCTATTTATCTACTTGCACTTTGACGTGCTTTTGAACTGCTAGGTTAGCAGGAGCAGGGACCGAGCAACGGGAGCTCACCCCATTGCGGGGATTCGAACCACCGACCTTCTGATTGGCAAGCCCTAGGCACTGTGGTTTAGACCACCCACGTCCCTTTTGCCCTGGAACATAAGCCCTGCATAAATTGGGAGGTGCCTGTGCTGGAAAGAATGCCTCTTTGATTTTAGATTTTGCTTTATGTTCCCTAGAGCTTTCCATGCTTTGGAAGTGGGGACAGGGGATGGGGGATAATTCCCTTTGTTTTAGCAGGGTCCACTTTGGGCCTTTACCTTGCACCTGATACCAGGTGATTGACAGGTGCCTGGCCCTGCCCTCCTGCCAGATTTGACCTCTGAAGTCTATCCTGATAAGCAGTGCTTTTTTTCTAAAAAAGATGTTTTTGGGTACTCTCATTTTGACTCAAGAAAATCACCATTTAATAGTTCAAATCGGGGGAAATAAATACAGTAAATGGACAAAAGTACAAAGGTTCACAAAATCTGTATCCCACCCCAGAAAAAAGCACTGCTGATAAGGATCTGACCGTGGAATCAGAAATGCTTCCCACCCCTGCTTTAGAAGGCTGGTGAGTCAAATAGAAACTCTTGAACAAATTCATAGGATTAATCAGTTTAAGATTTCTTTAACTGGGTAGCAGCATTCATATTTATAGAAGGTTTATCGGTCATAACAATTCCCAAGGCGGATTACAGTAAAAACAGCTTTGGGTTCGTAGGACTAACCAGAAAAATGTCCTCCAAATGTGGTTGGACTACAACTCCCATGAGCCCCAGCCACATGGACAGTGGTCCATGTTATCCCTGCTGCTGCTGAAAACCAGCAAGAGTTTTTTCTGGCTTTTCCAGATGCAGCCTGTGCCCATTCTATGCTTTTAAAAAATATTTTTTAAGCCAAATACATGTACATGAATGTGAACTGAGGCATTTGATCAATGCATATGCAGGTAATTATGTATTTATTTGAGAACTTCAGCAAATGTTTACAACTTTCCCTTTCTGCGGCAGAAGCTGCAAGTAATCGTAGTTCAATTCGAACCACATCTGTAGGAGTGACTTGTAACATCTGGCCCTTGTTAGCGGTGCCAGCTAGTTCCCTTTTTGTGGAATGCAAGATGCTTTCCCCATCTTGCCATTTCGGAATAGCATTGGGCTTAACCCCTTCGGCTGAAGCCTCGGAGCCCAATATCCTTAGACAATGTTTGGAGAAGAACCGTGGCTCGGGAAAGAGCATCTTCTTTGCATACAGAGGGTCCCGGGTCCAGTTTCCAGGTCGGGCTGGAAGAAACACCCACCTGAAACCTTGGGAAATAGCTGCCAGCTAGGGCAACGCAATATTGAGTTAGCTGGACTGTGTGTGTGCAAGGCAGCTTCCTATCTGTCAGGGCCTAGTGCAATCTGAACTTCCTGCTAGCTTTTGAAACTGTTCCTACAAATGGCACAACCTCGCCAATATTTAACAGATACAATTAAAACACGCCCAGATCCCAAAGCCCTGAGATGATTTGAGGGTGGTTGCTCTATTCACTTTTATGTCATGAGAAAAAGGCTCCCTGCAGTTCTTATTTGCATGCAGCTGTGTGTGGACGTTAGAGCCTTTTGTTTTCTTTGTAAGCCCAGGAACGTGACAGCGAGGTCCCTGGGAAACATCTTCTCCAGGGCATAATAGGCCTGGCTGACATATCAATATATCGCCCAGGACCGGTATGAGGAGCAGACGGCCATGGTGGTTTCACTCAGCAGTATATCGCTGGTGAAACCGCCACCGCTCCTGAGTCCCTCTGCTAGCGGCTTCCTCCAGCGAGCGTTGTTAGCAGAGGGGCTCAGGAGCGGTGGCGGTTTCACCAGCGATACATCGCAGAGTGAAACCATCATCCCACTCTGCCTTCATACTGTGCAGAGGGGGGGAAATTGCTGCATTGGTGAGGCACCGATACAGCTTGTTCCTTCCTCTGCATCTTTAAACTGCTTGGCTGAGGACTGGGGGGTGGCTGCTCCCCTCAGCTGAGCAGTTGAAGGATCCCCCAGCCTGGTGCTGGCTCCCACACGGAGCACCAGGGCTGGCTCTGCCAGGAATGAGGAGCCCTCCCACACCCCAGCTGAGCCGTACAAACACTTTATTGAATCAAGCCCGCTAGGCACTGGGGTGAAACAGCCTTAGCTCCTGCGGTGAGAGCTGTGGCAATTTCACCTGGCGCCTCACAGGCTGAGGTCAACGCAGCTTGTTTTTTCAGCACCGCATTATATCACCGGACCGCGATGTTTAGCTGGTGATATATGTTGAAAAGCCGCTATTGCCCAGCCCTAAGGCAGAAGCTAAGAGAGCTTAAAAGGTAAAGGTACCGCTGCCCATACGGGCCAGTCGTGTCCGGCTGGGGTTGCGTGCTCATCTCGCTCTAGAGGCCGTGAGCCAGTGCCGTCCGAAGACACTTCCGGGTCACATGGCCAGCGTGACGAAGCTGCAGCTGGAGAGCCAGCACCAGCGCAGCACACGGAAACGCCGTTTACCTTCCTGCTATAAAGCGGTACCTATTTATCTACTTGCACTTTGACGTGCTTTCGAACTGCTAGGTGGGCAGGAGCTGGGACCAAACGACAGGAGCTCACCCCGCCGCGGGGATTCCATACGATTGGCAAATCCTAGGTACTGAGGTTTTACCCACAGTGCCACCTGCATCCCTCTAAGAGAGCTTACATGCTTCTTAACATACCTGTGTCGTCGTTTTCAAATTGCAGGGAGTTCCAACATTTGCATTTTTTAAAAAGGGCAAATTCCTAACATGAAAATGTGCTCTGTCATGAAAGATGGAAGAATTTCCTTAACTGGAAATCTTTCGGGGTTTAAAAATAACCGCAGTTCCTTAACTCTCACGTGTGACCTCGAAGCAGTTGCTATTTAAACAGCTTTCCTATTCCTCGCCACAAAACAGCTCGCCACGCCCATTTTCAAACTTGATTTAAGGAATGCAACTGTTCCCCTCAATTATCATGCACACTGGACTGAAAACCTCACTTCAGCCGTGTACACATGATGCTTAGGAGTACGCATATTTGGTACCTATTAACCAGCATCTGTTTTCTTGACGGACCGGTTATCAAAGCTCTCGGAATGTGTATCTTTTTGCCTGGGTGCATTTTTGTGGGGGAACTTGGTGAACTGTGTGGTTTGGGTAGGTCAAAAGACTATGTGAAAGGAGAAACCTGAGCTGAAGCACTCTACCATCTGGTGAAAATTTGATCCACTGTTATATGTGGGCTTCCCGTAATCGCCGATGCCCCATTGTTGCTTATGTGCATTGTTGGGAGGCTTTGAACTCGCACAAATTGCCACTGGAGAACTGCCCTGGATTTGCATTACCTCTCAGTAACAGGAACTGCCCTTCAGAAGCTCTTAACATAGCCCAGACTTAGCAGCTGAGGGGGTGTCTCTGTGCGCCTTTCCGTTTCTCAGCTGTCAGTCAGTGAAATGTAATAGTAGCTGCAAACCATATGAGCTTTGGAAAAATGGTAGAGACTTGATCATTATTACAGTTTCTAATGAATACAGCAGCTGCTGAGGACTGATCTAACTGATGCCAGCTGGTGTCACAAACCCAACGGCAGGCTGCTGACCCAGGACTGCTGGAGGACTTCGCACTGGGGGTGAGGGGGGAGCCTTTTTGTTCAGAGACAATGCGAGAGAAGGGTACAAAATTAGGCGTAGAGCGGAGAAAGGGGATGGAGGAAAGGGGGTTTCTCCTCTCATAACACTAGGACTTGGGAACATCCAAGGAACTGGCAGTTGGGAGCAATCAGGACAGTCAAAAGGAAGAACATCTTCTTGCAATCTTCATGCAGTGCATAGTTGAACTATAGAATTTGCTCCCCCATAGGTGACAGTAATGATGGCTGCCAACTAGGGTGGCTTTAAAAGAGGATTAGACATTGGAGGTAGATTATTAAGGTAAAGGACGTGGGTGGTGCTGCGGTCTAAACCACAGAGCCTAGGGCTTGCCGATCAGAAGGTTGGTGGTTCGAATCCCCGTGACGGGGTGAGCTCCTGTTGCTCGGTCCCTGCTCCTGCCAACCTAGCAGTTCAAAAGCACCTCAAAGTGCAAGTAGATAAATAGGACCTGCTATGGTGGGAAGGTAAATGGTGTTTCTGTGTGCTGCTCTGCTTTACTGGTCAAGGGAGCCGGCGTACAGCTTCTGGGTCATGTGGCCAGCATGACTAAGCCGCTTCTGGTGAAGCAGAGCAGCATACGGAAACGTCGTTTACCTTCCCGCCGGAGCGGTACCTATTTATCTACTTGCACTTTGACGTGCTTTTGAACTGCTAGGTTGGCAGGAGCAGAGACCGAGCAATGGGAGCTCACCCCGTCGCAGGGATTCGAACCACCGACCTTCTGATCAGCAAGTCCTGGGCTCTGTGGTTTAACCCACAGCGCCACGCGCGTCCCTTACAGGTAGCCATGCCTTCCATGAATCGACCAATTCCTCTTTTAAACCATTCAAATGGGTAACCCCTGCCTGCAGCCGGAAGTCCATACAAAGTGTTCAGTCAGAAAAACCAGCAATGAGAACTTCAGGCCACCCAAAATCAAATCTTCCTTTAGCTGCTGAGGCTGGGTTGGACCATCTGGAGTATTGCAGATGGGAAGCCCACGACTGAATAATATCCGTCTGGAGGTTTACCCAGGAGGCCTTCCTAATTATATTTTGTGAACTTTTTTTCGGTTAGCCCTGTTTACAGCACAGCAACCTTCCATTGTCTGCTGCTTCTAGCAGAGCTTCCATAGAGGATATGCGGTTTTATTTACTGTCATTGGCAAAGGGAAGCAGTTCAAATTCCTAAAATCCTTCCAGCGCCAAATTTACAGCAAACATTGAAAGGGCGGGGGGAGGGAAGAGGAGCCAGGATGGATAAAGAAATTACAAACATACACACACAGACAACACACCATGTGATTCGCTGGCCTGTTTTGCATGGCATGCTAAGCCATACCTTAGAACCAAGCCTGTTCAAAGTGGTAAGACCCTCCTTTAAAGGTGCCGTTCCAACAGGGAACTGGAGCCATGAAGGAAACACATTTAATTCTCCTGCTGTTTGTGCCTGCTGCCCTTAAACACCCAACCTGCTATTATTACTGCCGGGGGAGCAAACAGGCACCTGTAATCCACTGGCCATTCTCTCCCCCACCCCCCACTAATAGGGGATTTAGGATGGGAACGTAACCATGTCTACTCAAGAGATAAGCTCCATTCCATGGGACTTAAAGGTAAAGGTAAGGGGACCCCTGATTATTAGGTCCAGTTGTGGCCGACTCTGGAGTTGCGGCGCTCATCTCGCTCTATAGGCCGAGGGAGCCAGCGTACAACTTCCAGGTCATGTGGCCAGCATGACTAAGCCACTTCTGCCGAAACAGAGCAGCGCACGGAAATGCAGTTTACCTTCCCGCCAGAGTGGTACCTATTTATCTACTTGCACTTTGACGTGCTTTCGAACTGCTAGGTGGGCAGGAGCAGGGACCGAGCAACGGGAGCTCACCCTGTTGTGGGGATTCGAACCACCGACCTTCTGATCAGCAAGTCCTAGGCTCTGTGGTTTAACCCACAGCACCACCTGCGGCCCTCCATGGGACTTACACCCAGGTAAATGGGGTTGTGTCTGCAGTCTTCAGTAAGGAAAGTGCAGGGAAGAAAATGTAAGCCCAGTGCCACAGCCACAACCATTAGTGGTGCTGGAGATTTTAGAAAATGGAAGATGGAGGTTCGATCATTAAATTCCTGCGCTGCATTTCTTTTGACCCTCATTCTCCACGCCTTCTGCTTTTCTCCCATAAGTCAGTCAGCGAGGGCCTGCTGTTTCCTGCCCTCTGGTAAGCGGCTTCCCTGTACGCTCCTGGTTCCGGACCTATAATCAACCAGCAAATTCATCCACGGTTGCTGAGCATCACAGATCCACCGCAGACTTCACTGCTGGCCACAGTGGAAGGAAGTCAGAAGCCACCAAATACTGCACATTCCATTGGTGAATTCCTGGTCTGAGCACAAACGCGGCTTTTTCTCTCCCACCAACTCCCCCCCCCAATAGTTGATTTCTGTCTTCAATTATATGCTCCGCGTCTGCTCTCGCTCAACCACCAGTGTTGCAATTTGGCTATGGAATGTGCTCTCGCCCTCTAGGTTATGTGCAGGCAAAACATTGCTGCTACGAGCCTGCAGGTTTTCTATTAGTTTAATCATCAAAAGAAATGCATTTTTCTTTTTAACGAAACGGTGTGTGTGTGTGTGTGTGTGTGTGCTGCACGTTACTGCAGGAGGCCATGAAAAGGCAGCTTTGGAAAGGTAGACTCCACCAAGAGAGTGCTGGAGCTGATTTGGATGATGAGATTCTCTGGTTTGGTTTGGGGTCATATGTGGTTTGAGTGCTGGGCTCAGGCAGGGGGGCCAACTTGAAGAAAATATTGGGGGAGGGGCAGGCAAGGCCCACCCTGCACAACTGATCCCCAGACATGGGGCATGCACAGCATTTGAATGGCAATGCTCCTCGACTTTGGGGGAGGGCAGCACCCTCAAATATTTTATGAAGGGACCTCAGCCCCTAGGAGTTGGCTCCTATGGACTCAGACCTGGGAAATCCCCACTCAGCCATGGAGCTCTCTGGGTGACCTTGGAGCAGTTCAGAATTTTTGCTCTCTTTGGACCAGATGTGAGTGGACTAGTATTGCAAAGAGAACTTGGGGGGTTTCAAATATATATATATATATTCCTAAATTTCTCAAATTAGCTTCAAATAATTTAGATAATTACATAACAACTTTGTTTCGTAGATTGACTTGCCACCCACACCTCCAGAGTCTTTTTTATTCAAACCCTTTTCTACTGCATTATATAACAAACTCTTATCTATTTCAAAAAAACCCCCTCTGTAATATAATTATTTTATCTTTTTTCTTCCGCTGCTCATATCTTGAATTTGCCTGTGATTTCTTTTGGCTATAATGCTTTTTCAAATAGTCCAAAAAAGACCTCTACTCTTCTAAGGACTTGGGGGGGGGCAAGTTCAATTCACCTGGAAATCACAATTCTAGCCACTAACAGGGGAAAGAGGATTATTAGATTTTTCTGTAGGACTCCAAGATTGACCAAGCAGCAAACAAGAAGTGGAATAATTGCATATTATGAATGGACTGCTTTATTGGGGGGGGGGGGGGAGATCTGAACATATGACCACCAATACTGGGGAGGGTGAAATTTGCTATGAAGTTATGGACAAGTCCAGGGGTCAGCAAACTTTTTCAGCAGGGGGCCGGTCCACTGTCCCTCAGACCTTGTGGGGGGCCAGACAATATTTTGAAAATAAAAATAAAAATGAACGAATTCCGATGCCCCACAAATAACCCAGAGGTGCATTTTAAATAAAAGCACACATTCTAGTCATGTAAAAACACCAGGCAGGCCCCACAAATAACCCAGAGATGCATTTTAAATAAAAGCTCACATTCTACTCATGTAAAAACACGCTGATTCCTGGACCATCTGCGGGCCGGATTTAGAAGGCGATTGGGCCGGATCTGGGCCCCGGGACTTAGCTTGCCTACCCATGGACAAGTCCCAAACCTCCAGAAAAGGCTAGTTCCTTCGAGACATTTGCATTTGCAGCCTGACCTTGTTATGGATCCAGATGTCATTATTGTTTTCCCTCTCTCAAAGCTTAATCCTGCTATCACTCATGTGAACCGTGTGGCTTTTCCTTTCCAGTTATGAAAAAGGACTAACTCCTGTGAACACTATCAGCCAAGTATTTCTTGCTTGTAAGTTCCTTGCTTACATGCCTTTTCTTTCTTTTTTTAAATACCTGGAGCATATTTCAAAACCAGTGCAAGACTTCATTTTTTTTGTAGAGGTGGACAAATCTGTCCTTGATGACGTAAGATAACACAGGAAGCTGCCTGAGTCAGACCATTGGTCCAAGCAGCTCAGTATTGCCTAGTGACTGGCAGCGACTCAACAGCATTTCAGGCAAGGGGCCTTTGCAACCTGACCTGGAGATGCCAAGGATCAAACCCGGGGCCTTCTGAATACAAAGCAAACACACAGCCACTGGAAAGACTGTATCACACCAGTCCTGAAAAACCTACATTGGCTCCCAGTATGTTTCCGAGCACAATCCAAAGTGTTGGTGCTGATCTTGAAAGCCCTAAACGGTCTCAGCCCAGTATACCTGAAGGAGCGTCTCCACCCCCATCGTTCAGCCCAGACACTGAGGTCCAGCTCCAAGGGCCTTCTGGCAGTTCCCTCATTGTGAGGCTACAGGGAACCAGGCAGAGGACCTTCTTGGTAGTGGCACCCGCCCTGTGGGATGCCCTCCCATCAAATGTCAAGGAAATAAACAACTAACTGACTTTTAGAAGACATCTGAAGGCAGCCCTGTTTAGGGAAGTTTTTAATGTCTGATGTTTTACTGTGTTGTTAATATTCTGTTGGGAGAATTATTATTTACACATCCGTTTGCAATTATTTTTTTTCAAATTCCTCATGAAAAGCAGCATTTTAGTGCAAATTTCTCATAAAACACAATTTTTTTAGTATGCAATTTTGCCTACTATGCACATTTTTTTCAAAGGAATTTCCTCATAATATCTATTTGTTTTTGTATGCTATTTTCACTAATACATTTTTATGCACATTTTACCCTAGAGAGAGAACTGCATTTCAAAACTTGGACAAGTGCACATTTCAAAGGCTGCGTGGGGCAACCCAGCCAGATGGGTGGCATATTAATATTAGTATTATTCGTATTGTTTCTATTTGAATTTTGTTTAGGAAAATGTGAATCAGGTAGGTTTGTCTTCAAATGTCTTCAGTGCAAGCTGAATTAAATCCCCCTGTCAAATCCCTACAGGTTCAGATATATGCAAATGAAAAAGTTAAACAAATTTAGGTACTGTTTTATTTATTTTAAGAAAACATGTTTATTTTCAAAATAAAATACAGGCCTTATAAAAAACACACAGGAGAATTGCTTCAAAGCCCTTCTCAGAATATCCCCGCCATCCAATTAGTCCAAGTTGCAGAGATAATATAGCTCATCCCCAGCCTAACAAATCCTTCTACAGAGTGCCACGCTTGGAGGTAATCTATTTTATTTTTAATAGCATGTGATGCACCCTGAATGTTCAGGCTAGATAGAAGCTGATGCACATGAATAAAGCAATTGATGGACATTTACCCATTGACCAAATGGCTGTATAAAGATTAGAAAGGCAGCCTTTTGATCTGAGCTTTTGCCCGAGGGAAGTAGTGATCAATCTCCCCCTTTTCATTCCAAAAAGCCCTTTTATATATGTGTGAAAATGGTCAATATGTTTCTTTCCAAGTCTCTTCCCTCCAGGCTGAACATTTTCAGTATGTCTATAGGTCAATACACATTATTGAACGAATCTTAGTGTAAATGTACATAAGAATGAAAGCAAAAGTACTTTCATGTGTGCATCTTTGTCCCAACAGAACACATTTTTTTAAAAAATCATCCCTTTCCCTGGATGGGCATATGAGTGAAAGGGGATTGGTTTTCTAAGATGGGATCTGTTGTAATAATAAAATATTCCTAAAAAGCAATGACAAACCTAGACAGCATCTTAAAAAGCAGAGACATCACCTTGCCAACAAAGGTCCGTATAGTTAAAGCTATGGTTTCTCCAGCAGTGATGTATGGAAGTGAGAGCTGGACCATAAAGAAGGCTGATCGCCGAAGAATTGATGCTTTTGAATTATGGTGCTGGAGGAGACTCTTGAGAGTCCCATGGACTGCAAGAAGATCAAACCTCTCCGTTCTTAAGGAAATCAGCCCTGAGTGCTCACTGGACGGACAGATTGTGAAGCTGAGACTCCAATACTTTGGCCACCTCATGAGAAGAGAAGACTCCCTGGAAAAGACCCTGATGTTGGGAAAGATGGAGGGCGCAAGGAGAAGGGGACGACAGAGGACAAGATGGTTGGACAGTGTTCTCGAAGCTACTAACATGAGTTTGACCAAACTGCGGGAGGCAGTGGAAGACAGGAGTGCCTGATGTGCTCTGGTCCCTGGGGTCACAAAGAGTCGGACACGACTAAACGACTAAACAACAAATATTCTTCTCATTTATCATACTTCATACCAGTTGTTTCCTTCCTGGAGGAGAGGCTCCCCCTCCCCACAAAGAAAAAAAAATCCATTGTAGTTGACATTTCAAGTTGACATTTAGGTGAAAGTTAAGAAGTCTTAACAGCAGTAACATCATGCCATTCAACAAAGCCAGGAACTTCTAATGGGAGGCAGGCTGACATGGAAGGGCCTTAAAAAAACACACCAAAACTTTATTTAACGCCAGAGTGATAGATTTTTAATTTCCTGGCTTGCTTGTTTTGCATCCCACAGCATGAGACTCCCCATAGAAAGCTGACACTGTTCCCTTTTAAGCTTCAATTACTTTGCAAAGTCAGGTCCAGCCCCACGCTGAAACACCTCCCTGCGAAAAGGCCTGGCGAATGTAATTAAGAGAAGATGCACAGCTGTTGGCAGCTGGAGGCATTTGGAGTATTAGCTCATTACTGAAATCCAAACTTTGAAGAGGCGGCAAGCTCCCTCACTGAGCGATCTGAAATATAGCAGAGAGCTCCGGCTTGTTTTGAAAAGGCCCTCAGCAGCTGTGGTAGGTAGCGTATCACAGCAACATTTGTAGGGGTAATTCCCAATCTAAGAACAATTTCTTAACCTCAAATGCTGGCTTTGTTTCTCAGGCAGAGGGTGGCTGTTAGATGTCATGGACCGGTTGGATGCAGAGGAATGGTGGAAGGAACCAGCTGGAGAACCACCAAGGGAAGAAGGCTCAGAGCCCAAAGAGTGGTGGTGGGACAATGATGAGAGGGAGAAGACTGGGAAGAAGAGGTACCAGAAGCTGAAGGGGTGACAGGGCTTAGTGAGCAGGGAGAATCTGTGCCAGAGGAAAGTCCAGAATCAGAGGCAGGAGCTGAAGCAGGAACATGGGAGGAGGGCGGCCAAGAGACAGAGATGAGTCATGGTAGGTATCTTCCACTCCTGCTGGGAGAAGCTCCCATCTCCCTTTGTCTCCCAGAACCAGAAGAGGCATGAAAAGGGCGGAGGAGAGGTTGGCTGCTCACAAACGCAGTCTCTGCTTGCTTGGAAAAAGCCCTAGAGAGGAGAGGAATTAGACGGCTGCAAGGAGGTCTTGGCAACTGATTTTCATGGAGTTAGACTCACAGGGAATGAGCTGCCTAACACTCAGCCAAGACCGTGGAGACCATGTTTTTGCTAATACAGTGGTACCTCGGGTTACAGACGCTTCAGGTTACAGACTCTCTAACCCAGAAATAGTACCTCGGGTTAAGAACTTCGCTTCAGGATGAGAACAGAAATCGTGCTCGGGTGGCGCAGCAACAGCGGGAGGCCCCATTAGCTAAAGTGGTCTTCAGGTTAAGAACAGTTTCAGGTTAAGAACAGACCTCCAGAACCCATTAAGTACTTAATCTGAGGTACCACTGTAAAGAGTTAATTCCAACTTAGAATGGTGTGATTCACTGCCGGCTTGCTCTTTGACCTTAGAGAAGACAGGGGCATTCTGTCGAAGGCAGTTTCTTGAGATACCCTTAGGCCACCGTCCTATTGAACCACCTACCCAGTGGAGACTGGTCCTTTGAGGCAAGTGGGGCAGTGCCCTGATAACCTCAGTCAGTCCCCACCTGCCTACCTTGTTACAGCCAGTCCAGGTATGGCACTGCATAAATGCTTCTTCCCCTCAGTGTTCCCGTGAAGAATTTGACAGAGAGGAGAATGGGGTCAAAACTAGAACAAAATGGTCTCTGCCAGCCATTGGCTCTGGCTCCCCCTACTCTTCAGCCTCCCTGCCTTCTGTCTTACCAATCCCAGCAAGCAGCAGCCACCCTTGTAGCGCTCACTGCCAACAAACCCCTGCCGGGTATTGCTTGACACAAAGGGGAATGAGGCATTAGGTCCTTTTTTCTCTCAAGTTCCAGCTTGGCGGGTTGCAAGAAGCGTGGGGTGTTGGCGGCAGCCAATAAGAGGCCATTCTAAGATGGATCTCCCTTCCCCACAGAAGTGCTTCATTTTACAGCTTTCGGTGAGTGCTGAAGATGCACCTCTTTAGTCTGTCTTGTGACACTTGAGATACAGTGGTACCTCGGGTTACATACGCTTCAGGTTACATACGGTACACTTCAGGTTACAGACTCCGCTAACCCAGAAATAGTGCTTCAGGTTAAGAACTTTGCTTCAGGATAAGAACAGAAATCGTGCTCTGGCGGCGTGGCAGCAGCAGGAGGCCCCATTAGCTAGAGTGGTGCTTCAGGTTAAGAACAGTTTCAGGTTAAGTATGGACCTCCGGAACAAATTAAGTACTTAACCTGAGGTACCACTGTATATATTTTTAGGATCTACCTTTTTTCTGTGATTAACCTGTACTTAACCTGAGGTACCACTGTATATATTTTTAGGATCTACCTTTTTTCTGTGATTATGAGTTGTTTAAAACTATTTTTAACATTGTGTTGTAACCTGTACTGAGACCTTAGGCAGCTAAATATTACTACTGATAACCAGTGCTTTCCCCCCCTAAAGAATGTTTAGGGGTACTCTCATTTTGACTCAAAAAAATCAACATTTTATAGTTCAAATCGGGAAAGATAAATACAGTAAATGGACAAAAGTACAAAGATTCACAAAATGTTTAGGAGTATGCGTACCCCTGCATCCCCCCAGAAAAAGCACTGCTAATAATAATAATATACATTGATTGGCAGCGGCTCTCCATGGCCTCAGACAGTGGCTGTTCCTAGTCCTATCTGGAGTAAAAGGTAAAGGGGACCCCTGACCATTAGGTCCAGTCGTGGCCGACTCTGGGGTTGTGGCGCTCATCTTGCTTTAGTGGCCGAGGGAGCTGGCGTACAGTTTCCGGGTCATGTGGCCAGCATGACTAAGCCGCTTCTGGCGAACCAGAGCAGCGCACAGAAACGCCGTTTACCTTCCCGCCAGAGCAGTACGTATTTATCTACTAGTGCTTTTGAACTGCTAGGTTGGCAGAAGCAGGGACCGAGCAATGGGAGCTCACCCTGTTGCGGGGATTCGAACCGCCAACCTTCTGATCAGCAAGTCCTAGGCTCTGTGGTTTAACCCACAGCGCCACCCGCGTCCCACTCCTATCTGGAGTAGAGATCGACAAATTTGCCAATTTTAGTTCCTCTCAGTTTTCCACTCTTAAGTTCAGTTCTTGACATTTCCACTTCAGTTTGTGCTTTTTTTTTAAGTCCTCATGAAAATTCAGGATTTTAGAGCAAATTACATACATTTTTGTATGCAATGTTGCCTGAAATACTCATTTTTGCAAAGCAATTTCCCCTTACATAATGTATTTTTATATGGTGTTTGCACTAATTGTATGCATAACACACTTTAGCTCATAGAATCATAGACGCACATTACTTGGCTGGAGAACTGTGTTGCAAAATTCAGATATTTGCAAATTTTGAAATGGCTGTGATTCAGTCTGCATATTGTTTCGGAAAATGTAAATTGGATTCACCTACGGATGCAAATGGATTGAACCTGGGACCTTGTGCATGCAAGCAAGGCAGATTCTCTTTCACTAAGCTACAGCTTTTCTCCCTCCTGGTATGCCCTTCCTAGAATTGCAGCTGAAGCCCCACTGAAGTCAGTGGGAATTACTTTCAAGTAATAGGATGGTGCTGCAAAGTGCATAACTTTGGCTGGGTCACGCCAAACAGTTCCATTCATTTCTGAGTACAACTCCGGAGCCTTCACCCTGTTGTATGAAAGTGGCTTTATTTTATGCTGTCTTGTTAGCTTGCTAGCACGTTTATTTTTATCTGTCCCAAACACAAACATAATTCAGCTCCTTGGAGGTTGTTAACTAGCCACTAATCCATTGTGGAGGGACGCTTTTTGCAGACTTCCTGTCCACCTTCCAATTAACGTCAGCACTGCAAAGAAGCGTGCTATTTTAATCTCAGGAATTTGTTTAGGATTTCACTTTTTATTTTGACTGTGCTAATCTTTTCCATCACAATGAACTTTACGGACAAGGCACAGCTCTTGATGGAAATCTATTCAACGAGAGCCCACATGGAAAAATGGAAAGAGTTTAAAAATACCAAACACAATGGTTAAGGGTGCCTGGCTAGAGGGAGAATTAAAAGCTGTCCCTTAAATATTGTGCTCCTATATAAATGCAAAACAGAGAAGATTGTTCTTCCACCAAGGAAATGCTTGTGATAAACAAGACATGTACAGTCAAACTTCTGTTCTCAAACGCCTCCATTATCGTACGTTTTGGCTCCCGAACACCAAAAACCTTGAAGTAAATGCTTCGGTTTTCAAACATTTTTCGGAAGCCGAACATCCAACTCAGCTTCCGCTTGAGTGCAAGAAGCTCTTGCAACCAATCAGAAGCTGTGTTTCGGTTATTGAACATCTTGGAAGCTGAACAGGCTTCTGGAACAGATTACGTTTGACAGCCAAGGTTTGACTATATTGAAATTCCACTACTGTTTCCCCCCACTTCTGTTTGTGGGTATAGCCTCATCATTCATACTTAACAGATGACACCTGGCTCATTAGATCTGCATTGTGTTTTTACATCGGAGCGGGGATGACACACAATCAATCTATGCTGAAGATAACACAGAGTGATGATGTTGGTGATTGTCCTTGCTTATGGATGTCATCTGAATCTAAAAAACATGCTCACTAGCAACAACCTACTTATTGAGCATTCAACCTGATATGCTTGCACAAAGCTCACAAAATAGTTAGACTAAGGCCTCATTCACACCCTACATTTGAAACACTATGATACCACTATGAACAGTCATGGCTTCCCCCAAAGAATTCTGGGAACTGTCATTTGTGGGACGTGGGTGGTGCTGTGGGTTAAACCACAGAGCCTAGGACTTGCCGATCAGAAGGTCGGTAGTTCGAATCCCTGCGACGGGGTGAGCTCCCGTTGCTCAGTCCCTGCTCCTGCCAACCTAGCAGTTCGAAAGCACCTCAAAGTGCAAGTAGATAAATAGGTACCGCTCCGGCGGGAAGGTAAACGGCGTTTCCATGTGCTGCTCTGGTTCGCCAGAAGCGGCTTAGTCATGCTGGCCAAATGACCCGGAAGCTGTACGCCGGCTCCCTCGGCCATGCTGGCCAGCAAGATGAGCACCGCAACCCCAGAGTCGGTCACGACTGGACCTAATGGTCAGGGGTCCCTTTACTTTTACCTTACAGTTCCCAGAATTCCCTGGGAAGAGGGATTGATTGTTAAACCACTTTGGGTATTGTAGCTCTGTGTTGCCTAGAAGGGGGTGTCCCCCCCGATTTCTAGTTTCACTCAAAAGTTCCGTCATGCACATAAACAAATGTGCTAACCCAACAGCTTTTATTGTATAGGAAATGCCGCTGTAAGTCTCAAGTCAGGATCTGTTCCCATTCTGGATTGGGTCCCTGTACCGGTTTTGTGATGAACACCATACATTTAAAACATGTGGCTTCCCTCAAAGAATCCTAGGAGCTGTAGTTTGTTAAGGGTGCAGGGAGTTGTAGCTCTGAGCAGGGAAAACTACAGTTCTCAAATTTGGGGCAGCAATGTACTGTAAATGTGTGAATAAGAAAAAAAACCACCCAAACTAACAACCAACAGCACCTGATGGAAACTAGGTACGCCATAATAATAATAATAATAATAATAATAATAATAATAATAATACTGTAATAATTTATTATTTATACCCTGCCCATCTGGCTGGGTCCCCATAGCCACTTTCAAGACCGGTGTTATATGGTCTCAGCGGCCGCTCCCAGTCACCAGTCTAGCTGCCACATTCTGGATTAATTGTAGTTTCCGGGTCACCTTCAAAGGTAGCCCCACATAGAGCGGATTGCAGTAGTCCAAGCGAGAGATAACCAGAGCATGCACCACTCTGGTGAGACAGTCCGCAGGCAGATAGGGTCTCAGCCTGCGTACCAGATGGAGCTGATAAACAGCTGCCCTGGACACAGAATTGACCTGTGCCTCCATGGACAGCTGTGAGTCCAGAATGACTCCCAGGCTACGCACCTGGTCCTTCAGGGGCACAGTTACCCCATTCAGGACCAGGGAGTATTTCACACCCACCCGCCTCCTGTCCCCCCAAAACAGTACTTCTGTCTTGTCAGGATTCAACCTCAATCTGTTAGCTGCCATCCATCCTCCAACCGCCTCCAGACATTCACACAGGACCTTCACTGCCTTCACTGGTTCCGATTTGAAAGAGAGGTAGAGCTGGGTATCATCCGCATACTGATGAACACCCAGCCCAAATCCCCTGATGGATGTCTCCCAGCGGCTGCATGTAGATGTTGAAAAGCATGGGGGAGAGGACAGAACCTTGAGGCACCCCACAAGTGAGAGCCCAGGGGTCTGAACACTCATCCCACACCACCACTTTCTGAACACGGCCCAGGAGGAAGGAGCGGAACCACTGTATAACAGTGCCCCCAGCCATTAACAGCAAAAAACAGCCACCACACACTAAACACAGCCAGACGTGATGCAAATTCATAGACGACAAGGCTATCAAGGGCTGCTAACTAGGATGGCTTTGCTCTGCCACTGTAGTCAGAGGCAGTAATGCTTCGGATTATGAGTTGCTGGAAACTGTAGGAGGGGAGAGAACTCCTAGCTCAGGCCCTGCTGGCAGGTTTAACACAGGCACCTGGTTAGCCATTGTGAGAACGGGATACTGGACTAGATGGGCCATCGCCTTATCCTGCAGGTGCTTCTTATGTTCTTATGACTCAGTATGAGGCAGCCTCCAGAGATACATCCTTAAGTTCATTTAGCATCATGCCTAGTTTGGCAGTAGGAGTTTCAGAAAACTGGCTTGTAAAACAGCATGAACATTTGATTTCAACCCTGTGCATACTCTCCAACATTGCTCCGATGAAAGTAGGGATGTCCTTTTAAAAAATAATAATACAGAGGTACCTCGGGTTAGGTACTTAATTTGTTCCAGAGGTCCGTTCTTAACGTGAAACTGTTCTTAACCTGAAGCACCACTTTAGCTAATGGGGCCTGCTGCTGCCACCGCGCTGCCGGAGCACGATTTCTGTTCTCATCCTGAAGCAAAGTTCTTAACCTGAAGCACTATTTCTGGGTTACCGGAGTCTGTAACCTGAGTCTGTAACCTGAAACGTATGTAACCTGAGGTACCACTGTAATAGGTAAATGTAAAACGGTAAAGGACCCCTGGACTGTTAAGTCCAGTCAAAGGCAACTATGGGGTTGCAGCGCTCATCTCGCTTCAGGCCAATGGACTGGCGTTTGTCCACAGACAGCTTTCCGTGTCATGTGGCCAGCAGGACTAAACCACTTCTTGCGCAATGGAACACTGTGACGGAAACCAGAGAGCATGGAAACACCGTTTACCTTCCCACCAAAGTGGTACCTACAGTGGTGTCTCGCAAGGCGAAATTAATTCATTCTGCGAGTTTCTTTGTCTTGCGGATTTTTCGTCTTGCAAAGCACGGCTATTAACGGTACTTAGCAGCTTTAAGAAAAAGGAAACAAACTCGCAATTAAGAAAAAGGAAACAAACTCGCTATTAACGGTACTTAGAGGCTTTAAGAAAAAGGAAACAAACTCGCAAGAACTCGCAAGACGTTTTCGTCTTGCGCAGCAAGCCCATAGGGAAATTCGTCTTGCGAAGCGACTCAAAAAACGGAAAACTCTTTCGTCTTGCGAGTTTTTCGTCTTGCAAGGCATTCGTCTTGCGAGGTACCACTGTATTTATCTACTTGCACTGGTGTGCTTTACAACTGCTAGGTTGGCAGAAGCAGAGACAGAGCAACAGGAGCTCACTCCGTCATGGGGATTCGAACTGCCAACCTTCTGATCGGCAAGCCCAAGAGGTTAGGTGGTTTAGACCACAGCACCACCCATTCACTAACAACAACAACAACAACAACAACATTTATACCCCACCCATCTGACTGGGTTGCCCCAGCCACTCTGGGCAGCTTCCAATATATGTAAAAACATAATAAAACATTAAACATTAAAAAACTTCCCTATACAGGGCTGCCTTCAGATGTCTTCTAAAGGTTGTATAGTTACTTATCTCCTTGGTTCAGGGGTCCCATAACTCCATGCCCTCCAACATTTCTCCAGGGAAAATAGGGACATTCTACCAACCCTTCAACATTTCTTTGTTGAAAATAGGGACGTCCAAAGGAAAAGTGGGACATTCCAGGATCAAATCAGAGACTGGGATGGCTTCTGTAAATCTGGGACTGTCACTGGAAAATAGGGACACTTGGACCATCTGTGCAAGGATCACAGTGACTCTTCTAGGCCTCTGAAAACTGTTCCAGGAAAGGCTTAAGTATATATGCATGCAAGTCTACAAAGAAAAAGATAGCAGAAAAGGGGAGAGGACACCAGAGCAGTGGAATTTCCCATCTTCCCCAGCACAGTTGTTCTTTGTCAGCTTACAATGGGATTTCTAAAAGAGATCTGCAGGTTTTGCAAACTGCCCCATTTCCATCACTGGTGGTTCTAAGCAAATGTGAGGAGGAGTTGGTCTCCCTTCCTGATGCCCATCCATATACTTGGTTGACTTGGGCAGACGCTGTGGCCAAAAGGTGCAGCGTGCAGGAAACTGAATAATGCTGCGGTTGTACCTTGTGCAAAAAGTAGTTTTTATAAAAATAGGGACCAGCTAAAAATATCTCCCTTATTTCATCTGGAAAAATACAGGTTTCACTAGAAGCATAAACAACACTGGCACATAACAGAGAGAAGCTGGTTGCAAAACAGAGCTTTGGGTGCCTTTTTTATGGAGCTGTAGTGTGTCTCAGCCTAGTGAATATTTAGTTTGATCCTATGTCTGCTTCCTCAAAAATAATTCCCAATGAGTGCAATAGTATTACTGTTTTCTCACATATAACAGCACTACAACCTTACATTATTTGAATAGCTTTAAATCATCTCATGTTGTCTCCTTTTACACAGGCCATTCCTTTCCCACAGCAGCCAACCAAAAGCCTACAGAAAGCCAACATGGTACTTGTCTTGGTCATGTGCTTGGTCTGCTCTGATGTCACAGTCTGGGTTTTATTTAGGTCAGTGAAGCAACTAAGCCAACATGTTGTCCAAACCCAGAATTGCAGCTGAGGTCTCTCCACCTTAACCACATATTATTTATTATTTTATTTTATTTTGAGCATGATTTGTACCTTGCTTTTTGGCCAAAAAAAAGTCTCCCAGAGTGGCTTACATACAAGCAGAACAAGGCAGTCCCTGTTCACATGTTTACAACCCAAAAACCCCCAAACACATAAGGGGACGGGGAGAAATGACGAAAATAAAAACCGAGGCACCAATTTCTAAACAGTTGTTCCTATATTTACCAGCTGGCACAGTTCAGGGGTAGGAGGTGCATGATGGAGCTGAGCTTCCATAGAACCATAGAATTTTAGAGTTGGAAGGGACCCAGGGGATCATCTAGTCCAACCCCCTGCAATGCAGGAATATGCTGAGGTCCCATATGGGGATCAAACCTGCAGCCTTGGTGAAGTGTAAGTGGGTTCCCACGAGGCAAGACACAGTGATAACAGCAAGAACTTTTGTTGAACTAACAGAAGAAGAGTTTGGATTTGATATCCCGCCTTTCACTCCCTTTAAGGAGTCTCAAAGCGGCTAACACTCTCCTTTCCCTTCCTCCCCCACAACAAACACTCTGTGAGGTGAGTGGGGCTGAGAGACTTCAGAGAAGTGTGACTGGCCCAAGGTCACCCAGCAGCTGCATGTGGAGGAGCGGGGACGCGAACCCGGTTCACCAGATTACGAGTCTACCGCTCTTAACCACTACACCACACTGGCTCTCTTCCAGAACTGGACAACAGGGGCAAAACAACTGCTTATATACATTTCTGAAGGCCTGGGCCACTCCCACTCCCAACGTGATTGGCTGTCTAAACTTCCAAGCTGCGAATCACGACTCAGAGTTCAAGGGCCAATGGCAGAGGCCCAAATCCTGAAATGTTCTGTGATTGGATATCATGTATCGAATCAGAACACAGGGGCAAAGAATCCTTAGTCCAGACTCAAGCTCAGGCAAACACAGACCACTGAATACATAACACTTGGCATTACAGTGGTGCCTCGCTAGACGAAAAGAATCCGTTCCACGATTCTCTTCGTCTAGCGGTTTTTTCGTCTTGCGAAGCAAGCCCATTGACAGCTTAGCGGATTAGCACTACAGCTGTCAAGCGGCTTTTCGCGATCAGCTCTTAAGCGGCTTATCAGCGGAACAGCTGATAAGCCGCTTAGCGGCTTAGGAAAAGGGCGAAAAAAGCGAAAAAAAACCCGCGGGGGGACGCAAGATTTTTTCGTCTTGCGAAGCAACCCCATAGGGGAATTCGTTTTGCGAAGCGCCTCCAAAACGGAAAACCCTTTCGTCTAGCAGGTTTTCCGTCTTGCAGGGCACCACTGTATCAGCCCCATGTTCTAACTAACTGAGCTACCATGCTTCCTATCTTTCCCACTGAGAAAGTTTGATGGACAGGGGCAGCCCATCCTAGTTCATCACCTGAGGTGATACAGGAAGGTGACCCCCTGCCTCCCCCCCCAAAGCCTCATTTACTGAGGTTGTGCAGTGGTGGCTTACGGCGAGATCTTGTGAAACGTCGCAAGAGTTCTGCAAGACTTTGCATGATCTTGCCAGAAGCTGCTACCACACAACTCCTGGCCCTGAGGAAATGCCACCCCATGCGATTCTGCTGCCCAAGGTGCTTGCTTCAGTCTGCTCCTGGGAGGGCCGGCCCTGCTGCCCCCAGATGACACTTAAGGGGAGAGGAGGCCCGATGGAGCTGGCCTGTCACAGCAGAGCCGATGGACTTCTAGCCAAAGTTTGTCCTTTGTTTATATTTTGGGGTTAAGGAGGAGATACCTTAACTACAATTCAATATTTGGAAGGCACACTATCCAGAACTTTGGCCTAGGTGCCATCCTGCGCTGCCATCGAAAGCTAAGGGAAGAGCAAGCTCTGGCATATGGTGAAGTGCAGAAGTCAGTACAGTGGTACCTCAGGTTACATACGCTTTAGGTTACATATCCCTCAGGTTACAGACTCCACTAACCCAGAAATATTACCTCGGGTTAAGTACTTTGCTTCAGGATGAGAACAGAAATTGTGCTCTGGCGGCGTGGCAGCAGCAGGAGGCCCCATTAGCTAAAGTGGTGCTTCAGGTTAAGAACAGTTTCAGGTTAAGTACGGACCTCCAGAACGAATTAAGTCCTTAACCTGAGGTACCACTGTATATATTCCTCAGAACACTTTGAGTTCCTTGCATACCGGTTACAGGTAGATGGGAATGTCCTGTGTGAACACAGCCCCCAGTTTCCTTTGCAAATGTCCACTCTTCTCCATTTGAGACCCTCTCGTGCTTCGATGCCCCCACAGATTTCCTGTGGCTGAGGCAATATAGCCCTAAAATAACTCAACCTCTCAACAATGTGCCTGCAGGATTGAAAAGGAGCGTAAATTTCATGCAACGCTGAAATATATCTGTCTTCTGCTAAGAGCTGCCAACAGCTGCATAATGCCCTCAGTATACAACAGTGGGAAGTGGAGATGGAAATGGCAGCCAATGAAATTATGGGGGAACTGGAGCTATGCAGAATGCAATGAAGTGGGGCCGAGGTTGGCTCCTTAACGCCAAGCTCAGCTTCCTTTTTCCGAGACAAATGATCTGGGATAGCCAGGGCACAAATGGCTAGGGGGATGTTCTGAGAAGTGCGGCATCCTCTACGACGCAGATGAGAGAATTGGCCGGGCTAATTCCCATCTATTGCCCCATTCCCTACAAAAATCCCTTGCCATTTGTTTCGTTCATTAATGAACACTGAACCAACTGGGCTTCCTTTGTTACAAAACGAATGCACACCGTTGTTAACTACCGTATTTTTTCGCTCTATAAGACGCACCAGACCACAAGACGCACCTAGTTTTTGGAGGAGGAAAACAAGAAAAAAAATATTCTGAATCTCAGAAGCCAGAACAGCAAGAGGAATTGCTGCGCAGTGAAAGCAGCAATCCCTCTTGCTGTTCTGGCTTCTGGGATAGCTGCGCAGCCTGCATTTGCTCCATAAGACGCACACACATTTCCCCTTACTTTTTAGGAGGCAAAAAATGAGTCTTATAGAGCAAAAAATACGGTACACTCATCGGGGAAGGGGAGCCTGTGGCCCTCTGGATGTTGGGGGACAAACAACCAGGGTCAGCCCAAGACATTTTGGCGTCTGAGGCGAACCACAAAACGCCACCCCCCTCCCCGCAAAGGAAAAGGGGTGAGTGAAGATTTACATCAGGAACTAGCAGGGGAATAAAGGTCTGCATCAGGATCTGCTGTCCCTATGGATCTTGCTGCCTGAGGTGCTCACCTCACCTTGCCCCATGGGTGGGCCGGCCTTGCATACAACTCCCATCATCCCTGGTCATTAGCTATGGTGGCTGGGGCTGATGGGAGTGGGAGTCCAACAATATCTGGAAGGCAACTAGTTGCTCAGCCACGTCATACATGCTTATTTTGTAGGAATGTATAGGCCGGTAGGTGCTCACTGTAGGAAACTAACAGAAGTCAAGTTGCATTCTTCTTCAAGGAGACGTTTTTACATCTGCCATAACTGCAAATCACCTGCAAAACAGGAAATTCACGTATGCAATTTGAGCTTGCAACCGGACACAGAGGAGACTTTGATCCCACTGAGTTTGAGACAGGTGCTGCAAAGCCCATGCAATTAAGAAATAAAAATAAATTTAAGCACAGCGCCACTGTGTAGGTTGCAGACTGAATGAAACGTTCAGTGCTAGATGGACTTAAAATAAACATGGCTTTCTTTTCCTTAGAAAAAGTAGAAGGATATGAGTAATAAAATGTCACACAACACACCCTATTATCCCTTAGAGTAAACATCCTCTTTCTGGGCTCAGAGACTGTGGCAATTTGCTATGCAGCAGGATCAATAAAGAGAGGCCCATTTTTTAATTTTTTTATTTTAGTACTGTGTCAGGAAAACATGCAATTTCCTTCCGCAGCTGCATAGTGCAGGGAACTGTCATCAGTCGGAAGCTCTCTGCATTCTGGGTTGCATCCGACTTTCCTTCAGAGCAGACCTATTGAAATGAATGGGCATGTCCAAATGAACGGACTGAAGTAAAGCAAAGCTCAATTTTACTTGTTTATTTATGCACATATTGATTTATTGTCTCCCGCCCGCCCACCCCCGCACATCTCAAGGCAATGTACAAAGTATAATAAAACCAGCTTTAAAACAGTTAAAAACAACACAGAGAATAACAGCAGATAAATTTAAATGCTTGTAGCCAAGTATGTTCTACAGCCAAATGATGGTCTACTCTGAGCAGGAATAACCTCAAAGCCATACAAAGTAGACACGCAGGGTGGAGATATCAGGTCCTCCCTTAAAGAGGGCACGTATTGTAGTGAGACCTGGACAACCGACACCCTGTGTTGTGGCTGGGTACATTGGTCAGCCACAACACCCAATTGGTAGGTCCCTCGAAGCTGGATGCAATCTTGGCCAATGGGGCGCAGTCCAAATGGATCGAGGGACTTATATATACCCATGCACGTGACCTAGAGCTCCCTCTTTCGGCGCGTGCATTTGGAACACCCGCCCATCTCTCCCTACTTTTAGGGCTTTGTGCTTGACCTTGTTATGCCATCGTGTGTCATCTGTCGTTGGGACAGGGGCACGGCAGGAATTTTCCCCACTTGGCTGATTGGCTGTTGCCATTTGGGTTTCGCCTGCCGCGTAGCAAATCGTCACAACTTGTAAGGTTGCAGATAGGCTCTGGTTCAGGTGATAGGGATGGGAGAACGCTCTCGCCATCCCTATGTGAAGGGTATTCCATTAAAGGAATCCAGGGACTCGATGGTTTGGCCAACCCCTGAGAGGGGGTTGTGCCCGTGACTGAGTCCAGGGGGACATTTGGGTGGCAGAGTTAGCCCTTTCCTGGCTTTCCGCTTATCCAGGTGTTCACCCTTGGCTGACCTATTCTGGAACCCTGGGTCAGCGCTACCTGCATGGCAGGGAGCTAGTCCAACCAGAGCCTATGCAACCAGTCACTTTCTGTAATCAATAAAGTTGTGGCCTAAATTCTGCCAAAAACCAAAACCAAAATTTTGAGTCATGTGTGCATTTATTTAGGGGGGAGGTCTCTGGGTCTGAACACGTAAATATTCATCCTGCTGGGAAGGTTTTTCAAGCCAAAATTGTATTCAACTGCTTCTGAAAAATGCTGGGCACCTGTCATATCTCAAAAGAAACCCCTGCAAGGGGTCCTTCCTTCAAGGACACATTCCAGCCAGACCAAAGACCTCAAGGGTGTCATCGTCCCCCCAGGAAGCAGGGGTGTGGTCTGGGGAGAGGGCATTGCCTGAGAAGAGTCCTGAGGGCCACATAGGGAGGACTGGAGGGCCGCATTCAGGCCCTGAGGTTCCCCATGCCTGCACTATGTCATGCTGGATAGCATAGAGCAATAATTTAAAAGATTCTGGCTCAGAAAATGATTTGTCGCTGCCTGCCTTATTTTTGCTGCAAAGCTAATGACTGAGAAGAATTGGAAAAAAGAAAACATCTCCTGCCGAATCTGAAAAGATTGAGAAGATCTGGTCTATATTGACAATGATCAAACTAACCTCCTATAAGAGACGTTACAATCAACCCAATAGGTTTACGGAAAGATGGGGATTTTGTGTGTGTAACGCATACCCCCCAACATTTCTCCAATGAAAATAGGGACATTCCATAAAAATAATTTTACTATTTATACCCCACACATCTTACTGGGTTGCCCCAGCCACTCTGGGCTTCTTCCAACACACAGTGGTACCTCGGGTTACATACGCTTCAGGTTACATATGCTTCAGGTTACAGACTCCGCTAACCCAGAAATAGTACCTCGGGTTAAGAACTTTGCTTCAGGATGAGAACAGAAATTGTGCTCTGGCAGCGCGGCAGCAGTGGGAGGCCCCATTAGCTAAAGTGGTGCTTCAGGTTAAGAACAGTTTCAGGTTAAGAACGGACCTCCAGAACAAATTAAGTACTTAACCTGAGGTACCACTGTATATAAAAACATTAAACATTAAAAAAAAGCCTTCCCCGTACAGAATCGCCTTCAGATGGCTCAGGGGTCAGGTAACTCCATACCCTCCAACATTTCTCCAATGAAAATAGGGACATCCTAAGGAAAAGTGGGATGGGACGCGGGTGGCACTGTGGTCTAAACCACAGAGCCTCTTGGGCTTGCTGATCAGAAGGTCAGTGGTTCGAATCCCCGCGACTGGGTGAGCTCCCGTGGCTCGGTCCCAGCTCCTGCTTATCTAGCCATTTGAAAGCATGCCAAAAAAAGTGCAAGTAGATAAATAGGTACCGCTTTGGCGGGAAGGTAAACAGCGTTTCCGTGCGCTGCTCTGGTTCGCCAGAAGCAGCTTAGTCATGCTGGCCATATGACCCGGAAAGCTGTCTGCGGACAAACGCCGGCTCCCTCGGCCTGTAAAGCGAGATGAGTGCCGCAACCCCAGAGTCGACTGGACTTAACTGTCAGGGGCCCCTTTAGCTTTACCTTTTTAAACGAAAAGTGAGACATTCTGGAATCAAACCACAAACCCGGACTGCTTCTCTAAATCAGGGACGTCTCTGGAAAATAGGGACACTTGGAGGGTCTGGTAATGACACTGAATAAGCCTATGCTGTCTTTAATTTACTATAATGTTTTTAGTTATTCATTTGTTTTAAGGTTACTTGGTGGAAATGAATGTAATAATAATTTAATGTAGCTCTTCTTCAAATGGTTTTGCAATTGGAAGACCAATTACACTTAACGTTCCTTTTTTTTAAAAAAAAGAAAATATTGTACAGAAGATACAGAAATGCTGTCAGCTGACCAGCAAAGGTCGGAAGCAGAGGTCAGTGCAGCAAAACAACCTTACAGCACTCCTATGTTTTGTGACACTTGTAACATCCCCGCTCCCCCACAAAGAAACCTGCTTGCCCATTTTCTGCTGCCCAAAAGGACTGATTCAGCTTTGAAATATGAAGTTCCGCACGTGCCGTTCTTGTTTTCTTCACGGAAAAGCCTTGCTGGTAAATATTGCAGGAAGAAAAGGAAAGAGAACCACGAACTGGTTAGGATCAGCTCTGAATGCGAATATGGTCAACAGTGATTGCACTTGACCTGTGGTTACGCCTTAAGGGCATGACATGTGCTTGTTTTGAGAAGAGAGAGTGGTAGCTAATGGTGGCCCAGGGCAAATGAGGTTTTATTGGATTGTTGCTGAGGCCGGGTGTGTGTGTGTTGGGGAGAGGGGGGATTTAGTATTCTCAGGAAGAGAATTCATTTGCAGAAATAGGATGACTGAATTGGCTTGAGCTTTCAACACTCCCAGATCAATAGCAGTCAGGGTAATTTTATCTCCAGGAGCACGCACGAAGCCAGCTGCATGATCTACACAGCATGTGTGCTGGTTCCATGCTTGCTGCTTGCTTTTATTTATTTATCAGTAGAAAAGAGGCTCAGGAGTAAACCCTACACAAATTTGGAATGGAGTCCCTAAGGCAGTTGGATGGCACCTTGCACGCCTCCGTCCGGCAACTCCTGCAGCCAAGCTGGTGCCAAAGGTATTGCTCTGCGCTTTTTTTGGGGGGGGGGAGCACATCAGCAAGGCCGAGAGGGGGGTCTTGTTGCCTGAGCAGCCCAAGACCTCCAGACACACAGCCCAGGCTTCCACCTCAGGGAGGTCATTTTGGTGCTGCTAACACAGCCTAACCAATGTGGGAGGCAGCAGTTCTGAATGGTGGACAGACACTATATTGTTCAGTGTTCAAAGTGTTGGTGCTGACCTTTAAAGCCCTAAACAGCCGCGGCCCAGCGTACCTGAAGGAGCATCTCCACCCCCATCGTTCTGCCCGGATACTGAGGTCCAGCACTGAGGGCCTTCTGGCAGTTCCCTCACTGCAAGAAGCGAAGTTACAGGGAACCAGGCAGAGGGCCTTCTTGGTAGTGGTGCCCACCCTGTGGAACACCCTCCCATCAGATGTCAAGGAAATAAACAACTATTTGACTTTTAAAAGACATCTGAAGGCAACCCTGTATTGGGAAATGTTTAATGTTTGATGTTTTATCATGTTTTTAATATTCTGTTGGGAGCTGCCCAGAGGTGTCTCGGGAAACCCAACCAGATGGGCAGAGTATAAATAATAAATTCTTCTTCTTCTTCTTCTTCTTCTTCTTCTTCTTCTTCTTCTTCTTCTTCTTCTTCTTCTTC
>JAXCMG010000021.1:8777239-8809814 GCA_034642415.1 Podarcis siculus
TCTTCTTCTTCTTCTTCTTCTTCTTCTTCTTCTTCTTCTTCTTCTTCCTGGAATCAAATAAAGGGTTAGAATTTAATCAAAGTCCCCTAAACCCCTGGATCCAACTGGGCTTCCATTGCTGGAATTGCCAGGCCAGCCTGATAAAGGCCACCAAGTATGAGTTGTTAACCTAACAAAGCAAGGTGATGAGCTCTTGAGAGGGACACTCCCTTCCCTGAGCTCTGAGATAGTTAGAAGACAATGTCAGAGTTTTAGCTTTGACGTTTGCAGGAACGCAACACGGTACTAAGGTAGTCAGCTGGAGAAAGAGGAAATGCAAAAGAGCTGTTGTCTGACTGATTCCTGGGCTCCTGTGGCTATGAGAGAACAAGAACCTTCGGGGCTGTACTGCTGGGAGTCCTTCCGTCATGGGCTCAGGTTGCATATATGTGTAAATAAACCCTATATGGTAAAGACACCACAGTCTCTGCTGTGCCTCATTTTCTAAAAGGAAACACAGATCCCAGGTAAGTACGCCTGGAACTCCTGAAATATGACACTGTTCAGAGACTGAGGTGTCGCGCAACCATATTTTATTATTAGTTACACACTCTCTCACTTTTCTTCTAAAGAGCTCTAGGTGATTCCTCTTCCCTGCTTTTTATCTTCGCAACCACTATCACGTGGGGCAGGTTTTGGGGGTGACGGGGAGAGCAAATTCACTGAGGAAACGCTCCAAGCCACAGCTCCGGTGGTTCACCACAAGAGGCAGTTGACGGTTCTAGTCCCCAGTGACCTGATATGGATTTAAACTTGCCTAACAGTCCTTACCTCTCACTCCAGAATTGTGGGAATTGTAGTTCTGCAAGGCAGACTCAGGCTCCCTATCAGAGAATTCTAAGCATCCTCAACAAACCACAGTTCCAAAGCTTTGTTGTAATTTTTCATACTATGTTCCAGAAAACTGAAATTTCTCAGAAGATGCCTCTGAGGATTCCTCGACAACCTTCCAGATCAGTCATGGCAGACATATTTCCCTGAAAGTTAAATCATCTAATTCTTCAACATGTAATCATTGGTGATTGTTGGGTGTGTTTCGCATGCGTTCTCCATTGATGTAGATTGACAGTGAAGTCTAAGAGGCCCCATGTGAACTAAGGGTGTGCCTTGAAGATGCCCTAGAATTCTCCCCAATGTCTGTGGCTCTTTGGCAACAGAGCTGGTTCAAAGCATGGGGCTGCTGGAGATGAAGGAGTTGAAGACCTCACTCCATGTAAAATCAATGAAGATACATGAGAATTAGGGAGGTTGGAGAAACTGTTGATGTTCATTTATTTGTCCTTAGTCTGGAATGGAAACCAAGCAACTGGTATTCAATGTTGTTGTTGCAAATCTGCAAATGATACATAATTCCACCTCCCTCCGTTTGCATTGTGTTTCCTTTGACTGGACAACATAATGGCAACGTAACTTACAGAAGTTATGTAATTCCATCGCAGGGGACAGCAAGGTGAACAATGTAGCTTTTCGCAGGAGACAGACAGAAGCAGAACAGAAACAGCGCTGCATGTGAAGAATACAGGGTGGAACAGAAAATGATGCACAGCGCTATGGCGGTTCTTAGGATGCAGTCTAATAATATCACTGGTGACTCTTATAATACAATCCATGGACAGCAGTGTGGGTTTAATTTGTTTGTGGTTTGTGGGAGATGCCTTTGTAAAAATCACGGGGATTTCTTCCAAGGGTCTACGTTTTGTGCCGTGGTGGTGCCAACATTGGATCTGTGGCACTGCCTGCTCAGTCCATGGAGAAAGATGTGTTCTGTGATTTAGTGGTACCACACTATTTTAACAGTCTTTCTTTTCTATGCCCTGCAGCACTCGTCTTATGACTGGCACTCGCAACAGTTTCTCATAATTCCATGTGTGCCCACAGGCCCCAGAGAGGCTGGAGGCTGCAGTAGCAGTTGCTGGGGTGTTGCCTTCAAGTCTTCTTGTTTAACACAACACATTTATACTGGTTAAACAAAGGTGGCATTGTAGGAAATGGACATGAGGCCACTAGAGGGACCTTTGGCCCAAGCCAACAAATCTATTATTTATGCTTGTTCTCAATGTGTAAACTTGCTGCACTAAGGGTGGAGAAATATTTTCAGCCTGAAGATTGCATTGACTCTGAGGAAACAATCTGGGGTCCATATGCCTGTGGTGGGTGGAGACAATGGTGGGTGGAGCAACAGATATGACAGACTTTTGTACATGCCAGTCATGGAAAGGCCAGAAGTTTCTCATTTCACTTGGTCACAGTTCAAGGACACTTTCCAACCATGCTAAATCCACGAAGGAGGTCTCAGGGTGGTGAGAGCTGGAGCTGGAAAGAAAGGGTGTGACATGGGGAATGGGCTTTAGCTGAGGAAAGTCCCGAGGGCCACATACAGAGACCTGGGGGTCCACATTCAGTTCTCCACCCCTGAGCTACATTGTGAGCTCTTTGACAGAAAACTGGAACCCAACAGAAAACTAGAATCCAAAACAGACCAATTCCTCCTGTCAGAGCTTGTCTGGGTGAGCTCTTGTTGAGATGGT
Organism: Podarcis siculus; assembly: GCA_034642415.1. Classification (NCBI taxonomy): domain Eukaryota; kingdom Metazoa; phylum Chordata; class Lepidosauria; order Squamata; family Lacertidae; genus Podarcis; species Podarcis siculus. The sequence continues at coordinate 8,779,807 of JAXCMG010000021.1, forward strand.
AAGTGGTTCTTGGTGCTGCCCAGTCCTAAGCCAGGCTTGGTATTGATGGGCATCCAAATATTGTCGTTAATTGACCAGAATTTCTTTGACAGAGTAAGCACCTTCCTCTTCACAGATGAACCCCCTTTTGCAGATTCTTCTTGCTTTGGAGTATAATACACTGAAGAGAGGAAAGGAAGAGGTTGATTTTTAAGAAGAAAGCAACACTCTGAGCAGCCCGTTCAGAAATTAGTTCTGCCAAAGTTCTTAGTCTTGAGGAATTTTGGCCACTTCCTATTATCTGCTTTTTGTGTGTGTCTTGTGACTCTGACTAAATATATGACGTGATTTTTCTAGCATTAAGATTCTTTTTTTTTTGCACATCAGGTTTTTTTTTAATGCAACCTTCTTGCTGAAACAGAAAATTTCCCCGAGATGTAGCAATGTTATGTTCTTGTAACCAAACACGGCCTAGAGGTCTGGCAGAAAACATTAAAAGCTTTCTTAGTTGGGTTCTCTGTTTACAACCAATGAGGGGTTATTTTTAATACCAAGCTCCTATTTCAAAGTTAAGGTGTATTTTTCCTCTCTGGGCTACCATATAATGTCAGCCGAGAAGCTATACTGTGAACTTGGTTTCAATTGCTGTGTGAAAACGCATCAGATTAAACCAGAGCGATCATCAGGGCCTTGTCACATTAACTGGCGTTGATTGACAATTTCATGCTCAGTTATAGATGAAAATTCTAAAGATATGAACCAGGGATGGAAAATCTGGTGGTGTTGGATTCCAGCCGCAAGAACCTCATACCTTCCAACATTTCTCCAATGAAAATAGGGACATCCTATTCCATAATACTAATACTAATACTAATTTTATTATCTATACCCCACCCATTTGACTGGGTTGCCCCAACCACTCTGGGTGGCTTCCAACATATATAAAAACATAATAAAACATTAAACATTAAAAACTTTGCTATATAGGGCTGCCTTCAAATGTTTTCTAAAGGATGTATAGTTACTTATCTTCTTGGCTTGGGGTCACATAACTCCATACCCTCTGACAGTTCACCAATGAAAATAGGGGTGTCCTACTGTGGGTTAAACCACAGAGCCTAGGGCTTGCCAATCAGAAGGTCAGCCGTTTGAATCCCCGCGACGGACGGGGTGAGCTCCCGCTGTTCGGTCCCAGCTCCTGCCAACCTAGCAGTTCGAAAGCACATCAAAGTGCAAGTAGATAAATAGGTACCACTCCGGCGGGAAGGTAAACGGCATTTCCGTGCGCTGCTCTGGTTCACCAGAAGCGGCTTAGTCAGGCTTAGTCATGCTGGCCACATGACCCGGAAGCTGTATGCCGGCTCCTTCGGCCAGTAAAGCAAGATGAGCGCCGCAACCCCAGAGTCGTCCGCGACTGGACCTAATGGTCAGGGGTCCCTTTACCTTTACAATACTCTCCAGCATTTTTCTGATGAAATAGGGGTGTACTAAGAAATAGCAGGACATCCTAGGATCAGATCAGAAACCAGGATGGCTTCCATATATCTGGGACTGTCCCTGGGACGCTTAGAGGGTCTGCAACCTCAGCCAGCATGGCTAGTGGTCAGGGATAAGAGGTAGAGTCCATCAGCATTTGGAGCACCATAAGTTCTACATTACTGATCTAAATTCTTCTGAAACTGCATTCAAAACGTTCCAGCAACTGTGAGAACAAAGTTTCCACAGCAGAATGCACGCAGTTCAGCTTGAGTGAGGTAAGGGTACATTGTTGGTTTAGCTGGGATTAAGATGTAGAAAGCGCTGGGGACGAGGTGCAGCTTGGGAGACCCAAAGCAGGGACATTGCAGAGGGTGGCTGGAGCACAAAACCAGTAACTGGCAGCATTAGCCAGAAGAAAGGGCCATTGAGGTCAATGGGGCTTACTCCCAGGTAAGAGTGCATACGACCAATTAATGTAGGGCTACTATATGTCCGGATCTTCTCAGACCTTACCAGGATTTCAAAGGCACAAATGATGTCAGGGGAATTTTATTTGTCAATAAAAAAAAATTCTTTTTTGGAATTTTTGGTTTTTCCTTAAAAAAGCTCAACAATTTTGGGGTCTTCCTAAAAAAGGGAAGTCAAGATTTCCTCACTTCCTGTTATTAAAGGTGGCAACCCCTAGGACCCAGGGGTGAGAGAGCAGGGAATTTCACAAAGCAATGTTGGTTAACCAGCCTGTTATTGGAATGCATGTTTCTAGAAGTTTTATAGTACAGCAAAGTTACATAATCTCATTTCACTTCTGCTTCCAGCTTTTGTTTTAAATCATGGATGTTACTTCAAACAGATATAACTCGGGGCATTTTCAATGGCTCTGACAGATCGCATACGCTGATGTTTTTTAATTGCCATTTTAAAATAAAACATGCATTATCATCCATATCTTTCACAACAGTTACATCATAGTAAATAGGAAGGTGCTGTAAAGTATTTGTGTATATCTTACAATTTACTATGGTTTATTTATTATTAAGGATATTGATAACATGCTTTGATTTTAAAATAGTAATGCTATCAGTGTACATGCTCAAGAGTCACTGAATAATACAGGAGGCACGAACTAGCACTCAATTATTATTTTTTAAAATTAAAAATTAAAAAGAAAGGAAAAAAAGGTGGAAATAGGAGGCAAGATTCATGGAGGAGAAGGAGGCCATCAATGGCTACTAGCCATGATGACTGTGCTCTACCTTCACAGTCAGAAGCACTATGCTTCTAGGGACGCGGGTGGCGCTGTGGTCTAAACCACTGAGCCTCTTAGGCTTACCGATCAGAAGGTCGGCGGTTCGAATCCCCACAATGGGATAAGCTCCTGTTGCTCTGTCCCAGCTCCTGCCAACCTAGCAGTTTGAAAGCACACCAGTGCAAGTAGATAAATAGGTACCACTGCAGCAGGAAGGTAAATGGTGTTTCCGTGCACTCTGGTTTCCATCATGGTGTTCCGTTGCGCCAGAAGTGGTTTAGTCCTGCTGGCCACATGACCCGGAAAGCTGTCTGTGGAGAAACGCCAGCTCCCTTGGCCTGAAAGCGAGATGAGCACCGCACCCCATAGTGAAGCTTCACTGGATTTAACCGCCTAGAGGTTCTTTACCTGTACCTTTTGCTATGTTTCTGGATGTCAGTGGCTGGGAACCACAGGAGGAGAGAGTGCTCTTGTGTGTAGGTCCTGACTGTGAGTTTGCCACAGGCACCTGGTTGGTCTGATCCAGCAGTCTCTTCTTATGTTCCTAAGTAGAATAAGAAAATATATACTTTAAAAGAAATCAGAATCACATCTCATAAAATTGAGGGAGGTTTATAATGAACACCCACTTTCTTACTACAGTGGTACCTCGGGTTACATACGCTTCAGGTTACAGACTCCGCTAACCCAGAAATATTACCTCAGGTTAAGAACTTTGCTTCAGGATGAGAACAGAAATCGTGCTCTGGCAGCGCGGCAGCAGCAGGAGGCCCCATTAGCTAAAGTGGTGCTTCAGGTTAAGAACAGTTTCAGGTTAAGAACGGACCTCCAGAACGAATTAAGTACTTAACCCGAGGTACCACTGTATTCCTAAATTCTGTAAATTGTGCCCAGTCCTGTTCATATCTGCTTATCTTCTTTACCCCTCACTGAACCAAAAAAACCCAGTGATTTTACTTAGAACCGCCATTTCCCCACAGTTTGATATACTGTTCTCTCAAACGGGGAATTTCATTTTTCTTCCAGAATATTGCATATAGAATCCCCCTAACAGACCACTGATTTTCGGACTGTTTGGGGAAGTCCACCGGCTACTTCCCTCTCTTTGAAACTACCATGCTACAACGCCTTGTCAGGATTCAGTTTATTGGCCCTCATCCAGCCCAGCAAAGCTCCCACACAATGATTCCACACCTACACAGCTTTGCCTGATGTAGATGAGCAGAGGGTCACCTCCATTTTGATGACCCCTTTCCACCAAATTTCTGGATGAATGCTCCTAATGGCTTCATATTGATGCTTAAATGGATGCTTAAAAGCTCTGAAGGAGCATCTCCACCCCCATCGTTCTACCCGGACACTGAGGGCCTTCTGGTGGTTACCTCACTGCGAGAAGCCAAGTTACAGGGAACCAGGCAGAGGGCCTTCTTGGTAGTGGCACCTGCCCTATAGAATGCCCTCCATCAGATGTCAAAGAGGAAAAAAAATACCAGACTTTTAGAAGACATCTGAAGGCAGCCCTGTTTAGGGAAGCTTCTAATGTTTGATGCATTACTGTATTTTAATATTTTGTTGGAAGCCCCCCAGAGTGGCTGGGGAAGCCCAGCCAGATGGGCGGGGTATAAATAATACATTATTATTATTATAAATTATTATTTAAAAGGTTGAACCTTGAGGGAGGGACCTCTTAAAATGACTGACATGGGGCCAAACAAGGGTCCCCCCCCCACTGCTACTCCTTATCCACCAACACCTATTGCAAAATGGCCTCCTTTTCAGTCTCCTTCTCATCCCCACTTTTAAATAATAATTGTCATCAGAGAGGGGGGAATGGTGGAGGAGCCATTATCAGTGGCAGCAACAGCGGAGGAGTCAGCGTTGGGGGGAGTTGGCTGCAGTGGGGGTTTTTTTGGGAAAGGGGTAAGAGTCGTCTTCAGGGGGGGCAGTAGCTTGGGGGGTTGGCATTTTCCCTGGGAAGAGGAATTGAGTGGTAACCATTTTGAGAACTGCAGCTCTGTGGGGGAAAGAAGGCTTTCTGAACTATTCTCAGCAGCTGTAACAAACTACACTTCCCAGGATTCCTTGGGGGAACCCATGACTGCTAAAGTGGTATCACAGTGATTTAAATGGATAGTGTGGAAGCGGTCAGAGACTTGGTATCTGAAACTGAATGAAAGTATGACAAGATGATTGAACAAAGGGGGTGGGGAAGGAGCAAGAGATCTGGAAGTCTGTGCAAAAGACCCAGAACTCAGACCCCCTAACAACATCCTGGCTGGGTAGTGCTAGGAGCCCCCACTATGGAAGCAGTCCAGTTTCTGAGCTGAGATGCTGTTTTGGTTATAAGTGAGAGCTCACAGGATTGCTTCTTTCACCTCGAACCCAACAAACTGTTCAGCTGACACCAAGTTGCTGACAGAATACGATCCGATTGAAGTTGCAATAAATGTGTGCTGACCCCGTGTTTCGTTCCCTCAGAGGGCAATCAGCCTGATGAGTCATATACCCACGCACTGGATTTTCAAAAGGCTTTGCCCTGGAGTCATTCCTTGTCCGTGATATCGTAGGGCTTGTGACTTCAGACGTAAGTACAGAGAGCTATGTCAATATTAGAGGGAAACTCGTTCATTAATTTCCTTAACCAATGTATTTGAACAGTAGCGTGGCAGTTGAATTAAAACACAGGAATCAACTTGTGCCTTGTTTATTCTATTTTATGACATGAAGTAGAAGCACAGCATATAAATAAAACCCTGAATGAGCAAGAAAATACCCACCAAGGTAGCAAATATATATTTTTAATAGCATTTAGCTTCTTATTTTTACTTCTTCTAAGGCAGGCTTCCTCAACCTCGGCCCTCCAGATGTTTTGAGACTACAATTCCCATCATCCCTGACCACTGGTCCTGTTAGCTAGGGACCATGGGAGTTGCAGGCCAAAAACATCTGGAGGGCCGAGGTTGAGGAAGCCTGTTCTAAGGGTTAGTAATGGTGCTGTGAGCCTCCAAGCCATAGCCAATATGACAAGAAGGCACAGCGAAAATTAATTAAACGATCACACTGTTAATTAAAGTTGGAAGAACAATTCCAGCACTGGCTGCACAAGAACGTTAACAGCATCTCCAGGACAAGAAGGCCTGTCCAATACCTTGGAGAGGAGACTGGCATGTGATTGATTGATTGATTGATTGATATGTTGAACTGCTTTAAAGTTCTGATGAGGAGGGTGAAACTGGATTTGGAGGTGCACAAAAATTCAACCCCTCCAGCTAGAAAAGCCTTATCCCAATACAAGGAAAGCTCAGCTACAAGATCTCAGCCTAGGCTCAATTTGTTGGACTTGGGTGCCCTTCCTTTCCAACTTACAAAATCTTTTTTTTTTTTTGCCTTTTAATGTGAAAAGACCTGTTCTGCACTTCTCCAACCAATATGCGGACACAGTGAGCCTTTGAAGTTTGCCCTTCTCCGAATTTTGCAATTCAGTTCTCCAACAAACTAATGTGTACACAAATGTATAAATTAGTGGAAAGTGTGCATTGTTGCACACAGCTTTGACCTTTTGCCTTCCTAACTGAAAAGTTGAGGAAGGGGAACCTACCGATAGACATCAGCTCTAGGGGGTTGGGGTCCCTTGGCTCCTCAATAGTTTTCTACTGGGGGTCTTTTGAGTTGAGAGGAGGTTTTCAAATCCCCATTATGAAGGCATCTGACTCATTAATAGTCCCCTCCCCATGCCAGCAGGAATCCCCGTGGGGAGATCTGGATGGAAAGGAAGACAACTGGCGGATTTAACAAGTCTAAATATAGACACAAATCTAGTCCTTTGGATATCCTAGGTACCCGCTTAAATTATTGTCACACAGATCGTCTGCCAATCTAGTTGCCAAGCATTGTTCAATACCGGCAGCCACAGTGTGGTGGGCTGTGAAGAGTTCACATTCAATTCTGCTTTAACCAGATGCATGAGGATCTGACCCAAACAAGCAAATTCACATTTGCTCTTTTGGTTCTTCAGCAACAGCTAGCTGGTTTGCAGAGTTGGTCTCCTTTGTCTATTCCTTTTTGTTGTTGTATTGAACAGGTGAAGGGAAAAGGTCGGCATCAAGCCCAGCGAAGCACTGAGATAAAGTGGGTCAGCGTCATATTGTAGCCTCTGGCCTTTCAAAATGACATTTAAGCCCTGAGTAGCATTAGCACGATGATGGAAGTGAAAAACACTCGTTTGGTTGGGACACCCATGGTGACCTGATGCCTCCGTGTGCTGTTTTTAGCTTCTGCACGCTCTGTAAAACGTTGGCCTTTGAATTACTACAGTTCAGTCATTTCTGCCAACCCCAGCGAATGGCATTCTCTAATAACACACATGTTATATTCACATATTATTAATTGGGAGTAATTGAAGTGTTTCTGTAAATAAGGATGGTGAGATATGAATTAGAAAGGGTCTGCATTAGAATTTGAAATATTTTTTAAAAATTCATATGGGCCACACCTGCACATTACATTTAAGACAAGGGACGCAAGTGGTGCTGTGGTCTAAACCACTGAGCCTCTTGGACTTGCTGATCAGAAGGTTGCCAGTTTGAAACCCCATGATGGGGTAAGCTCCCGTTGCTCTGTCCCAGCTCCTGCCATCCTAGCAGTTCAAAAGCACACCAGTGCAAGTAGATAAATAGGTACCTCTGTGGTTGGAAGGTAAACAACATTTCTGTGCACTCCGGTTTCTGTCATGGTGTCCCGTTGCACCAGAAGCGGATTAGTCATGCTGGCCACATGACTCAGAAAGCTGTCTGTGGACAACGTCGGCTCCTTCGGCCTGAAAGCAAGATGAGCGCCGCAACCCTAGAGTCTTCTTTGACTGGACTTAACCATCCAGGGGTCCTTTACCTTTTTCTTTTTTACCTTATTACATTTAAGGCACTATTATGTCACTTTAACAGCCACAGTCTCCCCCAAAGAATCCTGAGAAATGTAGTTTACTGAAGATGCTGAGAGTTGTTAAAGGTAAAGGTAAAGGGGACCCCTGACCATTAGGTCCAGTTGTGGCCGACTCTGGGGTTGCGGCACTCATCTCGCTTTATTGGCCAAGGGAGCCGGCGTACAGCTTCCGGGTCATGTGGCCAGCATGACTAAGCCGCTTCTGGCGAACCAGAGCAGTGCACGGAAACACTGTTTACCTTCCCGTCGGAGCGGTACCTATTTATCTACTTGCACTTTTGACGTGCTTTCGAACTGCTAGGTGGACAGGAGCAGGGACCGAGCAACGGGAGCTCACCCCGTCACGGGGATTTGAACAGCTGACCTTCTGATCAGCAAGTCCTAGGCTCTGTGGTTTAACCCACAGCACCACCCACGTCCCTTCTGAGAGTTGTTAGGAGACCCCTATTCTTTTCAGGGAGGTACAGTTCCTGGAGTGGTTCAACAATCAATCCCTCTCTTCGGGGAGCTCTGCAAATTGTAGCTCTGTGAGGGGAAATAGGGGTGTCTTAACAACTCTCAACACCCTTAACAAACTACAGCTCCCAGGATGCTTTGGGAGAAACCACAACTGCTTTAAAGGGAAGATGTTGATGTGGCTGAGGCTTCTCCTCCCTCACCCCCACAAGGCATCTTTGGAACTTGCTTGAAGAGGCAGAAAATGTCCTGACACAGATCTTTGCTTCTTCAGAGAACAATCTTTGGGAATGGTGCTACTCGGGCCTATTTTGCTGGCTCAAGCAAAGGACAAGATGGAATCTCTCCAACAACACTAACACCAACACTTGAAGCCAACTCCATTGGTGGTTGAGTCTGATTTCAGCAGCATCTTCAAGCACACCTGAGAGGACTACTTAGGAGGCATGGAGCAGGCTGCAGATTTTTTAAAAATAAAGCAAACGGGCTTAGTCAAGCGTGTATGTGCTGAAAGACGAACTTACCAAGGGAACTCAGTCAACTTCTAACAACTTGAGTATCTAAGCGAACATATAAAACCTGAACCAAGTGTCATAATTTGGGGAGACAGCTAGGGCTTTGTAGAATTCAACTGGAAATGGAAATAGGATGGTCGCCATGTTTGCCCAAGGTCAGGAAATCATGCAAACAAATACAAGTGGCATTTGCTACCGTTGTTTCTTCGGCCTGTGAATGTCACATAAATTATTGTGTTATTTTCTGCATTCTTATTGACATTTTTCACTGAAATGCATTGAAGTTAATTAATTCATTGTATGATGAATTACGTTAGTTTTAGCCATAACGGATAGTGGAAACTGAACTGTAGTATAACAGAAGCAGTGCTGCTTGCAGAAAACACAAGGCAGGGCAGAAATGGCTACTTCCTTGCATCCTATATTCATGGAAGAGATGTGTGGCAACAATTGTCACATGGCCCAGTGATGGAGTTCTCTCTTATTTTTTTGTATAAACATAGTGTAATTCAACTTTGGAGCTTGCACAAATTCTTCAGTAAAGAGGCCACCAGTTGCTAGATGAATTTATGGCAAATGTTTGTGTTTTGGGAACCAACCTAATCCTATTTTGAATTTTGGGACCGACATTTACATATAGGGATTCAGACTTAGTTAGGCCTGCCTGACGTCCATGCTCCTGAAATGACTCGATCCCTGGTGGGAGGTCTTTAAGTGGATTTGACAGCAAGCTCTTGAAGCATGGATCTCTGCTGCAAGTTCTGGCGCTTATCCTTATGTTAGGAACATAGGAAGCAATCATATACCAGGTCAGACTATTCATCCATTGTCTGCTCTGTCTGCCAACAGGTTCCTGGGATCTTAGGCAGAGAGGGATCCTCCCTGTCATCTGACCCTTTTAACCAGGTATATCCGGGATTTGAGCCCAGAACCTTCTCCCTAATGAAGCATGTGCTGTATCACTGAGCGATCATCTCTCCCATCCCCCATATGGAATGCCTCTTGAATGCCAGTGCCATCTTTGGGCTGTGCTAATCTCCTCTGCATCCTTGCAGGAAGAGTATGCCTCACCAATGCAAGCACAGAGGTTCTTGGGAATTGTCAGGGTGCAAACTGTGAAGAGATTATCATTATTATTTCAAATCCGGGGCATTTTAAACAGACCTTCCTGAAGAATGTGTTTTGCACATATGTCAAGAGCCAGTCACCATTCCTCACTGGTGACAGTGATCCCAAGAGACAGGAGTCAAGTGACAAGATTTAGATGCCACTCTGTGTGTGCAAGTTGTCTTTCCCCACTGTCCCAAGATAAACAGGTTGCCTTTAAATCTGCTAGTGACGTGCATGTTGCAAATGATGTCATTTCCTGCTTTGGGAATTAATTAGCATTCTCGTTCACCAATATATGCTATGTTCTACTCCCATAGAGCAGGTGACAATTTACCCTGCCATAGAATTCTGAATAATTTAGTAGTAATAAAGTATTTTGTTCTGTTTTTATAACCAAGCTGTATATCAATCTTGTTAAAAGTGTGTGTGTGTGTGTGTGTGATGAATGGATAAAGGTTTTTTTTAAAATCATTTTTATTCTCCTTCCCTCTCCCTTTAATTTTTTTTTTTAAATCATGCACTGTCAAACTATTCATTTAATGTAGCATGCGATCCAGTCCTGAGTTCACATGAATCTTCCTCCTAGGTGATGGAAAGAAGCTTGCAGCATGAGTGAATGCTGGCCAGAATATTAACAGTACAAGCGTAGAAAAGGTTTTTATTGCTTTCTGTTTACTGAGTCTGCCTTTCTTCATATCTTATCTTCAGCACCTTTGAGGGGAATAAAGTGGTTTATAAATCTGTAAGCAGAGTAATTTTTTTCCCTGGGGGTTCGCAGGGATACGCATATCCCTAAACAGTTTGTGAATCTTTGCACTTTTGTCCATTTACTGTATTTATTCCCCCCGATTTGAACTATAAAATGGCGATTTCCTTGAGTCAAAATGAGAGTACCCCTAAACATTTTTTTTAAAAGAAAAAAGCACAGAGTAAGTAAATAAGGAGGGACGCTGGTGGCGCTGTGCGTTAAACCACAGAGCCTAGGACTTGCCAATCAGAAGGTCAGCGGTTCGAATCCCCACGACGGGGTGAGCTCCCGTTGCTCGGTCCCTGCTCCTGCCAACCTAGCAGTTCGAAAGCACGTCAAAGTGCAAGTAGATAAATAGGTACCACTCCGGCAGGAAGGTAAATGGCGTTTCCGTGCACTGCTCTGGTTCGCCAGAAGTGGCTTAGTCATGCTGGCCACATGACCCGGAAGCTGTATGCTGGCTCCCTCGGCCAATAAAGCGAGATGAGCGCCGTAACCCCAGAGTCGGTCACGACTGGACCTAATACTCAGGGGTCCCTTTACCTTAAGTAAATAAATAACTGTGGTGAGTGGGACCCCAGAATGGGCTATCTGCTAAAATCACGGGGCCCTAATGCTATTTCTAGCACAGCTTTTGCTGGTAAAGAAAAAACACCTTGCTTTGTCTCATGCAATCTCACTCCTTTTTTTTTTTTGCTAGAGAATTCTTTCCCTCTTCGCATGAATGAAGTGCAGAGAGTCATCATGTGCTGTCCTTGAGAATGCAGCGTGGGAAGCCCCTCTCGACTGTCCCTGGTCCTTTGTTCTAGGACTCGAAGTTCAAGCTGGAGATTACTACAGGAGAAAGGTGGCCGGAGATCTGTTGAAGGGGGAAGAACAAGCCCACAGCCTTGGCTTGCCTGCAGTCTGGAGTCTGGATGAGATAATGGAGCCGAGTGCAGCACAGTTGGCAAGGCGGCTTAGCTCGCTTGCTCAGGTTGCAACCTTGCCATTTGTTCTGACCTCATCCAGGCCTGATCAAAGACCAGGCGCTTGAAAGGAATGTCGGCGCAAGGCAGCAAGATGTGCCTAACTCAGCACGCGCGCACACCTGGCTCTGATGTCATTCCCGTTCGGGGCTGCTGAGGAAATAGCGGCTGCCTCTCCCCCAAACACAAGTGGAGAATGTTCTGAGAAAATTCTGCAACGTAATCTTCTTTTGTGGGAGGACAGGAAAAGAAACATCTCAGAAATCCTCTGAGGATTTCTCTAGAAATACAGTAAGCCACAGATGTTTCATACAGCAATACAGGTGAGGACAATATGGGGCACCTTTGCCGGACCCCAGACCTCCATCCTCCCCATCTGGATTTGGGCTGAAAGACCAAGGGAAAGTGTGTGCACGTGGAGAGAAAATTGTAAGCAAGCGCTATTTGTGACATGGCTCAACATCCCTTCTTCTCTTTTGGTGGTTCATTTTGCATACCATACATCCCTGCATATTTTATGTTATGTACTGAAGTTCTCACCCTGGGCCAGCAGGGGGATACTGTAGATAGTTCAGGTCCACATATGCAAATAAGGTATCGAAAGTGACATTCAGTGATTGGATAGTTACAGAAAATGGTTACTGTTGCGTTCTAGTGGAGCTCTATATAAGCAGGCTGGCTGAACCCTTCAGTTCAGTTCTGTTCTGGCCTGTGAATAAACAAGAGCTGTTTGAAGAATCGCTGTGTCGTCTGATATGTTCACCCACAACTTAACATTTTACATGAACAAAACCATTCAGTAATCCATTATTACATCCATCAAAACTTATTTATACTGTTGAATTTATCTTACTGCTACCAGCATTTTTAAATGAACACAATTTTTACCCATATATTCAGAAAACATCTTCCAGTCTTCTTTAAACGTGCATTCTTCTTGTTCTCTTCTTCTATATGTTAAATCTGCAAGCTGCACCTATTCCATCAGTTTAAGTTGCCACTCTTCTTTGGTTGGGACCTCGCTCATTTTCCATTTCGGGGCTAGTAAGACATGGGCTGCAGTAGAAGGGTACATAAATAGTCTTTTTTGACACCTGGGAATTTCCCTCTGAATTATCCCCAACAAAAAGGACTGGTTTTGTTTTTTTTGAAATGTACTTTTAAACATTTTTTTCCAATTCATTAAATATCATTTCCCAATACTCTTTTACCCTTTTACAAGTCCACCACATATGATAAAATGTACCCTCAACGTTGTTACATCTCCAGCACTTATTTGATTAAGACTTATCAATATCATTCCTGATCATGGGGCATAATTTCAGTGTCCCTTCTTTGTGGCACTTGAACCAGCACAAGATTTTCTTAACTCTGAACTTAAGCCACAGCTTTGTTTTTTTTTTAAATCACTGAATCATTGGATCTATCTGGTTTTTGGAAAGAAAATGTATTAAAACATTAACGTCTATTAAAAATGAAAGTAGTTATATGAGAAAGCTACAATTCTCAGAGCAGTTCAGCAGTCAATCCATTTTCCCAGGGAACTCAGGAAACTGTAGCTCTGTTAAGTGGGAATAGGGGGCTTTCTTAACAACTCTCAGCACCCTTAACAAACCACAGTTTCCAGGATTCTCTGAGGGACACGTAACTGCTGAAAGTGGGATGATACTGCTTTAAATGTCTAGCGCAGATGGAGCCTAGCTTTGTTGTACTTAGAGCCTATAAGCAAACATAAGAAACAGATGCCTCCTAGCTAAAACATAAAGGCTGCGCAGAAAGCATAGCTGCAGAATAAGGACAGTTTAGAGGGAGAAAGCCCCCTCTCTCAAAGCTGTTTGACAGTGGCGTGTTTGAAATTCCACAGGGGGGAAAGCACTATGGAACTGTTAGGAAGAAGTGGCAGGAAGGGTTAAGCACCTCTTCCCCTCCAACTCACTGCAATGCTTCTTTGCTCTAAATTGCCCCCCCCTGCTGAATCAGCTCTTCCTTAAGATAAAAAAAAAGCAGCTGTCAAGACCTAATTACACACCTCTGACTGTTTCGCTAGGCTCTCAACAGAGAACATGAAGAGTGAGAACTTATTCTCATTTTGTCTTTCTCAAAACACTTGGCAGTTGTCATCCAGCAAAACTGATTGGCAGTCAGTTTAAGACAGACAAAAGAACACACTTCTTCATTCAGAATGCAACCGACTGATGGAATTTGTTTCCTCAAAATGCTGTGATAGTCACTCTTTTAGATCTTTTTTTTAATGGTAATTTCATTGAGGATTTACAACACAAGAGTCTTGTGGCACATTCGAGACTAAAAGATTGTGTCTTTGAATGGCGATTAGACACAACAGCTGAGAGTGGAGCCTCCATATATATCTAATTGCTAGCTGATAGAGACCGGAAATGAATAATGGTGGTCTACATTAGAGACCTCCAACTCCCACCAGCCCCAGCCAGAACAGTCAATGATCAGGGATGATGAGAGTTGAAGATCAGCAAAATCAGGAGGACCACAAGTTCCTCACTCCTGTCCTACTTCATGCCATCTTACAGAGCTCTTCAGGATCATCTGACTTCCCACGTTAGCCACAGGGTGCTGGCTTGCAAGAACCTTTGCTGTGATCCACCCAAATAGTCTGTGCCCAGGGTCCACAGCTGTGAATTCACCTAGCAAACGTATCTCAGCTCTTCCTCCTCTTTTAGTTCTGACATATCCAGTGGTCCAAGACGAAGCTGCCCTAAATGTGTGTGGGTGCTAACACAGATACAGTGGTACCTCAGGTTACAGACGCTTCAGGTTACAGATGCTTCAGGTTACAGACTCCGCTAACCCAGAAATAGTACCTCGGGTTAAGAACTTTGCTACAGGATAAGAACAGAAATTGTGCGGTGGCAGTGCGGTGGCAGCGGGAGGCCCCATTAGCTAAAGCGGTTGTTGTTGTTTAGTCGTTTAGTCGTGTCCGACTCTTCGTGACCCCATGGACCAGAGCACGCCAGGCACTCCTGTCTTCCACTGCCTCCTGCAGATTGGTCAAACTCATGCTGGTAGCTTCAAGAACACTGTTCAACCATCTTGTCCCCTGTCGTCCCCTTCTCCTTGTGCTCTCAATCTTTCCCAACATCAGAGTCTTTTCCAGGGAGTCTTCTCTTCTCATGAGGTGGCCAAAGTATTGGAGCCTCAGCTTCAGGATCTGTCCTTCCAGTGAGCACCCAGGGCTGATTTCTTTCAGAATGGAGAGGTTTGACCTTCTTGCAGTCCATGGGACTCTTGAGTCTCCTCCAGCACCATAATTCAAAAGCATCAATTCTTCAGCGATCAGCCTTCTTTATGGTCCAGCTCTCACTTCCATACATCACTACAGGGAAAACCATAGCTTTAGCTAAAGCGGTACCTCAGGTTAAAAACAGTTTCAGGTTAAGAACGGACCTCCAGAATGAATTAAGTTCTTAACCCGAGGTACCACCATATACAAGTACTAGGGGTTGCCACCTCTGCTCGCTCTGTTTGTCAACTGCCTTTCCTCTACACCTGACTACCCCCTCTCTTTAAACCTCCTCTCCCTGCCTCTTCCCGCACAGTTTGCCCCAAGCCCCACCCCTTTTTAAAGGAGAGAGAGTTGCTTCACAGAGTGGCTTGCTAAGCTGCACTGTGAAACCCCTCCTTGCTCTCCATTAAAAGTGCCTGCAGAGAGGTTCAATGGAAGGGGTGGCACTTCACAGAGCAGCTTGCTGCAAAGCACCTCCCACTTCTCCCCATTAAACAGCTGGCTTGGGCCACCCACCATCTGTGTGGCTTCCTCAGTGGCCTGCCTGCTGTTCATCATGCTGCAGTTGGCATGACCACCTATTGGTGGCCACGCAAACTGGGGTGTGTGATGACAACCTTACATTTGTATTTATATAGTAAGATGCTCCTGGCTTGCATGCTATTCCCCATGAAGTGTGGGACACATTTGGCATCATGAGCATGGGGAATCCCCATGTTTACAAACCTGGGAACCAGCTCAAAAAAGAGGCCCCTTTTGGAGGCAATATGCAGCTGCAGGCGGGGGTCATTTCAGCTGTGTATTTGCTTCGCAAGACTTCATATTGTCTTCTTTTAAAGGTAAACAAAGCTATTCTTACCCTGAAAGAACAGCCTGGTCATGTGCACTGGTTAAATATTTGTTGGCATTGCAGCCAACTCCTTTCCACTAACTGATATTTTGGATGCAGACCTTGGCAGCCTGGTCTTATAAGCAAAGCTGGCCTCCTGTTGTTTATCGTTCTCAGACCAAATATGATGAGATTTTGAGCTTTCACTGGACATGCAGGGGCTGCTTTGAATTACTTGCCCCAGGCTAAGGTGAACTTAAGTCAGAAAATCTGACCACTTACCACCCACTGCTGCTGATTTTCGTTTTTAATGTTTCATGTTTTATTATGTTTTTATATACAGTCCTACCTTCGATCCCGAACACCTTGGCTCCCGAACGATCGAAACCTGGAAGTGAGGTTCCTGCAGCCAACCAGAAGCCACGCTTTGGTTTCCGAACATTTTGGAAGTCGAACGGACTTCCAGAATGGATTCTGTTCGACTTCCAAGGTACACCTGTATGGTAGAAGCTGCCCAGAGTGGCTGGGGCAACCCATTGAGATGTGTGGGATATAAATAATAATAATGATAATGAATAGGACGTTCCTATTTTCATTAGAGAAATGTTGGAGAGTATGTAATCAGAAGTCGGGCCACTGTAATTCTGGGATGTCGCATATGACTGGTGCTGAGATAACGAGATCAAGTATTGATTTTATCAAAATTAAAATGTTTATTATTATTATTATTATGCCTCCCTACACTCACAGGTCTCTGGGTGGTTTACAAGATAAAATCACAAAATACACAATCAAAACAAAAACAACCCAATGATATCTATACCATTAGATGATGCTTTTTTGGGTTTGGCCACCCGCATTGACATTCTGCCCAGTCAGGAATGATTCCCTTGCCTGTTACATTTCTGGTGATGGCCCTGAATGCTAATGAAGTCATTTGTCCGGAGCAAGGGCCTTGCTTTCCTCTCTTGACAAGGGGCGAGTCTCAAGGCTCTCCAAAAAACCCCTACCTGTCACCAGCTCTATATTTTGCAAGTAGGTGCCGTGCAGATTTCGTTTTCCCAGCAGATGCCTTTGGTGCTAAGTTCCCTTTGATGCTGATCGCACCCAGGCTGCCGTTCCCCACGCTGTCTCCAAGTTGTTTTCAATAGCCCAAGTGTTTGAACTTCTCGGCTAGACGTGCGGATACATACATTACACGCAATGTAAACACATCCCGAGCTCCAGAATCAACCGTAATTATGGAACTAAAACAAGTCTTGCTGTGTTCCCATCTTTCGCGTGTTTCATGGTACTTATCTGTTTAAGTTGGAGGCCCATGAAAAGATCAGTATGTTTCACTTCAAAGGGCGGCTTGGATTGCTTTCCCAGTGGCAGGGCTTTGTAGGGATTAAATTAAGTTGCATTGCAGCCATTGAACTTTGCATGTTAGTTAGGTGTTCAGGTATAACTCTTGTGAAGGCCTGCAGTAGGGATGGGCGGATCTGACCGTTCCAATTGCTCATCTTCTCCAGTCTTAAGTTCTCCACTTTTCTTCATCGGTTTGCAATCCTTAAAAAAAACACAAAAACCCTCATGAGAATTTGCCAGCCTTTTAAAACAAATTTCCCCTATTATGCACCTTTTTACGTGCGATTCTGCCTTATATTTGCAAAGCAATTTCCCCCCAATATAAAGGATTTATGTATATTATCTTCACCAAAATATGCATTTTTATGCACGCTTTATCGAGGTGCATGTGTTTTTGTGCACAACTGATACGGCAGAAGAACTGCACTGCAAAAAGTGTGAATTTTGAAGCATGGCTGCACTTCAGTTGGCACATTGTTTCAGAAAGTGTGAATTAGGTAGAGTCACCTTTATAGGTGAACTGATTTGAATTTCACTCTGAAGTGATTGAAATAGGCCTTTGCACACCTAGGACCAGTACGTCACATGACGCCAGGCACACAAGTAAGATCAGACAAGACAAACTAATTACGTTGAACACCCTTCAACTATCCTTTGGCATTTCCATCGAGTGTATTTTGCTTCTCATCCATTCAATGCATATTTATGGAAGGAGAGGGAATCCTGGTCAGTGGAAGCATAACGGGGGCCACAAGGTTCTCAAATTCCCATGGCTGCATGTAGAAATGAAATCAGACTTCTTTTGTGTGTTGTTTTGCTATTGATGCACAATTCCTGTTGCAATTGCAGTCAGCTTTGTGAGCACATTACATTTTCCCACTCTTTCCCCCAATTTGTTTGTTCTTTCGATGTTCTGTTTCCCTCTGTTGTTCTTTATTCTTCTACCTCTGATAGGAAATAAGTTGTTTCAAAAACTTGTGAACAGGGCTGCATCTTTAAGACTGCAACATACCACTCTTCCATTGCATTTAAAGGTCCTAACAGTTTGACAGTGTAAACCTTTCTTTTACTATCCATGTTTGCCCTCTCGTGGCAGGAAAGAGGAAACACAGAAAGAGCAACAACATTATACACGATAAAGGCCACCTCTCTTTTTTTGGCAAATGGAAAGGAGCTTGCTACTGAAAAGAGATGCAATTTAGTAATGAAATCTTTAGTTCCATGCATTTCCTGAAAATTATTCACCCTAATTCCAAAGAATCCAGGGAACTGTAGTTTGTTAAGGGTGCTGAGAGGGAACGCGGGTGGCGCTGTGGGTTAAACCACAGAGCCTAGGGCTTGCCGATCAGAAGGTCAGTGGTTCGAATCCCCGTGACGGGGTGAGCTCCCGTTGCTCGGTCCCTGCTCCTGCCAACCCAGCAGTTCGAAAGCACATCAAAGTGCAATTAGATAAATAGGTACCACTCCAGCGGGAAGGTAAACGGCATTTCTGTGCATTGCTCTGGTTTGCCAGAAGCGGCTTAATCATGCTGGCCACATGACCCGGAAGCTGTACGCCGGCTCCCTCGGCCAATAAAGCGAGATGAGCGCCGCAACCCCAGAGTTGGCCACGACTGGACCTAATGGTCAGGGGTCCCTTTACCTTTAAGGGTCCTGAGAGTTGTCAGGAGACACCTGCTCCCCTCACAGAGCTTCCCTGGGAAGAGGGATTGATTGTTAAACCAAATTGGGAACTGTAGTTCTGTGGGAATTACCGTATTTACCCGTGTATAAGACGAGGTTATTTAAAAAAAATTATGCTAAAAAATGGGGGTCGTCTTATACACAGATAGTGGAGAGGTGGGATGGGCGATTGATGGCTGCCGCGAACAGGAGATTGTCTGTGGTGTTTTTGGTGGGTGCGGCAAGGTCCGCTGGTTATTGGCTGCTGCAGCAATTGGGTGGGTGATTGACGCTTCCATTTGGCGAGCGTGCTGATGGTTGGTAGCTTTGTTGAAGTGCGTGCGATTGGCTGTGGCAGTCCTGTGGGTGAGCAATTTTCGGCAACCCCTCAAAAACTCTCAACAACTCTGGGCAATCTTCCCCCATTTTCTCAATTTGGAACCCCAATAAGAGGGGGCGTGTTATACACGGGGGCATGTTATACACTGAAAAATATGGTATATTGCGGGGGCAGCTATCCCATGATGTCACCCTAGCTGTCTGAAATGCCCATCACAGGTTAGTTTGCCCATTGAGTGCTGCCCCCCCAAAAATGCGCCAATTTCATCATGTGCTTGATTTGTACCCTTCCTCCTAGTGTTCCTCATTCTGCTCATCTTTCTCGCTGTGCCCCTCCTCTCTTAAGTGACTGAGCATTTTCAATCCTTGCTGGCCCCGATGCCTCAAAATGCCCTCCCACCACAGTCCTCTGTGGTGCTAGCTCTCTCCCTTCAAACCCCACATGTCCCACATTTGGCTTACCCCAGAGGTAGACCAGGTGGTACCCCCTGGATGTTGCTGGACTTCCATCATCCTCAGCCAGCATGACAGATTTAGAGTTTAGAGGTCCCAGGCCCTTAGGAGGTCAGATTATCCTCCACCAGGGCCAGGGCCTTCTCAGTGATGGCTCCAACCTGGTGGAATGCTCTGTCCCATGAGATCAGGGCCCTTCAGGATTTAACCTCCTTCCATCGGGCCTGTAAGACAGAGCTATTCCATCTGGCTTTCAATTTGAACTTAGCCTGATCTTTTATCCCCCTTCTTTCCCTCCCCCTCCCCTTTTTATGAAGATTACCCACTCTGGGATCCCACAGCTAATTCCCCCGGGTCTCCTCGCTGGCCCAAATAGGACTAATTTAGCCAGCTAGTCCTGGTGATCATCTAACGTTTATTGGATGGATTTCCCCCCTAAATTGATTTTTGAATTCTGAGTTTATCGTTATTCACATTTTATATTGTATTTTATGCTGTTTTTTATTGCATCAATTAAGTGTTTTAAATTTGTTGTTAGCCGCCCTGAGCCCGGTTTTCTGAACCAGGAAGGGCAGGGTATAAATACAAATTTATTATTAGATTATCAGGAGTGATGGGAGATGGAGCCCAGCAGCATCAACTTCCATAAAATTCAAGGGGAGGGGGGAGATTAAAAAAGACAATACCCAAATATAAGCTGCTCCCTTAAAATTGAGTTACAGGCTGAAAATCTGTGCGGTTGGTAGAATTGTAACCCTGAGCCAATTTAAGGCTTTGATCTTGCAATCCCACAAAAGTTACCATACAATTGCTAAAACTGCAAATCGCTATTCAATCGCTGCAGTTGCGCAGGCACTCAAGCTCGCAAATCGGAAAGAAAACATTTTTTTGTTCAGTTTTGTTCAGTTTTACCGTACGTCTGTTTCAGCAGCGATATCGTAAAAACCAATTTTTGTAAGGTTGCGAATTTAAGCCACCCTTTAACTTTTCACAGTCAGAATTTGGGGGGAAACTGTGGCTTATATTCGGGCCAATACGGTATCATTACTGTTCACTGCCCCTCACTTTCTTGTTTCCCTGGGTGCTAGAATTCATATTGTATGTTCCTTGAGGAACTGACCTTTTCATTTAAAATTGGTTTGCTTACGTGGGCAAGTTCAGGGAAGGAAGGGTCCTCCATTTTGTTTCATTCATTCATTCATTCATTCATTCATTCATTCATTCATTTCATTCATTCAATTTGAGGCCCATCTGTTTCTCCAAAGCACTCAAGGTGCTGTACATACTTCTCCTGTCTCCATTTTATCCTCACAAAAACCCTGAACGGTTTGCTAGGCTGGGAGATAGTGACGGGCCCAAAGTCATCCAGTGAGCCTTCAAGACTGAATGGGGATTTGAATCCTGGTCTCCCAGGTCCTAGTCTAGCACTCTAATCACTACACACTACATTTCTGAATTCAAGATGTATATACAGTGGTACCTCGGGTTACATACGCTTCAGGTTGCGGACTCCGCTAACCCAGAAATACTACCTCAGGTTAAGAACTTTGCTTCAGGATGAGAACAGAAATTGTGCTCTGGTGGCGCGGCGGCAGCAGGAGGCCCTATTAGCTAAAGTGATGCTTCTGGTTAAGAACGGACCTCCGGAACGAATTAAGTACGTAACCAGAGGTACCACTGTACTGCACTGAAGCTGCAATCCTATCCCCATTAACCTGGGAGTAAGTCTCTTTGAACATTGTGAGGCTTACTTATGAGTAAGCCTAGGAATGCATAATAATAATAATACTGTAGTAGTAGTAGTAATGGCTTTAGTATCATACAGAGGGACGAGGGTGGCACTGTGGGTTAAACCACAGAGCCTAGGACTTGCCGATCAGAAGGTCGGCGGTTCGAATCCCCGTGACGGAGTGAGCTCCCGTTGCTCAGTCCCTGCTCCTGCCAACCTAGCAGTTCGAAAGCACATCAAAGTGCAAGTAGGTTCCACTCTGGCAGGAAGGTAAACGGAGTTTCCATGCGCTGCTCTGGTTCGCCAGAAGCGGCTTAGTCGTGCTGGCCACATGACCCGGAAGCTGTACGCCGGCTCCCTCGGCCACTAAAGCAAGATGAGCACCGCAACCCCAGAGTCGGT
Organism: Podarcis siculus; assembly: GCA_034642415.1. Lineage (NCBI taxonomy): Eukaryota > Metazoa > Chordata > Lepidosauria > Squamata > Lacertidae > Podarcis > Podarcis siculus. Next base: position 8,801,269 of record JAXCMG010000021.1, read on the forward strand.
CACGACTGGACCTAATGGTCAGGGGTCCCTTTACCTTTATCATACAGCAGGTGGCGCTGTTGTTTAGAAGCATTTTGTAGTTTTTACATGGTACACCAGCTTTAGAGAATAAAATCAAGCCCCAGGACAGAGTTCTGTTGCATATTTAAAAGCACCATTTAGTGCTGTATAAATATTATTTGGTCACCTTCCTGGTTATGTTTTAGCTGCTGGTTTTTGTTGTTCTAGAGATTTTGTCTGACTCTTTTTTTTGTTTTCGTTTTAAAATGCCTTTAATGTTAGCTGTTGTGTGAACACGTGAGCTGAAGGTTTGTTGGATAATATATTTAACAATAAATAAATAAATGAATATATTGTTCCCCTGCTGGTGTAGCAACTGTGAAGCGACGAGGTTCGGGCTCCTATGCTTCAATGGAGTAAGTTCCACCACCGTCAATGAGATTTTTTTCTGCATAGGTATTTTTATATGAACTGTTTGTGCCACAGCATATTTCGTTTGTGCAGGGGGAGGCTATATTTTAGTTGTTGTTTCATTAGACAGCAAGTGCTAAGATAGGGTATGTCAGCTTGTAGGAAACGGAAACTTCTTCCTGCGTTGATTTCCTGGTATTTTATATGTTCTGACCGATAGCTTGCTGCGGTTGCCTTCAAAACCCATAACACCAGGGCCGGCTCACCCATGGGGCAGGGTGAAGCAGCTGCCTCGGGCAGAGGAAATCCCTGAAGTGGTGCCCCCACAGGTGCCCATCTAGTCCGGCATCCTGTTCTCACAATGCCCGGCCAGATCATAATAACTACCGTATTTTTCCGTGTATAAGACGATGGTTTTTTATTATTAAAAAATGTTTGAAGCTGTGGGTCGTCTTATACACGGATAGTGCAGAGGGGGGACAGGCAATTGGTGGCAGCCGTGAGCAGGAAAGTGTCAGTGGCGATTGGGTGGGTGATTGGTGGCTGTGGCAAGGCCTGCTGACGATTGACTGCTGCTGCGGTGATTGGGCGGGCGATTGGCGGCTGCTGCTGGTGAGCGGGCAGATGATTGTTGGCTTCGGCGAGACGTACGATTGGCAGCGGCGGTCCCCCCCCCCCAAAAGCTGAACAACTCTGGGCAATCTCCCCCATTTCCTTAATTTGGAGTCCCCCCAAAATAGGGGTTATCTTATACACATGGAGGGACGCGGGTGGCGCTGTGGGTTAAACCACAGAGCATAGGACTTGCCGATCAGAAGGTTGGTGGTTCGAATCCCCGTGACGGGGTGAGCTCCCATTGCTCAGTCCCTGCTCCTGCCAACCTAGCAGTTCAAAAGCACGTCAAAGTGCAAGTAGATAAATAGGTACCGCTCCAGTGGGAAGGTAAACGGCGTTTCCATGCGCTGTTCTGGTTCGCAAGAAGCAGCTTAGTCATGCTGGCCACATGACCCGGAAGCTGTACGCCGGCTCCCTCAGCCAATAAAGCGAGATGAGCGCCGCAACCCCAGAGTCGGTCACAACTGGACCTAATGGTCAGGGGTACCTTTACCTTTACTATACACGTGGATGTGTTATACACGGGAAAATGTGCTAGGTCTAATTGTGTGACTCAACACATACACTGCAAAACTTTGTGGGCTTTGCTCTTTCCTGCCTCCCCATGTGGGACACAGAAAATCTGAAGGCAGGCATATTGCCACCCTGAATCCTGGCTCCCTTCCTCCTTCATGCGCCACTCCTGTGCCCTCCAAACTCACCTTGCAGCATCAACGAAGGAAATACCTCCACACCCTCTTTGAACGGCTGGTTTCATTCGTAGGCTGGGCTGAAACTAGGCGCAAGTAGAGGACGTGGCAGGTGGAAAAGATTAGAGCCAAAGTGAGCTGCTCTCTTTACCTGCTGATCTACCGGTAATTTTCATCTTGGAGGAAGCCACTTATGTTTTAGTCACATGCATTTGTGTGCCCAGGCCTAGTGATGATGGCATCATTAAAAAATGTGAAACATTAACATAGGAGTTTACAGTTCCACTTCTAGATCAGCTACAGTCATAACAGACCAGATTGCAATAGAAATCTTTATGTGTTATTCTTTTTTCAAAAGGTCTGTGTGGTGTTGTAGAGCCAATTCAGAATGAGGGCAGGAAGTGATCCTGTCATTCTGAATGGCCTAATACTCTGGTAACCTCAAGGTTATATTACTGCAATGTGTTATACGTAGGGCTGATGGTTTGGAAACTTCAGCTAGTGCAGAATTCACCAGAGCAAGACGATTTGAGCATATTACACTGATCCTGGTCCAACTGCACTGGCTACCAATTAGTTCCCAGGCTCAATTCAAAGTGCTGGTTTTGACCTATAAAGCCTTAAATGGCTCAGGACTGCAATACCTCAAGGAAGCCTCTTTCCATATGAACCTACCTGGACTTCTGAGGCCTTTCTTCGTGTGCCTCCTTCACAAGAGGTCCAGAGGGTGGCAACACAAGAACGGGGCCTTCTCTGCAGTGGCTCCCTGTTTGTGGAATTCTCTCCCCAGGGAAGTTTGCCTGGCGCCTTCATTACACACCTTTAAGCACCAGGCAAAAACATTCCTTTTTAACCAGGCCTTTGGTTGATCTGTTTGACATCCTTTTAAAATGTGGGTCTTGGAGGGGGGCGTGTTATTGGGTTGTTGTCTTTATTCTGATTATATATGTTGTGAACTTTTCTGTGAACCGCCCTGAGGCCTCTGGGTATAGGGTGGTATATAAATAATAATAATAATAATTAATAAATAATGTGCTATTAAAGAAATGATATCTGAAGGGAGCCACCCTGAAGTTCAGTCATAGACTGCAATTTTATTTTGACAAAATATTTGTGCACTGATCAGTGGAGATTCAAAAATAACAGGTGGCTCCCCCGCCCCCTGCACAGCAAGACAGAGAAAAAGGGTCCTATCTTTTTTAAGATACTGTGGCAAAGAAGTGGGAGCCAACAATGCCAGCTGTGTTTTCACAGCAGGAATCCAGATGTGTTTTCAGTTTTCATGCCCTCATGGTAGAGGTCTGCCAAAAACGAGTGCTTCTTGTCTGTCCCCACGTCAGCAGAAAATTCCTGGATGCTGTCCCAGGAAGCCCTTGGAACGGGATTTGGCAAAGCAGCTTGTGGGCAACCCTCAGCTTGCAATGATTTTCCTTTAAAAACATCTATAGGCATTTAAAGGCTCCCCCAAATGCCAGATAAGGTCATGCACACATGTAACAAATAGCTAGATGTAAATAGCCGACATACCAAGCAGGAAAGGAAATGGGAAAACATGACCCAGGGGTTTGATGCTTGGCAGAGCAGTGGAAATTTGCCTGTCCATTCATCACAATAGCATCCGAGAAAGGAAGCAGGGAGGCAAGGCAAGAAGCAAGGACACACACAAGCCACAGTGAGATGGATAATTCACTGCTGAGACTGGATTAGGTGAGCGCAATTTAACATTTCTCAGCCAACCGGAGGAAGGACTTTGCAATGTCATTCTCTGGCCATTGTCACTCACACCTTGGCGACGTCCAGATTTGGTTGCAGTAACTTTCTATATGTGGAGGAGCTATCTCTGAACCGCATACCAAAACTACAACACATAACTTTTGTGTGTTCCCAGTTGGGCTCTAGGGCCGATTCAGAACACTGGTTATCAGAGGTCTAAACTGTCTAGGTACCGGGGACTTCATGCCATTCTATCAATATTTTGACTTGTTGTAGGAGGATTTGTCCACCTGGGCCCATATTATCTAGTCAGCAGCTTGCCAGGGTCTTCTGGCAGAGGTCTTTATTTATTTCTCCTTGATCTTGCAGAAATTGCATCCTGCTTAATCGTAAAAACCTCTACGCAGTTAACATAAAGGTAAAGGGGCCCCTGACCATTAGGTCCAGTCGTGGACGACTCTGGGGTTGCGGTGCTCATCTCGCTTTATTGGCCAAGGGAGCCGCCGTTTGTCCGCAGACAGCTTCCGGGTCATGTGGCCAGCATTACTAAGCTGCTTCTGGTGAACCAGAGCAGCGCACGGAAACGCCGTTTACCTTCCCACCGGAACGGTACCTATTTATCTACTTGCACTTTTTGGGGTGCTTTCGAACTGCTAGGTTGGCAGGAGCAGGGACCGGGTAACGGGAGCTCACTCCGTCGCGGGGATTCGAACCGCCTACCTTCTGATTGGCAAGTCCTAGGCTCTGTGGTTTAACCCACGGTGCCACCCGGGTCCCTAGTTTACATAAAGCATGCATGAAAAGCATGGGCAAAAATCAGAAGTTGAAAACAAGGTGACTTAAACATTCCAAAATATAAATAAAACCAGCAGTTAAAAATATACATTAGAAAATAAAATTCCATATTAAAATATTGCCTAAAAAAAAGTAGGCCCTGAAAACAGTGTAGTGAAGGTGCTTGCCTAACATCAATGGGCAGGGAGTTCCAGAGGCCATATCCTGGCATGCTGATCTTTCCCATCTCCTGCTGCCTGATCCTTTTTAAGTGGAAATGTCAGAGATTGAACTTAAGACTTTCTGCAAGCAGATAATGTCCTCTCTCACTTTGCCATGTTCCATTCCTATCTAGTCTGCCTTCTTTTACTGTTTCTGTCCTTCCGTTATACATGTCTTGAAGGGAATCAGGACTGAAAGTGGCCCGAATTGAGATAAAATGTTTGTATCTTACCAGAGATGACAACAAGCTTATCAGCAGCAGCAGCAGCGTGTATCTGTTATTACCAACACTCCTTAGTTGAATGCTCACTTTGGTTATTTTACATACATTGGAGCTTTAATAGTTTCTGATTTTCATTTCCTTCTGACTTCTCTGCTTGCTGTGCCGAAGGAAAGGTGTTAAAGCCTTGCTAACTCTCTCTCCTGCATCCGAGGATGTTGCAAGAGGTGACGCATTCATTATCGTTGGTCCTGGGATAAACTGGGTCAAGGTGTCTGTTAATCCAGTTTGCTGCTAAAACTGCAGTGCTTTCATGCTGAGAAGATAGCAACATTCAATATTGTATCTGGGAACACTGTGTTGTCGTCTTCCTCTTGGTTTTTTTTTTTTTTTTTTTTTCAGAACACATGCGATCTCTGATCCCTTTGGGTCTTCTTCTAAGTTCCACCGTCACAAGATATAGGGACAAAGGACACAACTAGGGCTTATGCTGACACATTTGTAACCAGGACTTAAAGGTGTGTGTGTGTGTGTGTGTGTGTGTGTGTGTGTGTTAAGCAGTCCAAGTCAATACAGTGGTACCTCGGGTTACATACGCTTCAGGTTACATACACGTCAGGTTACAGACTCCTCTAACCCAAAAATAGTACCTCGGGTTAAGAACTTTGCTTCAGGATGAGAACAGAAATCGTGCTCCAGTGGCGTGGCGGCAGCGGGAGGCCCCATTAGCTAAAGTGGTGTTTCAGGTTAAGAACAGTTTCAGGTTAAGAATGGACCTCCGGAACGAATTAAGTACTTAACCTGAGGTACCACTGTAGATGTTGCAGTGTGGCATCATTTTATGCTGGAAGTGGGGAAGCTTTGGACCATGGGCCTCCTCATTTGGCTCACCAGCCCATTCCCCCCAAACAATGCTCACCTGTCTCACACCTGACATCTTCTTGCACCAGACGGGGCAGATAGATATGACAGGACTGAACTTGCCGCGCATCAGCTGTTGAATGGGGACCTCAATCTTGCTAGGTTTGGGTGCATAAGAGAATCCCCCCTTTTGCACCCAGACCATGCAGGACTGAGTCAAGAGGTCAGTCTCAGAACCCTGTCCCCGAACCCTGAAGATAGCAGAATTTATCCCCTTGGGCATCCCCTTGATGCAGGGGGAGCTCAGCCCTGCTTGGTGACTATCCCCCCACAGGCCAACTTTGACAGGTAGGCGGGACCTGGCATCTAAAAGAAAATGGTGGTGATGGTAAGTGGGACCCTGAGAGTTGCCCAAGGATGGCCGGGTCTATCTTGTAGGCTGGGCTCACATGAACGCTTATACCATAGCAGTCAACACAGCATGAGATTCCCAGACATGTCAATGCTGGATGAATTTTTATAGCACCCCTGTTCATTTCCAGATGGGGATGTGGACATGCTTAGCCTGACAATTCTGCAAACAACAAACAAAAAAGAGTGTGTGTGTGTGTGTGTGTGTGTGAGAGAGAGAGAGAGAGAGAGAGAGAGAGAGAGAGAGAGAGAACTATTTCAGGTTGTTTTCAATTAAGGTTGTTCAAACTACACATATGATGTTATTCATGGGAGTTTCCCTTGAGTGGACGCTCGAGTTGCGAACGTGATCCGTGCGGGATCCATGTTCGCAACCCGCAGCGTTCGCAACCCGTGTCTGTGCACCTGTGGGTTGCGATTTGGCGCTTCTGTGCATGTGCAAAGCGTGATTTAGCGCTTCTGTGCATGCTCAACAGCTGTAACCCATTCCGGTACTTCCGGGTTTCGGCGGTCCGCAACTCGAAAAAACGCAACCTGAAGTGTCTGTAACCCGAGGTATGACTGTATTTTCAATTCACAAGTAGCTTGTATGGGTATAGGAAGGCCTAGCTAGATTGTGACCATGGCAGGGCCAGTCCTCCCATGGGGGCAGTGAGACAGTTGCCTCAGGCGGCAGGCTGGAGACAGCTGGGAGGGGCTGTAGCAGATCAGGGCCTCAAGGAGCGCACCACTTACCACTTCCTGCACTTGTCACTCACCTCCTCCTCTGCCTCCTCCACCATCACCCCATCTGCTCCTCTCTGACTTCCATCTTACTCTCCCCCCCCCCCACTGCCTTCTGTGTACTTCAGGGCTTCCCCAGGCTGTCTCAAGTCACCTCAGACAGCAGCGGTGGTGGAGGTGGCAGGGGAGGGGGATGCCATTGTCTGATTTGCCTCAGGTGGCAAAATGTCCTGGGCTGGCCCTGAACCATGGAAAGGGACCTTTTAGAACTCATATCTCATTGCCAATATGGCGGGGTCAGGACACTGCAAGGAGGAAAGACTTAAAGCGCTACCTCCTGATATGCTTCAGAGGTCCAGACCATGAGGAGCCCGGAAAAATTAATAATTACAATTTGGACTACAATTTGGTCGTTTTTTTATTTAGGTTTATTGTTTTTAATTAGATTAAATTAGATTGCTCCCACAATCTGCTCTGTGAGTGGCCTGAACTCCAACTGCCAAACAGCTGAGTGGAAAAAGTGACCGAGAGCATGTGTGACTCATTGACAGCGGGACGGACATGCTTCTCAGGGGCTCTTTCTGTTTTCATGCATAGCTAAGGCTGCTGCCACTGCTTTCCAAGCAGGGATAGCCAGCTGCTATAGAGCTGAAACATGCATTTGTTTTTAAATGCACCGGCCCATTAACTCGCCCTGCAAGCTACACTGCTCCTACTCTCCACAAACCTTTGTCAGGACCTTGGCCTTGCCTCGCGTCTGTGGCAAATACTGAATCATCCCTCCTGCCTGTTGAATTTTGTCCCACAGCTGTTAATATTTAACACAGGACCGTTGGCTTGAGGGAAATGAAGGCCTTGGGGGGGGAACAGCTGTTTTATACGCCCCGTGGTTTCAAAAACAACAAGGCTCATAGCTTGGGGTGATCCAGTAGACGTTATCGTTTCTTATTGCTTTTGGGGTTTTGGTTCAATGAACCATTAGCAGAAGGAAAATAGCCCCTGGCAAATGCTGGCACAACAGCAACATAAAAATGTAAGATAAAATACAGTGGTACCTCAGGTTAAGTACTTAATTCGTTCCAGAGGTCTGTTCTTAACCTGAAACTGTTTTTAACCTGAAGCACCACTTTAGCTAATGGGGCCTCCCGCTGCCGCCGCACTGCCGGAGCACGATTTCTGTTCTCATCCTGAAGCAAAGTTCTTAACCTGAAGCACTATTTCTGGGTTAGCGGAGTCTGTAACCTGAAGCGTATGTAACCCGAGGTACCACTGTACAGAGCTGGCTGAATCACACTGGCTCTTCTCGTTGTGGGCCAGCGATCCACCAGGGCCAACACTGATGCCCACACAGATGCTGCTGGTGCAGGTGTTAAAAGTGTTGGAAATGCAGCAGCCGTGAAGCCTGTCGAGGTTTTTAGTTTGCACACAAATCAACACCATGTAGCCTGATCTTATTCACTGGCACCCACCCACCTGTGGTTAAATGGAACAAGGTACCGTATTTTTTGCTCTATAAGACTCACCTTTTCCCTCCTAAAAAGTAAGGGGAAATGTGTGTGCGTCTTATGGAGCGAATGCAGGCTGCACAGCTATCCCAGAAGCCAGAACAGCAAGAGGGATTGCTGCTTTCACTGCGCAGCAATCCCTCTTGCTGTTCTGGCTTCTGAGATTCAGAATATTTTTTTTCTTGTTTTCCTCCTCCAAAAACTAGGTACATCTTATGGTCTGGTGCGTCTTATAGAGCGAAAAATACGGTAACTTGGGACCTGATATTTTGAGGTATCACCTGTACGGGAGGTAGAGGAAGGTTAATTGTAATAATAATAGTAATTGTAGTGTTATTACAACCTCAGCACATTGATATATATATATATATATATGCAGGTTTTGGTGTCCTCGGGTGTCTT
>JAXCMG010000021.1:8809824-8866075 GCA_034642415.1 Podarcis siculus
AAACCTGCATTCCTGTACCCGTGAAAATCTACGAAAGCATATATATATATATATATATATAAAACTTTTCAACAATTTCCAACTTTACTGGGTTCAAATAACCTTATTGAAGGGCATAAATGTCATTTATGTCCTTAATCGTTTAATCTTTTGTTTTGCCTGGCTGTAAATCTTGATTTTTATGCGAGTTCACTCTTTCCATTAAGCAGGGCAGCAAATCATTAGACTTTCGCCCCCACGGCAAAATTTGTAGCTCGGGCACTGAGTGCCTGAGTAGATTCCCCACCTCTTCAAAGTCTTTAAAGTGGCCTCTTTTAAATCGAGCCCGTTTTATCACCGGGCATCAACTCCAGTTCTTTGCCAATCGGCTAATTAAGGATTTGTGCTTAATTTAGCAAGTAAAACTTAGCTGGCCCTAGCAAGATACTTCCAAGTGCTGCTATGCCCTTTGACCTGTCCCTGAGGTGTGCAGGCCTTCTGGCAGCAGCAAGAGCTGAGAATATTCTGGGCAGCAACTGCTCTGTCACATCAGAAGAGTCATTCCCTTTGTGGGCACAGCTTCAGTCCATGGTATACGCTTCACCTGATTAAAAATCAAGGCCAAAAATCCCACAAGCAGCTCTCCTACACTAAAGAAAGTTACAGTAAACGGGCAACAATTTGCTGCTGTTTAAAAACCTACCCAAATCACTCTGTTCCACTGCCTCTTTCTAGAGCCAGCCCTGGGTGACATTTGCTGAATGGCTGGGTGTGAGGCTGCCGTTGAGCTTTTGCCTAAGTGGTGGCTATTTAAAAACATGATTGGCCCAGGATCTTCGGTTGATGTCTCTAAAGGGAGTTAAAGCTTGGGAGAGGCTCCAGTGATTTTTCTGGAAACTCAAGAGGAGGTTGTTTCTGCTGCAGTTTACAGAGTTTTGGATGCAGCAGTACCGCTGATGGAGCTTTCTGGGCCAGAACAAGGCAGTGGTGTGGCAAAATTGGTAAAAGAGCCAGAAATGAAATAGGAGAGCTATAAGGGGGAAAAAATAAACAGTGATTATATTCGGATCTTGGCCATTATGAACAGCAGTTCCGCAGGATGAACTGCTGAACAAACACATCCTAAAGCACACCTGTGGAGGTGAAATTTTGCTTTGGGATAATTACCGTATTTTTCCATGAATAAGACAATTTAAAAAATTATAAATAAATGCTAAAAATTGGAGGTCATCTTATACACGGATAGTACAGAGGACGGAAGAGCAATTGGTGGCAGCCATGAGCAGGAGATTGTCAGCGGCGATTGAGCAGGTGATTGGTGGCTGTGGCAAGGCCTGCTGATGATTGGCTGCTGGGGCGGCAATTGGTTGTGTGATTGGCGGCTGCTGGTGGCAAGCGGGCAGACGATTGGTTTCTTTTGTGAGGCGTGCGATTGGCAGCGGTGGTCAGGAGGGTGAGTGATTGTCAGCAATCCCCACCCCCAAAAAATCCAGGGTCCCAAAAAATAGGGGTCGTCTTATACATAGGAGCGTGTTATACACAGAAAAATACGGTAATTTGGCACATCCTTACGGCAGTGGGGGCTTGTTTTCATTCAAGGTTTACCAAATCATATCCCAAGAAAGGATTCCATGTAGGTTGTGCTAGGCAGTTGCAAGCCATGCAATTTATAATTTTGATTATGATCATAACTGCATATATAAAACTGCTTTGAACTTTACGTTGTATAGATATCACATTACATGTTGACTTTTGTGTTCCGCGTTGCAAACTACCCTGCATTCTTTTGATTAGGGGTGGTATATATATTTAACAAATTAATAATGAACAGATAATATGGGATTAAATGGTGTGGGATGCAGCTGTTGCGGTTTGGGTATAGAACACTCACACACCAAATGTGCAAAGTAATAATTGGCAATAATAATTGAAGGTTTTTGTTTGTTTGTTTGCAAATACAGTATGGTTGCAAGATCAGTACTGGAGAACCACCATTCCCATTAAAGGAATCATCAAAGACCAAACATGCTGATGAAGCGGTGTCATTGAACAGATTTGTAAGGCTCTCTGAAGGTGAAATGGTGCTCTGCTTTTAAGAACGGCTAGCTGCCCTTTGCGATCTTGTGGAAAACAGGCATTGATGTGAATTTTAATAGGGGCTTCACTTTGTATTTTTTGTGTTGTATTGCAAATAAGTACCTTCAGTCATCTGAAGCTCCTCTGTATTTTCATTCTTGGTGTTTTTAAAATGCCTGGGTTATTTTTAAATCCAGAAGTCATATCTGCCCTCTGACCTAATCGAGGACAGATAGATAACCCATCTTGTCAAATAGCCAAACAGTGCCACAGTTATGAGGTTAGAACAAAAACTTCGGCCTTGCATTTAATAAAAAAAAAAATTAGGCAGCTTGCAATGCAATTTTCCAAAGTAAGGGTGAGGGACCTTTGGCTTTCCAGATGTTACTGCAACTACAACTCCCATCATCTTTCACCATTGGCCCTGCTGGCCGAGGCTGATGGGAGTTGTGGTTCAGCAAACAGCTGGCGGGCAAAAGGATCCTCACCCCATCCTGAAGAATCGAAGATGACAGGATGGCAATTCATGAGCAGTAAAACTGCTACCGGTTGATGTAACATGTAATTTAACTTGTCTCTGTCAAAGTGGTGACAATCTGTGAGATGACTGTCGTGTGGAGAATCTGTATGAGTGCTTATATGGGTGGCTGTTCACCCAGAGAATATGCTATTCTTGAGCATGGGTGGAATGCATCAGCTTTCTTCCAAAACTTGCTGAGAGGGAGTCATGTATGATAAAAACAGGAACAATGTCTAGGTAAAAGAAAGCATGGGACCAAATGGTGGCGCTTGGTCTGAGGCAGGGCCGGTCCACCCATGAGGCAAGGTGGGGCAACTGCCTTAGGCAGCAGGATACACAGGGGCAGCAGATTCTGAAGTCACTCTTTATTCCTCCCTTGTTCCTGATGCAGATATTCACTCACCCCTTCTTCCCTGTCAATGGGGAGGCATTTTGGGGTTTGCCTCAGGTGTCTAAATATCTTGGGCCAGGCCTGGCCCAATTCAGAAAGAATAAAATGATAGTAGCATCAAGTGTTTGAACAAGGAGAAACCTCTGTTATGTACATCGGACAGAGGCGTAGATTCACATTGGAGACCACTTCAGACGGCCAGCGGCAGTAGGCAGACAATGAGCTGGATTGGTAGTGAAGGAGTTTTTGAGTGTGATTTTGAATTAAGGGAACCTATGGGCTTCCCAGTAGTGATGTATGGAAGTGAGAGCTGGACCATAAAGGAGGCTGATTGACGAAGAATTGATGCTTTTGAAGGAGGAGACTCTTGAGAGTCCCATGGACCTATCCATTCTTAAGGAAATCAGCCTTGAGTGCTCACTGGAAGGACAGATCGTGAAGCTGAGGCTCCAATACTTTGGCCACCTCATGACAAGAGAAGACTCCCTGGAAAAGACCCTGATGCTGGGAAAGATGGAGGGCACAAGGAGGAGGAGACGACAGAGGACGAGATGGTTGGACAGTGTTCTGGAAGCTACCAGCATGAGTTTGACCAAACTGCGGGAGGCAGTGGAAGACAGGAGTTCCTGGCGTGCTCTGGTCCATGGGTTCACGAAGAGTCGGCCATGACTAAACAACTAAACAACAAACAACAACATGGGCCTCCAGCTGTTGCTGGACTAGTTTTCACCAGGACTGGCTCACGATGTTTTGCTGCTTCAGGCGAAACAGAAAATGCCATCCCGCACTCTTCCTGCCTTCATCTGCTGCTGCCCACTGCTGTGGCCTCCTCTTCTGTGTTCACCTATGGCTGCAGCCACCTTCTTTGTGTTTACCTTCTCTGCCTGGCAGCTGCAGTGGTGAAGGATGAGATGGTGAGATCCGCCACCTGAGGCAACTCCCTCACCTTGCCTCATGGGTGGGCTGGCCCTGGTTTCCACCATCCCTGATCATTAGCCTTGCCAGCTGGGTCTGGTGAAGATTTGTTTATTTTCTTATATTTCTGTCCTGCCTTTCTTCCACCATGGAACCAAAGTTGGAGTCTAACAACATCTATAAGGTAAAAGCTTCTCCTCCTGCCCTGGATAGTGTGTGTGTGTGTGTGTGTGTGTGTGTGTGTGTGTGTGTGTGTGTGAATAAATCTGTGGTGTGTCACCCTTTCCCCCATATAGGTTGGTCATAATAAAGAAAGAGGCGCAACATAAAGTTGGAAACGATATATTTTGAAGAAAGTTGCTTACATTAGAAACGCCTACATGAATAAATTGGAAATCTCTCTCTTTTTAAGAAGTGCAGCCCTGTGTCTTCTAAAAGTGACATTTAAGCTGCAATGATAAATCAATGCCTTATTATTCACTGTTATTCTTAGGCCTGAGCGCCCCAGTTGCCATGGAGTACTCAATGTTAAGTGTCAGTGAATCAATCTGGTCCCCGATGAATGGCCTGAGGCCTTTAGAACTGAGCTATTCAGATTATATTTCACTGTGCTGGGTTATACTCAAAGCCACACAGGGGGAGTCACAGAGCATATTCATGCCCTGTATTTAAAGCACATTCAACAAACATTTAAAGCATATAACTTCTCCCAGAGAATCCTGGGAACTGTAGTTTGTGAAGAATGCTGGGAATTGTAACTCAGTAAGGAGGAAACCAGGATTTCCCAGGATTCTTTGGGGTAAGTCATGTGTTTTATATGTGCATCAAATGTGCTTTTAATGGATGTGGATGTGTTCTAAGGGATGTGTTCTAAACTCTGCTTTTCCACCCCCGCTAAACACTATTTTAATTTTTCGTCTGCAACACCCAGCATCTTTTCCCACTCACCTGAGGCAGGAGGAGAGCTTGCTCAGCTAGCAGATCCGCAAATGCTGAAAGCTTGCTGTGACTAAGGAAATATATTTAGCAACTTCTAAGGATGACTCAACCTGTGGATGTGACACTTGGAACAGCCACCTGAGACTTCTGGAAAAGGTCAGCCTCTAGAAGGCGGGCAGTGACCTATTTCACTCTCGCCATATAGGGACAGGGAAGCTCCCAAGGTTTCACTTTAGAATAGGGGTGGGGAACATGTGGCCCTTCAGATGTTGTGGGATAGCAACTCCCATCAGCCTCATCCAGCATCTCCTCCTTAAAAGACAATGGTGGTTGTGTGCTTGGTACAATTCTATCCTGCAATTGTCCCTGACCCCGTTTTGAATCTTGACGCACCGGTTACAGGCCAATGCCCCCCCCCCCCAAGGCTGTTATCTTTCACCTCTCTGCTGCAGGCAGCCTCAGGCTACTCTCTCGTCATTCGTTTTTCAAGATCGGCTGCTCTTCCACATGCAGCCGGTTTCATCACGGCATGATTTCCTGATTCCCCGTGGTCTTAGCCAAGTAATGTAAGTGAACCAGAGTTCAGGACTGATGAGCAGATTATGAACTCACCTACACCGCAGCTCAAGGCTACCTGGAACCAATGTCCTTTGAGCCAGCATCCCTCTCCTCCAGCCGCCCTAATTTGAGCCCTGCAAGAGCTGACTGAAGTGACTCAGTGGCAGCGTAACACATACAGTCCAAACATACAAGTGAGCCTTGTAAAAAAACAAAACCCAGCCTTGAAGCTCAGCTGTACCACATAATGCCCGGGTTTACCACGCACCTATCAACATATCTCTCATTATAGTGTGCGTCTGTGTGGACTTTAACCATTAGATGAGGAGTTGCGGAACCTCAGGCCTAGGGGCCCAACACAGTCCTCCAGGCAGCTTCAGGAAGTATGAGCCCCAAAATTGTGGATCGCCTCCAAACCAGTGCTAAAACTTCTGTAGGGCTTTGTGGCACAAACCCCACATTTTTAGCGCCTTCAAACTGGGTAGCCGATATTCAAAATGGGTGGTTATAACACCGAAAAATTAAGTAACTGAGGCAAGCAAATATAGCATGTTTGATTGGAACAGCCGGCTTGGAAGGGATCCAAAATTTTGAGGTTTTCAGTTAATGAAGCTCCTCCAGGCTTTTCTCTTTGGGCCTTTGGAACTTCCCTCAGGTCACAAACCTCCCAAGCCACATTCTCCACCAGCCATGATTTGCACCCCATTTGAGTATTTTTTTGCCTGAACTCTGATAGAGCTTTTTAATTACCTGGATGGGAGATAGAGGGCTGTGTGAGGGAGTGTGCAGAAACTAGCCTACTGTACAAAGGTAAAATTTACATTCATTGCTCCACCCACCTTTGCCCCTGACTCCACCCACCACTGGCATTTCAGAAGGGAATGGGGCCCTCTGGGTAAAGTAGGTTCCTTGTCCCATATTAAGTGCTTTGGGAGCTAATTTGGGGAGAGAAGATGGATTTTAAACATAATAAAGACCCCAAAACCCTTGTTGACACAGTGGAGACATTTCCTCCTAGATTTGAGACTGCCTGCCAGCTTTTCCCCTTCCATCCACTCAGCCTCCTTCTCTCCCTTGGGTGGTTGACCAAAATGCAAATTCCACAGAAGACTTTTGCCTCGTTTTGATCTTTTGGCAAACAGCAGAGAGGAAATCAGGAGGCAATAAATAAGACGCCCTGAAATCCACTCAAACCGTCACTGAATGAGAGCGACAGACCGTCAGCAAAACTTAAGCAAACAAACCCATCTGCTTCCGAACCATTTCCGAAAATGCTGCCGTACCAGTTTGCAAAAGCACACCCTGCGTAAATCTTCGCTTAAATCAACACGTGAGTCATAATAAATCTGTTAGTCTTTTCATATGATTTTGGTCACACCAAAACTATAATTAGTGAAGTGTAAAGGAAAACACAGTTGAAGCAATTCTTTGGTGCTGTCAAGCACATGGCAGGCATTTTTCAGACTAGTTCATATTGGAAGAGGCTTTTTTATTTTTTAAAAGATAGCTGCCTTTAGAGATTAGCGTGTTGCTGTTTTTAATTTTTTTTAAATTATTATAATGTGTTTTATGTGTCTACTGGATTTGCATCCTGCTTTTTGACTGAAGCCCTGAAAACAGCTCACCCCACATTCCCAGGCATCTTATCATTTATTGCTTGGTCCCTTTTGCCCCTTTGTCCTTTATTCTTAATTCCAGTCCCCTTAGGGCTCAGCCAATCTTTATCCCCTCTCTCCCCCATCCCAAGTTCCTCTTCTGCTTTCAAGTGTTATCAGCTCCCTCTATCTTGGGATGATAAATTCTTTCCCTTTCTGCTGCCCAATATCTTTGATTCTTTCCCCCCACTACTTATAACCATCCACTGAAAAAACAAACAAACCCAGAACTGGGGCACTCAGATCATTGCACCCAAGCCTCCCACCTAATTCCTTCTGATTCTTAGCCAAAAGCTTTCCTATAGCTTCATAAAAATCAGCATTTTCCTTCTGATATCCCCTCCAGCCAGATCTCCTGCTTCCCTCCATTTAGCAAACATCCTCTCCCATTTCTTGTTCCAATTCTTACTGCATGCATCCTAGTTTTAATGTGTGCTTTTAAGAATTAGTTTTTAGCTCTATGAAAATTAGCAGCTAAGTGTGCTGCTTACTGATTCTATTTAATTAATATCCCAATTCTGTTTTGCTATATGAAAATTTATGTTTATGTTTGATGCCCTTGTTAACTCTTGGGCTACCAAATTGTGCACATTCAGGTCTCGATGTCAGAAGATCCGAAAAGGGGTGTGAGGATTATGTGTGAGAAATGCAAATTTGTGGGCAAACCACACACTTCACGGCACACCGTAGGTGGCTTTTACCATTACTGTACTGGTCTTGTTTCTAAAACAAAGAAGAAAAAATAAGGATTTCCTAGTAGGAGCCATATTGATTGCATGACATTCATTGCATCAAGAATATTATGTTTCCAGGGACATTTAAGTATGTCAGTTACTTTGTTCTAAAGTTCCTTCTCTCAACAGCCCCAAGAGATAGAAAGGTCAGTATCTGTTTTGTAATGGATACATTCTGTTATGTAAGTTCTAAGCGTAGCCCTGCTCTAAATGATTCTCAACCTTATCTTTTAGTTTGGGGAGCGGGAGGGTTTATACAAAGGCTGTTATCATTACACCAGAGCGAAGATCTGGCAAACACACAATCAACCTTTCAGAAATGGTGTAACATTAAAGGTCCTTTAAAGGTTTCTATAAAGGACTGTTACAACTTTTTCCTCTGATCAGCAGAAAGGGAGACTGGTGGAAACATCAGTCACCTTTTGCAAGCAAAATGTAAGTCTTAGTAAGTTAGAATGGAGAAAGTAAGCATGCTATGCTGGTGCGGGAATAATGTTGAGAAGAAGTTATTGCTAGGGGTGCAATACACAGGGTATTTAGCTCATTTGCCACAGGCAGGCAGCCAAACCAGTAGTTTTCTGACCACACCCTTGGGATGGATTTTGGTTTACCAGGGCACTTAAACCGTATCTTGTGTTAGACATGGCAAGCTGTCTCCCCAAACAGCATTATGACAAAGGTCCAAGTAACGTTGCTTCATAAAAATGAACTCTTCAGTGACCAGAAGAGGAACTGTGTGAAATGGCTAAAAGCCTACTGTTCCTAACCTTGCTGGAGAATATTCTCACACATTCTTCTCATGCTCAGAATTATTAAAATGTAAGCTTCTGGTCAGATGCCAAGCAGAACTGGGAAAGACTCCAGTGGTTTCTGATTACTACTTATGTCGAGGACCAGGAAAACTGCACACTTCACACACCAAAGCTAATAATATATCACATGCATTCTCATGGCATGGGCGAAGCACTTTAGCATTAACTGGAACGAATCAGTAAATACAGTATTAGCACGGACGCCAAAAAAATAAAAAATCGTCTGCTTTTACTAACGTCTTGATCAGACACAAACTAGAAAGGAAAATCATTACATAAATATCTTAGGGAACTGTTAACAGATTTTACAACACTGTACCTTCAATCAATCTGTTTCATTATAGCTGTAAAAGGAGGACACACGCTCCCTCCCTGCACCGATGCTTTGGAGCAAAATCCATGCAACTTCACAAGCACGTTGAATATAAAAGATAAAGTAATGGCAAGATGGATAACTTTTTACTTGTATGAAACAAGTCTCCAGTTATTTTGCTTTTGCAATGCAGGTGGCTATGCATTACATAGCTACCCCAATTTTGAATACACCATCTTTTTTTGGTTTAAGATTAGAATGAAACACAGGTAGAAAGGTCAGACCATTCTCCTCCTTCAGACAATGCTGGAAATGGCATGCTTTGCCTGAAATGCTTTGTATGAGAAACAGCACACACAAGGGGAAAATGTTTCCATTTTAATTCCTTACCCCGCTACAATTGTCATTTCCTAGACCTGGGAACAAGCTTGAAACTGATTAATGCTCACGTCTTGCAATTACTCAAGGCTATCTGAAGCACTCCCATGTCAAGACAAAAGAATGATTTTTGCTGGCCATGTTTTTATTTGTTTCTCTTTAAAACAGGGGTGCCAATGATACATAGTTTCCCAAAAACAACAAAAACCCAGAAGGCAAAACAAACTGTCAGAAGACCGAGATGCTACATGCTACATTTAACCTAATTATACTCATGCTTGCTTTGGGGATGAGACAAAGGGCATCATTCAGTAAAAACATACAGTAAAAACAAAATGTCTGGCCATATAGAACTTTCAACCTACAGTAATGTTGTACCTTAATTGCTTCCATGCACACAACTAACATTACAAAAATTGTTCTTAAAAAATTAACACAATTAAGACTTCTAGGAGCATTTTATAATAAAACAATTCCTAATTTCTTTGTAGAGAGAGATCAAGCACCTCCAAATTGCAAATTCCTATACACAGTGAGTGCCTTACTTGAAGTGAAATCTCTTTAAAAACTCATATGGATCACCTCAGAATAAGGGGATGTTATTTCATCTCTATTTCAGCTATGTAGGCAATAAACCACAGTGCTAACAAGAACTTTATCTGTAAAGCAAGTTCAATTTTTTTTTTACTTTCTATCATGACAGAAAATATAATTTGCTAAAATAAATAAAACGCTGCATATTAACATTTCCACTATAAAGAAGGCATACCAGAATATTTATAAATATTGAATGATTTCTCCATACCACCTACTACAATAATGCTGGCTAAATAGAAGTGCATTATGAAAAGCACTATGGGTGGTTAATGTTTTGCCACATACTGCTGTTACCTTGAGGTAGATAACACATGCGTACCAAATTCTGCATTTATTTTTCAGTTGCTGCTGGTATCATGTGTCTAAGAAATGTGTACAGTATGAAAAATTCTAAAATACATATGAATGAAAATGTTTCAGGGAAAAATAGATATTTTCATGCAAATATGTATAGTCTCACTGTGTAATTTTCAAGGCAAGATTCTTATTTTTCCTCTGCAAAGCATGAACTGTTTAAACTGAAGAGTGTTTCTACTTGGTTTAGTGCATTTTCTTCTTGTTTCCTCCTGCAATGTGCATTGTTTTGCTCTGTTCTTTACTTTTGTGTGCAAATGACATGCCAGTTTTTAAAAAAAGAATTGTCATGTAAATAAAGTAATTCTGGATTGTAAAAACAATGGTAAACAGAAAACTAAGGAAATTCATACCAAAGTTAACATCATCTGATTTCAAGTAAAAAAATTACTTACAATAAAAAAGAACACACATTTCATGAATACAAAAAGAAATGTCTGCCGTTTAGTTTAGGTGTTTCAGAATGCTGCTGTATGTTTTCTGGGGAATCTGAGGAGATGATTTCATAGCAGACGGCGTTAGCGTGGCCTGTATGGATTTAAGTGGTGACCCAACGGGGCTGTGAAACTGAGGAATACCTATCGCTTCAAGGTGCTTGTTAAAGAGAAATTCCCCACTATTGCTTAAAAAGCTCCCCTCTCTTTCTTTCTCCCCAAGCTTCCCATCTTCTACTGGCTCAGTTTCTAGCATCTCAGCATCTTCCTTCTTGCTAAAAAACCTGTCCAGGTAACTGGTGTACGGATTCTCCTTCTCAATCTGCTCATCCTTTCTGACTTCGCAACAAAACTGGTCTATGAGGAAACATTCCTCCCCACCATTTACAAGCTGCCCATCCCATGAATTTTGGTAAAGAGCTTCCAATTGGGCCAAGTTGGCCATTCCTTTCTCCTGCTTCTCCCTGCTTACTGACTTGGATATGCCTTTCGACTCTAGGTGGGACACTGAGCTATTCAAGTCATTTAATTTGTCAATATCGGTTGACTCGTGCTGCAAACTAAGCTGAATAGTTCCTGCAATAAACGAATCAAAATCAAACCCTTGATTCTTCTCCTTCTCCTTCTCTGCAAGCTGTGAGGCTTCCTCAAGAGCTATCTGAGCTTTCACCAATCCATTCCTTTCACATTTTGACTTGCCTTTTTTATCTGACTTCTCTTTGCTCTGCTCCTTCCAGTTGGAAAGATCTATGATAAGCTTGGGCTCATAGTAATGGTTCACTTCACTCTCTCTCCAGACCAGATTATCTAGGTATGAAGAGGACCTCATTTTGTAATTACAAGTGTGGCTACATTCCAGATCACAGTACTTGTTTTCATGATGATCTGGATACTGCCAGCAAGGCTCAGTGGAAAAGTGGGTATCAAACGCTGGATCCTCTAGGTACTTTTCACGATCGCCATCCAAATATTTGCGAGGGTCTACTTGTACTTCTTCCTCATCAGTCCCATCAGAAAGAGCCTTTGGATCACGCTGGACTTCATCAGCTTCAAAATTGTTATGACTAGGCCAGTCATGGTCTGAAAATTGACTGTCATGATATCTGTAATATTAACGGCTGATGTTAGTAAACTACAGGCATCCACTTGCTTACATAGTGCAGAAGAGTCAAGACAGATAACAGCAATGAAAACTATGAATAGCCACTCATTTTAGACTCAATGGTATGGCAAGTCAACTGGCAACTTTCCACACTCTTCAGAAAGCTTTAATTTTGGAGCTTTTCTCAGTGACAGCAGAACTCATTCCTTAGCATACAATTTGCGAAAGGATTGCATCTTCATTTAAGGTGATGTTAACATTTCAGTGTCCTATTTCAGTTGCAGATTTCTTAGCAGAAGGGAGAAGAGGAACCTTTACTCCCAACAATCATATAAAAAAAATTTTTTTTTGTTTTAACTGCTGCATTTAGCTTTAACCTGAAACTGCAACAGTTTGAGAACTGTTTCAAAATTACACATTTAGATAATGGTTCCAAATATTGGCTGGTGTCAACAATCAGAGTTATAAAGTGCAAACTCTTATGATAACGAATTTGTGATGCTTCAGTGAGTACAATGTTAATTTTACTAAATGCTCACAGCAAGGTTTCCTCCCCATTGGGGTATTCACATCTTGGTTATAAAATGGAAGTCAACCTATTTGGGGAAGTACATTAACAAAGATGCCACTATTCTGGAAAGTCACATTATTTTCCCAATACATATTTTGCATGGGAATGTACAAGATTCCATCATTCTGTTGCAAAACTAGCTACAGAACACCCAGTGCACATGGACTTTTATCCCCTTAGCTGGTCAGCTGAAGCTAATGGGGTAGGTGGTTTGGGACACCATGGAAATGGTAGCAATTAATTATAATAATTAGAATGGAGAAAATTCTAATCTAATTTATGGGGGCGGGGGGGGAATGAGAAGACTTTATGCTCCAAGATCCTTTTCCTCCTCATCATGGAAATGCTTCTCCCACCTCACAGCATTCCGTCACTGTTAAAAGAAGAAACCAGCTGGTGTTTCAGGCACAGTTGCAACATGCAAACAGAATGATTTTGAAGCTGTTTACCTTTCCCAATTATAGATGTGGCTGTGACTTTCGTCCATGAGCAGAATATCGTCCACCTCGTCCTCAATGTGGAAAGGATGGCTTGAAATGGGCTCATCAGTTGGAAAGAAGTAAATACTCATATAAGGATGGGACAAAGCTTCTTCTGCTGTCAATCGATCCATGGGACTAAACGTCAGTATTTGTTCCAGGAAGTCCAGTGCTAAAGAGGGCAAAATAAATAGCTGGCTGTTTATCTTACTAGAGAATGATAAACAAAGTATGAAATGCAAAAACAATGCTTACATTATTTGTGGACAGGTCTTAATTATTTCAATTTTCTGAGCACTAGAACCAAATATTTAGTAGTCAGAAAAAGTGATTAGAGTGCCAGTACTATGCAGAAGCAAGCATTTTTTCTTATTTTTTGCTGCCTTTCCCTCATTGTGGAACCTCATTGGCTCCACTTCATTGCTTGTAGAAGACTATATGATATGTACGATTGCAAAAAGAAAGCACTGTAGTGTTTTTAGCTCACTTCTACAAGCAGCAATGAATCTGATAGAGACAACAGAAATAAGTGGGGTGGGTGTAAATATGCCAGGCTTGTAAATACTGTAGCTCACGGGTGTCAAACACAAGGACCGTGGGCCGAATCCGGCCCGCCAGACCTCGTCATGTGGCCCGTGTAACCGCCGCCGGCCGCCAGCCTTCACCTTTTATTCTCGCTTTTTTTTTTTTTTACACAAGAAAGCCGCCTCTTCAGCGCATACGCGGCAGCCTACAAGCCAGAGAACGTCTGCCCTCTAGCGGCGCCGGCCGTTCTACACAGGAAACCTCCACTTTACATGCATTCAGGAAACCTCCACTTGTTTTTATATTGAGCGCATATTGAGTCCTAAAGATACAACCGGCCCTTTGAGGGTGACCAAACTGCTGATGCGGCCCCCAATGAATTTGAGTTTGACACCCCTGCTGTAGCTACTTGCACCTGGTTCAGTATGAGAACAAAGAGTTACATCCTAGCAGCTACATAGGTAAACTTTATGAAGGACAGCTCTTTTGTCTCTTTTAGGGCACAAATCGCTAGTACTTCCCCATGAGGGCACACAAGAAAAGCTTCTTAAGAGTATACACTTTTGTGGACTTGTTTGGACAAAATACATAGTGTCCACAGTAACAGCCATCAACGGTTTCTACTACCTACCATGATTATACATTTTTCCCCAACCAGCGCAATTCACTAGGGGACTAAGCTCTCAGCCTTGAACTGCCTGGTCTGATTCTCCACAGAATACTGAGTTTCTGTTTAACTCAGCAAATCAGACAGCTCAAGGGGAAAAATGATATTCCCACAGAACACAACCCTTTCCCAAGAGGACTCAGGAACTGGTATAATATGACACACATAAAAACAACTCAATCCACAATACACCGGAGATTGTCTTGCCCCCAACATGTGTGGAAGGCAGTGTTCATGGCATGCACTAACAGCCTGAAATGTAGATGCCGCTCTTGCCAAACCAGCTCTCTGATGACAAAAAGAAGGGGGGGGGGAGGAAAGAAGAAGCCAAATTACCTTCAGGGCTAATGCCTGGGAGGAGCTGAGTTAAAGGTTTGTGTGGCTCAGTCATATCATTTTTAATGTAAACTGGGATTACGCTAAGAAGTTCCTGACGATCTTCCTCATGCACAACAGGAATTGATTCTAAAATCAGCTGCATCTGTTCAAGTTCATGGGCACCTAAATGTGAAGGCAAAAAGCACATCAGCCCTGTTCCAGACACCCATTTATTCATCAACACAGCTAAGAAATTCCTTATAATGCCATAATCGGTCCCTCTATGTACTAAATCCAGGCTTTAGGGGGAGAGTGTAGTTAGTTAGGTAGTCAAAGTAGCAGTACCCACACACATCACAGGCATAGAAGAATACCAAGTATAGAAGTAGTACAACAAACATTGGGGGAAGGGGTTTACGTGTGTGGGCAAGATCCCCAGAAACAGCCCACTGGGGGCTGAACATGCTCAGTTGCCACAGAACTATAGTTGACTGACTTGGGGGCAAGAAGCAGTGGAATGCCTGGAATCCTGAACAGCAACACCCCAAACTGGAACATTTTGTTGCAGCCTCTACTCACAGGACTCTCATTTACTACCCTTAGAAAGAGTTAATAGACGTTTCCCATGCAAACTCCAGAAAAAGCTATCAAAGTTACGTCTTCCTGCCATTAATTAGTTACAGACTCTAGTTGGCCATTAGGTTTAACTCTTGACTTAAAAACAGGTTCCTCTACCTTAGTGGTGAGTTATCATTTTCCAAATTAAAATGCCCCCAAAGCAAACAGAAACACCACCCTGTAACACCCCATTCCTTTCCAACATTTCCTTGTCAGTCATTAGTTCAAACAATACATGGAATCATGAAAAAGATCTGCATCATTTTCTGTACATTTCCCAATCTGTAGTATCGAACAGGTACCAACTAACCTATTGGTCATCTTGATATATAATTATTTGCTATTAAAATGTTCCAAGACGGAATTGCTATGGATTTCAAAACAGCTGTTAATATGTCACACCTCTAGGCACTAACATTCATGAATGGATTAAAAGCATTGGCCACTTTCATTCCAATAAGTTCTTTGGTTTTCCAAACTGAAGTTTTACTGGCTACATCAATATAACGCACAGAGGTCTTATACTTAAGATGACAGGTTTGCACCCATCCTTCTCCACCAACCTGCAAAGAGAGTTTTTCCTGTGAGCATTTCAGCAAAGATGCAACCTGCAGCCCACATATCAATGGCTTTAGTATAGTTGTTGGGCGATAGCAAGAGGCGAGGTGATCTGTACCATTTAGTAACCAATCCTTCGGAAAGATGGCCCTACAGAAAGAGAAATTTTACTTGCATTTGATTTATCACATTTGTAGCCTGCCCTTCCTCAAAGAAGCTCAGGGCAACATATTTGGGGTGATTTCATTTTCACCTCTCAACTCTGGAAGGTCAAAGAGCAGCATGGAGAGGTTTGAAAGCCCTTTGTGAACATCTCCAAGCAGCTGCTTTGCAGGAAATTTGTAGATCTTTGGCACCGCCAGGGTGTTGCTGGCTTTTACTTTGGTTTTATTCTGATGGATCTTTTGTTTCTTATTTATGCCCGTATTGTATTGCCCATCTTTACGTACCTTGTGAGAATAATGAGGATCCATGATCCGTGCAAGGCCAAAGTCACCAATTTTCAGCACCAAATCTTCAGTATTAATGAACAGGTTAGCTGGCTTGAGATCTCTGTGCAGAACGTTTGCAGAGTGAATATATTTGAGCCCACGTAGCAGCTGGTACATGAAGAGTCTGGCATGTTCTTCCAGTAATGGCCCCTGCTCTATCAGGTTAGCCAGATCTGTCTCCATGTATTCTTGAACAATGTAAACACAGTTCAGTTCTGTAAGAGAGCCTACATCATCTGTCAGTTGACTTCCGTTGGGACCAAGGATTTCAAACACCTTGACAATGTTATCGTGGTCAAGTCTTCTAATAATTTTGATCTCGCGCAAAGCATGTTTAACGCTCTGAGGATCTGTAAGCACAATTTTCTTGACAGCCACTCGTTTGTCACAGTCATTATCGACAGCAGAAAAAACTAAGCCATTGCCACCACAGCCCAGAGGTTTCAAGTCCATATACCGAGAACCTACATCAAAACCATGAATGTTCATTAGGCTTTCAAACTTCTCTGCCATTATGTGGAAATTCTTTTGTGTTGTTTTTTTTTCCTTTTAAAACTACTAAGCTTCTGCAAACATGTACAGATGCTTCCACTGGTATATGAAGGGTCTTGCAGAAAAGGAGAAGAAAAACGTCAGGTTGAATGCACGATAGTTTTCTGACACTCTCATTGCATTGCCAATCAGGCCCGTTGTATCCCCGTTATAATTAGAACTTGAGCAAAGATAGAGAGGTTGCAGCATTCATAGTTCAAGGAAGGTGCAGCATATCCGCAGACATTAAAAGGAAATACAAGGAAATCAAACGGAATGAAGTGACATACTATAGACTCCACTCTACTGTGCTAAACTGCATTTAACGAAAATGTGAATAAATATGCACGTAATAGGCTTCTATTAACATCCTCCTCACAGTGCAGATACATTCAGTGTTGGACTGGTCCTGAGCAGCTTCATTCTATGGTGTTAAATAAGCACTTTTCTCTCCTCTTCCTTTCTTCTTTTCTTTTGTTTAGTTTGTCAAGGAAGAGGCAGCTTACAAAAGAGGCTGTTAGTTAATGATCAGGTGGCTCCAGCTCACCACAATCACAATCAAAGCTACCATCCATCTTGTTCTGTGAAAACCTGAAGAAAAAAGAAAGAAAAAGAAAAGCCATATATCAGCACTCCCAAACCATACATGCTTTTCAAACAAAGAGTGTTTAACAGTGCACTCTTTCATAATTGCTTGCTGTGCACCAGAATGTAAAATACAGGGGCAGAACTAGGCATTACGAATCTTTTGATCTACTGGAGAAACCAGAAGCAAGGCTCATCTCCTTATGAACAAGTTGCTTCTAGTTCATCAAGTACTCTCCACCCCACACACAGTAAAGAGAGGCTCTTAGTTGGTAAAGTTCTCAAATTTCTTCTTTACAAGCAAGCTGATATTCAACTACAGTGGTATCTCTACTTATGCGCACCTCTCGTTATGTATCCTTCAGGATACGCACGTGACAAACCCAGAAGTATTTTTCTGGGTTTCGTCATGCGCGCATGAAGAGAAGCGCTCTATTGCGCCGCGTGCATGCGCAGAACAAGCACCTCTGGTTGTGAGAACCTCGGGATCCAACCGGAGCTCCAGAACGGTTCCCGTCCACAACCAGAGGTACCACTGTATCTGGTAAGAGCTTAGAGTTGAGGCTTCAGCTCACTGGTGTGTGTTTTTGAAAGGGAAGTTTAAGAAAAGCTATTGGACTACCAAAGTGGTGCATGTACTTAAAGGAAACTTGCGCCTCTATGGAGGAGCATTTCATACTTGAAAATAAAGTCTGGAAATAAATCTGAAAAACTAAACATGGGGTAAGGTAAAGGTACCCCTGCCCGTACGGGCCAAACATGGGGTACAAGAAGCAAAAAAATTCAAATTCTTCAATTTGCTGTTGATTCATTAAGTTATGTATCCATATGCTTTATGATGTATCCAACATAAAATATAGAATCTTGGTTAAAACATCTATGTGGTCTCACCCTAGAATGGAGCAAATTTTACACTGTTTATGATATTTATAGTGCTGCTATACGGTGGCAGAAGCTTGCAGGAAATATGAACATTGAGATAAAGTACAGTAACTATAAGCTATGTTATGTGAAGAGGCCATATTACTTGGAAATATTGCTGTGGCTAGAAAGAACTTTTATTTATTTTACTAAATTTCAAACTAAGTGGGTTATGCTTGAGTGAAATATTAACCCCTCCCCCCACTATTCTCTTACACAAATAAGTTCACCCTTTAAGCCAGGGGTGACTAAATGTCCTTGAGCAGAGAACCAGAATGACCCATGGTCAACCCTCTGTGTATGTTGAAGTGTGCATGGCCAAAATGTAAAAATGGTCATATTTTGGAAGTGGGGGGGGGGGGGGAGGCCACACAAAAATTAACACCACAGCATCACAGCTGGGAACCTATGGGAATAGCCAGTAAAAAACCATAAATATTTTTAAAAGTTAACGTATTTTTTTAAAAAAATATGGGGCCACAAAGGTTTTTTTGGCATTGTGACATCACAGTGGGACACCAAAAGCACCAGTTTTATAAATCTTTTTTTTTTTTAGTGATAAATTTGAGGGGCCACAGCAACCTCTTGGGGCCAGTAAGGCTGCCCCTACTTTAAGGTATATCAACCTATCAGGTTAGACACACAGCTTCTCACAGCCTGATATTATTTTGGACATCTCTAAACTGTGTTTCAGTATTATTAAGTAGGTGCCTATTTCTCTTTACGTCCAAAGTTTTTGCATCCAGCTACAGTCCTCAAAGTACATATTTTGAAATGCTCTCACTGACGTCCATTTGAGGCCTACAAAATTACAGTGGTACCTCTGGATGCAAACGGGATCCGTTCCGGAGCCCCATTCGCATCCTGAGTAGAACGTAACCCGCGACTGTGCGTCTGCATGTGCGCATGTCATGATTTGCCACTTCTGCACATGACATCATTTTGAGTGTTTGCGCATGCGGCGAAACCCGGAATTAATGTGTTCCGTTACTTCCTTGTCACCGCAGAGCGTAACCTGAAAACGCTCGACCTGAAGCATATTTAACCCGAGTATGACTGTGCTTTGAAGAAATACATCTGAGGATAGCAGACTTAAAGAAATGTTTAATTATCTCAAGAGTGAAATGCTGAAACTGTTTTTGGCAACAGAAGAGAAACCGTCTCTCAACAGTTTGTAGCTTCTAGCATGAGAATTTGTTCAAACTATCACCAAGAGCAAAACTGATCACTCAGTGTTGGAAGGAAAGGCAATATTTGCTACATTTTTTTCATAATAAAGATGAAACATGTCCTTAGCTTACAAACAACTTGATTCCTGTTTCCATTGCTATGCAGATAATCCAACAGAAAAACCAAAAGAGCCCAGTAAGATATTGGCTTGTAGTTCTGTAGAACTACCCATGATTCATTTGGTTTAGGCTTGTGACAACTTAAGGCTTCAACTCTCAGTTTTTCTGCAGCTTTTCACCCAGCTTCCCATAGCAGTTAAGCAATTATGGCTACAATCTTAGAGCTCGTCATCTTTCAAGTCGTGGCTGAAATTTAAACTATTAAATACAGAATGGTGCTTTGTCAGAAGACCACAGGGCAGAAAATCAAAATGGCACTTCTGAGTCACAGTTGCATGCTTCCAACAGAAAAGGATGCTATTAAAATTAACTCATTAGGCACACTTTTCTGCCCATTCATATTATTAGTACCAATAATAATAATAATAATAATAATGAAATATTCAAAGTAGCTTTCTGGATCTTCCACATGCAAATATTCAAAATTGCCAAGAGCTTCTTATGACACATCAGTATCAGCCCTAAGTTTTAGGATCAGTCACAGCTGCCTTCCTTGAAATGACAGGGGAGGGGAGAGTAATCTACAGGAAGTAAGAGTATTAATCATTTCTGTAGGGCTTTGCTATTTTCACCTCATTTACACCTACAATAACCTTTAGAGGCACAATAGGCTGAAAAACTAACTTGCTTAAGGGCCACCCAGAAAGTTTTACCACCAAGCCAAGAATTAGAAGCTGAATTAGAATCTTCTATTCCACATCTAGCTGGCCCTCAACAAAACATCTGTAGTGCAACAAGTGCTGAAGGAAAAATAATTTTACAACGATGCCATGATTGAAACAGAAAGAAAAGGCAAGTGAGTCTTCTCCCCCTGGTCACTGTAATCGTACCTTATTGTATTCAAGGAGCAAAAATTACTTAGCTGGCCTTTTTTAGAATAATAGGAATATTATGCAGAACCCAACTACCAGCCCCACAACAGTCTTCCTAGTTTACCAGAGAACTATGAGTTACATAGAAAATAATGTAGTTACTTAGGTTCTGAATATAGATTTTCTGTTAGTGGCAACACATGCACGGAGACTGCTACCTCAAAACTGTTGGCAACATAACCCTTTCAAACAGATACCCTTTAGAAAAGAATATACTAGCCTACCTTTACAAGGAATATTGCATTCCACTGATCACCATTGTGCATTACACTATTTTTTGTCAATTTCACAATAAGAGCTCCTAGTAAGGCTAGCATTTTGTAATGACAGTTACACAACTCACTGATAATCAGGTCATAATAGCAACTCCTATTTTTATTACAAGTAAGAATCTGCAAGTGTTAAAAGAAAGCTGTTATACAAGGGGATAGAAGTCCAATCTCCATATATGTAACTATACAAGTGCTTATGTGGATTCTTTTATATCTCAGCCACGTTGCACACTGTAGGGAGTGAGTCATCATAAGAACTCATGAAACTGCAGCTCTTTTTCCTCAAACCTCCCACTGAGTCTCCACACATTCCAAAAGCCAGGATATTGTTAACTTACATATGCTCAAAATGAATATATGAAGACACAGCACTTTCTCACCAGAAACAAGGGATCAGTAATTCACATCACTAAATAAACCACTCCTTTAAAAATTGTATACTGTTTAATCCTTGTCTTGATTTGCTTCCCAAAGTTATTTTTTTTTACAAGAATGAACTTCTGAGGGGAAAGACCCCCACGAACCAGCAAATAAGACAGTTCACAAAAAGTAGATGGCAGCACATTATAGAAACTACTACATCTTACTTGAATGTTTATATAAGCCACTACCTTTTCATTTTCTATGCTAGAAAATAATTAAGTAATTAACCTGGATTAAAGGCAAGTGATTTTAGCCACCCCAAACTGCCTTCAGCACTATCACCATGAAGTTTCAGTAGTTAATCTGAGATTAAGGGCCCCTCTGGTATGGCCCAATGCAGGCTCATTTTCTTTCATTTAGCCTACAATCCTTTGCACATGCTTCTAAGTTCCATTGCTGGGACATACTTCTGAGTAAAAATGCATAACAGTATCTTGCAGTTACTTGTAAATTAAAGAATATAATTTTCTTCAAAAAGAGACTTCCAATACAGCTTAGTAGGACCTACTCTCATGCCTCTATGTGCTTTCTAGAAAAAAGCTATATACTAGACTCCTTCTGACTGAACCACACAAACTGTAAAGTGATCCTGGGCCCTCCCAATAAGAGACAGGGAATTAGAACAGCTCCTGCATGTAGCAATCCTGGAAAACCACTGGCAAAAAAAGTTCACTTGCCTGCAATTATTTTGTCTCCTAACAATCCTTCTGCCACAGCCTCTTTGCCACAATGGGTATTTTCCTCCTCCATGTCGCTGTTACACACAACTATTATTAAACCCTCTACTAGTTGGGTGGGCCTGATACTTTAAACAAGGTCTTGGATGCCACTGTCACAGAAAAATCTACCTTCCGATGTCTTTCAGTTGCCACAAAGGGAAAGGGGTGATGGGGGGAGAAAGAGAAAAGGTTCTGAAAAAATCCACAGTTCCATTCAACTGCAGGGCCCCCCTTAAAACCTATGTCGTTATTATACCGCAACTGCTTTTCACACCACAAGTTGCTGCTTTCCTGGGGCAATTTTTAAATAGAGGAGGCAAGTGCCCATAAGATAAAAGGGAAAGGGGGCAGTCGGGTTCTCTAGTTCCCCTGGATGAAAAGAAACACTGCAGCAGTTGCTTTTAAAGGCGCAGAGCAGGAGAATGGAGGCCGGGAAATGAATGAAGAGTGTCCGAAGGGCGAGAGGGAAGCCGCAAGTGCCGCAGTGCCCGGTGGCCACCGGGGAAAGGGGGAAAAGAGCAGACGGGGGCAGGCCCCTTTTGGGCAGAAAATTCTGTTTCGCAACGGAGACTTCCACGTCAGGCGACACCCGCCTAACGCATCCTTCCCACTCCAGAGATGAAGAAATCCGCGAACGCGTCACTGATCCGCCCTCGTGGTGATCAGAAAACCCCTCTTCTGTCCACTTTAAAAACAAACAAAAAAGGTCGGCCAGGCAGCGTTTACTCGGAAGTAAGCCTCGCCCATTCCCAAGCAAAGCATGCCCAGGGTCGCCAGATTTCAAAACGCAACCCTATGCGGCTTTTTTTTTTTTACACGGAAGTAAGCTCCGTTCGCGCGTTAAACCCACGCTGGAGGGTTAGGATCACGGATCCAAGGAGAAGAAGAGAGCGGCCCCTTGGCGGGGGTCTACTCGGACACGGGTGCGAAAGGGCCCCTGGCTAAATGCCACCCGGCCTTCGCCTCCTCACGGGGGAGAAAGTCCCGCCGAACTCAGTGGGGCTTCCCCGCGAGTAACAAAACCCAACGCATGCCTGGGATCGGGCGAGAGGCCTCGTGGGGGCGGCGTGAATGGCCGCCAGGCGGGACCGCCCGCCGCCCGCGAAGCACGTCTCCCCTCGCCGGCCTCCATTGTCCCGGGCTTGGGGCGAGGAAACGGGAGGCGGCGGGGCTTTTGCCCTTTCCCCCAAGCCGCCTCCACCTCGCTTCTCCGAGGCGGGAAAGGCCGCCCCGAACCGGCCCCCGGGTTTCTCTTCTCTCTTTCCCACCCTCCGCTCCTCAACCCTCCGGTCCTCCTCGGGCACGGAGCGCCGGGGAGACTCCGCCGCACTGCGGAAGGCCTGGCCGGGCTTCCCCCGCCGGGCAGAGGCCCCGGCAGGGCGCGCGGGAGGCGCCAGAACAAAGCGCCTTTGTGCAGTGGCGGCGGGAGCGAGACCGCTCGCACTGCGGCCCCAGCCTCGCCGCCGCTCTCGGCCCGCCGCCTCCCATGCCGGACCCGCCGCTTTCCCGCAACTCACGGCGCTGCCCAGGCTCATGGAGAAAGGAGAGAGAAGCCTCGGAGCTCCGCCGCCGGGCCTTGGCGGAAGGGTCTCGGCGCCACCGACAGAAGCCCTGCTCCCGCCGCGGCTACTTGCCATGTAACCCGGCTACGAGGACAAGAGAAAGCGGCGGGCGGGCGAAGCGGAGAAGCTCCGCCTTCGGGTGGAGCGGCGGGCGGGCCCGAGCTGAGGCGGCTCCGCCTCGCCAGGACGGGGAAACGTGGCGGTTGAGGTCAAGGCGGCGGTGGCGGCGGCGGCGCGCGGCCTTGTCCCCCCTGAGGGGAATCTGCGCCTGAGAGGCTCACGCCGACCGCTCGCGGCACAAAACAGCAGAAGCGGGCGACGGCAGCCGGGTCATGGCATGACTGCCATACATAATAATAAAAATAACATGACGACGGCGACGGAAGGGTGATGATATGTTAAAAGGCCACATGATGATGAAGCGCGAGAAGAAAAGAAATTGGGGAAAAAGGATGCCTTTCTCTATTCTGAATGTGGATGAGGGGAGCATGGTGACCCTAAAACGGAATTAAGTGCAGAAATCAGGCATAGGCAAACTCGGCCCTCCAGATGTTTTGGGACTACAACTCCCATCATCCCTGACCACTGGTCCTGTTAGCTAGGGATGATGGGAGTTGTAGTCCCAAAACATCTGGAGGGCTGACTTTGCCTATGCCCGGCCTAAATCATGTCTGGACAGATTAGGAAAATCCTCCTTTGCTGAAGGATCCTTCATCGTCAGGCCCACTTTTATCTGCAATCTTGTCTCAGAAGTAAGAACTACCGGTAACTGTATTTGCTAATGAGGCCTCCTTTCTTAGGGAGTTTAAGCCTAAATACATAAAAAAAACCCTACAATTTTAACTACAGCCTTCATTTTCTTCCCCTTCCTCTGTTCCCTAACCTGTACCAGTTTTTTATTATTTGTAAGCTGCTAGGGGCAGGGACTTGTTCTCTGTGCAGAGGCAGAGTACAGAGATAGAAGGTGCTGTACATAAATTGGGACTACGGTATTTCACAAAGCTTCAAACCCCTTATAGTCTGGATGATTTA
Organism: Podarcis siculus; assembly: GCA_034642415.1. NCBI lineage: Eukaryota > Metazoa > Chordata > Lepidosauria > Squamata > Lacertidae > Podarcis > Podarcis siculus. The sequence goes on from JAXCMG010000021.1 coordinate 8,834,075, forward strand.
ATCTGAAGGAGGGCTTAACTTGAACCAAGTCTAGGGATTTTATGGAGTTTAAAAACCACTTATCATTACATTCGCCATCTGGCACTCAAACCTCATTGAAGCTTGAGCCCATCCCGTGATTTTAAAACCAGTACAGTATGCCATTACATGAATCAACACAGATAAATTTACTCCTTAAAAACAAGTTCGTTTTTTACTCCTGTTTCAATGTATGCTATAGACACATTAGAAGTTAGGAGGAGGCTATTTAGTATTGCCCCCTTCAAATACCCCAAAACACTGTGCCGAGAGCAGAATGAATGATCTGCCATAATGTCGGAAAATCTGTTAGAACTAGAATAAAAGAGATGGGAAGAGGAAAATAAGTAAGAAAAAGAGTTGGTACCTGAATTTGCTTATTATCCTCTTCCCTCCTGACCCTTTTTCTTTTTGAATCCCATCTATTAGATTGTATGTCATTATTTTGAATGACAGACCACCTGAAGGGCACCAGCAGAAAGACAGTAGGTTAAACAAGTAAAGTACAGTAAATAAATAAATGTGTAAATTGTTACATAATGGCCCCAGTGGCAAAGACAGTTCTGGGAAGGGAGGAGTCAAATGGCAGTTGGTCCCAGCCAGGCTGATGGAGAGAACTATGTATGGCACAATAACATGGCATCATAATGCCGAGTTCAAGGGTGTGATCTTATTATGCAGCAGTCAACCTGTATGGGGATCAATGGGCTAAAACTCCAGTCTTTCTATCACCCTGATTGTGAGGTCAATAAAAAGGTATCTGGGTAATGGTATGAGCAATAACTTTGATGAAAGGCGGTTAAATCTGGAGTAACTATGGCCATAACCAAAACATATATGTAAAGTATTACTGTACCGGGTTAACAATAATAAAGGTAAAGGTAAAGGTACCCCTGACCATTAGGTCCAGTTGGGGACGACTTTGGGGTTGTGGTGCTCATCTCACTCTATAGGCTGAGGAGCCGGTGTTTGTCCGCAGACAGCTTCCGGGTCATGTGGCCAGAATGACTAAGCCGCTTCTGGCGAAACCAGAGCAGCGCACCGAAACGCCATTTACCTTCCGGTCGGGGCAGTACCTATTTATCTACTTGCACTTCATGCTTTCGAACTGCTAGGTTGGCAGGAGCTGGGACTGAGCAACGAGAGCTCACCCCGTCGCGGGGATTCGAACTGCCGACCTTCTGATTGGCAAGACCTAGGCTCTGTGGTTTAGACTACATCACCACCCAAGTCCCTTTAGCGCCACCAGTGTCATAGCTTTCCCCAAATAATCCTGGGAACTAGTTTTGTTAAGGGTGCTGAGAGTTATTAGGAGACCCCATTCCCCTCACAGGGCTACAGTTCCCAAAATGGTTTAACAAGCAATCCCACTTCCCAGAGGGACTCTGGGAATTGTACCTCTATTTTTTCAGACTGAAAAGTAATAGGTGAAGTGGTCCCTGGCATGATGGAGAATTGCTTCACCTGTTGAAGCCAGAGGAGTCTTAACATTCTGTCTTCAGTGACTCATTGGATAGCTCCATGATAGGGAATGGGATGTGACCTTCTAGGCCAGATGCAGCCATCCTTTGTTGGTCCTTCAGCTTTGCTCAGTTCAAAAAGGAACCTGCTAAAATGAGTTGTTGGCCAGGGAGGTAGATTGATGACTTGACCATTCTTCACAGTGGGAAAGTGTGAACATTACGTTTTGAGGAGCTATGACACAAGATCAGAGCTTTGAGGGGATGGGACAGGGCAGGCAGCTGGCTTGCTGGCTCATCAGACAGTGGACATTTCGGGAGGTCCCGCGATAACACCTGTGAAAAGAGTGGCAGATCACCATGGATGTAGCCAGGATTTATTTTAGGGGGCAGGCTTTATGTTAGGGGGGGCAGGACCGAGTTCTCTGTGAGGTAATTGGTCAGTTAAATATTTTTTTATTTACTTGATTGGGGGGGCAGCTTCCCCCCCCCCCCCCGCCCAGCTACGCCTATGCAGATTGCCATGAACCTGGTGATTACTGGTACCCTTTTTTCCTAGGAAAAAAGACACTTCCCAAGACCATGATTAGGGGGACTGGATGAAAAAGGGGGGGGCAAGGACTCTGCACTTTAATAGTTGCATACAAGAAAGCATATCAGTAGGCATCGTGTGCAATGCATTAAAGCAGCTCTGCCCTCTTTTTCACATGAATATCCTATTTCAGTGGTCCTCTCCCAAAGTCCCCTCCCCTCACTTGAAAATTGCTGATGGTCTTGCCAGACCACTAAGTGATTTTTCTGTTTGTTGTAGCAATTGTAATGCGTGATGCTGTCTGATTTTTATTGTGCTTTTCTTGTTGCTTTTATTTCTTGTATTGTATTCACTATTTGCATTTCCATATAATTCGAATTGTAACTCAAGAACATGCAATATAAAAAAAAAATGAAGCAATAAAATGGAGTTAAACATCACAATGAATATTTAACATGGGTATACTGCAAGCCACCTGCATGAAGTTTGTGGACCACCACAATTTAGGAACCCCAGCCTTATGCATTATCAGGAAATCGACATAGATGTGTGAACAGGGCTACAGTTATGATCTGTAAGATCAACCAAGTACTATCTTGCATCTATCACGCTTCTGCCAAGTTCAGACAATAAATCGTATTCTCAGCAGCTGTCTCAGTGGGGAACTCCCTTCCCCTAGAGACTTGCCTGAACATGAGCCTCTGTATCTTTTGGAAGCACTGTAAAACCACTCCTCACAGATACCAGTTAGGAACTATACCTCACACTGGAGGCTGCCTATTTAAGCTAGTAGAATTAGTTGGCCCAGGTGAAAAAGAGGACAAGGCTCTAATACCTTTGTTGTGTAAAAAAGCACATTTCAGCAGATGCAGCTCTGGGATATAGGAAAGACCTTGGGAAGGAGGGGTGAGACACAGAAAAGAACTCCAAAACTGTATGAAGCATCCGACTTTCAGCAAACTTTAGGTCAAAGACAGGTCACATCCAGCTCCTCATATGGTTACTTTTTAGAAAATATTTTTTTGTAAAAATTATTGTTGCTCCCATAGATCCCATTAAAAAGTTTTTAGTGGCCCTTCAAGACCCTCCAAATTTGTCCATTTGTCCATTTAATTTTTACGTATTTCATTCATACACACACACACACACACACACACTTATTGCTCTCACACCCCACTGTGATACCAAAAGTTGTCTTTTTTTTTGTCTCTCCCTCCAAATCTCATAATTTTTTAAACAGTAATGTATCCAGTGCTAGTCTTACTCAAAGCAGACCCATTGAAAGTAATGGACATGGCTAATTTAGGTTCATTACTTTTAATAGATCTTCTCTCAGTTAAACCTAGTTGAATACAACCCAAGAATTACTGAATTGTTCCAGCCCTCAACTGAAACTGATCACTCCCATGGGTCTTCTATGATTTTGTGAAGCCAAAAGGTTATTTTTGTCATCCCCTGAACATTTTCCTTGCTCTGAAAAAAAAATATGAAATTGACCACACCCACTTTTACACTTTGGTCACACCCATTTTGACATGAGTGGGTTCATTTTGGCCATTGTTGGCTTGTTTGAGGGCTGGAACAATTAAATGGATGATACTGCATAACTTTGATGATTCTTGGGACGGTGCTTGGGTTCTGGGAAAGGAAGGATAATAGCAGGTGCTCATAGCTGGTCTCTTATCATATGGCAGGTGTGAATTCCTTTTGTTGCATTGTAGCTGACCTTCAGCATAGCAACAGAGACAAGGCCTGAGATTTCTAATCGTGAGTTTATTGGAAAATGCCAGGCAAATCTCCCCCTCATGTTCTCTGAATAGAGACATATCAACGAGAGGCTTTGAAAAATTAGTGGCAGAAATTGAGGCTGGGTGGTATTCAACTAAGTTTAATGCACAGTGGACCTATTGAAATTAATGGACCTAACTTCATTAATTTCAGTGGGTCTACTCTGAGTAAAAAAATTAGCTGACTACCACCATCTCTCTCTACAGAAGGAAACAAGAGGGGCCTCCCTGGTTGATCTCAGAGAATAGGCAAGTTTATGTCAAAGGATTTGATCTTAGGATCCGTTAAGCAGTTAAAGGATTTTAAAGTCCTAAGCAGAACTTTGACTGGGCCCGGAAATAGACCATTAGACAATGAAGGTGATGTAAAAGGGGATATACATGCTCCTCAAAACTGACTGTGACCAAAGGTTTAGCTGCTGAGTTTTGAACCAGCTGAAGTTTCTGAATATTTTTCAAAGGAAGGTCCACAGAGTATAGTAATCCAGTTTTAATGTAACCTCCATGTGTGTCACCATGGTGAGATCTGCGTTTCCCAGAAACGCTTAACAGCTATTTTAACAGCCTAAGCTGGGCAAAAGCCCTCCTGGTGACCCACCTGAACCAAGAAGGATGTGGACAGCTTTATAATCATAAAGAAGACTCACTTTGCCACTGATGGATCATCCACACCATCCCACTAGTCAGAATGGGGAAGCCCAAGAAAGGCACACTGAATAGCAGTGCATGGATACGAATGGTGAGCATTGTTTCTTTGCTAACTGCCACTGCCACAGAGGAAGCAACTATACCCCACTATACCTTTAAAGCTTGTTTGAAGCACACACATGCCTCAAAGACTTCTGGGAACTGTAGTTTACTCATAAGGGAGTTCCAATTCCCAGCATTCCTTTGCAAACTACACTGCCCATAATTCTTTGAGAGGGGAAAAGTGCTTTGGATGTGCTTTGAAGGTATTGTGTGTACACAGAGTAAGCTCAGATATGGGCTCTTACTTGTGTTTGTTCAAATTCACCCCATGTTTTCCACCACCTTCATTCAAGTCATGATCATGTCTTCCTGGTTAATCAAGGAACTGAATGAGCTGTGCTCTTGGGGGTTATCATGTCAACCACCACACCTGGTAATGGCTTGAAGACAGAATTAATGGGATAAGAGATTGATATGGAGCAATAAATGTCAGGGTCAAGCTTGGTGGCATCAAACTGCAAATGACATGAGGGAGAGGTGGCATGAATGATAATTCATCCCCAAACTCACATTGACAGAGTGCAGAGGGGGAGCGTTCTCATTTTTTCCAGCATATATTGACACACAGTGGAGGCCTATAGGCTTTACCAGAGATTTGTAACTCATGGCATTCCAGATGTTGTTGAACACCACCTCCCACTAGCCTCTGACAGCATTTATTGATTTAGGAAAAGCTATAAACCACTATAGACAGCATCTTAAAAAGCAGAGACATCACCTTGCCAACAAAGGTCTGTATAGTTAAAGCTATGGTTTTCCCAGTAGTGATGTATGGAAGTGAGAGCTGGACCATAAAGAAGGCTGATCGCCGAAGAATTGATGCTTTTGAATTATGGTGTTGGAGGAGACTCTTGAAAGTCCATGGACTGCAAGAAGATCAAACCTGTCCATTCTTAAGGAAATCAGCCCTGAGTGCTCACTGGAAGGACAGATCCTGAAGCTGAGGCTCCAATACTTTGGCCACCTCATGAGAAGAGAAGACTCCCTGGAAAAGACCCTGATGGTGGGAAAGATTGAGGGCACAAGGAGAAGGGGACGACAGAGGACAAGATGGTTGGACAGTGTTCTCGAAGCTACCTGCATGAGTTTGACCAATCTGCAGGAGGCAGTGGAAGACAGGAGTGCCTGGCGTGCTCTGGTCCATGGGATCACGAAGAGTCGGACACGACTAAATGACTAAACAACAACAACATAAACCACTTAATATAAAAAAAACCTCTAAGTAGTGTACAAAAACTACTACAAAGTAGTTATCAACAACACAGACATCAAATCAGCTAAATTAAAAAAAAAAGTATATATGCTGTCTCTGAAATAAACAATTTTTAAAAGAGGCATCTAAAACAGGCAAGGGTGCCTGGCCCATGTTGATACTGACACATTAAAATATTGACCCCCTCGGGTTGATGGAGCACACATAAAGTACAAGTTCCACAGATCTAAGTGGTCGAATAGGCATGTAGGGGACAAGGTGATAGTTCAAGTAAACTAATCCCAAGATGTTAAGGGTTTTAGATATTAACTATAAAACCTTGAACCTGGTCTGGTAGCAAATCAGCAGCCCCTGCAATTCTTTGAGCAAAGTTGTAATACGCTGATAGGATCTCATTCCTGTCAACACTTGTGCTGCAGCATTTTGAACTAACTGTTGTTTCTAGACCAACGGTAAGAGAAGCTCCACGCAAGAGTAACCTTGCAATAATCCAGGATTGGTCACCATTGCCTGGCCTATTGTGCTAAAGCTATCCCTGTCTAGGAATGGTTGCAGCTGTCACACTTGCTAAAGCTGATAAAAGGCACTAGTAAAATAATGGCCAGGAGTTGTATGGCCAGGAATGAGCATCAAGTCTTTCAATTTTGTTTCCCCTCAACTTCTCATTTGTCTAATCTTAAATTCAGTCCTCCACATTTCCACATAAATTTGAGGGTTTTAAATTTTTTTTAATGAAGATTCATCAGCATTTTAGTGCTCATGTCTTCTAATAAACACATTTTTGAAAAGCAATCTTGCCTAATGTAATGCATTTTTAAAAGTTGCCTTCACTAATATATGCATTATTATGCACCCTCTACCCTAGTATATGCATTTTGTACACATTATTTGCCTGGAGAACTGCACTGAAAAATCTGGAAAAGTGCAGATTTCGAAATATGCCTGTGTATTGTTTGTGTATTGTTTCAAAAAGTGCAAATGAGGTAGGTTTGCCTTTAGATGTGAACAGAAGTGATTTTCTCCTTCATCTCTAATATTCTGTAGGGACACAGGTTCCCCACTCCTAGGCTATACATTTAACCACTTCACAACAATCAGTATGAACTAAGCTGAAGAAACTGGCAGAAGTTTGTTGTTTGTACTTAGGGCTCATCCACACATCCGCTTTCCCCAGGGGAAAACCCAATCTTTACCGCTAAATTGGAGCAAATGTCGATCTGGATTGACATTTTTTTCTGATTTAGCACTAAAGAGCAGGTTTTCTGGGGGAAAGCAGCAGGACAAAGGTACAACTGCTTGGAACCATACCTGGAAAGCACGGGGCAAGCAGAAAACCACTCAGACCCATGATTTTTAGGCATGGGGCAAGCAAAAGTTTGGACAAGCCCCATGTCTGGGTTAAAGGTGCATCTGCTTTAAAGAGACAACAAATTTGGTCCAAGACTCATTTGACCCAGGGTGGGGTGAGGGGGTTGATGTTAGGCGGCACCCTGAGTGATTAAAAGACACTTAGAATGGAAACTGACAGGTTTAAGGGTTTTCTTGTGCAACCAGAAGCTTCTTCAAACATAGTTTTTTTCCATGTGACTCACTTTTTCCATTTCTCCCATGGTGTGTCTGTCTGTTGACCCTGATGCCCCTTTCACCCCTTTCACCTCCTGCATCAACCTCCTGCATCAACCACCTACTTTCAGCAGCCAGAAAACATCATAACCAGACACTGGAGAGACCTGTCAGGAGTAAGCATGGCCCAATGGTACCAAATAGTATGGGAAACAGCCTCACTAGAAAAATGAACCAATAAACTGAAACTGACACGGGGACAAATAGAAGAAGATGCCCCTCACCTCAGTATGGCTCCCCTTTATCACATACACAGCCCAAGAAGACAATGACAAAAATCCACCAATAGCATACAAATCAATATGGCTAACCTGATCGAAAACACCCACCCACCCCATTCACACATGAAAACAAAGACCACCACAGCAAACCACAAATGAACAGCCATACCCTAGGCCAACCCCAACCTCTCTCACCACCAAAGAAACCACAAGTTAATAGCAGAGAACCTGCACAAGCGATGCTGACACAAAACCCCACATATATGAAGTAAAATAGAAACATCGCCACCTGACCCCACCCCCACTCACCTTCCCCCCCCCCCACCTCTTCCCCACTTTTATTCCTAATGTCTCAACAAATGAAACAGATCTGTAAAAAATGTTACTGGGGGGAAAAGAGAGAGACATTGCACATACTTTTGTAAACCAAGAAAATCTTTAATAAAAATACATTAAAAAAAAACCCAGACCTTCCTTTGCATACTGCTTTCTACATGAATCTCTCTTGAGCATGCAAATTCTCTTACGACATGGTTACTCAGACGCAAGACTCACTGCGTTCCGTGTCGCTTACTCAAAAGAAGTTGGCGCACACAATTTTGCAGTTTGGACCTGCTCTATTTAAAAACTAACAAAACAGTAAAGCAAAAAGATGTCTCGGTGTTAAAGAACTTAGAATACCTTTTCAAAAGTTTGACCAAAATAATCTATACCCAATGCAGTTGTAATCTGATACAGTGGTACCTCAGGTTACATACGCTTCAGGTTACAGCCTCCGCTAATCCAGAAATAGTGCTTCAGGTTAAGAACTTTGCTTCAGGATGAGAACAGAAATCGTGCTCTGGCGTCGCAGCAGCAGCAGGAGGCCCCATTAGCTAAAGTGGTGCTTCAGGTTAAGAACAGTTTCAGGTTAAGTACGGACCTCCGGAAAGAATTAAGTACTTAACCCGAGGTACCACTGTATATGCTTCCCTGATAGCTAGTTCCACTAAAATCAGTAGAGTTGACCATTGAGTATTTATTACCTAATTTTCCATGCTACTCTGTAACCCAGAGATTGGGAATCTGAGGGTATCCAGGTGTTTTTTTGGACTCCAACTCCCATCATTCCTGACCTGGGCCAATGGCAGTTGGAATCAAAAATCACCCAGAGAGCCACAAGTTTCCCAACCTTAAACAGCTAATGCTCTCATACACATACTCAATAGAACATGTCCCAGCCATGTACATTTTAGATGCTGTCAAGTAGTATTACAGTTCCTTTTTCTCTGAAATTTGGTGAGTTGCCAGCTCTTATTTTTTTACTATTTTTACCCCCACGTGCTCACAGGCTGACAAGGACTAGACTTTTTCCCTTTGCTGGAAGGTTTTTATAGTGCTACCAGCAATATGTCATAACAACTCTTTGACATAGTCTGAATTTTCTTCAGTATCACCTGGGCCTTTTAAGCATTTTATGAATAAACCATTGACTGTGGATCTTTTTACAACGCCTCTTTTTGATGACGCATTTCCTCTTTTTTTGATGATGTACGCAAAAAGTCTCAGCACTACAGGTACCTATGAAAATGATGCCTCTTTCGTCATTTTTAACCTAATGACCCCGGATTCTTGCATAAAACTTAAGCAATTGTATATTTGCGTGGACAGGCGGAGTCCCCAGATCCCGAGCGGTCCCCCCCGTCATGTGGAATAACGACTCTAGACAACGTGCTATGGGATTAAATTGGCCACAACTTTATTAAATTTCAAATGTGGGTAGACCTTGGCTCAGGCATTGGGCGTTCTCCCTCCCCAGTCCCCAGCCGGGGACCTAGGGAGCTTCAGGGTTATCCAGTGTGTGGGGGGGGGATGGGCTGGCCCTGGAGAACATACGTTCAAGCAGAGATAGCCGCCCCCGTTACGCCGCCGCCGCAGGGGAGAGCAATGACGACCTTTCGGCGTACGGTCAAAGCCTCCCTTCAGAAACCCCTTTAACGGGGAACCCTGGTATCGCCGCCACAAAGAGGAAGATGGACTAAAGGATTCTGCCCAAGGCCTGATACCGCCAAAGTTGTGACGTTTTGCTACGGGAAAGGCGAAACCTGCCAATGCAGGAAAATTCCTTTCCGGCCCTTTAACAGCGACCTTATCGTAGCAGCGCCCGCATACCTGTGGAGAAAAGTTAACCTGCAAAACCTACGAAGAAAAGTTCACCTGCAAAAGAAGACATTAACTGAGGGTGGGTAGGGTGGGAGAAGCTGTGGAGCCAAGTGAGGATTCCCAGGTAAGATCCTCCCTCTATTGTGTGGGCAGGTAATCCCTCCCCCTACCTGGCCTGGTCTCCTTGGCAACGCTTCCCCCAGGTGGGATTGGACAACTCACTGAGGTAGGCATGGACCTCCAGGTATCCCACCTGAGGGAAGGCAAAGCCAAGCCTATGCTGATGGGGCCACTCCAGATCTAGGGCTGCGCGCGTCCACTCAAAGGGCGCCCCCCGTTTTAAGCGGGGAGCGGTCATTCTTAAGCAGTTTGTTGTGAGGAAAGCACAACTGAGGAAAGCTGGGAAGAATTTAACTGCTGATTAATTTGTGCAAGGCTCAACTTTGGCATAAACCGTGTGTTAAATATCTGCCTTTAACTCCACCCATTAAAACAAACCCTTCAGCATTCAGTAACCAAGAGCTAATGAAAATATTTAAGTTGTAAAGTTTGCCAAGAAGGACTGGTGTTTTGCTAACGTTCGCCAACTGAACAAATCATTAGAATTTGACTGGATACATACTCTAAAGCCAGCAACCTTCCCCAACCTGTTGCCCTCCAGATGTTCTGAACTATAACTCCCCGTGCTAGCTAGGGCCAATGGGAGTTGCAGTCTTAAAACATTTGGCAGGCAGCAGGGTGGGGAAGGTTAATTTCATCATCTAGGCATTTGGGCAGTGATTAGATCTTTAAAATTATGCTCTTCTAGGAAACTAAGGTCAGCCTACGTGGCCCCCAATTCTATTTTATCCTCACAACGACCTTGTAAGGTAGGGAAGCCTGACACAGACTGCTCCAGACTATCCACAAGCTTAATGACTGAGTGAGGACCATCTCCCTGGCTTCATACCAACTACAGTGGTACCTCGGGTTACATACACTTCAGGTTACAGCCTCCGCTAACCCAGAAATAGTGCTTCAGGTTAAGAACTTTGCTTCAGGATGAGAACAGAAATCGTGCTCCGGCGGCGGGGCAGCAGCAGGAGCCCCCATTAGCTAAAATGGTGCTTCAGGTTAAGAACAGTTTCAGGTTAAGTACGGACCCGTCTTTCGGTCCCAGCTCCTGCCCACCTAGCAGTTCGAAAGCACCCCTAAGTGCAAGTAAATAAATAGGTACCGCTTTATAGCGGGAAGGTAAACGGCGTTTCTGTGTGCTGCGCTAGTACTGGCTCGCCAGAGCTGCTTCGTCACGCTGGCCACGTGACCCGGAAGTGTCTTCGGACAGCGCTGGCTCCCGGCCTCTTAAATGAGATGGGCACACAACCCTAGAGTCGGACACGACTGGCCCGTACGGGCAGGGGTACCTTTACCTTTACCTTTACCACTGTACTAGACCGCTGTTTCATGAGAAATAAAACCTCTCTTTCATTCACAAAAAGGAAATGTTCCATGATACAATCTGTCCAAGAAGTTACTCAGTTATTAAAATCCATAATATTTACATTGATTATAAAGGTGACTGGACTGTGATTGCACTATTTGCATGATATCACTGTACAGAGATAATTACTAAAATGGAGAGACAGATTACTGCGAGGTATAAACATACTGAACTGCAGCTATTTATCAACTTTGCTGTAATTTTATAGATGCAATATCTAGTATCTAGTATCCTGGAAGAATGAACATACCTCCTTCTGCTGAACATATACAGTGGTACCTTGGTTTTCGAACGTCTCCATTGATGAACATTTTGGTTTTCAAATGCCGTAAACCTGGAAGTAAATGCTTTGGTTTCGAACACGACTCGGAAGTCGAATATGCCACGGGGCTTCCACTGAGTGCAAGATCCTGAGGCCTCCCTGTCAGCTATTGAGCTTCCAGTTTTTGAACGTTTCAGAACTCGAACGGTCTTCCGGAACGGATTATGTTCGAAAACTGAGGTACCACTGTACAATAAAGGTAAAAGGTAAAGGGACCCCTGGCCATTAGGTCCAGTTGTGACCGATTCTGGGGTTGCGTGCTCATCTCGCTCTATAGGCTGAGGGAGCCGGCGTTTGTCCGCAGACAGCTTCCAGGTCATGTGGCCAGCATGACTAAGCCGCTTCTGGCGAACCAGAGCAGCACACGGAAATGCCGTTTACCTTCCCGCTGGAGCAGTACCTATTTATCTACTTGCACTTTGACATGCTTTCGAACTGCTAGGTTGGCAGGAGCAGGGACCGAGCAACGGGAGCTCACCCCGTTGTGGGGATTTGAACCGCCGACCTTCTGATTGGCAAATCCTAGGCTCTGTCGTTTAACCCACAGCGCCACCCGCGTCCCCACTGCACAATAAGTTGCAGCTTAATTACTGTCAGTTTGAATTACGTAGAAAGAACCTCTAACAGAAAACTCTTACTTGAAAATCTGACAGATTGCAGCTTACAAGCTAAAAGCTCTGTTCAGGGGGAATGAGCCATTTTGAAATCCTCTGGAAATTGGCATTTGGTGCAGGGGTATTGATAGAAATGCAAAAGGTTCAAAGCATAGGCCAGTTAAAAGTGCACATGCTAATTTATATGTATAGATGCATATTTATTTTTTTGCAAATTTCAGATGAGGAAAACCAGCTCTGGCTATCAGGACTTACTCTGAGCTGTGGGGGCAACAATAGGATTTTCTGGTCCCAGTACAATGAATGTGGTGAATAGGCCACATTCTGGATTAGGTGTTTCTGAGTCATCTTCAAAGGTAGCCCCACATAGAGTGCATTGCAGTAGTCCAAGCAGGAGATAACCAGAGCATTTACCACTCTGGCAAGACTGTGCAGGGGCAGGCAGGGTCTCAGCTGGCATACCAGATGGAGCTGGTAGACAGCTGCCCTGGACACAGAATTGACCTGTGCCTCCATGGACAACTGTGAGTCTAAAATGACTCCCAGACTGTGCATTTGGTCCTTTAGGTGCACATTCACCCCATTCAGCACAAATGATCTGGGGTTTAGACCCCCCCCCCATCTAGCCCCTAACACCCTAAAGATCACAAATGCAAAGGGAACTTCAGAAATTTAATTCTGCAGGAAGATGCTGCTACTTTACTTCGTCAGCCCATTGTGTCCTTACTATCTGCAGCACTGCATTCTCTTGAAAAAGGCAGTGATAGATTTAGTTACTGAAGAAATTCAGGCACCGGTTACACTATCAAACATTTCTTCCTGAAGTTATTGCATGAGCTTAAGCCCTGGAGGAAATTCTGGGTTTGTATCTGAAACAGAAATAAATTATCTCTACTTGCTACTACCCAGACAAACGATGAAATCAGAAAGTGCAAGCCAAAATGGTCTCAGGTCTTATATTTGTGCTCTGGGCAGCATAATACATTGCCCAAAGCAATGATGGGGGTGGAGACGCTCCTTCAGGTATACTGGGCCAAGGCCGTTTATGGCTTTAAAGGTCAGCACCAACACTTTGAATTGTGCTTGGAAACGTACTGGGAGCCAATGTAGGTCTTTCTATGACTCCCTATAGCAGAATTAGGTAGCAAAACGGACTGTACCACTTCAGATTGTAGGTGTGGGCTTTAGAATTTTGATTCTCCCCTAGCAACTGATCATGCCTCCCCGGAAACTTCACCTCCCCTTGTGCTTTGTAAACTTGCTTTAGAGATGCCATCCAGTCCATTTGTCATCATAGGTTTTGGACCTGCCTTATCTTGCGCTATGCTGCTATAAGCCGTCAGTAAAACAATCTCCTCTGCCCGTGTGCCTTGAGTGAGAGAAATTTCCATTCCTCTTTTTGCTATCGTATCTCACATTACAGCACTTACTACAGCTTCTTAATTTAAATTACCCTTCATGACTAGGCATTTCTCAAACACTATCCCTGATTTACAACTTGGCATTCGAATTATATTGCACTGGCAAATGATAATTTCTAAAAAAGCAAAGTGTGGACTTTGTTCTGAAATGGTTATGGGCCCATTCCTGGAATTGGTTTACAAGAAGCAAAGTTATAAACGTTTGCTCTTTAAAAAAAAGTTATTAAAATATTACTAGGTAGAGTTTACTCTAGACAGTCTTTGCCACTATGGAAGTAAAAGCCCTGCCTATAAAATGCTTTATTCCGGGCAAGTTTTTTTGCACATTCGGAGGGATGAAAACAATTCCTGCATCGCCTTGCCCTCACTCTGACTTAGCTTAATTGGTCCTCAATGATATTGACACTGAGACTTCCCTCCCACCACACACACACTGTAAACTGCTCTAGAAATATTTATTGAAGGGAGGTATGAAAATCTGTAAAATAAGTTCGGTCCCAGCTCCTGCCAACCTAGCAGTTCAAAAGCACGTCAAAGTGCAAGTAGATAAATAGGTACCACTCCGGCGGGAAGGTAAACGGCGTTTCCGTGTGCTGCTCTGGTTTGCCAGTAGCGGCTTAATCATGCTGGCCACATGACCCGGAAGCTGTACGCCGGCTCCCTCGGCCAGTAAAGCGAGATGAGCACTGCAACCCCAGAGTCGGCCATGACTGGACCTAATGGTCAGGGTTCCCTTTACCTTTACGTTTATGTAATGTTACTGATGACAGCAAAAAGAAATCAGGGTGAAGTAACAAAACAAAAAAAATGGAGATGAAGTGATAGTCAGTAAATCACCCCAGTTAAATAAGCTGCAAAGAAGGTCTGAAGTTGGAAATGTAGGTCTGGGGAAAGAGTTTGGACCCCACAAGAGTATGATCTTCAGGTGAACATTCAGCACAATACCTAACTGATGCTCCAGAGCCAACTGTGGGGCAGGTTTGGGGTTTTGGAGATAAGGCAGGGTTACTTTAGCTGGTACCTGGATCCCTTCAGGAGAAGGCTAGACCTCCTTGAACAGGCACCCCCAACCTGTGGCCCTCCAGATGTTTTGGCCTACAACTCCCATCATCCCTAGCTAACAGGACCAGTGGTCAGGGATGATGGGAATTGTAGTCCAAAACATCTGGAGGGCCGAAGGTTGGGGATGCCTGTCCTAGAAGTTGATGCTGGCTGTTCTCCACTAGCCTTCCTGCAAAGTGATGCTCAGCTGATAAAACCACACTTTCCATAGTAGGAGTTCCCACAAAATCACTCCTCTTGCTTTGACTCTTTTTTCCCTTAACCATACCGAATACCCAGAAGGCGACTCATTCCCATCTGTGGATTACTTTCCTGCAAATGCACTGGTGTCATCAATCTCTCTCAAAGTACTTTCCTAGCCTGGTACATGATTCCGACCATTTGAATCTTTGATGGTTAGTGGCTGCTGGAATTGTGTCGCACCCATCAGCCAGAAGGGGGGCGGATGGAGGGCATGCAAAGTTTTGAGACTGGAGCAGATTGGAGAAGTTTAAGAGGGCTTTGGCTGGCAAAAATAAACTTCTGGGACATGCAATACTGTTCTGAGAATTGTGCTTCTTTCACACTAGTCTACTTCCTTGGTGCCACAGCACTGCTTAGTGGGAAGTGGGATAAAACTGTGACACCACAGAGCACTAAACATAATACAGTGGTACCTTGGGTTACAGATGCTTCAGGTTACAGACGCTTCAGGTTACAGCCTCCGCTAACCCAGAAATAGTGCTTCAGGTTAAGAACTTTGCTTCAGGGTGAGAACAGAAATTGTGCTCCGGCGGCAGCGGGAGGCCCCATTAGCTGAAGTGGTACCTCAGGTTAAGAACAGTTTCAGGTTAAGAACGGACCTCCAGAACGAATTAAATTCTTAACCCGAGGTACCACTGTACTATGCTCTGTGGCATCACAGAAGAATGGTATCAATCCAGCATATCAAAGAAGACCAAAGACCCATCTAGTTAAGAACATACAAAGATCCTGGCCTATCTAGTTCAGCATCTTCTTCCATACCCTCCAGCACGTCGAGGCAAAAAACACAGGATGCACGTCTTCCAGGGCCACTTTCATGTGCAAGATTGTGGCCCCAAAAGACATGCTTTTCCCATGAGCATGGTGCTCAAATGTGTGCATTTTGGGGCACGACAAAAGAGTGCTGTCCCCCCAAAAGCACTATTTTTTGAGGTGAGATCATGGTGCTGTGCTCTCGTGTGAGAAAATGGGATGTCTTGGTTTTATTGGGATAGTTGAGGGGGTTATCGTTCTCTCAGTGGCCAACCAGTTTCCTATGAGGGGCCTAGACATGAGCACAACAGCACTCTCTCAGCAGCTGGCATTCAGGGGCATATTATCTCCAATGATGGAGGCAGAACATAGCCATCATGGATAGTAGGCTTATCCAGTGGCTGACACACATTTTTGTGGCCCTGAAGCTTGAACAGTTATGGGGGCCCCTTCACAACCAGCAATGAGATCTGGGGAACCACTGTTATCTTCTTCAATGGGGTTGTTCCACGACAGATTACCACATTTTAAACAACAAAAAACTACATCTCAGATTTTGGTTAAAATTCTTGTACAGTGGTACCTCGGGTTACATATGCTTCAGGTTACATACGCTTCAGGTTACAGACTCCGTTAAGCCAGAAATATTGCTTCAGGTTAAGAACTTTGCTTCAGGATGAGAACAGAAATTGTGCTCTGGCGGCGCGGCAGCAGCAAGAGGCCCCATTAGCTAAAGTGGTGCTTCAGGTTAAGAACAGTTTCAGGTTAAGAACGGACCTCCGGAACGATTTAAGTACTTAACCCGAGGTACTACTGTACTGGATTATCCCACATGTCAAAGTCACTGGTGTGAATAAAAATTTCCTATGCCTTATAGTTTTTGGGTTGTGCGACTCAAACGGAGTCTCCTAGACCCCAAATTTTTGAGCAATAAAGTCACTTCTGGGGCCCCTCTGGGACTAGGGTCCTGAAGCTTAAACTTTATTAGTTTCATGGTAGATCCGCTTTATCCTCCAATAATTTGTTTAATTTTGTCTATTTCTCTTTTAAAGTCACAAACGTTTGTTAAAAGGTTTGTTTACTTTTGTAGATAGTATCAAAGTCATGGCAAAATGAACCTGATGTATGGATTTTCATCTCTTTCTGCAGATCAAGCAGAGCCTTTCTGAAGAATGGCAAGTTCAAAGCAAGTCTAAAATAAAAATAAAAATCCACCAGCCTTGTTCACTTAAGAAGCTTTTGTTGTTTGTGGCCATTTGTCTTTTCTGGAGATCTATCTGTTAAGTGTTCCTGACCCTGGAGAAGGTATTTCATCAAATGTGTTAAGTAGAGCAATCCGCTTAGCAGCAGCAGAACATTTTGTGAGAGCTTTAAAATGGGTTACATAAATTTATTTGTAGTTCTAAGTGCAAACTTCTCTTCTGATCACCAGAAAAGATACTGCAGGTTTTTTGTTACAAGGCTGATTTGCAATTTCAGCAGATAATCACCTGACCCGATTTGGGAGTTCAACTTTGAGGATACGCATGCTGAAACACTGACGTCTGTGCTTTCCAAAGTAAAGTTTTTGGTTTTTTTTAAAGTACATTGATTTTCATCTGGTGCACTGCTGCAACTAAACTTTATTTTCAGTTTAAAAAAAAGGAGCAGCAAGTTTCAGAACATGCTCCAGGGTCCTTTGCAGCACTAGCACTGCTTTGACTTCCAGCAGTGGGGTTTTGTAGGCAGTTCCTGCATGCACTGATCATGCTCAGACTGTAAAGGTAAAGGGACCCCTGACCATTAGGTCCAGTCGTGGCCGACTCTGGGGTTGCGGCGCTCATCTTGCTTTATTGGCCGAGGGAGCCGGCGTATAGCTTCCGGGTCATGTGGCCAGCATGACTAAGCCGCTTCTGGCAAACCAGAGCAGCGCACGGAAACCCCATTTACCTTCCCGCCAGAGCGGTGCCTATTTATCTACTTGCACTTTGATGTGCTTTCGAACTGCTAGGTTGGCAGGAGCAGGGACCGAGCAATGGGAGCTCACCCCTTCGCAGGGATTCGAACCGCTGACCTTCTGATCGGCAAGTCCTAGGCTCTGTGGTTTAACCTACAGCGCCACCCGCATCCCACTCAGACTGTAGTTCCCTCTAATAATGAACTTGGGTGTCGAGGGTCAACTGAAATAGAGTCAAAGTGGGGCCAACTGAGAAACTAGAGGGAAGCTATCCGCAGACTCAGGGTAACTTTGAGGTTTTCAAAGCTATGAAAACACTTTAAAAACAAAAACAAAATCCCAAACCCTAATAGGGCATCAAACTGAAGAAAAACCCAGCCCAAATGAGTCACAGAATGCCAAGTACTAGTTGGAAAACTGTGGTGTGTGGGTTTGTATGGAAGGATGGAAGGACTGGCCAGAACCTTGAACCTTGAACTATTAAACAGGGAGGACACATTTCAGCATTGTACCACAGGTCCCATTTGTTATCCTGAAGATAAAAGAAATGTCAGTGGAGGAAGGGCAAAAAGAAAAGATTACACCCAACAGGAAGACACAATCGGCACTGGAATGTGTAACATCCGTAGGTACAGCTAGGCCAGAAGGGATGAGAAGATGACCCACACTTGTATCAAGCAGGTAATTTCAGCAGGAGTGGAATGGTTCTCCTCTTTTGCATCTAAACAATGTCTGAACTTTACACTGCAGCCGGCCCTACCATTAGCAGGAGTGCAGCAGCCACCTTAGGCAGCAGATGTTGAAAGGTTGAGAGTGGGTAGAGCTGTGTGAGCTGCATGCTGTGCGCTGCACACACACACCCAAACTAGCATGCTGTCCTCGGGTGCAGTGAAAGTCTGTTTCATGGATGGGAAGTGGGGGCCACCATCTTCTCCTTTGCCTCAGGCAGCAAAATGTCTTGGGCTGGCCCTTATCTAGCCAGAGTCCTAAATAAATGATGCTGAAAACAGGTGCATGACCCAAGAGACCCACGGTTGGAAGTTTATCAATATGTATTGTCTATTTTAGCTTTTATACCCCACCTTTCCTGTCAGTGAGCTCAAGATTGCATTCGTGGCTCTCCCCCTCTTCATGCTATCCTTGAAACAGCCCTGTGAGGTAGGTTGGGCTGAAAGATAATGTCTGGCCCAAGGTCACCCAATGAGTTTCTTGGCTGACTGGGAATTTGAACCTTGGTCTTCCAGGTCTTAGACCAACACCCTAACCATTGCACCGCACTGCACCTCATTTAGAACAGCAACATTAAAGCAGCCAGTGAGGGCTCCCATCATGACTGAAGCAATGGCACCAGGGAAAGGGAGAATTTCCCTGCAGTTTTCCCAATCAAAACCACCCACTTAATGCAGCTGTTTATTAACTCTGCTTTGGGAAGAGGGAGGGAAGAGGTCAAAGTCAGGTGGAATGCAGGTACCTGTTATGAGTTGCAGGGTCAGACTCCTTATAATTTATGGAGTTACAAAAAGGTAGAAATTGTGGGTGGCCAATAACACCATAAGACCAATGCAACACCTGGGATTTTCAATGAGGAATAACAGATGAAGCAAAAGGGTTAAACATGCACAGAGCTCTCCCCACCCCCATTGGCTGTTTAAAAAGAGAGAGATCCAAACAGAGATCTCTTGCATCACATGTTTTGACCTTAAGATCCAACCCCGGAAGAGAGATTATACCATGTTACTACTTGCATTAAGTACATCCTGATGATGTAAGCTCAGTTTAAATGGGGAACTTTCAACAGAATGTAATAGCCACATTGTGGTGGTGGGGAGATTAAGAGACACATTAAAACGAAGGCATGCGAATAAAAATAACTTGGGCTGCAATCCTATACGTGCTTACCTGGGAGTAATTCTCAACGGGTTCAGTGCCGGTTGCATTTGTATATATCTCAGTACAATGCACAGGACAGGATTCTGCCCAGAAATCTTTTTTTAAAAACTTTTTTTCAATGTGTTGAAATAATAATAATTATTATTATTTCCCACCCTTCACCATAAGATCCTAGGGGATGGTTTCAGCAATTTATAAATACAATATTAAAATCGGTTTAAAACATGATAATACTAGATAACATGGTATCCCTTTGCATATTGTCTCAGATAAGCAAACTAATTTGGAATAATAGGGGATCCTCTCAAGTTTTGCAGGTTCCAGTGCCACGAGCAGTGAGTGGGCTAATTGCCATAGGAGTGACGAGAGTAATGTCAGATTATATGTCATATGTAATCACATGTAGTAGCTTCCAAACACATCATGCACATTTTAACATACACAGTTTTCCTTCATACTTTGACAGGTGTTGGCAATAAAATGCCACTGGCTTGATTTCAGGAACCCCCCCCCCATTTTATTTCATGAATAAAAACCCTCAAATAATTAAGCAGTATATCCTTTCCCATTGATATCATGCTAAAGAGACACTGGTGAACTAACTGCCAATTCCCACATGCCAGAAAATGAGTCTTAGAGCTATTTCAGCATGCCGGTACATTTGACACATTTCAACAATTTCCTATATAAGTTTAATTTTAGCTGATTTAAGCTTTGCAAGTCATAACAGCTACGAACCTCCCACCCAGACAGTTCCTTCTTTTGGCTTTTGAAAGAAAAGAGCAAGCATGCCTCCCTACCATTATTGCGATTTTCCTGCAGGCTCTTGGATTGCATTTCGACTTCCTAGAGTTGAAAAAGAAATGATTTGAACTGGAAGTGAATTTTTAAAGCAGGCACCCTGAGCAAATGAAATCTCCAACCAAAAGATTGCTGGTCAAAAATAGAAGTGATCTGGAAGAGGAGAGGAAAGTTATATTGCTGTGATATGAGCCCTGCTAGTCTACAGCTGTTATACTAGCAGTCATTCATCATAATATTTAAATGAGAGAGGAGGGACGGGCATTTGACTGTTTAGGTCCCTCCCAGATCTTACATAGAGCAAACTCAAACCAATGCCAAAAAGTGAGTAGAAATCAATCTGAGCAAATCAAAGCTGCAGTTTTCAGAACAGAGCCACAAATAGACGACACGATCCTATATTTCTGTTCAGGGATCCATCCTACTGAGCGGCAGCCACAGTGGGCTAAATTAATCCACAGTTATTCATTTCCTCAAACCTTAATTAAGTTACATCTAGAATGAATTAGGGTGCTTATTGTTGGTCAGTTGATCTTTGCTTCTTAATTGTGAAGGTTTCTCTGCCAGGGCTACAGGTAATGAAAGAATGAAAACAGCAATTCTTTAAAACGCACAAAAACACACATACAGGTGCAGCAGTTCAATCAAAGCCACACATTTAATGGAAGATTAAAAACCATAATCCAGGCAAATTAGATCCAGTGTTGAAAATTTTCTAGGCAAACAGAAGAGGTCTTTGGCTGGCACCCAAATGTGAGGGTTTTGGCGAACTAAGTTGTACTCAGAGTAGACTCATTTAAATTACTCGGTGCTTTTTTCCCAAAAAAAATGTTTAGTACTCTCATTTTCCTACTCATATTGAAATACTGCCCCTCAATGAGGCCAAATTTATATTCACAAAATGTTTAGGGGTATGTGCACCCCTGCGTCCCCTCAGAAAAAAAGCACTGAAATTAATAGCCAACACTTTGCCTATTCATGCTTACTACAAAATCTCCTATAGAATTCAACAAGACATACTTCCAAGTAGCATGTCTAGCAGAAGGGGGCAGTGGGAATAAGATGGCAGATTGCAGTGGGAGGGGAGGCTCTTCCGAACACTCGCCCTGGATGAAAGATTTGTTGCAAAGCAGAAATGAACACAGTAGGGCTAAATTAGAAAATTTCCCCTAATATGCTTACTTATTTAATTATTGCATTTATACCCCACTTCCCCTCAAGAAAATGGTGTACGTAGGTCTCCCACTCACCATTTTATCCTCACAACAAACCTGTGAGGTACAGTGGTACCTCTAGTTACGAAGTTAATTCGTTTTGGAGGTCCGTTCTTAATCTGAAAGTGCTCTTAACCTGAGGTGAGCTTTTGTTAATGGGGCCTCCTGCTGCCGCTGCGCCGCCGACACACAATTTCCGTTCTTATCCTGGGGCAAAGTTCTCAACTCAAGGTAACTTTTCCAGGTTAGCGGAGTTTGTAACCTGAAGCGTTTGTAACCTGAGGAGTTTGTAACTCGAGGTACCACTGCACTGTAGGTTAGGCTGAGAGTGAGTGACTGGCTCAAGGTCACACTGTTAAGTTGTGGGTGAACATATCAGACGACACAGCGATTCTTCAAACAGCTCTTGTTTATTCAGAGGCCAGAACAGAACTGAACTGAAGGGCTCAGTCAGCCTGCTTATATAGAGCTCCAGTACCACGTTACTGTAACAACTTTCTAAAACTATCCAATCACTGAACGTCACTTTCGATCCTTCATTTGCATAACTATCTACAGTATCCCCCTGCTGGCCCAGGGTGAGAACTTCAGTACATAACACACACAGTGAGCTTCATTGCCAAGTGGGCATTTGAACTCTGGTCTCCCGGGGTCATAGTCCAACACTCTAACCACTGCACCACACTTTTACTTGTGGTAAGTCTTTATTTGGGATATCAGTGATTGTGACAGACTCCCACCCAAAAACATGACGACCATGCTTCTTGCTTGAAAGGAAGGATCTTTATTCCAGCTAATTAGCAATACAGGCTCAGCAGCAATCGCATGGGCTAGAAGCCAAGGTTCTGAGATACGTGAGCAAAGCAAGAAGTTCAGAGTCAAGAGGGAAATAGTGGAATGTCCCAACAGGTGATACGTCCCTCTAGCCAAGCTTTTAAGGACTCTCTCCCTCTACAGTCCTGCTGTGCTCATGCGTGCGTGTGGGGGGGTGGGGGTGTATTTCAGGGGTGCCCAATCTTTTTTCAAAGAGGGCCAGATTTGATGAAGTGAACATGCGTGAGGGCCGACCATTTTTTACGATTTTACCCCAAAGTTTTTTAGCTTTCTTTAGGATTGAAGTTTTGAGCTTTTTTTAGGATTTGACCCCAATAAATAAACTGCCACAGGAGCCAGATAAAACCAGCTGGGGGGTCGGATTAGGCCCCCAAAACGGACTTTGGACATGCCTGGTGTACCTGATCCCACCTACAAAGGTGGTCAGAGGCAGATTTAGGGCAGCGTGACCAGTTTCCCCTCACTGGTTGCCAAACCGAGGGGGGCAATGGAGGGCTTCACAACTATGACACAGTACATGCGCAGAACAGAAGGCGAGAGGTGGGAGTGCCAAATTTGGGGCTTGCGCAGGGTGCCTCTGAAATTTGGGAGATTGCCTCTTGCCTGGATCTCACGACAAGGCTGTCTCCTGCCCCTCTGCCTCAAACTCCAAAGCCACCCACTCCTGTTCAGCCAGCTCCTCTGTCTGATCAGAGTCACTCACCCTCTTTGGTGAGGCTCTGTGCTCCATAGTAGGGGCAGGGGAGGGACACAGAGGAAGGACCTCCCCCCTCCAGCTCTAGCACAAGCCTTCCAGCCCCCATGTCCTCCTCCTCCTCCTCCTCCTCCTCCTCCTCCTCCTCCTCTTCCATCTGTGACTCCCAAACCATGCCAAGTCTCTGAGCTTGGGTGCTCAACAATCCCAGGGAGTGGTGTCGCAGGAAACCCCCCCTCCAATCATTCAGTTTGTACAAACTCCACACACACACACACACCATACACTACACTTCTGTTATAAATTCATAGAAAATCAACCATACATCGGATCTGCACTGTTCCACTTTTATTTTACTCCATGAAGGAAGGACTACAAAATGGGGAAGGTTTGATACAGGCCAGCCACAATCCCTTGAGCATACCAGCACATACACAGGAGCCCTGCCCAGTTGCTATGCCAACCCTGATGGTCCTAGACAGAAGACCATCAAGGTCACAAAGGACTTGCATATGGGAGTGGATTCAACACGGACTGGAACAATGATCAGATCTTCCCTCTGGGGGCAGGAAACTGCCAACTCCCCTTTGTCTTCTGGAAATGACTCATGGGGAGTGGGAAGGGAGGAACCAGCCAGGTGACAAAATACTCAGGTTACCTCCACAACTCCTCCCTCAACCCCTCCTTTTTGTGATGTGTCAATGATGTAGTCATGATGCAGTTGTGATGTAGTTTTAGGGGTGTAGCTTGGGGGATTAGTAACTAATAAAAGTTGGGGTCTTCTTTTTTTCTGGGCTTCCATTTTGTTTCACCTGGTGGCAGGTGGGAGTCCTGTCGCGACAGTCTTCAATAAAGACCCAGTGGCGTAGCGTGGGGGGTGCAGGGGGGGCCGGCCGCACCGGGCGCAACATCTGGGGTTAGGGCAAATCCATTGGTTAGGGGGCGCAAATCCACGGGTTAAGGGGCGCAAATCCACGGGTTAGGGGGCGCAAATTACTTGCCTTGCCCCGGGTGCTGACAACCCACGCTACGCCGCTGTAAAGACCAAGCCTACTGGCTGCTGTTTTGCTCTGGTATTCCTGGCTGGTGTCCTTGTTTTTTTGTCCAAGGGAGCCCTTGGATTTCTCCGTTAACAGCGGAAAAATCAGCGCCGAGCCAGAGGGATAAATGATGCCAAAGAGAAGGAGACAAATATAGGTACTGTGCCTGTTTGAAGAAAGTAAACCTGACCATACTGAGCCGTTTATAGGATTGCATAATTTTATTCGGCTGCTCTGCGTAAATGGCACCACCCACCAACAATTCTGTGTTGGTACAGATTCTTCTTGTTTTGCTCAAGAAAATGACGTTGCCAAGGCATCCCTAAGCAGAGGTGTAACAATATGTTGCTTTTCTTTACCTTTAAAAGAGAAAAGGGAAACATGTACCGTTGCAGAGGTCTGAGAAGTGCTCATAACCGCGGAACAACAACAGAACACGCTGTGCCAAAACTGTTTAAATCAACTTCACACAGGGGCTGCTGTAACGCACTTTGGGTGGCCTTGATGCAGAAAAGCAGACTGGCTTCCTGTGCCTCTAACATTTGGGAAAGGAGGGTTCTTTTTTCTCTCCTGGGGATGTTAAGATTCTCCTCTCTGTCGAACTGCAAACGGCACAGGCAAAGTGTCTGTGCAGGGCTGGAGTACACACCGTGCATTTAAAACACATGACACCCCACCCCAAACCTGGGAACTGTAGTTTGCCCCCTCACAGAGCTACAATTCCAGGGGAAGACAAAATCCAGAGGGAATAAATTAGGAGCAGCTGCTGGGAAGGGTTGCCAGTACAGACCTGGCCATACTGGGGAGGTGGTGGCAGGGCAGTGGTGAGGTTGGCGTGGTTCGAGGGCACCATCAGGAGGCCTGCCTTGGTTCCCCTGGTGCGTCCAAACTGCCCTGACCTCACTGCCACATCCCTGCCCACTCTGCATGCCAGGACGTGGGGATGAAGCAGCTGCAAGGAGGCCAAGCTTGTGGCCACCAGCTGCTGCTGGTGGAGGGAACAAGCTCCTATTTCCCATGCATATATATTTTCTTAATTTTGTGCAGTGGTGTAGCATAGTTTGCTGGTGTCTGCGATGGGCACACGCTTATGTGCACTGGGGTTGTGTGCACTGGGGGTGGGCAGGGTATGGAGGGTGAAGGAGCCTGCTGCACCAGCTCATCCCTCACTCCCATCGGCGCTGGAGTGCCCCCCCCAGCCAAGCAGGGCTGTGCTGCGCTGCCTGCCCGTCTGTGCAGGGGGGAGCCCAACCGGCCAACACGGCCCTTGGTGGGCAAATCCCCCCAAAACCTGTGGATGGGGTGAGGAGGGCACAACAACCACGTGCCCTTCAACCCCAGCCTCGCAAAGCTCATTATTTCCTTCAAAGAATTCTGGGCACTGTAGTTCACCCATCGCAGATTAATTATACTCGGAGTCAAGAGTGGATTTCATGCTCTTTATTCAGCTCATAGTGGTGAGGAGGAATGGAAGCTCCCCCAGAATGTCTGCCTTATATACATTATTTACACAATGGGCCCCATGTGATTGGCTAATTCCGGGATTCTCCTGTAGGCCAATCAGGTTGCGGATACCCTTCCACCTGGAGCTGGATTGGGTGGCTCCTGTGGACCAATCAGACTGCTGCATTCTGGATCCTATTGTTCTAGGACCAATCAGACCGCTGCATTCTGAATCCTATTGTTCTAGGACCAATCAGACTGCTGCCTTTTGGATCCTATTCAACTCAGTACATAACAGCACAGGTACAATTCCCAGCACCTGCCCACAAATTAAAGTGCCCAGAAGAATGCACTTGGAATGTGCTTTAAAGGTGAAGTGTGTATGCAGCCTCACACAACTTTTTTTTCTTAATAAGAAGAAGACAGAATTGTGGAGGGCCACACAAACACAAGATAAATAGGTACCGCTCCGGAGGAGAAGGTAAACGGCGTTTCCGTGCGCTGCTCTGGTTTTGCCAGAAGTGGCTTAGTCATGCTGGCCACATGACCCGAAAAAACTGTCTGCGGACAAACGCCGGCTCCCTCGGCCAGTAAAGCGAGATGAGTGCTGCAACCCCAGAGTTGTCCGCGACTGGACTTAACTGTCAGGGGTCCTTTACCTTTATCTTTTTACACACTTGACACTGGAGGGCCAAATGGAGCATGGCACAAGAAGCCCCAAATTTAATAGTAGTCACACAGAGGCTGGGAGAATCAGATTTAGACTGCAGTCCTGGGAGGATAGAGGGACTCATTTCCCCCATGCTGTTTCCCTAAATATTTTTTTGGGGGAAGGCCCCACTGAAATTGACATTTGCTTCAACGGAGACACACAGCCTGGGAATGCCATTTTGGATACATATGACATCATTTTCAGGTAAAGTGCTGTTGCACTCATGTGGCCTCCTCCTTTGTTGTAGGATCCCCATAGCTGGGAACAGAATGCTGGGCCTTTGGTCTGATCCTGCAAGGTTCTTCTTATGTTCTTATACCAGGCATAGGCAAACTCCAGATGCTTTGGGACTACAACTCCCATCATCCCTAGCTAACAGGACCAATGGTCAGGGATGGTGGGATTGTAGTCCCAAAACATCTGGAGGGCTGAGTTTGCCTATGCCTGTCTTATACCCATCAATTTCCAACTCTGCAGTTGTTAAGATGCTACCAAGGCGAGGTACCAATCCTTGCAAGCAAATCTGAGCTGCAGTGTGGACAAGTTCCACAGAGAGTTGTTGCCTTCCATCTCAGAAGTGCAGCATGCTATTCGGTTGATTTGATCTTGGATGTCAGCCTGACATCTTCCTCTCCACAACCATGAATTGAAGCCAACTCTTTGTTCTTCACCTCACATGCAAATCCCCACTCTCTCATTTCAGGCTTATGAATATGCTACAGAAGAGCCTTTCTTTGGAACATCTTAGTGTCCCACACAAGTACTGACCTCCTTCCAGCTGGTCTTCACAATAATAAGTTGTTGTAACAAGCAATTAAGAGCCGTGCAGTGAATGCTAAGCCATTCTAGTAGGCTCTGAGAAAGGACACCAAGCAAATATGACCTCAAAGGACTGCTTTCTCCAAAAGAAGGACTGTGGGAAAGCAGTCGTCCCTCCTGCCATCTCATCTCTTTCTTTATTCTACAAGGCAGGTTTTATTATTGTGAAGTGCACCCTTGCAAAATGCTTTAGGGCCTTTCGAGCCAATAAAACCCCAGCAACTTTCTCTTAGCACTATGCTCATCTATTGCACATAATGAACCTGTAGCCAGTGTCCCACCCTATGCAAAGGAAGGCCAATAAATTCTTGTACCGAGGAGTTTGTGTGTCCGTGTGTGCTATATTTGCTGCAACAGTTTTGGATCATTTATAGGGATGAATTTTTGCTCTGCTGAATATCCAGGACCTGTATAGGTTCTGTTGCACCTATATGGGTCTTCAAGGAGTGGATTTCATGGCTGTTGGATGTTTTGCGGCTCCGCATCATGACTGGGTTGGGATTCAAACTCCAAGTCTTCCAAGTCCGAGTCCCACACTGTAACCACCATCCCATACCGGTCTGGTGATTTCACTAGACAGATGAGTTGTGAAGCTGGAGAAACAGTTAAATATGCCCTTGAGGAAATAATGTTTCAAGGAAACCAAAAATGCAAATAAAAGATGTGAGTGTGGGTATGGTGTTGTGTGTGTGTTAAAATAAAACTGTGATAATGGAAATTGTGGTTTTTGATGGGGGCAGGAGGTGAAGTGGTGCATTAATGCACATTGGGCTATTATCATCCTCTACCATAATTACATGTGACAAATATTGCTTCAGTGACCCACTAGTACTGCTTCTTCCCGTAGCAATAAAATGGTTTGGACAGTAATGGTCCAGAGATTCATGGGTTCTGCTATGTACAGTCCCTTAAATGGAAATTAATAATAATGAATATACACTATTCAGCTCCTCCAACAACTATACTGATGAAGGAAATAATAGGCTGGTGTGCATTTGTGCATTCAGTATGTTTTTTTATATATTATTAAATAAACAAACCTCACAAGTGAAATCAAATGACAGATACTTCCTTCACCACTCCCAAATGCCCAAGGTTAAAAGTCAACAGGGAAAGGGAGGAAGGTGGAGGAAAAAAAAAAAAAAGCCCAGCCAGTTCTGCTGGTTCTAAGACACTCCCACCAACTATGGTGATAATTCCATGACTTAGCAAAACATGAGAAGAAAGGCATAACTAAAATGCTACAACTGGAAAAAGGGTCACAATAAAACTAGTCTTAGATATCCTGGACTAAAAGGGTCCATTGCTGAAGGGTCCATTGACTAAAGGGGTCCATTGCTGGAGACCCCAGGAGGTGGGGCTCCTATTGTGCTCAGATCTTGTGGGCTTCCCATGGGGATCTGGTTGGAGACTGTGGGAACAGAATGTTGGACTAAATCCAGCAGCTGGCCTGATCCAGCAGCCAGACTCTTCCCATGACTTCCCCTTCTGGTTCTTTAAATATTTACTACTTCTGCTTAATTATTATCTTATTTTTATAATCTTACACCTTAATACTCTTATTTTCTTATCAGTTTTATACCAAATTTTCCTTCATGATTACATCTTTCAGTCAATTTCATTCCATGTTGTCCTTACTTAACCTTTGGTCTTATTTTCTTACTTGTAAGTGTTTAATCAAACCCTGCTAGTGAGTCCATATCTTTACAGTATTTCTGTAAATACAACATAAAAGGTTCCCAGTCTTTTAAAAATTCTTCATTATCATTGTCTCTCGTTCTTTCCATCAGTTTCGTCATTTCTGCATATTCCATAAGCTTGACTTGCCATTCTTCTGTCGTTGGTTTCTTGTCGTCCTTCCATTTTTGAGCTAGTAGTATCTGAGCTGCCGTTGTAGCATACATGAACAACTACTTCCACTATTTTGGTAGTTCCTGTTCTATTATACCCAACAGAAAAGCTTCTGGTTTTTTAACAAAGGTTATTTTAAACATCTTCTTCAGTTCATTATATATAATTTCCCAATAACTTTTAATTACAGTTCCACCACATGTGATAAAATGTGCCTTCTTTCTCGTTACACTTCCAGCACTTACTAGCACTTGTTCTATACATTTTTGCCAGTTTGACAGGAGTTAAATACCACTGGCACATCATTTTCATATAATTCTCTTTTAAAGTTGATCTTCTTAAATTATTGTGTTCAGATGTAGCGGCGCTAATACAAGTGTGTGTGTGGGGGGGCACTGCTTGCATTGTGAGTACAAATAGGGAACGAATTCTATTCAGTTCACATTTCAAGGTGATGCTACCTCATTCTGACTTCCTGAAAGAGCAGGAAGCAACTGAAACCTAGCTAGCTCTTGAAATTTGCACTTTCCCGAATTTTGCAATGCAACTTTCCAGCCAAATAATGTGTGCAAATACTGCATAAACCACTGTATTTTTCGCTCTATAAGACGCACCAGACCATTTCCCCTTACTTTTTAGGAGGGAAAAAGTGAGTCTTATAGAGCAAAAAATACGGTAAGTGTGCCTTGAAATGCATATATTAATGTTTAATAAGTTATTGTATTTTAATATTCTCTTGGAAGCCGCCCAGAGTGGCTGGAGAAACCCAGCCAGATGGGCGGGGTATAAATAAATAAATAAATAAATAAATAAACAAATAAATAAATAAATAATAGTGATAACATGCAAAAAAATGCACTGTTTTAGGGGGAATTGCTTGTAAAAATGTCTGTCTTTGGCAAAAATGCATGCAGGAATGTGTGTATTGCATTAGCAGTCATGGACTCTAAAATATGAATGAATTTTTATACGGACTTTTTGTTCAAACACCACATTCCCCCCCCGCCCCAAACCCCCTTGCATGTGGAAATGTGGAGAGCTGAGCTTAAAACTGGGGAAATGAGAAAATGAAACTGGTGGATTCATCCATCCCCAATGTGATGAGGCAAGAAGCAGTGATGCCCGTAAAAGGAACCCAAGCCCAAATGTGGATCCAAGCTGAGCTTGGGCTAGTGTGCTTTTTTTCCTGTCCCCTCCAGCCCTGTAAAAAGAGGGTCAAACCAGTTTCTTTTGGGAGTCAATAGCCCTGACCAAGTCTGTTAAGTATCTCCTTTTGTAATCTAAGTTTGGGACAATAAATATCTGGAGACACTTCAGGGAGGTAATAATAGCCAATCTGACGAAAGAGGGCAAGCGTTTGTTGCCAGCTCCCATGGCTTCTGAGGATGTCACCAAGGGTCACCTCTGTGAAAGAGCACAATAGGCTGTGGTCCTGGAACTGTGTGGCTTCCAGACTGTTACTGTTTTCACGTGGGATTCAATTACCTAGTGGCAAATCCAGGGGACACTGCCAAACTTGATTTGGTGCTTTTCTGCCACAAACCCACTTTCCTTTAAAAAAACACAACTAGACTGTTTGCAATAAGGAAAGTGACAAGGAAATGTAGGATAACAATTTCTGGATGTGAGGTCAGCTAAGCCCTCTTGCAAACAAATGAATGCTCAAATTAACAGCCACCCCGCTGTCTCACCTCGCTGCAAACTTTGTGCAGACAAATCAGGATAACCGCTCCGTAAACAAGCCATCTGGAAGCGACCCGAGTCTAAGAAAAGCATAGAGGCCCGGATTGCTCTCTGTGATGAATTTAGTGCTGTCAGGGCTGGCGCAATGCATTTTGGTACCTGAGATGAACCACAAAATGGAGATTTACCTCAGGCAGCAGGGTCACTGCCACTACAGCAGCAGCAGAAGCAGGCAGCCCCTGTGAATCCTGTCACCTGAGGCGGTAGCTTCACCTTGCCTCATGGGTGGGCCTGACCTGAGTGCTGTGACACAGGGGATCCTCTGGTAACTTAATGGGGCAGCAGGATCTCTTGGGGTGTTAATACTGTGAAGTGATCCCTCATGTGATGCTCAGCCTATCATCTATCTATCTATCTCTATCTATCTCTATCTATCATCTATCTATCTATATCTATCTATCTATCTATATCTATCTATCTATCTATCTATCTATCATCTATCTACAGTAATACCTCTGTGAACGTCAACCTTTTCTAGTGTCCATTTCAGCGAACGTCTGTGGCAAACCCAGAAGTACCAGAATGGGTTACTTCCAGGTTTGCTGCTCGTGCATGCGCAGAACTGCTAAATCGCGCTTTGCGCATGCGCAGAAGCACAATCTGCCCCGTACGCATGCGCAGCCGCAGCACGTTGCCCTGCGTCCTTTTCGGTACGACTCTATCATCTATCTATCTATCTATCTATCTATCTATCTATCTATCTATCTATCATCTATCATCTATCTATCTATCATCTATCTATCTATCTATCTATCTATCATCTATCTATCTATATCTATCTATCATCTATCTATCATCTATCTATCTATCTATCTATCTATCTATCTATCTATCATCATCTCTCTCTCTCTCTCTCTCACTCACTCACTCACTCACTCTCTCTCTCTTTGTAAATAAAACTGTATCTCGTAGCAAGACGAGAAGTCTCCAGTGATCTCATTCAAAGGAAATCAACTCCGGATCATGTACTGGAACACCTGAAACCTCTCATCACTTGCTGGCTGGGGTACATGTATGCATAAGTTTGCGCTAAGGATGCTGTAAGATGTCATATAAGCTGCCCTGAGGTAAGTTAGGAACAGGGCCGGCCAATAAATTTTGTTGCCTGAGTCAGAGCAAATCCTAAAATCTCCTCTCCCACTCCCTGGCAGTAAAGGTATAATTGTAGTAAGTTTAACTACTAACTGTTTGTTGCCCTGTCATGAAACCCTAGATCTGCAGCCTGAGGGTTGTATCCAGCTATATCCTTCTCAAAGGAGACCCACTGAAGGTAAAGGACATTACTTATTTAGGCCCTTTAATTCCTAACTTATATTTTCCATTTTTTTTGTTTGTGAAGAAAGAAAGAAAGAAAGAAAGAAAGAAAGAAAGAAAGAAAGAAAG
>JAXCMG010000021.1:8866085-8980370 GCA_034642415.1 Podarcis siculus
AAGAAAGAAAGAAAGAAAGAAAGAAAGAAAGAAAGAAAGAAAGAAAGAAAGGTGCTTAACCATCATAATAGTAATAATTTAAAAATCAGGGTCCATTAATTTCAAATGGTCTGTTCTAAGAATAGCTTAGTTGGATACAACCCATTGATTCCAAGAGGCAACTGCTCCACTCTGTCCTACGGTAGAGCCGGCCCGGGCTTGAAGTCCTTAAAACAAACAAACAAGACTTTTTCAAGGTGCCGAGATACAGTGGCTCTTTATGGAGAAGGCTAATTGAATGCCACCCCCTGACTCCATCAAAACTCTTTCCCATCTTTAACCAAATATTGCTAGCCCCATTGCAGTCCCCCATACAGAACGTTGACAGTATCTGCAGGCAAGACCCCTCTCTCTGTGCTCTCTGCTTACATGCTCTGCTTGCCCATTAAAACGGATCTCATGACTTGTTGGCTACCCAGCTTGTTGCTTCCCTGACCCACAAATGACCCAGTTTTAAAAATAGACATTCGTTTTCATTGCAGCAACCAGACGCTCAATATTATGTTACAAAGCATTTACACAGTAAGGAAAACGAGAAGGGGGGGGGGGGAGAGAGTCAGTCTCTTCCTTTCCTGTTAAGTCACAAAATTTACCAGGAAAACTGGGAAAACTTAAAAAGTCAAGGTCTCTGGCCTTCCCTTTATGCCACTCTGCTATTTGTGGAATAAAACATGACTTTGCTTTCGCACAATGAGTCCACTTTGAAACAACGGCAGACCTAAAGTGGTTAGAAAAGCGATGGGCAAAAATGTGGGAACGTGGGAGAATGTATGAACACAACACAAGCAATCAGGATGGGCGCTCATTGTCACTTCTCATTGTCACCTAACTTCCCCATAAAAATGGCAGAATAAATGTTCTGTAAAGACCAAACATGGTCTCACCTCCATTCAAGATCAATAAACAGGCAGTCCAGAGGAACCCATGGTCTCTTGCTTATGAAGATGAAGTTGCAGGGAACCAGGCGGAGGGCCTTCTCAGTAGTGGCACCCACCCAGTGAAACGCCCTCCCATCAGATGTCAAGGAGATAAGTAACTTTTAGAATACATCTGAAGGCAGCCCTCTATAGGGAAGTTTTAATGTTTGATGTTTTATTATGCTTTTGTATTTGTGGGAAAGGGACGCGGGTGGCGCTGTGGGTAAAAGCCTCAACTCCTAGGGCTTGCCGATCGAAAGGTCGGCGGTTCGAATCCCCGCGGCGGGGTGCGCTCCCGTTGCTCGGTCCCAGCGCCTGCCAACCTAGCAGTTCGAATGCACCCCCGGGTGCAAGTAGATAAATAGGGACCGCTTTCTAGCAGGAAGGTAAACGGCGTTTCCGTGTGCGGCTCTGGCTCGCCAGAGCAGCGATGTCACGCTGGCCACGTGACCCGGAAGTGTCTCCAGACAGCGCTGGCCCCCGGCCTATAGAGTGAGATGGGCGCACCAACCCCAGAGTCTGTCAAGACTGGCCCGTACGGGCAGGGGTACCTTTACCTTTACCTATTTGTGGGAAGCTGCCTAGAGTGGCCGAGGAACCCAGTCCGATGGGTGGGGTAAGGTAAAGGTAAAGGTACCCCTGCCCGTACGGGCCAGTCTTGCCAGACTCTAGGGTTGTGCGCTCATCTCACTCTATAGGCCGGGAGCCAGCGCTGTCCGCAGACACTTCCGGGTCACGTGGCCAGCGTGACAAGCTGCATCTGGCGAGCCAGCGCAGCACACGGAACGCTGTTTACCTTCCCGCTGGTAAGCGGTCCCTATTTATCTACTTGCACCTGGAGGTGCTTTCGAACTGCTAGGTTGGCAGGCGCTGGGACCGAACGACGGGAGCGCACCCCGCCGCGGGGATTCGAACCGCCGACCATGCGATCGGCAAGTCCTAGGCGCTGAGGTTTTACCCACAGCGCCACCCGCGTCCCTGATGGGTGGGGTACAAATAATAAAATTATTATTTCATAATAAGTTGTATGAGGAAAGTGTGACTATTTTACTCAACAGCTCTGTTAAGTAAAAGTCCTGCTGTCTTTCAGAGTCGAGTGATTCAGAAGCACTTGAACCTCCTTTTTACATTTCAATTACCAAGTCATAAAATACTTAAAAATCCATTAGACTATTTTTATTTACACCCTTGCTCTTTTGCTATGACGTATGTCGCTTCTCACAGCTCTGACTTCTGACCCTAAGAGCTCTGGCCCTGAGCCTTGTCATATTTGGTCACACACATCTGATCTATTTACTTGGCTAACCTTTTTTTTGGCAGAAGATCCTCTCCTAAACTAACTGTCTCTGCAAAGCGCGAGAAACAATCCCTGCCAAGATAAAACATGCGCAGCAGAACTGCAGGAAGTGCCGGCCACCTCCTTTCTGAGCTATGGACAATCTTGCTGCAACTAACAGAAATGTTAGGAAGTTCTTTATTTATATCATTGCTCTGTCCTCCAAATGCTGCTAACAGAGATAACTGTGCTACTGATTCAAATCATTTCACATCTTACATGGGCCAATTCAGTAGGTAAAAAAAAGGTAAAGGTAAAGGACCGCTGACAGTTAAGTCCAGTCGCAGACGACTCTGGGGTTGTGGTGCTCATCTTGCTTTACAGGCCGAAGGAGCCGGCGTTTGTCCGCAGACAGTTTTTCCAAGTCATGTGGGCAGCAGGACTAAGCCGCTTCTAGCGAACCAGAGCAGTGCACGGAAACGCTGTTTACCTTCCCACCGGAGCGGGACCTATTTATCTACTGGCACTTTTTTGGCATGCTTTCAAACTGCTAGTTTTGCAGGAGCTGGGATCGAGCAACGGGAGCTCACTCTGTCACAGGGATTCGAACCGCCAACCTTCTGATTGGCAAGCCCAAGAGGCTCAGTGGTTTAGACCACAGCGCCACCCACGTCCCTCTAATTCAAAAGGTTTGCTGGCAGATGCATTTCTGAACGCATTGCCTGGCTGGAGAACGGCATTGCAAAATCTGGAGAAGGGCAAAATTCAAAGGATAGTTGTGTTTCGCTTTGCGTGTAGTTTTGAGAAGTGCAAATCAGGTTGGTTCACCTTTACATGCGAACAGAGCTAAATTATTCCCCATCCCTGCTCAGAGACACCCCCCACCCCACCCTGACAGGGAGGTCTTGGGTCCATCTACACAAGGCCTGCTCATTTCCCTGGAGCACCCAACGTTGCATCATTTTGGGACATTTTAAAGTGGTGGGCATCTTTTTAGATTCTGACACTGCCACCTGGTAAGCCTGCAGATCTACAAACAAGAGGATTGGGGAGGATGTGGGTCCCCTCAAACCTGACGCCACCCCCTGCTCTCAGGTACACATTTACCATGTATTGCACATTTGCTTTTGAACATTGTGGTCTTATACCGCTTCCATTTATTACACTTGGCCTTTTGCAGGGCAGTTTCCCAAGAGATTGCCCCCCCCGCCAAGGCTTATCCCTTTCAGCGACTTTGCAGCAACAAAGGCCGTTGGGCCAATGAGATCGGACGGAAGGAGCTGACGTTCTCTTCCCACGGAAGCCCAGGGCAGCTGTAATTTCCTTCTCTGTGTGGGAGCAGATGCAGGAAAGCTTTCTTCCTGTACTCAATGGGAATACCACATTTCCTATTTATCTGCCTGGCTCAGAGCCCACGTGCCTCACCGCTGTGAACGCGACCGGCTGAATTTCTTTTGAACTGGGCTGCGCTGTGCTCAGGGGGACCAGTTATGCAATGGACAAATTGTTCAAGGCAAGCAGAAGTCGCTATTTGGTATGCCATCGCAACCCTGGAGGGGATGCTCATGGGCTGAATGCCAAGGGATGTGATTCCCCCCCACGTCCTTCCCTTTCTCCTTAGCCTGTGTCTATGAATTTTTTGGGGGTCGTTTGGAGCTTTTTGTTCTCTTGATTCATGCTTTTGGAGCACGGTGTCAAGATTGGGCAGAAGGTAGATTTCTGAGTGATTTGTGGTAGATTGGTAAATGTTTCTGAATTCCAGAGAGCCAGTGTGGTGTAGTGGTGCAGGGGTCAGCAAACTTTTTCTGCAGGGGGCCGGTCCACTGTCCCTCAGACCTTGTGGGGGCCGGACTGTATTTTTTTGGGGGGGGGATGAACGAATTCCTATGCCCCACAAATAACCCAGAGATGCATTTTAAATAAAAGCACACATTCTACTCATGTAAAAACACCAGGCAGGCCCCACAAATAACCCAGAGATGCATTTTAAATAAAAGGACACATTTTACTCATGTAAAAACACACTGATTCCCAGACTGTCCACGGGCCAGATTTAGAAGGCGATTGGGCCGGATCCAGCCCCTAGGCCTTAGTTTGCCTACCCATGGGTTAGATCCTTGGACTAGGCCTGCGTATGCACTTCTAAAGCACATTTGAAGTATGTCCCCCTCCCCATCAAAGAATAGTTTGTCAAGAGTTGCACACAAAACACTATCAATCCATTCTACGTACTAAATCTTATATTAATAATCCAAAAATTGAGAGAGCTATGTACAAGATCTACTACAGAATCCACAAACAGAAAACTCATTCAAATTGTGTCCAAAAGGAAGATTCAGTCTTTAAAGTTCCTTTAGCCAGGCTCCTGTAGATATCAACAAAGGTAAGTTTGATCAAACAAAGTGTCGGTGATGTTACGCACAAGAGCTCCCCACTCTGTGCACCACTGCTGGGGGAAAACAATGCACACTGAGCTTCTTGGAAGAAATGGTGGGCATTAGTGTAAAAAACAACCTAACAATAGTAAGTAAAACTGCATGAGCTGATTTTCTTTTTAGCATTCATTCACCCTGGTTTGTTTGCAAAAAGTTTATGGGGAGGTTATACAGCACTTTCTGTTTATTGAGAGTTCATTCTGATTTGTTTGCAGGGTGGTGATATCTAACATGAGCAAATGGTATCCTTACACTTCCCAGTATTTTCCCCATCACTTTCCTTACCACGAAGCCCATTTTTTAAACGCAAGAAGCAGATTTGCTTGCAGAAGAGCACCAAACCTTACATGCCCAGTCTGAATTTGGCCCAGTCTGAAGGGGCCACTAGGGGCGCATCAGAAGATGGCTGACAATAACATCTCTCCGACCCACATGAGGTAATTTGGAGGCTGTGATGGGAGTAAATAGCCTCCCTACCCCCCCAGGATTGGGGGGGGGCTGCCCTTGCCTGCTGTGCCCTATACCACCCCCGAATTTGTGGGGATGGGGGCACTAGGCACAATGCCCTCCTGTGGGATTTCGGCGCTCCTGGACGCCGTCTCTGATCCGCGCCACTAGCTGCAAGAACTTCAAAAGAAACAATTTGGATGAAGCGAATGCACATATTTCAAGGAAGAAGGGGGAGTAAAGACTGCTAACAGAAGAGATCTCTGATAAAACAAGACGAGTCGGAGGAACAAGTATAAATCACGAGAAGATACGCCAAGACTCGGTATGGCAAAGGGACTGAAGAGGGAGGGGGGAAAAAAACCTTCCTTTCTTTCTTTTATGTGATTAAACAAGAATCCCCCCCCCCCCTCACAAGTCAGAAATGTCGTGTTAAGGACTTAGGCTGTGGATTTAAGGCTGTGTGGAGATAAACTTTCGAACCAAAGCATGTTTTAAGAAGAGCGTGGAATGTATAAGAGCTTTGGAATGACGCAGTTAAAAATACCGTCGCCATATTGGGAAGTTCTGTTGGAGGACTTAAGTCTGAGAGGAGAAATAGAGAAATAGAGCTGTTTTTATATTGTGGGACTTATATTGTGGGACTTAAGAACTTAAGTCTTTTATATTGTGGGACTTAAGAACGACAGTTCTGTAATTAATGATGGAAAGAGCGCTGTTATCTATGAAGGCGATGATATATGGAAACCATCTCGATTTGAGGATTGGAACAACGGAAAAATTCACACAGGATTATTATTGGCGTTTATCGGCTTAAGGAGACTATCAGAAGAGATCATAAAGAAAAAAGAGAAAATATATTAACAAGATGTGATGTGGAAACAGCAAGATAAGACTGAATAGAATTATGAACTTTGTTTGGACTGATTTGGACATTAACGCAGTAGCAAGAAGATGATCAGAATCCCCCTTCGGATCTTGAAATATGGGTCCCCTCAACAAAATTTAAAATTCGGCTTTGTAATTCGGAATTTATGTGATGTGATGTGATTTGATTTGATTGGCCGGTTAATAAAAATTATTTTTTAAAAAAGAAAAAGAATTTGCTGGCACGTGATTGAATCCTGCCAGCAAAACAGCGACAGGCTAGAAGGGCTTCTGTGCTCCTTACCGTTGAATCATGAAATTGTGCAATGCTGATGTTCAGTTTAGAGTTCTGTGTTTGAATCCTTGATCTGCAGTAAGCCAGATGTAGATTGATAACCTGCATATTCAAGCTATCCCAAGGGGTGGTCATGGGAAACACTGGTTTCCATTGGCTCCATCCTGTCTTGCACCCGGCTCCTCCTCTAGCACTGTTTTGTACAGTACATGGCTCTGGTTGGTGAACATATTGGATACTGCAAGCTTAAAGTCTGCCCACCAACTGATCCAAGCTGGGAAGATGGATATGAAAATACTGGGATGGAGGCAGCAACTGTATTGCCTCTGGCCAGGGAGCTGAACTCAAGGATGTTTGGTCTCTTCCAAAGAAATTACCGTATTTTTTGCTCTATAAGACTCTCTTTTTCCCTCCTAAAAAGTAAGGGGAAATGTGTGTGCATCTTATGGAGCAAATGCAGGCTATGCAGCTATCCCAGAAGCCAGAACAGCAAGAGGGATTGCTGCTTTCACTGCACTGCGATCCCTCTTGCTGTTCTGGCTTCTGAAAATCAGAATATTTTTTTTCTTGTTTTCCTCTTCCAAAAACTAGGTGCGTCTTGTGGTCTGCTGCATCTTATAGAGCGAAAAATACGGTAGGCTCTCTTTGCATCAGCTCATTTTCATGTCGGTAGAAATGTCAAAGTTGTTAAGAACAATTCTAAATATAGTAGAAATGGGGGGAAAGTAAGTGATGTTGTTTGGATTAGGGATAGATAAATAATTTCAGGCATAAGTGCAATAATTTCATGTATCCGTTTTTTGGCTCGAAGAAGTCAAATGAAGTTTTTGGAACGGCATGGTTCCTGCAATATTTTAATGGAAATCCTTTCAAAACAACAACCTGATGTTGATATTCATACAATAATTAATTGCTGGGATTCTGAAAACATTTAGTTTTTTAGGAATGCGTGACGCAACTCTCCCGAGTCCCAGCAGGATCTCACCCACACAGAAATACCTGCCGCTAGCCTCACCCAGCCATACCCTCCAAGCTGTCATTTTCATGATCAGTTTATAAAGGTTGCCTCACAGGACCACTCTGCGCACAGTAGCTCATGAAATTACAGCACAGTCCCTACCTACATCTTGGGTCCTTGCCCATAGCCAGCCAGTCAGCCATGAGCAATTGCTATGCACAAGATCAACTGAGCATGCAGCTACTTCAATATTGCTCACACTAATTGCTTTCCATTGTCTGTTGAAGACCTACCTGTGTTCACAAGCCTATGATGCTGGTTGAGAGAAAATTGGCTGCTGAACTGCTTGTAATTTCCAATTTTTGTTATTTTTATATTTATGGGTTGCTGTTTTTAAATATAATTCTGGTTTATATTGCTGTTTTATGGGTTCTGTTGCTTGGGGTGTGTGTGTGAGAATCACAGAATTGTAGGTCCCAACGGGTCATCTAGTCCAACCCTCTGCAAACGTCAGAGCTCTGAAAATAATTATGAGCAGATTTGGACATACTATACACAAAAATCAAATTAAGGGGCTCTGTTACCAAGCATATAATAGCAGTGCAAATCTATCTTTGGCAGGTGATACGCTACAAAGTCTCAAGTGACATAGCGTGCATAACATGTCGAAATCCGTTAATTATTTTCAGACGTCTGACACTTTCCCCCCAAAATAGCCTAGCCTAGTGATATGTGACCTTGAAAATGACCTTCCAGGTCATATTTGAGGATGGCAGCCACCCACATTTCCTTTGTCACTTTGTGTACAATTGAACTGGCATGCTTCCCTGTTTTCAATTCACCAACACCGGTAATTCATTTTCTAAAGCACTTTCTGGTTGTTCCGTGGCCTAATAGAACACCTTTAAGATAGTGCTTCCCATCTCCAGTTTTCATAATTCATTGTATTTTAAATTTGTTAGGAACATAAAGGTAAAGGGAACCCTGACCATCAGGTCCAGTCGTGGCCGACTCTGGGGTTGCGGTGCTCATCTCGCTTTATTGGCCGAGGGAGCCGGCGTACAGCTTCCAGGTCATGTGGCCAGCATGACTAAGCCGCTTCTGGCGAACCAGAGCAGCACACGGAAACGCCGTTTACCTTCCCGCCGGAGTGGTACCTATTTATCTACTTGCACTTTGACATGCTTTCGAACTGCTAGGTTGGCAGGAGCAGGGACCGAGCAACAGGAGCTCACCCCGTCACGGGGATTCGAACCGCCAACCTTCTGATCGGCAAGTCCTAGGCTCTGTGGTTTAACCCACAGCACCACCTGCGTCCCTTGTTAGGAACATAGAACACTGCCTTCATAGAATCATAGAATCATAGAATCATAGAATCATAGAATCATAGAATCATAGAGTTGGAAGAGACCACAAGGGCCATTGAGTCCAACCCCCTGCCAAGCAGGAAACACCATCAGAGCACTCCTGACATATGGTTGTCAAGCCTCTGCTTAAAGACCTCCAAAGAAGGAGACCCTTAGCCGTTCCTCATAAGGCACCGTTTCCAGGCCTTTGACCATTTTGGTTGCCCTCCTCTGGACACGTTCCAGTTTGTCAGTGTCCTTCTTGAACTGTGGTGCCCAGAACTGGACACAGTACTCCAGGTGAGGTCTGACCAGAGCAGAATACAGTGGCACTATTACTTCCCTTGATCTAGATGCTATACTATTGACCAAGTCAGAGCAGCAGCCCATCTAGGTCAGTACTGTCTACTCTGCTTGCCAGCAACTGTCTAGAATTTAAGGCCAGGGAGATTCCCGGGGGGTGCTAGGGATTGAACTAAATGCCTTCTGCATGGAAAAGAAGATCCCCTGTCACTCAGCCACTGTTCTTCCCCAAGGA
This sequence comes from Podarcis siculus, assembly GCA_034642415.1. Lineage (NCBI taxonomy): Eukaryota > Metazoa > Chordata > Lepidosauria > Squamata > Lacertidae > Podarcis > Podarcis siculus. The sequence continues at coordinate 8,875,204 of JAXCMG010000021.1, forward strand.
GTTATACCTATACCTATATAATTAATTTAGGGAACTTCTTAGTGGGTTGTTGTTGTTTTAATGGATTGATCTAACTGATCCATCATTTAATTTTTCTTAGCCATGCTTAAATCTGCGCTCAAATATTATGGGCACGGAATATCCTGATACAGAACTTATATCCAAGCTGTTCTTAATCGGGGGCGGGGGGGGGGACTTGCAAATGTTGGCATTTGACTTCACATATCGTGTTACTGGTTCATTTACTTTTGTCGACATCACAGAAATGTGTACCAGCAGAAGAGTCAACTCAGGTAAGGAGGTCAGTGGCATATATGTATTAGGATTGCTTTGCAGTTAAACAATAAAATGCTGAGTAATGAAGCTGGAATTTGACCATTTATGATGGCACAAATGTACTCTCTAGGCTATCAAACCAATTGAATAGCCACTGAAGACTCAAGTAGTTAAATGGGTTTAGGAGGCCAATAGAGTTCATTTCACCAGGACGAAGGTTCTTGCTTGGTCACTTCCTTCACAGGAGTACCAAATGCACAAATCTGTCCATTTCCATTTCCATCTCTCTCCCCCAGTCTTAAATCCAGTTCTCCTCATTTCTCCAGCAATCTGCATTTTTCATGGAAAAATGGTCAGCGTCTTATTGCAAATTTCTCCTTTAAACAACAGCACATTATTGCATGTAGTTTTGACCGATTATTATACCTTTTTTGCATGCAGTTCCCCCTAACATACTTGATAAAGGTAAAGGGACCCCTGACCATTAGGTCCAGTCATGACTGACTCTGTGGTTGCGGTGCTCATCTCGCTTTATTGGGCGAGGGAGCCAGCTTACAGCTTCCAGGTCATGTGGCCAGCATGACTAAGCCGCTTCTGGCGAACCAGAGCAGCGCACAGAAACACCGTTTACCTTCCTGTGGTACCTATTTATCTACTTGCACTTTGGTGAACCAGAGCAGCGCACGGAAACACCGTTTAACTTCCTGCCAGAGTGGTACCTATTTATCTACTTGCACTTTGAGGTGCTTTCGAACTGCTAGGTGGGCAGGAGCAGGGACCGAGCAACGGGAGCTCACCCCGTTGCGGGGATTCGAACTGCCGACCTTCTGATCCGCAAGCCCTAGGCTCTGTGGTTTAACCCACAGCGCCACCCGTTTCCCTAACATACTGGATATGTGTGTGTTATTTTCACTAATATATCCATCTAACAAAAAAAGAGAGAACCAAATAATAACAAAATTTATACTTTAAATATCGCAGAGGAAGAACTAGAATTGTGGTTGTGACTTGAAGAAGGAGAGTCGTCAGGTCCAGTCAGAACATTCGTGAAAGGGATAAGCAAAGATGCTACCTTCTATGTGCTCCATATCACAAAAAAACATCATCTTGCAATGCCCAAAAAACCCGCAAACCAGAATAATGCTAGTTAAAGAAGGAGCCACCTGTGTACCCACACACACCCCAGCAGGGAGATTATTAGTCATGTTCTTTTTCTGGCATGGAGCTTAATTTTGGATCAACTCCAGATTGACAGAATTTGGTGGCAAGGATTCAAGCTCATGCTTCTCCTTTTAAAGGATTTTTGGTGGTTAGGGAAGCGGCGGGCAAATGCGCTGAAAAGTGTGGGATGAATGAAGGATGTGTTAGAGCACTGCATAAGCACTGCACAAGGGACGCGGGTGGCGCTGTGGGTTAAACCACAGAGCCTAGGACTTGCCGATCAGAAGGTCGGCAGTTCGAATCCCTGCAATGGAGTGAGCTCCTGTTGCTCGGTCCCTGCTCCTGCCAACCTAGCAGTTTGAAAGCACATCAAAGTGCAAGTAGATAAATAGGTACCGCTCCGGCAGGAAGTTAAACGACGTTTCCGTGCGCTGCTCTGGTTCACCAGAAGCAGCTTAGTCATGCTGGCCACATGACCCGGAAGCTGTACGCCAATAAAGCGAGATGAGCGCCGCAACCCTAGAGTCAGTCACGACTGGACCTAATGGTCAGGGGTCCCTTTACCTTTAAGCACTGCACAAACAATTCAGGATGAATGCTCATTGCTGTATAATCTCCCAGTAAACAAATTGGGATAGACCTGACATAGTCCAGCTCTGCATTAGGTTTGTGCAAGCAAATCAGGACGAATGCCCTGGACTCCTTTGGGAAGAAGGGTTGGATATCAATTTAATAAGCAAATAATAAATCATATAGTTACCTTGGATCCCGAACGTCTTGCGAGTCAAACGTTTTGGCTCCCAAACGCTGCAAACCCGGAAGTGAGTGTTCCGGTTTGCGAACATTCTTTGGAACCCGAACGTCCGACGGGGCTTCCGTGGCTTCCGATTGGCTGCAGGAAGCTCCTGTAGCCAATCAGAAGATGCGCCTTGGTTTCCAAATGTTTTGGAAGTCGAACGGACTTCTGGAACGAATTCTGTTCAACTTCTGAGGTGCCACTCTACATATCATCCGCGGGAGCCCTTGGGTTTTATTTTGTTTTGGTTGAATTTAGCATCACCAGTGGCACTTAATAAAGGCATTCCACCCATGGAAAATCAGTGATTCCGTCTTTATCCAAGGGCACCACTGAGGGCAGGCATATTACAGCAGGGTACCAGAAGCAGCCTCATCAAAACAAGTCACCAGCGCAAACATTTCTACCCGATCTCATCTAAGAACAAAAGAAGGACAGTGCACTAGCGGTTTGGATTTCTCCTTCTTCCCCAGGAAGTGGCAGGAAATATTTCTTGCTGCATGACACACACCTACACATTTCCGGTTCCTCCGGCTTTTCCTTAGCCACGAATGAATGCTGCAGATGTCATTGAGGCTTGATGCAGAGTCCAAGGGACGTGGGCCGACTGTAATGAACAATTCACCTGCTACATGCGACGATTGCCAGCTTCCTGGTTCCTGTGGAAAATGAGCACAGTGTCCAACTGTGTGTGTAAGAAATGGATGGTTGCTAATTTTTCCACGTAGGTCTCTCCTCCTGCAGCAATGCCACATATTTATTTATTTCTTTATTTATTTATTACTTCCCATTTATAAAGCAATTTAAAACTAGCATTTAAAGCCTTGGCAAAAACATTAAAGGTAAAGGTAAAGGGACCCCTGACCATTAGGTCCAGTCGTGGCCGACTCTGGGGTTGCAGCGCTTATCTCGCTTTATTGGCCAAGGGAGCCAGCGCACAGCTTCCAGGTCATGTGGCCAGCATGACCAAGCCGCTTCTGGAAAACCAGAGCAGCGCACGGAAACGCCGTTTACCTTCCCGCCAGAGCGGTACCTATTTATCTACTTGCACTTGGACGTGCTTTCGAACCGCTAGGTTGGCAGGAGCAGGGACCGAGCAACGGGAGCTCACCCTGTCCCAGGGATTCGAACCGCCAACCTTCTGATCAGCAAGTCCTAGGCTCTGTGGTTTAACCCACAGAGCCACCCGCATCCCAAAACATTAGCAGAACAAAAAAAGGGGGGGGTCGGTTGGGTTGTATTCAACGCAGCGCTAAGTTAAAGTCATTTAGCGGCACACTTGTTCTGCTGGGAAACATCGCTGCAAAAGTGAAAACAGAAGCACGTTACCAAATATTGTTGCTCCAAGGATTGTATATACCAGGGGTCTGCAACCTTTAAGACAAAAAGAGCCACTTGGACCCGTTTCCGAAGGAGAAAAAAACTGGGAGCCGCTAAACTCGTCATTATAAAAATAACTTTTTTGTCACTTTTTTATTATTTCTTTGTTTGACCCCTCAGAATTACTCCTCCTCATAGAAATAAACGTTAAATTAACAAGTTACCTTTTTGTGTGTGTGTGTGTTCTTCACTCCCCTTCAAAACAGTGACCAGCGTACATGCCCCCTTTCAATGCAGTGACCAGCGTACATGCCCCTTACAATGTAGCGGGCGGGCGGGCAGGAAGGTGACGCCGGGACGGTGTGTGACTAACACATGCACTGCCCCCATGCGACGTCACAGCCAGTACAGCGCCCGCCACAGTGGGGAGTGTCGGGCCGCACAATGCACCTCCTTCCCTCGCTAGTATGCACCCCGGAGCCACGGCAAAGGTGTAAAAGAGCCACATGCGGCTCCGGAGCCGCGGGTTGCAGACCCCTGGTATATACCAAATATCAGCTCTCGCACAACAAGCTTCTGCTAGCACAACTGTTGTGCTGGACTGTTTTTTTACACCACCGTTAAACTCTGCCATTCACTGGCACAAGGGTTTTTGGCTAGCAGACTGAGAACAGTTGGATATGGCCTAATTTTAACCCACATTACCAACTTTTTTGGAGGGGGGGGCAGAGATGTTATATTACTTTCATTAGCTGCCTTGATTCTCTGTTTTTCACAGGAGCAGTGGAAATTGCTCTGGGACCAGAGAGCAGAGCAGAAGCAAATAACCTCCGTCTGCCACCAGCCGAGGGACTGAGTCTACTGAGAAGTTGTACCCTTGGCTTCATGGGACATCTAGGAGACCAGGGTGGCTCCACCCAGCAGCCAGAGAAGGAGGAGCTGCTGGGAGGTCTATTCCTCTTTTCCTACAAGAAAGAACACTCTCTGCTCCCACTGCTAGTTGCCTTGGGACTTCTGAAGCCAGGGAAATGGACACCATCGCTTCCCGCCAGAGGTCAAAGAGCTACTAAGAGCTACAGCAGTCTCTGTCTCAGGGCTGGTTGCAGGACACCTGAGACAAGAGATGGGGTGGAAATTGGGTTTGGTTAGGATTTTAATGCAGACTTGCCTGATTCGCACTTTCCAAAACAAACTGAGAACCAAAACACAGCCATGTGTGCCAGCTTGAGCTCATTGGATGGAAAGGTGGAATATTAATATTAATATTAATATTAATATTAATATTAATATTAATATTAGTAATAATACTGCCTCGTTTCCAAACGGTGCATGTCCCCAAGTTTCCTGCTGAAATTCTGTAACTTTTCATAGCAGAAACATTCGGGGAAATTTTTTTGTCTTGCTTTCATTGTGTTGTAGTGCACTTGGCAATAATGCGGCAATACCAGGAAAGCACCGTAGAACAACTTAGTCAATTGGAATGAAGTGTGGACAGCCCAGGATAAAACCATCATTTGTACTGCATCAGTGAAATGTTGCAGAACACACCCACCAACATCCCCCCAGTCTGGAGCGGCATGGGCATAGCCCATAGCTGTCAACGTTTCCCTTTTTTACAGGGAAATTCCCTTATTCCGAATAGGATTCCTCGCAAGAAAAGGGAAACGTTGACAGCTATGGCGTAGCCAGCGGGTGGGGCAGTTGCCCCACCCCCGAATTCAAGTAAAAACATAAAAATACTTAACTAAAAGTAGAAATTGTAGAAAGATTTTGACAGGTTTTTCTGAGCACTTGGGGTCGAAAGAAAGTACCGTATTTTTCGCCCTATAGGAGGCACCGTCCCATAAGGCGCACCTAGTTTTTTGGGGGGTAAATAGAGGGGGGAAATTGTGGAGAGCTGCGCGAAGCCTCGGCCTCAGTGCGCCCAGTGCGCCCAGCTTTCGGCATGCAGGCAACTCTCCACAAGCCGCGGGAGCCCAGCGCTGGGCTCCTGTGCCTTGCGGAGATCTGCGCAAAGCCTGGAGAGCGAGAGGGGTCGGTGCGCACTGACCCCTCTCGCTCTCCAGGCTTCAGCGAAAGCCTGCATTCGCCCCATAGGATGCACACACATTTCCCCTTCATTTTTGGAGGGGAAAAAGTGCGTCCTATGGGGCGAAAAATACAGTAATTGAAAACAACTATTGCTGAGACATTTCATCCGAAATCTGCAAGACAGAGCCAGACAGAGGATGATGACAGGTGGGTGTTCTGCCCCCCTAACACAAATCCTGACTACCTGCCCTTCCAACATAAATCCTGGCTCTGCCCATGGGGAGGGGCCCAAAATATCGGAGCATGACCCAAATGTATGCTTTTAAATCGAGCAGAGAGAATGAAGGATGTGCCTAAGTCCTAAGTCCATTAAAATCAGTGGTACTTGGAAGCTCTTGGCTTTGGATCAATGCTGAGATTTAATGTTCTCTCTCTCAATTTGTCCCTTTGTCTCCCTCTCTCAGGGAGGTAGATGTCAACGTTCCAGGACTAAAATTAAATGTCGTTAAAGGGTGTGCTTCGTTTTTTGACCTAGGCGTGAATGCACACAAATGTTCTTTACTTTGCCCTGCTTCAATAAAGGCACTCTAAAACTTTCCATACGAAGTCGACCTGGAAACTTTATGGTGGAGCGCGAACAATTTTGCAGTCGTCTGCCCTGATCTACCAATCAATTAAGCCATAAGACTTGAGTGGATGCTTATATTCAGGGCTCTGTAAAGCTAAGCACACCTTCAAAGTAGGCCATCGCTTCTTTGTCCTAGTGTGCCTTCCTGCAATTTAGCTTTGGCATGAAGCATCGTCTCTAACCTAATTAGAACTCCCTCTCTCTCCCTCTTAAGATAGTAACATGCTGCAGAATGGTCTTCAAGGAGGAGGGCACCATCATTGGTTCAGAGGCATTGCATTCTTTTTCAGCACCCAGGGTGCGCACGCCGGGCAGGGGCAGGGCACAGAGGGCCAACAGAACTCACTGTAACAGTCCAGCCCAGCCCTCACCACCGATGCCACCAGGCTGGGCAGGCCCGATCATTATCTGCCCCTAACTCCAGAGAATTATGGTGCTGGAGGAGACTCTTGAGAGTCCCATGGACTGCAAGAAGATCAAACCTATCCATTCTTAAGGAAATCAGCTCTGAGTGCTCACTGGAAGGACAGATCCTGAAGCTGAGGCTCCAATACTTTGGCCACCTCATGAGAAGAGAAGACTCCCTGGAAAAGACCCTGATGTTGGGAAAGATGGAGGGCACAAGGAGAAGGGGACGACAGAGGACGAGATGGTTGGATAGTGTTCTCGAAGCTACCAGCATGAGTTTGACCAAACTGCGGGAGGCAGTGGAAGACAGGAGTGCCTGGCGTGCTCTGGTCCAGGGGGTCACGAACAGTCGGACACGACTAAACGACTAAACAACAACAACAACAAATGTTCCACCCCATACCCAAAGGTCTGAGGGCAGCTCACAGAACAAAACCAGAACAGGAAACCACAAAATATATAAAAACAACCCAATAACCCCCCCAAAAAACACATTTTAAAAGTCCATAGGATGTCACTATACAGAATGTGTAGAGTGTGGACCTACGCACACAAACAGTACAATCCTATGCATTTCTCTCCATAAATAAATCCTGTTGAGTTCAATGGAATTAACTCTATGCAATCCTATATATGTGCTCACCTGGGAGTAAGTCCCATTAAATACAGTGGGTTTTACTTCCAAGAAATTGTGCTCACTATTGCTCCATTATAGGGAGTAAACTCCTTTGAACCCAGTGGGGCTTACTTCTGAGTAGATATGGGTTTAACATGCTGCATGTTAGCACAGACTTAAGACTTATGGTGTAACTGGTCTATAGATCACAATCTTTGCCTCTTGTGTTGCCAAGAACACTGTGGTGTCATTGCGGCACAAAGCGCAATATGTAGGAACATGTGTAGGAGAAACGTGTAGGCAGAACGCATTTGTTATAGGCGCAGTCCTGCAACTACACACCTGGCTGGTGTGTAACAAGAGGAACTAGATCCCATAAAATCCCCTTTCCATTTCTTCTCTTTCCAAAGAACATTGTGTGGGTGAAAAGTCTTAGAACACTAAGGTGGGGTAGATTTGTCGGAAGATACCTGACAGAAAAGGACGCGGGTGGCACTGTGGGTTAAACCACAGAGCCTAGGACTTGCCAATCAGAAGGTCGGCGGTTTGAATCCCCGTGACGGGGTGAGCTCCCGTCACTCGGTCCCTGCTCCTGCCAACCTAGCAGTTCGAAAGCACGTCAAAGTGCAAGTAGATAAATAGGTATCGCTCTGGTGGGAAGGTAAATGGCGTTTCCGTGCGCTGCTCTGGTTCGCCAGAAGCGGCTTAGTCATGCTGGCCACATGACCCAGAAGCTGTACGCCAGCTCCCTCAGCCAATAAAACGAGATAAGTGCCGCAACCCCAGAGTATAGCTGTCAAATTTTCCCTTTTCTTGCGAGGAATCCTATTCGGAATAAGGGAATTTCCCTTAAAAAAGGGAAAACGTTGACAGCTATGCCCCAGAGTCGTCCACGACTGGACCTAATGGTCAGGGGTCCCTTTACTTTTACCTTTACCTGACAGATAAAAGAAAGCAGTTCTCTACCCAGCGTATCGTTAAACTATGGAACTCATTTCCACAGGAAGAAGTGGGATGGCCAACAATTTGGATGGCTTTGATCTGGAAGCTGCAGTTAGTGCCAAATATTGCAGCACAACTGTCGAGAGGCGTGAGGCCTTGCCAGCATATAACACAACTGCTGTGAGATATGCATGGGTTGCCAATTTTCTCGGGTGCTGAGCTCAGGTGTGTTTGTGTGTTGAATTAGGTCAGTGTCGTCATGCGCCAGGCACATCCTATCAACTCAACAGCTGAAACTAACAGCAGAAACTGTTCACATAGCATGAATAAATACAGGTGCAGAGATCCCTGTATTCAAATATATAGTCTTCATGACATGGATAGATCACACATGCAAATCATGCATCAAAGTTGTGAAGCAGGGGGGAAACAAGGCATTAAATATTGAACAAATGGAGGAGGTGCCAAAGTCATTTCCTGCCTAGAGCGCCATTTGATTTATGGCTGGTCCCGTTCAAGCTCTCTGAATTCAATCCAAGGCAAGGTTGCAGCCAGAGGGGGAGTCGGTGAGAGTCTGGCTCCATCACCGATATTCCAGGCCCATTCCCTGAATTTTTGGCTTTAAATAACATGTCTGGCATTTTATCTTAGTTGGCATCCGTTTGTCTCAGGAGATAATGGAGGAGTGCGCCTTCGCAGGTGAAAACAAACTGTTGGAGCGTTACAGCAGCTGCTGTGGTTGTAGAGACCGATAAGGGAAAGACATGTTTTGTTGCAGCTGGGGCAGATGAAGGCGTCCAGTTGGGCTGCTGCAGATGCACCATGGCGTTTGAACTCCTCCCAGCAGTCATTCCTCTTGCGTGGCGAGTTCCCGCCTCCCCCCAGTGGAAATAAAGACACATGACACAGATATTGAAGGTTAATGGGCTAAATATGGCCACAACTTTATTGGTTACAGGTGATGAGCAGTATTGGCTTAGGCCAGTGTTTCCCAACCTTGTGCCTCCAGCTGTTTTTGGACTACAATTCCCATCATCCCTTGCCACTGGTCTTGCTAGTCAGGGATGATGGGAGTTGTAGTTCAAAAACAGCTGGAGGCACAAGGTTGGGAAACACTGGCTTAGGCAATGGTCCTAACCGACTATCCGGCTTCAGCCTGTTCACTTGAAGTCCGGCAAGGGTTAACCACCAGTAGGGGGAGTCCTGCTGATGCACATCAACTAGGAACTCCCCCAGGGTCACCGCTGGGGGCGTGCCTTAGGCCCTCACCTCCATAGGCTTTGGACAGGGCCACGCCCCCTGGAATCCTTTATCGGACTACCCTTCAATATGCGGGGGAGGTGATGGTGCTTCCTCCCCCCCCTCCATCTACATAACAATACCAATGCCTAACCGCCAATACCGAGGAAGTTGTGACAATTTGCTACAAGGTAGGGGAAAAACCAAGTGGCTGGTGCCAATTTGCCAAGTGGAAAAAATTCCTACCAGGCCCCTTAACGGCGACCAACCAAGGTCCATAGCAAGGTCAAAGACAAAAACCTTAAAGGGCGGGAGGGTGCGAAACCGGAGCAGCTGGAAGCGGCAAAGAGGGAGATCCCCGGCCACCCCTGCGTTAAATGGAGCAGGCCACACACCCCAGGCCAGCCGATTGGCTGGCCAGGGGATGACGCGGTTGGGGATTCCCTCAATTGCGCAGAGGCTGAGAGCCAGCCCCCACGCGCATGGTGGGAGGGTGAAGTCCACAACCCCACCTCCTTTTTAAGTCGGAAGTGGCTTTGTGGTCACTGCTGTGGAAATATGATCCGACTGAATGTCTCCAGGAGCTGCAGTCATCTACAAGGGATTTCCACAAGGTGGGATGATGTTCCTAGCCTTCATGTCATGTTGCAGACATCTTTGTTAGCACAGAGCTGGTCTCCCAATGATCCTGGTGCTTGAAGCCAGCTCCCTGCATGTCCTGAAGTGTCTTATCGCTTAATAAGAACCCAATCCGCTTCTGTCTTCCAGGGCAAGGAGGACAAAGGCACTGGGATGATTGACAAACACTTAGCACTTTTTTTGGTTTCTCATTGAGATTATTGGAAGATTCGGGGAGGACAAAAGGAGGCACTTATTCAGACAGCCCAGGGTTAAACTATAGAATTCACTCCAACATGATGTAGCGATGGCCACGAAACTGTCTAGGAGCAATTCAGACAAAAACAGGGAGGATAAACTGGTGAATTCAAAACGAAACACAGACACCCTGCAAAATATGTACTTCTACGAATTTTGCAATGCAGTTCTCCCCCCCCCCCGAAATGTATACAAAAATGCACATGCTAGGGTAAAGTGTGCGTACAAATGCACTTTGCGGCAAAACATGCAAAAATGCATTATGTTAAGTGAAATTGCATACAAAAATGTGGACATATTAGGAGAAATTTGGAAATTTGGTGGATTTACACCATGACTATTTTTTTTTTTAAAAAAAATCCTTAACTGATGTGGAAACGTAGAAAACACTGGAAAACTGAAATTGACATATTCACCTCTCTGTACTTGGCACCATTTGCTCTTAAATGCCTTTTTTTTTGCCCCAAAGCAAAAGTAGAACAGTGTTTTTCCAGGGTCAGGCAACCACAGAAAATAGGGACTGTCCCTTGTAAATACTGGGGACAATGGGAGGTGTACAATGAAGAAGCCATTCTTTGTGTTTACAGACATATGTCTCACTTTAATACTTTATGGTGTTTACCTGGGATGGGTGGGAGGGTCAGTCCAGCAGCAATCACATGTCATTTATAAATGGCAAACAAGCCCTAAGCAAAGTCTAACATGAGTGATCTGCAGTTTAACAATTTTGGATAGGCGTTTCACCTCCAGGCTGCCAATGCTTTCACTGGAAGGGACTCCAAGGTTCATCTAGTACAGGGGTCAGCAACCCGCGGCTCCGGAGCTGCATGTGGCTCTTTTACACCTTTGCCGCGGCTCCGGGGCGGATACTAGCGAGGGGAGGAGGCGCATTGTGTGCCCCGACACTCCCCACTGTTTTAAATGTCGCAATGGTTTTGCGGCTCCCAGGTTTTTTTCCTTCGGTCCAAGTGGCTCTTTTTGTCTTAAAGGTTGCAGACCCCTGATCTAGTACAACCTTTGCAATGAAGGAATCACAGCTAAGGAATCCATGATGAGTGGCCAACCCATCTCTGGTTTTGCAAGAGGGCTCCAAATGCAACAAACCCAGCTGGGGGGGGGGGAAACAAGACTTTTTGCAGTTAGGAAAGTGATGAGGAAATGCACTGAGAAGTGTGGGGTGGATGAGTGATTAACAGGAAGCCATATGAACACTGCGCAAGCAAATCTGGGTGAATGTTCATTGGCGTAGAATCTCCCCACAAACAAATAACAACCAATGCTCAATTAAGACTGCAAAAGGGGCTGTATCCAGCTCAGTTCTACTAAGAGTAGACCCATTGAAATTAATGGGCCTAAGTTGTCCTGCTCATTAATTTCAGTGGGTATCATCATCATCATCAATCTTTATTACGGTCCAGAGACCCAACAAATCGTTACAAAGCAATACACAATTCATACAGCCTACCTCCAGGTTAAACAAGCATTTTGCTCAGAATATAGGGATCATTGGTTCTTGCAACCACAGATAAGAACTTTGCCACTGCTAATGTTCTAGCACTTGTCCGGTCTTCCAATAGGAACCTGACATAGTGAGCCTCTGATTTTCCCGGGAAAGGTACCAGCAAGGGTAGTATCAGTTCAGCCCTGGCTTGCTCATATTTTGCACAATGCAACAAAATAAGTTTTATGGAATCGATGTCTTGAGCACACGAGCAAAGTCTGTCCTGGTAGGGAACTCCTCTCAACCTGCCATCTAACACTGCAGAAGGAAAGACGTTTAGTCTGGCTTTGGTGAAAAGCCTTCAATAGTTTGGTACTGTCAGGTTTTTAATGTAAGATGTTAACTTAAAGACATACCCATATTGTATTCCTACTGCCAGCGGGTGTACTCTGAGTAGGTCGTGCAATGGATGCAACTAAGTGACTGTGGAGGCCGATTCTGGATCCACATGTCCTTTCACAGTGGGGACATAGGTTTCCAGGCGGGAGTTGATCATGATGAGGCCAAGCGTGCCTTCCTCGTAGCACATTTCTCCCTTTCGTCCTGAGTTCGAGTGTCTTCAAAGCCTATGACACCTTTGGTAAAGGCTGTTCTCCAATTGGAGCGCTCGCAGGCCAGTGTTTCCCAGTTGTTGGTGTTCATACTACTTTTTTATACTACATGCCAGTCTGAGCGCGCAACAGCCAAATGTATGAATCAATGTTCTAACTTGGCAGAACTGGCACTGTTGCACATGCCAGATAATATTTGTTCCGAATTTGTAAACATTTGTAAACAACAGCACAGTTACATCCCATCCATTTAAAGCACTCTTAAACCATTTTAGGAATCATGGCTTCCCCCAGAGAATTCTGGGAACTGTAGTTTGTTGTGCTGGGAGACACCTATTCCCCCGACAGAGCTCAGAGTGGTTTCAACAATAGATCCCTCTTCTCATTGAATTTTGGAAACTGTAGCCCTGTGAAGGGAATAGGGATCCCCTTACAACTCTCAGCACCCTTAATGAACTACAACTCCCAGGATTCTTTGGAGAAAACCGTGGCTTAAAAGGGCATGGTGCTGCTTTAAATCTATGGTGTGCTTATTGCCTGAGGTGTGACCTGAAGGTGCAACCTTAGTGGCACAGGATGGCTGCGTATCTTTGCCCCTATGTGGTCACTGCTCAAGGCCAGTTGATGAGAGAGGAGTCCAGTCTTGGCTGAAATGGGAGCCATCTTCACTTTTTTTTGCCATATAATTTTTATTGATTTTGCAAAAGTATACAACCACCATTATATATTACCATTACATAACCATCGTTATATCATTTGCTCTGCCAGTCTTCGACTTCCCTCCGTCCTTCTTCTGGCTTCTTTCTGTTTTAATCTTATTTTGCACATTTATAACATCTCCATCCTATATTTAACCTAACCTTTCACAACATTTACTTTCGTCCCTATTAGAATGTCAATTTCCTTCACGTAGTGAGTTTTATCTCAGTCCTGCTAGTGATTTTATACATATGCAATAAGTCTCTAAATATGTTACATATTTACACCATTCTTCCTGGAACACCTGGTCACCTTGGTTCCGGATCCGTCCCGTCAGCTTTGCCATTTCCGCGTATTCCATTGTTTTCATCTGCCATTCTTTGATTGTCACTATCTCTTGTTGTTTCCACCTCTGGGCTATCAATATTCTCGCTGCTGTCGTCGCATACACGAACCATTTTTGATCTACCCTTCTCAGCCACCTTTGCTCTGCTTGTGAAATCCCTCAAATTACTCTAAAGAGCAAACAGTTTCTTCCCCTGCCTTGCGGAATTCCATTGCTATCTCAAAAAGAGACAGCCTGGATTTTTTTTTTCCAAGTACAGAATGCCCTAGAACAAATATTCCTTTTCTATTCTCAGGATGAACCGTACTCCAGATATTAATCAAAACGGACGACTCTCCAGAGCGTCCAAGCCTTATGTGTTGATGCTTAGCCAAGGGCACTAAAAGAAGATGCCTTTGTCCCCTGGCTTGTACTTGGGATTCTGCCACTGATTGACAGCAAACAAGTCCTGCTTGTCTCAAGTGGAACAACTTAATCAATGCAGACAAAGAAATCCGTATGTGTTGCACCTCTTCGGTGGGACCCTGCCAACTGCCGACCTTAAATGACCAAATAACAAACAGCATCCCAAGAAAGGCTTATGCAACACGCAACAGACAAGAACCTGGAAAAGAGCCTCTAATTAAAACATGCTAAGTTTGCCAGATTCATAGCCAGTCTTCCCAACTCTGGTGCCCTCCAGACATTTTGAACTCCGACTTCCAACAGCCCCATCCTGCATGGTCAATGTTCAGGAATGATGGGATCTGTAGTCTTACAATACCTGGAAACCACCATGTGTAGGCAGAGTGACTTATAAAATCTCGGAATCGTAAAGTTGGAAAGGAACTCGAGAGAAAGAATGGCTGATAAAACTATTGGACTCGGCTGAGATGGCAAAGTTAACATGTTTAATTAGCGAAAAATCATTACTGACATTTACTAAGGATTGGAATTTTTAAATGGACTTTTTGCATGAAAGAGAAAATGAACTAATAATAGCTGGATTTAAATATTGAAAAAATACTGTTTTATAGAAGAAAAATTTGTTGGATCTTAAGGAGTGGATACAATATTTAACCGCAGGACAAAGAGCCGGAAGCCCTTTTTATTCTATTTTATCTTTCTCTATTCCTTTCCCTTTCTTTCTCTTCTCTTGATTTCTCTTTCTTTAGGTTTCCCTTTTTCTTCTCTTTTCTTCTCTCTTGCCTATGTTCTTTTTTAGATTAAGTAGCTGTTTTATATCAGTATATTATCAAAAATATACATTGAAATGGGTATGTATTTTTGTGTAACTCTAAAAATTTTTTTAAAAGAAATTTCTTCCTGATGTTTATTTAGAACAGGGGTCAGCAAACCTTTTCAGCGGGGTGGTGGTGGTCCACTGTCCCTCAGACCTTGTGGGGGGCCGGACTATATTTTTTGGGGGGGAAATGAACGAATTCCTATGCCCCACAAATAACCCAGAGATGCATTTTAAATAAAAGGACACATTCTACTCATTGTAAAAACATGCTGATTCCCGGACCATCCACAGGCCGGATTTAGAAGGCGAATGGGCCGGATCTGGCCCCCGGGCCTTAGTTTGCCTACCCATGATTTAGAATCTCCTTTATTGTAACTTGAAGCCATTGATTAGAGTCCTACCCTCCGGAGCAGGGGAAAACAAGCTTGCTCCATCTTCCCTGGGACAGCCCTTGAGATATTTGAAGATGGCTATCACATCTCCCCTCAGTAAGGGAAAGGGGAGAGGTGTGCTCTACCGAGACTTTTGTGAGGGAGCAGCCTGACTGCTTGCAGAAGCCGAACCCATTTCGGGTGGGACGAATGGGCACTCAAGCATCCTTAGTTCTGATCGCCCCTCCAGATAATCCATGTTGCTGAATGCATTTGGCTTGCAGCAAGGAGCAATAAGTAACCACCAGATCTGCCGCGAGATCAAACATTCCTTGATTTCTTCACGGAGGGCCTCCTTCGGCTGCCAAGACAAGAGAGACTGATGCAGAACAAACGGGAGAAATCTTTGAGGGGCAGAGAAGAGCCTTCGGCAAGTTGTGATAGTGAAACAAAGCCGGCCGTGGGACTGCAATCCCTGGTAATGTGATGAGGGGTATTTAGTGCAGAAGTGAGTCCCTATTTTCATCGGTGACATGCGGGAGAGTATGTTACTTATGCAGAAACTTTCCTGAGGACTGAATGTTTCCGCACTCGCTGGGACACAGACTATTCAGGACTAGGAACTTTGTCAGTCTAAGCACTGCGTTATGTATACTTGTCCTTCAGCATGCTAATAAAAAAAACAAAAATAAGAAACCAGATGCAAGCAAGCAAAAGAAGCAAGGATGAGACTGGCTTCCAATCACTAAACCCCTCTATCCATAGTTGTCAACTTATAGATTTGAAAATAAGGGACCAGCAGCCTCGAAAATAAGGGATCAGCAGCCAAAATAAGGGATCAACAATTACTTTGATAAAATACATATTTTGTTGCATGCAAATGGCTTTAGATACCTATTAGGTCCATAAATTACCATATAGCATATATTCAACACAAAAAAACAGCAACAATTTGTTGTTGACAAAGCACAGCTGGACATAGAAAGGGCCCCATTACCTTCAGTAGCTTATTTAAGGGACATCATCAATAAGGGACAGCAGCGGGACATGGCGCTGGGATAAGGGACTGTCCCGCCAAATAAGGGACGCTTGACAGCTATGCCTCTTTCTCACCTGGGACTCAAAAATAAGTAAATGAACACAAGGGCTATGGCAAGGATAGGGAATATCGGTATAGCAGGGGGGCAGGCTAACTGCAGCTGCTAGCAGCTGGATGTCAGGAATATCTGGAGGGCCACTGGCTCCCCTAACCCTCATTTCTGGGGAAGCATCCTTCAGTTGCCATGTTGACAGAGCCAGCTCTGGACTTGAGGGACCTGGTAATAATAATAATAATAATAATAATAATAATATTTTATTTATACCCCGCTGTTCCCGGTTCAAAAACCAGGCTCAACAAATTTAAAACACTTAATTGGAAAAGCAGCATAAAATACAGTATAAAAACATGAATAACAATAAAATTCAAAATTCAGAAATCAATTTAGGGGAAATAAGCATTAGATAATCCCCAGGGCTAGCTGGCTGAATTGGTCCTACTTGGGTCAGCGAGGAGGCCAGGGGAGAATTACCTGTGGAGTCTCAGCACAGGTAATCTTCATAAACGGGGAGGGGGAGGGAAGAGAATGGAAATAAAAGATCAGGCTGAATTCAAATTAAAGGCCAGGCGGAATAGCTCTGTCTTACAGGCTCGACGGAAGGAGGTTAAATCCTGCAGGGCCCTAGTCTCAAGGGACAGAGCATTCCACCAGGTCGGCGCCATCACTGAGAAGGCCCTGGCCATGGTGGAGGATAGTCTGGCTTCCTTAGGGCCCGGGACCTCTAAACTATGGTTATTCATGGACCTTAAGGTCCTCAGTGGGGCAGACCAGGAGAGGCGGTCCCATAAATATGAGGGCCCTAATCTGCAAATGGCTTTAAAGGTCAATACCCTGTGACCTTGTGGGCCGTTGCCTAGTGCTTAATTTATATTTATTTATGATTACATTTCTGTTCCACCTTGCCTCCAAGTTGCTAAAAGAGGTGTACATGCCTCTCCATTTCATCTTCACAACAACCCTGTCAGGCAGGAGAGGAAGTTACTGGCCCAGTCCGTTTCAAGTGGCTGAGTGACGATTTGAACCCTAGCCTCCCAGGTCCTAGATCTAGGTAAAGGTAAAGGGACCCCTGACCATTAGGTCCAGTCGTGGCCGACTCTGGGGTTGCGGTGCTCATCTCGCTTTACAGACCGAGGGAGCCGGCGTTTGTCCGCAGACGGCTTCCAGGTCATGTGGCCGGCATGACTAAGCCACTTCTGGTGAACCAGAGCAGCACATGGAAATGCCGTTTACCTTCCCGCTGGAGCGGTACCTATTTATCTACTTGCACTTTGATGTGCTTTCGAACTGCTAGGTTGGCAGGAGCAGGGACCGAGCAATGGGAGCTCACCCCGTCATAGGGATTCGAACCATTGACCTTCTGATCGGCAAGTCCTAGGGTCTGCGGTTTAACCCACAAGTGCTAACTGGAGCACCAGCAGAACAACAACAATAGCAATATTTGAAAGGTGCCTCAGGGCAAGCATCAGCAGTAGGTCTTGCAGGGGCCTGGGGTCCCAAGGGTGAGGGGTCTATCTTATTATTGTGCTGCCTTGGGGCAGGGGGGAAGGTGGCATGCTGCTTCTTGCTGCTCTTGAACAACTGCACCAACCAGTTTCCAGTGCAGAAGCAACACAGAGCCATTAATTTCTCCCTTAGGGAGCTGAGGTTTTGCAAGTGTCTGGCTTGCTGGAAGAACACACCAAAGAAATAGAAAGCAGGGCCCATCCCACCATCTCTACCGAAAGGCCAGCTCTGTCCGGCTCTTTCTGCCGCTGAACTGTCTCCATTCTACCTTTTCAAAGCTCATAGAAGAACTACTATTTAGCTTGAAAAAAATTGCTTGTTTTCTTCTTCCCTCCCCAAACCTTTTTCCTTTTGTGCCATGCCTTTTATACTGTAAGCCTGCAGGTAGGGACTTGGCTTGTTTTAATGGATTGGGTGAAAGCCACTCTGGGATTCTTTTCAGCTGCAGAGGATGGTAAAAAATGTTCTAAGAAAGTAAATAAGGAAGAGACTTGCTGGATCGGGCCGGGGGTCTGTGTAGCTCAGATAATCCTGTTTGAAACAGTGGCTCAGTGAGTGCTTCTGGAAAGACCACTCTCTTCTCCTTTACACGAAGAAGGGAGGGATGGATGTTTCAAAACAGCACTACTGCGAAGTACTTTCAGACAGCCCCTTTTTGACTGAACTGGGCCATGTGGCTGCCTTGCATCGCTTCTCAAAAGCGCTGCAGAGAAGTGAAGTGAAATTTGCTCTTCTGCAGATTTTTGCAATGTCGTTCTTCCTCCAAGTAATGTGTGGAGAAATTAACACACTACGGTGAAGCATGCATAACAACACATATATTAGCGGCACATATACTAATTCGGTATATTCTGTATATTTTTTTTGCAAAGGAAGTTCTCTATTAGGAGAAATTTGCACCAAAAGGCTGATTAACTTTCCATAAAAGCTGTTTCCTCCACTTCCAAGTTTACCATTGGTGGTGTCCTTGAGCCAAATTGCCACCTGAATGTAAACTTAATTGACATCCGCACCATGCATTTAAAGCAGTATCGTACCACTTCAACCGCCACGACTTCTCCCAAAGAATCCTGGGATCTGTAATTTGTTAAGGGTGCTGGTAATTGTAGTGCCCTCCGGAATTTGCAACTAACTCTCTGCACCCTTAAAGGGTTAAACCACAGAGCCTAGGACTTGCCGATCAGAAGGTTGGCGGTTTGAATCCCCGTGACGGGGTGAGCTCCCGTTGCTCGGTCCCTGCTCCTGCCAACCTAGCAGTTCGAAAGCACGTCAAAGTGCAAGTAGATAAATAGGTACCACTCCGGCGGGAAGGTAAATGGTGTTTCCGTGCGCTGCTCTGGTTCGCCAGAAGCGGCTTAGTCTTTCTGGCCACATGACCCGGAAGCTGTACGCCAGCTCCCTCGGCCAATAAAGCGAGGTGAGCGCCACAACCCCAGAGTTGGCCACGACTGGACCTAATGGTCAGGGGTCCCTTTACCTTTACTCTGCACCCTTAAGAAACTACATTTCCCAGGATATTTTGGGAGGCAAGCCACACCTCTCAAAGAGTGCTTTCAATGTATGCTGCAAGATGTGACGCCAGATTCTACGAAATCTTGTTTCACCTTTGGTTCCTTGTGGGAGCTGTTTCTCTCTTTTCAAACCCTCTTCTTGATCACTTCTTTACTTTGATTCTTGTTCCTATGAGAGTCATCTGCCCTGCAAGCGTGTGTGTGTGTGTGTGTGTGTGTGTGTGTGTGTGTGTGTCTGTGTCTTCAGGGAAACAGACGGAAGGGAAGGGATGACTAAGTCGAGTCTGGAATTTAAACCAGACATAACCAGCATCTGCTGTCTTGTGACACAGTAACCCTTGTTTGTGAAAGGGCTGGTCTGGGGACTGTGGCAGCAGATGGGAGCCCGAAGCGAGATGAACAGATCTGCTTTGACGTACTCGCAGCTACAGTTGTTTCTTGGGGACTTTGTTGGGAAAAGCCCTACCAATAAAACGAAGGAAAAATCCTGTCTCCTGCATACAAGGAACTGGGCAGAAGTATTCAAAGAGGCAGGAAAGTGGCTCATGAATCTTAGGGCAAAAGAGATGAGATGTGGGAGGTCTAGCACTGAATCTTCATTTTATTCTTTTTTTTTAAATAAGACACCACACACCTTAAAAACAGGGGCTGACATGTTTAATCAGAGAAAAGTCATTGTTAACATTTGTTAAAAACTGGATACCCCTCATAGACTTTTTGACTGAAAAAGAAATAATGACATTTGGATTTGAGGATTGAAGGTAATGTTTGTTTATAGAAAGTGGTTTTTCTGAGGGTTATATTGGAGAGGATGAAGTGAATATTGTTTATATATAGCAGACAGTCCCTTACCTTCTGAATTTTATTTTTCTCTCTCTTTTCTATTTCTTTATTTCTCTCTTTCTTTTTCATCACCTCCACCCCTTCTCTGTTGTGTTGTTGTGTTGTGTTGTGTTGTGTGGTGTGGTGTTGTGTTGCATTTAGATCAAAGTCTTAGTTTGCATTAAGTTTTGTATTTTCCTCTATAAAACCTAATAAATTTTATTTTAAAAAAACAAAAACAAGGGTGGGTGTGCCCAGATCACAGCGACTGTCAGGGAACTGACATCAGAGCGAGAGGCGGAGGCAGAGCTCCCGAGCTCTGCCGGAGAGGGGACCAGCAAGGGGGGTGGAATTCCGCGTAACAGCAATAGAGAAGAGAGGGAGATAGGGGAATTGGAGACAGGGCTCCCAGACCCTTCACCTGAATCCAGTGGAGAGAGCGCTGGCACGCCCCTGCCTTCCCCTTACTTGCGCAGACGCGTTCCGCGCAGGGAACATAGGAGGAGACTGGGAGTCAAACAGCTCTTATGCTGGAAGAGGTTCAGGAAACGCCCACTGACGGATTCTGCAAGTGACTAACAGGTCACGGAGCGCGAGCTCTAACCCTAAGCATGGTGGAGCAAGCGATCTAACCAAACCGAAGGCAATTTACGCGCAAGTAACCCCATACAACCATTACAGCAATCCGTCAGTCTCTGCTGCGGTTACTTGTGCGCTAGCAGGGGAAACATGAGCCAAACTGGAGGCACCGGGGCAGCGGAGGAAGCTGCAGGGGTGCAGGACCTGGTGAAGAGGAACCAGGAGCTGGAACGGCATGTATCCCTGCTGATGGCGCGGCTGGATTAGAGGCGCACCCAAGACGCGCAGGTGAGACCCACTCCAGTAGCAAGGAAGGTGCCAGGACTGGTACACAAATTTGGAGGGAAGCCCAGGGTGAGGTTGGCCAGAGTGGCAGCAACCACACTGAAGCAGAGTGCGGAAGTGCCACCACAGTACGCGGACTTACAAGAGGTCTTCAGCGAGAAGGAAGCGGACAGGCTGCCGCCACATAGGCCCTTCAACTGCCAAATCAACCTACTCCCTGGGGCGCAGCTGCCGGTGGGTAAGCTGTATGCCATGTCGGACCGAGAGATGCAGGAGTTGCGAGACTTTATAGACAAAAACCTGGAAAGGGGGTTTATAAGGGAATCTAAGGCAGTGGGGGGCAGCCCTGTGTTCTTTGTGGACAAAAAAAACACGGATAAGCCCAGGCTCGTAGTGGACTTCAGAAAATTAAACCTGGTATCGGAACCCGTGACCTTCCCAATGCCCAGAATTGATGATATTCTGACTAGGGTAAGGAAGGGTAAGATTTTTACCAAGCTGGACCTTTGGGGAGCATACAACTTGATTAGAATGAGAGAGGGTGACGAATGGAAAACCACCATGTTCACCCCCCTAGGGGCCTTTGAGTACTTAGTCATGCCATTTGGATTACAGTCGGGCTCAGCCTGTTTTCAAAGCTTCATGCACCATGTGCTGGGTCCCCTGCTGTACAAGAACTGCGTAGCATTTCTGGACGACGTCCTGATCTATTCAGACAATGAAAAGCAGCATGTCCAGGACGTCAGGGAAGTGCTTAAAAGGCTACAAGAACACCAGCTGTGGGTCAAGCTGGAAAAGTGCCAGTTTCACGCCAAAGAAGTGGAATTCCTGGGATATAGGTTGTCAGACAGAGGCCTAGCCATGGACCCCAGCAAGGTGCAGGCGGTGCTGGACTGGAAGGCCCCCAAGACCCGGAAGGATGTACAGAGGTTCCTCGGGTTCAGCAACTTCTACCGGAAGTTCATCAAGAACTTCGCCCACTTGACCGCGCCCATCACGGATTGCCTCAGTAGCAAAAAGAAGTTCGTCTGGACAGAAAGTGCCCAACGGTCCTTCGAAAGGCTAAAGAAGGCGTTCGCCTCGGAGGAACAGCTCCTGCACGTGGACCTGCAGAAGCCTATGAGGCTAGACACCGACGCATCGGACAGAGCCATAGGGGCGGTGTTACTCCAGCCAGGACGGGGCCAACACACCTGGAGGCCGTGCGCCTTCTTCTCAAGGAAGCTGAATAAATCGGAACAGAACTACACGGTGTATGATCGCGAACTGTTAGCTATTTACGCAGCGTTCCGCCAGTGGAGACATATCCTAATAGGGGCTCAGCACAAAGTTCAGGTTTGCACTGATCACAAGAACTTGGAATACTGGAGAACAGCGCGAGTTCTCAATCAGAGACAGATTCGGTGGGCTCAGGAGTTCTCCAAGTTCTTCTTTGAGATCAAGTACGTGCCAGGAGAAGAGAACGTGAGAGCAGACGCGCTTTCCCGGAAACCGGAGTACATGGAAGGAGAAGGACCACCAGAAGCTCGACACGTGTTCCCTGAGGAACAATGGGTTTGTGGGGGAGCATTGGTTGGGAAACGGGAACTGACCGAACTAATTCGCCAGGACGAATTCGCCCAAACCAGAATCAGGGAACTCAGGGGAACTGGGGGAGACCGGGGAGGTTTTGAGGAAAGGGAAGGACTGCTGTATTACAAGGGAGCAATGTATGTGCCCGGGGAGGTCTTGCGGGAAAGGGTGCTCAAACAGCTTCACGACAACCCAACAGCGGGGCACTTTGGACAACACAAAACCATGTGGCTGGTCACCAGGGAGTTTTGGTGGCCAAGGGTGAGGGAAGATGTACGAGAGTATGTACGGGGGTGTGACCGCTGCCAAAGGGCCAAGGGAGAAAGGGCCGCCCCGGCGGGACTATTGGAACCCTTACCCACACCGGGAAGACCCTGGGAGGTGGTGTCTATCGATTTCATGACAGATTTACCCAAATCTAGAGGGAAGACAGCAGTCATGGTTGTAGTAGATCTGCTAACCAAAATGTGCTATTTTATAGTGTGCTCTCATGCCGTGACAGCAGAGGAGACCACCCACTTGTTCGTGAACCACATCTTCAGGTTGCATGGGGCTCATTCGAGGGTTATCTCTGACCGAGGGAAACAATTTACCTCGAGGTTTTGGAGGAGGCTTATGAACTTATTGCAGGTGGAGGTGGGATTCTCGACGGCGAGGCACCCGGAAACTAATGGGCAAGCAGAGAGGGCGAACAGCATTTTACAACAATATCTACGCTGCTACGTCAACGAGAGACAGAACGATTGGGTAGAAAAGCTAGCACTGGCAGAGTTTGCATATAACAATGCGGAGCATGTGTCCACGGGGATGAGCCTGTTCTTGGCAAATTATGGGTGTCACCCCAGGGCCTTTCCCGGGAGGGGGGAGGAAGGGTGGAGCGTGCCCGCCGCAGAGCAGTTCGTGGAAGAAATGGAAGCCCTGCACCAGCAGCTTAAGATGAATCTGGAGAGGGCCAAGGAGGCGTACAAAAGACAAGCAGACAAACACCGCCGTGAAGGGGAGACCATTAGGGTGGGGGACCGGTTGTGGTTATCCACAAAAGGCTTACCCTTCAAGGGCGGGTGTAAAAAACTGAGGCCAAAACGGCTGGGACCATTTGAGGTAACACACCAAGTGAACCTGGTGGCTTTCCGGCTCAAGTTGCCAGACAACATGAAAATCCACCTGGTGTTTCATAGGTCACTGTTCTCACCGTACAGGGAGGAGCGGAGAATCCGGGGGGGGGGAGGAGGAGAAGGGCTCACACACCCACAACTGGAAGAGAGGAAACATCACCACCAAGTAATGGAGATCCTGGATTCGCGCTGGCGGGGGCGGCAGGTGGAGTACCTAGTAGCTTGGGAGGGGGAACCCAAGTCAGAGAACACGTGGGTTCCCACAGGGGAGATAGAGGACAGATATCTGGTGGAAGAATTCCACAACAGGTATCCGAGGAAGCCCAAACCCCTGGAGAGATTCTGGGAAGAGCAATTTGCCACCACCGATGACAAGGAGGAGGAGTTCGGGGGTTTTCCAGCTTCCCAAGAGGAAGGAGGAGAATCGTCCAGAGAGGAGGAATCAGATTGGGAAACCCCTCCCATGAGAGATCGGAGTGGGTGGGAAGCGGGGTTTGAGTCCTCGGATGACGACGGCAGCTCCTTTCGGGGGTTCCCTGCATCGTCGGCTGAAGAAGGGGACAAAGTCACGTCACAGGGTCCGGCCGGGGGTGGAGGGGGTCCTGGGAGGGAGGTGGATGTCAGGGAACTGACATCAGAGCGAGAGGCGGAGGCAGAGCTCCCGAGCTCTGCCGGAGAGGGGGCCAGCAAGGGGGAAGGAATTCCGCGTAACACCAATAGAGAAGAGAGGGAGATAGGGGAATTGGAGACAGGGCTCCCAGACCCTTCACCTGAATCCAGTGGAGAGCGCGCTGGCACGCCCCTGCCTTCCCCTTACTTGCGCAGACGCGTTCCGCGCAGGGAACATAGGCGGAGACTGGGAGTCAAACAGCTCTTATGCTGGAAGAGGTTCAGGAAACGCCCACTGACGGATTCTGCAAGTGACTAACAGGTCACGGAGCGCGAGCTCTAACCCTAAGCATGGTGGAGCAAGCGATCTAACCAAACCGAAGGCAATTTACGCGCAAGTAACCCCATACAACCATTACAGCGACACTGGAGAAGCAAACATTTAACCCTTTCCTGGGGCCATTTTCCAAACCATAATCACAAGGGCAAGAATGCTGCTGTCATGGAAAGTATTGTGGTTGTTTTCCTCTGCAGAGGCTACTAACGTGTTTGTGTGTGTGTGTTTGCAATGGTTGGACCCTGAACAGCATTCTGGGAGGATAACCAAGAGAGGAAGAAGAAAGAGACATCAACATCAAAGAACCAAGCAGAAGGCAGGACCAGTTTGGATGTTGCTTTTAGCTGAGTCAGCCCAGCTGGATCCTCTAGCTCCAGGGAGAGGAACCCCTGGCTCACAGGTCAAGCAAGGTCGTTTCCCCCAAACCATGCCCATGTCAGCTGATGATGGGCGGGAAGACGGAGATTTATTTCTGCCTTGGCTAGATGCCCTGTCCCCAATGGGGAACAGGACTGCACAGCCAAGGCAGCAAGATTTAATCCCTTTACTAGCTGGTGAGCGAGGATTAAAGCGCTTCTCAAAAGTACTGATTGATTGAATTTATATTACGCCCTTCCTTCCAGGAAGGGCGGCAAACAGATCCGCAATTAAAGAAGAAAAACAAACACATTCTAAAAACATTCTAAAAGTGAAGATGTGTGCATGCACATGAAAGCTTATACCCAGAACAAACTTAGTTGGTCTCTAAGGTGCTACTAAGGAAATCAGCCCTGAGTGCTCACTGGAAGGACAGGTCATGAAGCTGAGGCTCCAATACTTTGGCCACCTCATGAGAAGAGAAGACTCCCTGGAAAAGACTCTGATGTTGGGAAAGATGGAGGGCACAAGGAGAAGGGGACGACAGAGGACAAGATGGTTGGACAGTGTTCTCGAAGCTACCAGCATAAGTTTGACCAAACTGCGGGAGGCAGTGGAAGACAGGAGTGCCTGGTGTGCTCTGGTCCATGGGGGTCACGAAGAGTCGGACACGACTAAATGACTAAACAAGAACAACAAGGTGCTACTGGACAATTTTTTTATTTTTTTATTTATTCTAAAAACAAGTGCAGTTTTTAAAAAATCTAAAAGCAGTTGCAGCTAAAAGTGCTGTTTGAAGCAGCTGGAAGCAGTGGCGTAGCGTGGGGGGTGCAAGGGGGGCCAGCCGCACCGGGCGCAACATCTGGGGTTAGGGCAAATCCACGGGTTAGGGGGCGCAAATCCACGGGTTAGGGGGCGCAAATTACTTGCCTTGCCCCGGGTGCTGACAACCCACGCTACTCCACTGGCTGGAAGTGTTTCTACTGTGAGTGGGTATGAGAAGCGCAAGAGCTGCTTCAAAGAGCACTTTTGCAAAGGGCTGTAAGGCAGCTCCTGTGCTCCTGTTTCAGCTGCAACAGGGGCATGGTGGCTGTCTTAAAGCACTTATCAAAAGTGCTCTCACAGGTACCACCCTTCTGCTTCATTTAAATGATGTCATGTGATTGACAGGTGAGTGGCATTCATAGTCTCCAACATTTCTCTCATGAAAATAGGGGCATCCTAAATAATAATAATAATAATAATAATAATAATAATATTAATAATAATAATAATACCTAGCCCATCTGACTGGGTTGCCTAGGGACGTCCTAAGGAAAAGCGGGGCATTCCAGGATCAAATCAGAAACCAAGACAGCTCCTGTAAATCCAGGACTGTCCCTGGAAAATAGGGACACTTGGAGGGTCTAGTGGTGTTGCCCACCCACCAAATTTGGCCCTCAGTGCCCATCTTATAAATAATAATAATAAATTTTTATTTATATCCCGCCCTCTCCAGCCAAAGCCGGGCTCAGAGTGGCTAACAACAGTAAAAGTAATGCAGCATTCTAAAATCAATTCATTCTAAAATCAATTCAAAATCAAAATAATGGCAACCATTGGGCTAGAGTTCTGTGAGGATTACCAAAGGACGGGGTCAGGCTGTGCCTTGGCCAAAGGCCTGGTGGAACAGCTCTGTCTTGCAGGCCCTGCGGAAAGATGTCAAGTCCCGCAGGGCCTTAGTCTCTTGTGACAGAGCGTTCCACCAGATCGGGGCCCCAGCCGAAAAAGCCCTGGCTCTGGTTGAGGCCAGCCTGTGGCCCGGGACGTCCAAGATGTTTTTGTTTGAAGACCGTAAGGTCCTCTGTGGGACATACCAGGAGAGGCAGTCCCTTAGGTATGAGGGTCCTAGGCCATATAGGGCTTTAAAGGTTAAAACCAGCACCTTAAACCTGACCCTGTACTCCACCGGCAGCCAGTGCAGCTGGTATAGCACTGGGTGAATGTGATCTCGCAGCGAAGACCCCGTAAGGAGTCTTGCCATGGCATTCTGCACCCACTGGAGTTTCTGGGTCAGTCTCAAGGGCAGCCCCACGTAGAGCGAGTTACAAAGTTGTGGCCCATGGAGCCAAAAAGCTTCCCCACCTCTGATCTCACTCAGTATCGTCAACACACTGGCAGTGGCTTTCCAGGGTTGAGTCTTCCAAATCACCTTGCTGAAGCCAACCTGAGCTGAAAAAACGAACCCCTTTATATTCTTTCCTGCCCGGAATGATACAATGGGATGCTTGGCAGGGGCCAGCATCAATCTGGATGGTTCATTCATTTTGTAGCATCAATTAAGTGTTTTAAATTTGTTGTTAGCTGCCCTGAGCCCGGTTTTCTAAACAGGGAAGTGCGGGGTATAAATAAATTATTATTATTATTATTATTATTATGCTCAAGTCCTGCTGGCCCATTCCCCACAGGCATCCGGTCAGCCACTGTGAGAACAGGATGCAGGAATAGATGGACCACTGGCCTGATGGGTCAGCAGGCTCTTCTTAGATTCTTAAGCCTCGGTTTCCCTGTGCTCCAGATTGTCAGAGGAGGAAGCAGGTGGAAAAAATCTGCATCTAAAGAAAGAAGGTTTGAAATGACTCACTGTTATGAAACTGAACGAAGGCCACAGTGTGACAATGTACAGTATGTAACTAAACAAATACGGTGTACTAAGGAGCTGAATCATAGATTTACCGTGGGATAAATCTGTTGCTGGGTCTATCTTTTGACTCTTCACTACAGGTGGGAAACTGAAAGTATGACTGTCCCTTCCCTCCCACGCCACCCGCAGACCAGCCCCATCGTCTCTGCACATTCAGTACTAACATATCTAGGGGAAAGATAGATTCAAGCCTATTAATTTTTAGGTTGCATTTATTTATAGAAATATTTATATACCACTCTGTCCTTAAAAACACATCAGAGCACTTCACAGCAATAAAACATAAAGCAGTAGAATGAAAACCATGAAAAGAAACATCGGCTAACCATTGTGGAAGGGATGCTTTCTTCATTGCCTGCATAGGCCTGGCAGAACAGAAAAGCTTGCAAGAGGCATCTCAAAAGGCACCTGTTGATTTAAGAATGCCTCTTAAAAAAATTATTTACAAAAAGAACAAAACATATTTTCTTAACGACGATCTCCTGAAAGCATTCTGCAGCCAGTGTTGTCTTGTCTGTGACTTTTCCAGGGCACGCAAACATTTCAAAACTTCCTTCCTCCCCCCTCTTTCTGCGGTTCCTAAAATTATTTTTAATATTTTCTGCATATCCAAATTAATTTAATTTGCTCATTTATTCATCTGCTTTAAATATTTGTTGTTGTTTAGTCGTTTAGTCGTGTCCGACTCTTTGTGACCCCATGGACCAGAGCACGCCAGGCACTCCTGTCTTCCACTGCCTCCCGCAGTTTGGTCAGACTCATGTTTGTAGCTTTGAGAACACTGTCCAACCATCTCATCCTCTGTCGTCCCCTTCTCCTTGTGCCCTCCATCTTTCCCAACATCAGGGTGTTTTCCAGGGAGTCTTCTCTTCTCATGAGGTGGCCAAAGTATTGGAGCCTCAGCTTCACGATCTGTCCTTCCAGTGAGCACTCAGGGCTGATTTCCTTCAGAACGGAGAGGTTTGATCTTCTTGCAGTCCATGGGACTCTCAAGAGTCTCCTCCAGCACCATAAATATATACTCTTATAAAACTGCAAGTCATTACAATAATCCTGCCAAAGTTCTAATCTGTTTATAGGTGTGTTTTTTTTGTAAATATTCCATAAACCATTTCCATTCTTTTATAAAAAGTTTGTTATCTTGATTTCTTATTTTTCCAGTAAGTTTCGCCATTTCTGCATATTCCGTAAGTTTTTGTATCCATTCTTCTTTTGCTGGGACTTCTTCCATCTTTCCATTTTGGGGCAAGTAACATTCTTGCTGCTGTAGTGGCATACATGAATAAATTTCTATACAGTTTGGGGAGTTCTGTCCCTATAATTCCTAAAAGGAAGTGGCCGCTGATAGCCATTTCCTCCATGAATTTGTCTGTTAAAGCCATCCATATTGGCAGCTATTGCTGCCCTCTGCAGAAGTAAGTGCCATAATTTAAACATGTGCTGGGAAAAAATGACCGCCCTTGGGACAGGGATGGGGAACCTGGGACCCTCGAGATGTTGCTGGCCTGCAACTGCGGAGTCACAAGTTTCCCAGCTCTCCTGGCAGCAACCATCTTCTTCTTCTGGGTCTACCAAGATGCTCCTCTGGGAGGCAGGAATGGCCACTAACTTGGATGGCTTTTGAAATACAGTGGTACCTCGGGTTACATACGCTTCAGGTTACATACGCTTCAGGTTACAGACTCCGCTAACCCAGAAATAGTGCCTCAGATTAAGAACTTTGCTTCAGGATGAGAACAGAAATCGTGCTCCGGCGGTGCGGCAGCAGCAGGAGGCCCCATTAGCTTAAGTGGTGCTTCAGGTTAAGAACAGTTTCAGGTTAAGAATGGACCTCTGGAACGAATTAAGTACTTAACCCGAGGTACCACTGTATACTCAGAGTCAAGTGTGGATTTCATGCTCTTTATTCAGCTCATAGTAGTGAGGAATGCAAGTTTCCCTGAAATGTCTGCTTTATATACATTATTTACATGGGCCCCATTATTTAGCAACATTATTTACAATGGGCCCCACGTGATTGGCTAATTCCGGGATTCTCCTGTAGGCCAATCAGGTTGCAGATTCACTTCCACCAGGAGTTGGATTGGGTGGCTCCTGCTGACCAATCAGACTGCTGCATTCTGGATCCTATTGTTCTAGGACCAATCAGACTGCTGAATTCTGAATTCTATTGTTCTAGGACCAAACAGACTGCTGCATTCTGGATCCTATTGTTCTAGGACCAATCAGACTGCTGCATTCTGGAACCTATTGTTCTAGGACCAATCAGACTGATGCATTCTGGATCCTATTGTTCTAGGACCAATCAGACTGCTGCATTCTGGATCCTATTGCTCTAGGACCAATCAGACTGGTGCATTCTGAATCCTATTGTTCTAGGACCAATCAGACTGCTCCATTCTGAATTCTATTGTTCTAGGACCAAGCAGACTGCTGCATTCTGGATCCTATTGTTCTAGGACCAATCAGACTGCTGCTTTTGGGATCCTATTGTTCTAGGACCAATCAGACTGCTGCATTCTGGATCCTATTGTTCTAGGACCAATCAGACTGCTGCATTCTGGATCATATTGCTCTAGGACCAATCAGACTGCTGCATTCTGAATCCTATTGTTCTAGGACCAATCAGACTCCTGCATTCTGGATCCTTGTTCTAGGACCAATCAGACTCCTGCATTCTGGATCCTATTGTTCTAGGACCAATCAGACTGCTACATTCTGGATCCTATTGTTCTAGGACCAATCAGATTGCTGCATTCTGAATCCTATTGTTCTAGGACCAATCAGACTGCTGCATTCTGGATCCTATCGTTCTAGGACCAATCAGACTTCTGCATTTTGGATCCTATTCAACTCAGTACATAACAGCTTTAAAGAGGATTAGAAAAATTCATGGAGGAGAGGACTTGCGATGGCTACTGGCAGGGCTGGATTTTGGTTTGATGAGGCCCTAAGCTACTGAAGGTAATGGGGCCCTTATATGTCCAGCTGAAGTGAGCCTGGGCCGAAAAGCATGGGCCCTTTTGCTGGCCCTTGCCCCACCCCACCCCAGCCGGCAGCCCATAGGCAGCTGAGATGGGGGCGGGGCAACAGTCTACCTGGAACAAGGTGGGTGGCCCCCCCCGGTCCCAGGAGCCCGCATGGTATTGCAAACCCCGCCCACCCAAGGGAGGGGGGTGAGTGGGAATGGTTGCAGTTTTTTGTGTTGAATATATGCTATATAGTACTTTATGGACCTAATAGGTATTTTTCTAAAGTAATTTTATAATGGGATCAAAATAAATAAATTATGTATTACATGAAATCAATCACTAGGCATAAGACTCATACCCTTAGTCTATGCTGCCTCATCATCAGTTTACAAGCACTCTTTAATGTTAGATAACTGGTACAACAGTTTGACCACCATTCAGCTGTGCTGCACTGCAGTCTGCAGCTGCGTGCTGCATGTTCCCATGCAACCAGTCCATGCAGAATGTAGGCACCCTATATATAGAAGTGAGCAAACCAGTGATATTTTAGGGAGCAGGCTAGCAGGCTTACATCATGGGGACCTACACAACACAAAACACTGTTGCTGTATGTAGCTTTTATTTTATTTGTTTTTATCTTAGATTTTGGAAATGTACATCCAGTTTTTTCCCCTTTACATTTTTTTGGCCCCCCAAGAGAGTGGGGCCCTAAGCTATAGCTTGTTTAGCTTATACGTAAATCCAGCATTGGGACATGGGTGGTGCTGTGGGTTAAACCACAGAGCCTAGGACTTGCCGATCAGAAGGTTGGCGGTTTGAATCCCCGCGACGAGGTGAGCTCCCATTGCTCGGTCCCTGCTCCTGCCAACCTAGCAGTTCGAAAGCACGTCAAGTGCAAGTAGATAAATAGGTACCGCTCTGGCGGGAAGGTAAATGGCGTTTCCGTGCGCTGCTCTGGTTTGCCAGAAGCGGCTCAGTCATGCTGGCCACATGACCCGGAAGCTGTACGCCGGCTCCCTCGGCCAATAAAGCAAGATGAGCGCCACAACCCCAGAGTCGGCCACGACTGGACCTAATTGTCAGGGGTCCCTTTACCTTTTAAATCCAGCACTGGCTACTGGACTCAATCTCTATGCTCTGCCTCCATAGCTGGAAGCGACAATGCTTCTGAATACCATTTGCTGGAAACCACAGGAGGGGAGAGTTTGGGTTGCCATATGTCCTCTTTTTCCAGGACATGTCCTCTTTTTTCATGGGCATGTAAAACGAGAGTCGTCATAGCGATCTGTAGTCAAAAGCAGAAGTCAGCAAATGTGTCCTCCTTTTTCATCTTCAAAATCTGGCAGCCCTCGTTCTTGCGCTTCAACCCTGCTTGTGGGTTTCCCATGGCAGCCTCTGATTGGCCACTGTGAGAACAGGATGCTGGACCAGATGGGCCCATGGGCCTGATCCACCAGGCGCTTCTTATGCCAAACTCTCCATCGGTTAAAAAGTAAAAATAAAAATCCGCCAGCCTCTTCAAGTCACAATCAGCAAGCTGCAGAGGAGGCAGCCTTCTGAATCTCACTGTTCTTCTGAGAAGCTCATGACACTCATCTCTCATAACTCTGACTCAGTCTGATGTTATGCAAGCATATAGGAGAAGAGGCACAGAAAACTGTGACTAAGCCTCTTGTATTGATGAGTATTTTTATTAGGTGCTTTTTTCCTAACTAAGGATCCATGATGTAACGGTCTTCAAGATGCAGAAAGATTTCATGCCAAGAGCAAGAATATTTACTGAATTATGTCAACAGCTATGATCATTTTTCATGGGTGAAGCCATCTTCCTGCATTTCCCCATGTCTGCGGTCTAGACCACTGAGCCTCTTGGGCTTGCCGATCGGAAGCTTGGTGGTTCGAATCCCTGCAACGGGGTGAGCTCCCATTGCTCTGTCCCAGCTTCTGCCAACCTAGCAGTTCGAAAGCACACCAGCGCAAGTAGATAAAGAGGTACCACTGTGGTGGGAAGGTAAACGGCGTTTCCGTGCACTCTGGCTTCTGTCGTTGTTATGTACTGAAGTTCTCACCCTGGGCCAGCAGGGGGATACTGTAGAGAGTTTTCACTCAGGTCCACATATGCAAATAAGGAATTGAAAGTGACGTTCAGTGATTGGATAGTTACAGAAAGTTGTTACTGTTGCTTTGTAGCTGAGCTCTATATAAGCAGGTTGGCTGAACCCTTCAGCCCAGTCCTGGTCTGGGCCTGTGAATAAACAAGAGCTGTTTGAAGAATCGCTGTGTTGTGTGATATGTTCACCCACAACTTAACAGTCATGGTATTTTGCTGTGCCAGAAGCGGTTTAGTCCTGCTGGCCACAAGACCCGGAAAGCTGTCTGTGGACAAACGCTGACTCTCTCGGCCTGAAAGTAAGATGAGTGCTGCAACCCCATAGTTACCTTTGACTGGACTTAACTGTCCAGGGGTCCTTTACCTTTACCTTAATAGTTCAGACCACTTCAATGGCTGTTAGCAACTATCAATCAGTGGAACATGTATGCATCAGAAGCAGCCAGTACCAGTTTCTCTGTGTGTTTCCGTATGTGGGGCAAATAACAGGTGAAAACTAATATCTTGTGGGATTCCCAGAGGCATCTGGTTGACCACTTTGAGAAACAGAATGCTAGATTACATGGGCCTTTAGTCTGACATGACCGTTATGCGCTTATATTCTATACAAACATTAAATCCTACATTGCGTGGAACTTTGCATTCAATTTACGGACAAACTCAATACAATGGTTCCCTTATTGTTATATGATCTCCATTCCTCTGAAAGTATTTCAATTTCGTGATTTCTAAGCTTTTCACTAAAGGACCCCACCTCCTGCAATAGTCTCTCACACTTTTTTCTCTCTCTCCTTGAAATACCAACTGTCACTACAGAAAAAGTCAGCCTGGTATTTCTTTCAACCTTTGCTGTGGGAGAAGTGGCGATTTATGGCAAGAATGAAAAATCTGTTGGTTTTATGAAGGAAAGGCCAAATCCTGTTGCCAGTTTCAGGTGCCTAGACCTTGTTTTCTTCATGTGGGAATCACACACACGAGTAAGATGGAATCTTCATCTTAAGATGTTTCATGAAAACGCTGTGTTCAGCCAGACTATACTTTTTGGCAAATTATTGTGTTTTAAATTTAGACGAATGGGGCAGTTCATGTTGCCTGGTGTCTTTTGATCTTAGAAGCCGAGTCAGAGCTGAACTCGTTTGACTCAGAAGTCTATGTAAATACTCCTCGTTGTTTTATTTGGACGAGGCCGTGTGTACTTATCTCTCTTCCTTCATAGCTATGCACAATACTGAAGACACTTCCAGAGACACTGTACATTCAGGTTTAAGAATGGTCCTGTCTGCACTACACATTTTAAGCAGTATTATACCACTTGAAATACTCATGGCTTCCTGCAGAGAATATTGGGAACTGTAGTCTGTTAAGAAGGCTGAGAGTTGTTAGAACATGGGTAGGCAAATTAAGGCCGGGGGCCGGATCTGGCCCAATTGTCTTCTAAATTCAGCCCACGGGCAGTCTGGGAATCAGTGTGTTTTTACATGAGTAGAATGTGTCCTTTTATTTAAAATGCATCTCTGGGTTATTTGTGGGGCATAGGAATTCATTCACCCCCCCCAATATAGTCCAGCCCCTCACAAGGTCTGAGGGACAGTGGACCAGCCACCTGCTGAAAAGGTTTGCTGACCCCTGTGTTAGAAGACCCCATTCCCCTCACGGTGCTACAGTTCCCGGCTCCCTAAGAAGGGGGATTGACTGTTAAACCACACTGGGAATTGTAGTTCTGTGATACAAGACTGCACATTGGACAGATACCATTTATTCAAAATGGCACAAACATATTTTTTTAAAAAATCCATCCCTGAGGTGACTGTTGTGTTGAAAACTGACCAAGTAAATATTGTGTTATGAGTTTGTGGGTGCCAGACTCACCTAAGTTAGGCGTTTCTGGATATGAGACACTGAACCCCAATCTCACTATGGCCTCATCTCATCTCACCCCTCCCAGATAAGCGTAAGTGAGCTACTCATAGGGAAATAATGGGGGGGGGTGCACAGCTGATGGACAAGGGCACCCTATGCTGCAGTCTTTTATTACAGGTCCCACTTGTCTGAAATAATGTTTAACTCAGCCCCAGGCAGAGGGAATGTGCACAATGACTTTCTGTATTTGGTTTACAGCTGCTTAGCAACTGACCAGCCTGGTCCCGTGTCCTGCCTCTCTGCTAGAAACCACTCCAGACTCAGGTTGTTGCCAGCTTCTCTCTCTGCCAGAGGTAGAGAAACAGCAGGAGATCCACTTCTCTTGAAATTAGATATTTTCCTTAGGACAATCATAGCACAGGAGCCCATGGTGGTCCTTGATCTGATCCGAATGGGGGTTCCACAGAATAGCAGCAGTCAGTGAAAGAAGATGGGTTGCCTGCAGCTTTTTTTGCAGGGAAACTGCAGCTACGCTAGTTCCCGGGTAAATCTGGCCAGGGTATGACATGGAAAAAACTGCTCACATTCCTCTCTGATTCAGCACTGGCTCCCCACTGTATCAGCTCTGCAAGCTCAGCATAGCTGGGAGTTTTTGTGTGTTGATGACGTATGTCTCAGAGGTGAGCAGAATACAGATCAGAGCACTGCAGTTCCAGTTTCTCTGCAGAACAGCCTGGAGTTGCAATAAAAAAATAAAATAAAATAGTTTTTTTACATCTCTTAACTTGCTTTGGCAGGCAAACAAGCACGAGAGAAGATTTCTCCCTTCTCCCCCCCCCAAAAAAAACCCCCACTATGCCAGTGTGTATACATAAGCGGCCAAATTGTGGAAACGTTTAGGAAAAGTTGTATTTCTAAGGTTTGACTGTTTATAACATCACTTTTTGAATATTACCATAAAGTTATATATCATTAGAAAGATAATTTAATGCAGAATATAATGCAATGAACTGTGTTTAAGTATCTTTATTATATCAAAAGGTATAGCCAAATACATATTTTCCTAAAGGTTCCCATGGTTTTGGCTAGTAGTATACATTTGTGATGTCAAATGACGGAACCACAGAGGGTTTGGGCTGCCCCCTTACATTTGCTACCTGTCCACCATGTCAATGGATTGCCATAATTCAGGAGAAACTTGTCCCAGTCTTTCTCCCCCCTGCAAATCCAAACAGGAAAGTTGCATCAATTGCATAGGGAATATCTGGATTTAGGGAGGAGAAAGTGTGGGGCAGCAGGAGTTGAAAAGGAAGGACACGTGGACGGAGGAGGGGGGATTAAAGGAGGCATAAGGAGTCTGCAATTTGCATTATGCTGAGATATGGATGGGCCATTAAACTGGAAACGCTTGTCCATACAAGTCCATACAAGTCCTGTCCATACTGTTGTGAAGACAGGATGGCGCTTTTGTAAAACAAGATGCAGCTTTAAGGGGGAAAGCAAGGGATTCTAGAGGAGCTGGCAAAATAAAAAATAAAATAGAGAGACGCATAAGGAAGAGCCTTGCTGGATCAGGCCCAGGGGTGGAGGAAGGGTGGTGTGGTGGGGGTGGACCGCCCCGGGTGCCTTTGCTGAGGGGGGTGACATTTGGTGCACCACCCGCCCGTGACTCCCAAGCCTACCCCAAGCCATTGGGGGAAGGGGGAGCTATGCCACTTTGCCAGCGGCTTCCCCCTTCATTTTGACAGCCATGGGAGGCTTGGGAGTTGCAGGCGGACTCCTGACCATTAGGTCCAATCATGACTGACTCTGGGGTTGTAGCGCTCATCTCGCTTTACTGGCCGAGGGAGCCGGCGTACAGCTTCTGGGTCATGTGGCCAGCATGACTAAGCCGCTTCTGGCGAACCAGAGCAGCGCACGGAAACACCGTTTACCTTCCCGCCGGAGCAGTACTTATTTATCTACTTGCCCTTTGACGTGCTTTTGAACTGCTAGGTTGGCAGGAGCAGGGACTGAGCAACGGGAGCTCACCCCGTCACAGGGATTCAAACCGCCGACCTTCTGATTGACAAGCCCTAGGCTCTGTGGTTTAACCCACAGCGCCACCCGCGTCCCACAGGAAGATAGCCTGTGCTTATATTTTAACACTTGCTGGATCCAGGGATTGGGGGGGGGGTCTGGCACCCGCAAACTCCTAACACCAGGTATTCAGAGGCAGCAATCATGAACTGCAGGAAGTACAAGAAGTAAAAAAGGAAGGGCAACCTTATAGAAAAAGAATATACAGTTCCCTGTTGGATGTTATACCTGCTATACAACTGGAAGCTCTGAGAAGGTGGGAAGCTGTATTGATCACTTGGAAGTCATGGGTCCCCCACTTTTCCAAACTGCCAGTAATGTAGTGAACGGTGGGGATCTAGAAAAGCATGGCTCCAGGATTTAGTACAAGTTATTTGTCTGGGGCCTGTTGTCTTTGTCCATGGAGTTTTCTTGGCAGGGATACTGGAGTGGCTTGCCAGTTCCTGCTCCAGGTGGATCACGTTTGGTCAAAACTCTCCACTATGACCTGTCCATCTTGGGTGGCCCTGCACAGCATAGCTCATAGCTTCTCTGGGTTATTCAAGCCCCTTCGCCACAGCAAGGCAGTGAACCATGAAGGGGATGGAGGTGCTGGAGAAGACTATTGAGAATCCCATGGACTGCAAGAAGATCAAACCTATCCATTCTGAAGGAAATCAGCCCTGAGTGCTCACTGGAAGGACAGATCCTTAAGCTGAGGCTCCAATCCTTTGGCCACCTCATAAGAAGAGAAGACTCCCTGGAAAAGACCTTGATGTTGGGAAAGATTGAGGGCACAAGGAGAAGGGTACAACAGAGGATGAGATGGTTGGACAGTGTTCTCAAAGTTACGAACATGAGTTTGACCAAACTGCGGGAGGCAGTGGAAGACAGGAGTGCCTGGCGTGCTCTGGTCCACGGGGTCACAAAGAGTCAGACACAAATAAACGACTAAACAACAACATTTGTCTGGGGCATTGCAAAATTCAGAGAAGTGCAAATTTCAAAGGACAGCTGCGTTCCTGTTGGTATTCCATTTCGGAACATGCAAAATAGTTAGGTTTTGCCTTTAAGTGCAAACTGAACGCAATTTCTTCCCCATCCCTGCTGTGAGAATAAGAGTGCTGCAGGCGTATCTCGATTCTTATCTGTGAAATGTTAGGAGGTTGCACCCTTGCCTTTCCAAATCACACGTGAGATAGGCCACAATAACATTTATTTTGAAACAAGTACTGAACCTCGTTGCTTGGTTTCGGTCTCCCACTTCCCTGCCTGTGAGACTGTGAGCAAATTGTAATTCACCATACCTCGTTTCAGTTTGGCCATGGGACCAGGCCGAATCACATTTTGGCGATGGGGATGTGTGAGATGATTGCCCATATCTGGAATAAGACAAAGATGCCTGGCAGCAGCTCCTGTGTATTGCAGCCTCTGCTAAATATATGCTGAACTTTGATTGATTATTGTTCCAGGGCTGCCACGCTGGGCTGAAGAGCAGTGTGTCCCTGCTGCAGAAGTAAACAAGAGTTATAGAAGACTCATTAATAAGCTGCGTGTGGCAAGGATGCAGTTTAGGACTGGCGCTCCAAGCTCATGGGACTGGCTAATGACCTATTCATTAGTCTCATTGTAGACGAAAGGTGTTCAAAGGGTGCCAGTCTCATACTGGCACTTATTGTCCTGGTTACTAAGAGCTCTGGGCATCTGAGGGGAAAGATAAAGCACCATGGCAGGTGGTTTCCAGGTAAGTCAACTCACCTGTGATTTGCTCGATTTGGCGACTGGCTGTGTTGAGCAAAGACTACAACACCTGGAGACTTGGCGACACAGGTGCGTTGGCTGCTGGGCTTGGGGTGCTTCAGGCTGAAAGGTTGGCAGCATCAGCATCCATAGATTTTGTATCTAGGGGTCATGATGACTATATAGAACTCCAATGAGTTCGAGGTGGAGTAAAGGTAAAAAGGTAAAGGACCCCTGGACGATTAAGTCCAGTCAAAGGCTGGGGTTGCAGTGCTCATCTCGCTTTCAGGCCAAGGGAACTGGCATTTGTCCACAGACAGCTTTCCAGGTCATGTGGCCAGCATGACTAAACCGCTTCTGGCGCAATGGGACACCGTGACGGAAACCAGAGCGCACGGAAATGCCGTTTACCTTCCCACCGCAGTGGTACATATTTATCTACTTGCACTGGTGTACTTTCAAACTGCTATGTTGGCAGAAGCTGGGACAGAGCAATGGGAGCTCACCCCGTCATGGGGATTTGAACCGCCAACCTTCTGATTGGCAAGCCCAAGAGGCTCTGTGGTTTAGACTACAGCGCCACCCGCGTCCCTCCTCAAGGTGGAGTACATAATCCCTCACCCCTGCATTGTACCTTTACAAACACTTTGTGAGATGAATCAGGCTGGGAGACGGTGAACTAGCCCAAGGCTTCATGGCTGACTCAAAATTTGAACCCTGGTCTCCCAGATCCCAGCTCAATGCTCTAGCCACTAAACCACCAGTGCAATAGATAACTGGATCTGCTACCCACCCTGAGCCCTTAGGATAGGATGAGATATAAAACAAATGCAATGAATACAGTTCTGTCTGGGCTGGGTCAAGATTTTATCTATCATTTTGGCTTTATTTGATTTTTTTTTAATTATCTGGTTTCCCTCAACTTTTAACTCTTTGCAACTACAGACTAACAACATTACTTCTTGCAGATCTGTTGGTTCAGGATCTTTGCGCTTTGCTTCTGACAAGGCCGAAGAATGTTTTAAAAGCAAACAAATGATGCTAAGAATAGCTTTTGTGACTATTGTTAACACAAGAGAGCCACAATTCTAATCAACTAATTAATTACAACCCACGTTGTATTCAGTATAGTTTTTAATTCCATGTACAGGTTTAGGAAATGCAAACCCCCATTTTAAGTGTCACTTCTTATGAAAACGGCAGATATTATGCCCTCAAACTTTTAATTAAACTGCTCAGCAGGTAAGTAACATTGCTGTTGTTGCCCAGGGCAAAAGTCCTAGATTTATCATAAACACAGAACTTAAATCAGACAGCTGATAAAAGGAAAACATTTTAAAAAGGAAAACAAGTTGATTGTGTGGCATAAATCTTACTGTTTGCCCACAAAGTATGGGGGGCACACACAAAGGGTAGCCACTAGCGCAATCCTAGGGTTGCCGTTTTTGCTGGGGGAGAAACAAAAGGTCAACAACTTTCTGTCCGAATTTTCACTGTTTGAAATATGGCAACCCTAGGATAACACTGTCTTCTCCAAGTGCAATGGTTGCTGGTGGTCTAGCACTTTAAAGGACTGTCTAAAAGGAGAGTTAGCTAAAGGAAATTGACAGACGGTTGCCGTTTCACAGCATGCACTGTATAACTCTGTGCATCTTCAGGCCAAAGTGCTTGTTACATTGGGGCTCCATGTCTGGTGCTCCCAATGCCATCAGACATCTTGCAGTTTTGGAAGGTGACAGGGAGATGCACTGAAAAGGGCGGGGTGCATGAATGACTAGCAGGAAGCCGTGTGAGCACCCCACAAGTCAATCCAGATGAATGCAAGCAAGTGGGGGGGGGAAATAGGTATAAAAGGAGACTTCATGGATGTCAAGATCAAAGTGTGGGGCAAGTACTCTTTGGCGAGAGAACCCAAGCATCGATTTAAAATAACAAAATATGCAGTAAAGCGTGGAAATATTAGATATTATTTTGAATGTTAGATCTTCAAAATATGCACTTCTGAGTTCCTTCCAAAGTTCCCCACTTCCCCTAGCAAAAAGGACAACACATTTGGTAAGTTAAAAATGGTTTACTTACAAACTCTCCAAAGGTCAGATTAATGTGCTTTTCCAAACAGCATTCAGAAGAGGTTGCACAGGCAATAAAACTTGGCTTAAGGAACTTGGTACAGGAACTCAAGAGTGGCTTGTGAGAGCCATGTGGGTAAACTAAAGCAACCAGCTTAGCCTCTTCACACATTGAGTTCATCAGGTAGACTGGGGGAGAACAACTGGATTTCCTTCCATGGACATAGCTAAGACTGGAAGGACAGCTCACTCTATGGTCATAGCTGTCAACTTTCAGATTTGAAAATAAGGGATCAGCAGCCTTACCTGTCCTGGGGACAGTCTACAGGATATCTAACAATCCGGGATAGCAGTGAGAAGCAGCGGGAAACAGACCTGGAATAAAGGAATTTCCTGCAAAAAATGGGAAGGTTGACAGCTATGTCTATGGTATTAACCTCTTTGTGCATTAATTAAACTTAAGCATAATGGTTATATGAGGCTGGTTATCCCATATAACCACCTCATAAAAAAATCAAAATGAGTGTTTGATGAAGACTGAGCATCATCAGTAAACTTTTTGCAAGCAAATCAGGATTGATGCTCAATCAACAGGCCATCTGGAGGAGCCTTCAGACAGTTCAAGGCCACCTCCTATGTTCCCATGAAAAGCAGTATACAAGTACTATCAGTCAATTAAACGTGCCAGGAAACAGAACTGCCCTAGTAAACAAGGACAGTTCAAGTGTTTGCAATAAGGCACAGAATCCTTCCTGCCCCAAGCTAGCCCAATTTAATCGTTCCACCCTGCCAGCCCGCACACCCATGAAGGGATCTGAGCCAATCTCCACACCCCTCAAAGGCAGCCCTTGCTGCAAAAGCCATTAAACACAAGCCGCTGCTTGCTTCATTAAAAGAAGCAACACTTTTCAGCCAAAGTCTGCCGTCGAGCATCACGTTTCACAGGGCTGTGTTTGCTTACCAGGCATGTAGCAGCCTGGCGTGCCTAGGAGCGCTCTCCGGGAGCACATGAAGCTGTTAAGTGCAACGTGACTTTCTCAGGTGCTCAAGGAACTCCATCGCAAGGAGGGGGAAGCACCAGGGCAATGGAGGGAGGATGAGCTGATCAGCTGCAAAAAAGGAGGCCTGAACATTTAATAGCGGTGTTGAAGAGGGAATTTCTGCAGGGAGAGCATGTAAGCAAGCTGGAGGAAAGATGATAGTGTTCCTTGATTTATTAAAAAGGGGGGAAAGAGAGGAAAAGAAATGAGGCAACCACACAAACAATTAGCAACTGCAGGAACAGATTCTTATAGTTAATTGCAGGTGTGGACCCTGGTGTATGTGGCAGGGAAGGGTAGGGATTGGGGAGAAATTTGACTCAGTTTGTGCTTAAAGGCAAAGCAACCTAATTTGTAATTTCCAAACCAAGATGAGAACCAAAACACAGCTATCCTTTGACACTCGCACTTACTGGAACACTGCAATGCAGGTCTCCAGCCAAGTAATGTCTAAAAAATGCCTATACTAGGATATATTCATATATTTCTGCAAATAATATGACCTGGCATTTAACATTCCACAGCTTCTGAGCATGCTCAGTCTCCATCAGGCTGCTCTCCCATCCTGGTTTGTTCCATTCATTCATTCATTTTAGGACTTACACAAACCACAGTTTCCTCAAGTTAAATGGTAGCACCTCTCCCTGATTTCTCAGGATTTGGCTCCATTTCTACTGGCACTCACCACCTGTGTTTGCTATTAGCGGGAGTGATCAATGGAATCATAGAGTATCATAGAACTGTAGAGATGCAAAGCACCACAAGGGTCATCTAGTCCAGGGGTCAGCAAACTTACCACGCCTCGGGCCGGTGTCTCCAGCACCGATTGCACAGTGGGCCGGAGGGCGGGGGAGGGCGAGCCCATACACGTGCACACACACTATTTTCTGCACACTACTGGGTCAGAGGAGCACTGGAAATAGCTTGTGCGCATGTGCACAGGCCTCCTCCGACCCGGATGTGCACCGGAAATAACACTTGCGCATGTGCAAATAATGCTTGCGCATGCACACAAGCGACTTCCGGTGCTCCTCTGACACAGAAGTGGGCAGCCACGCAGTGCAATGCCGGTAAGAGCGGGCGGCAGCAGCGGGCAGTGGGGGTCGCCATGGGCCAGATAAACAAGTCCCTCAGGCCTTATCCGGCCCACGGGCCTTTGTTTGGGGACCCCTGATCTAGTCCAACCCCCTGAAATGCAGGAATCTTTTACCCAACGTGGGGCTCATACCCACAAGCTTGAGATTAAGAGTCTCATGCTCTACCGACAGAGCAAGGCTCAAGAAAAGCAGGTTATCCTCAATGCACTTTAAAATGTAGCAAAAGTGTTGTTGTTTAGTCGTTTAGTCGTGTCCGACTCTTCGTGACCCCCTGGACCAGAGCACGCCAGGCACTCCTGTCTTCCACTGCCTCCCGCAGTTTGGTCAGACTCATGTTTGTAGCTTCGAGAACACTGTCCAACCATCTCGTCCTCTGTCGTCCCCTTCTTCTTGTGCCCTCAATCTTTCCCAGCATCAGGGTCTTTTCCAGGGAGTCTTCTCATCTCATGAGGTGGCCAAAGTATTGGAGCCTCAGCTTCACTATCTGTCCTTCCAGTGAGCACTCAGGGCTGATTTCCTTAAGAATGGATACATTTTATCTTCTTGCAGTCCATGGGACTCTCAAGAGTCTCCTCCAGCACCATAATTCAAAAGCATCAATACTGGGAAAACCATGGTTTTAACTATACGGACCTTTGTCGGCAAGGTGATGTCTCTGCTTTTTAAGATGCTGTCCAGGTTTGCCATCGCCTTTCTCCCAAGGAGCAGGCATAGCAAAAGTATAACAGCAAAATATTAACCTTCAATACAGTTTGTTAATGTATTGCACAGCAGGGACTCAGCTACACTGGCAAAGAAAAATCGCTTTATATGCATTGTTTACGCATTCTAACACTGTGACACTAGCTGCAAATAAAACGTTTGAAGGGGTTTTTAAGTGCAATATACAATGTGACACTAGATGGCAATGGTTGAGCCTTATGGAAAATTCAATGTATTTTAAAAAACGCTTTTAAGAAAAGCATTTTCAGAATGGTCTTTTTAATATGTGTGTAGATTCCACCACAAAGTTTGCAACGCGTTTAAGTGAAACACTTCCTTGATGTGTCTAGATACAGTCCATGAGACAGTAGTTTGTAGGCCTGTCTGAATTAGGAATCAACGATAGAATATCTGCAGGACTAATTGTGTGTGAGATCAGGCATATACACCTGTGGTTGTGCAGGTGTGTGGTTGTGTAGAAGGGGAGGGGAACAGAGACAGTAGCAGGTAGACACTTCTTCATAAAGTTGCTGTGGGCTCCCAGGAGACTTAAATTAATTAAGGCCAAGCAGCGCTCTCACGCTGGCAGTTCCTTTGTGGCCCATTAATGTGCCTCAGCCAAACAGTCTGGAAACTACTGCACAAGAAACTGATCGACTGCCTGGAAAGATACTCTAAAGGCCAGAAGATGAGAAAAGACTCTTGCAAATAACAGAGACCTAATTACTTGCTCATTTCAGCAAATAATGAGTGACAAAAAAATACAATACAAAACACTGGAGCTGAAGAGGGGCTTCAAAAAGCAGTGGTTCTTTCTGTTGCAGGAAATCTCCCCCCCCCCAAAATACCGTATTTTTCCATCTATAAGATGCCCCCTATTTGGGGGGACTCCAATTTAAGAAAAGGGGGGAGATGGCTCCATGTATAAGACGAGCCACGATTTTGAACAT
The DNA here is from genome assembly GCA_034642415.1 of Podarcis siculus. Taxonomy (NCBI): domain Eukaryota; kingdom Metazoa; phylum Chordata; class Lepidosauria; order Squamata; family Lacertidae; genus Podarcis; species Podarcis siculus. Next base: position 8,919,261 of record JAXCMG010000021.1, read on the forward strand.
TATTTTAGAGTAAAAAAACCAAAACCCCTAGTCTTATACACGGAAAAGTACGGTAATTATTATGGATTTGAAGCACCTAGTTTCAAGTATTGTTGGTTGCTAACTTTGCATCATTCTTTCCCCCAAAGCCTTTATTTGTGCTGATTAAACGGATTCACTCAATCAAGTAGAGGAAGTCAAGGAGTGGCTGCTCTTGAGTCATATTCCCTCTTTCTCCTTACGGAACAGCTCTGTCTGGCACACAGTTTGCTTAGTAAGTCCTTTGCCTCTTCCTGCAGCAATTCATCAGAGAGCCCTGAATTCACTTGAAGTGCATGTATTTCTTTTTCTTTTTCACACTCAGGGTCCTTTTGTTGTTTTTAATTCAAACTGCCTGAGAAGCTGAAAACAGAGCAAACCTTCTGTGCCAAGGAAGGGACATTTCAAGGTTGAGCTGGTTGGAACATAGTCAATATGGGACAAAAAATAAAATAATCAAGGGCATTTGCAACATAGGGTTGCCATTTCTTTTCTTGATGGGAGCTCTTAACAGCTGTGTAGTGGACAAAAATCCAGCTGGTGGACCAGGGAATGAAGAAATAGTCCTCTTTTACCATTGTCCCCCCAACATCTTGTGTCTGGAGATGTAGTAGGGTTGAAAATGAAGGTTTTGTTTAGCTATTGTGACTAATCAGCCCAAGACATGTTGTTGCCTGAAGTGGAGCCCAGATTTCATAAATACACCCCACTGTAGGGCCAAATCTTTGAAGAAGGAGTCTTAGTGGGACAGGTTCCTAAATGTGTCTACTTAGAAGTAAGTGCCACTGAATTTGATGGCACTTACTCCCAGGGACGTGGGTGGCGCTGTGGGTTAAACCACAGAGCCTAGGACTTGCCGATCAGAAGGTTGGTGGTTTGAATCCTCGCGATAGGGTGAGCTCCCATTGCTCAGTCCCAGCTCCTGCCCACCTAGCAGTTCGAAAGCACGTCAAAGTGCAAGTAGATAAAGAGGTACCACTCTGGCGGGAAGGTAAACGGTGTTTCCGTGCACTGCTCTGGTTCGCCAGAAGCGGCTTAGTCATGCTGGCCACATGACCCGGAAGCTGTATGCCGGCTCCTTCGGCCAATAAAGCAAGATGAGCGCCGCAACCCCAGAGTCGGTCACGACTGGACCTAATGGTCAGGGGTCCCTTTACCTTTACCTTTACTCCCAGGTAAGTAGGTTAGGAATGCAGCCTTAGTCTCTTTACTTGAAAGTCACTGGTTTACACGCTCTTACAATCGTATACTTACTTACCTATACTTACTTACCTTGAATTCAATGACACTTACTCAGTACCCTCCAACATTCCTCCAACAGGCCCAAAGCAGAAAACATGATAACATTATTAATGTAAAGACCTGTCATTGGGGAAAACAACAACATGGATTGGATTGTGATTTTTTATGAGAAATGCAAGAACAATGAACTAGTAGAAATACATTTCCTTAACAGATGCACATTGCGACAAAACTGACAAAAATTTTACATCCCTACATAGTAAAGGGCGTGAAATCTGAATAAATTCCCATTCAGAAGCACTTTCTGAAACATTAGGTGAACCGAAACAACAGCCAACCTTCAAAATTCACGCTCCTCTCTGGTCAAGTAACATGTACATAAATGGATGAAGCTTCCTGTTTCCGGAGGTAGAAAATGGCGGATCCCACATGATCGGATCTCAGCCGTTCCGATAATTCAGGGCTGATATGGGGGTAATTAGCCCTGGCAGCCTCCCCAGGGCAGGGGAGGACTGTCTCGATGGCCCGCGGTTTGCCCCAGATTGCCGATGTGGCAGACGGCAGGGGCACTGGGTCACGGAGAAGCAGTGCAATGAAAAAACAAAAACAGCTGGAAGAGTACAATATACGGACAAATCTGCACTCCATAGGAAAAAAAGTATCTGCTTTCTGACATGAATGAGGATCACAGAACCAGAGTCAAAACATGGAGGAAAAGATCGGATATGGAATTATGAAAAACATCGATGACGATGAGAGGCAGGACTATGATGTTGAAAGCGCTTCGGAATTCTGACCGTGGGAAGCCAAAACCAAAATTATCACAATTTGGAAGACAATTGGACTTTTTTATTTTAGTTTTTTATTTTTTATTTGATTTGATTTGATATGTTAATTAGATGTTCTTATTGGAAAATTTATAAACGCTTTAAAAAAAAGGATAGACTAGGATAAAGTGTGCATATAAATGCATATGTTTGTGAAAATAATATAAATAATTGCATTATATTAAAGAAAATGACTGCAAAAATCTGCACATTAGGCAAAATTGCATGTGCACATTGAGATTACACTAAAACGTCAAAAAAATTTCATGAGGGTTTTTTATTTTTAATGCAAACTGATATGGTAATGTGCAGAACTGAACTTAATACTGGAAAAAATGAGAAAGGGAGACAAGCAGAAATGGATAGATTCACTCATCCCTAGAGTTGCAGTCCAACATGTGGGGAACATCACTGGCTACCCCTGCTACAAATTCTACAAAACCTGCTGCCATCCATCTTTGCCATCTGCCTGGAAACAAAGCGAAGCAGGATGAAAAGGGTTACACTCAATTGTTAGCCTTTCGGTCAGATGCGAGTGATATATTTGTTCAAAGACGCTGACGTGTGTCGCTCCCAGGCAGTGACGACATATGTGTGGCTTTCTGTGTTTTCTTTTCGCTCTTCTGCCTGCACACTGGAGTGAGCTATTTATGAGGCACCAGGAGTTGCAACAGACAGTGTTTGCTGTTACTGAATTAAAAAGGAAGAGTCCAGGGTAGGTTTGGACATGTGACTGGGCAGAGAGCATGCTGCTAGCTGACTTGCTGGCGTCTTGCCCGCCCAGGCCGCCTCCTTCCCTGTCCAATAGGAAGAGACATGACCTTGTGAAAAGCTGGCACCAGGAATCGTGCAGATCATTAATTTTATTATTTAGGCCCTATATTTCTATACAGTGGTACCTCGGGTTAAGTACTGTAATTTTTGCTCTATAAGACTCACTTTTCCCCTCCTAAAAAGTAAGGGGAAATGTGTGTGCTTCTTATGGGGCGAATGCAGGCTGCACAGCTATCCCAGAAGCCAGAACAGCAAGAGGGATTTCGCTGTGCAGCGATTCCTCTTGCTGTTCTGGCTTCTGGGATTCAGAATATTTTTTTTCTTGATTTCCTCCTCCAAAAACTAGGTGCGTCTTATAGTCTGGTGCGTCTTATAGAGCGAAAAATACGGTACTTAATTCGTTCCGGAGGTCCGTTCTTAACCTGAAACTGTTCTTAACCTGAAGCACCACTTTAACTAATGGGGCCTCCTGTTGCCGACGGAGCACGATTTCTGGTCTTATCCTGAAGCAAAGTTCTTAACCTGAAGCACTATTTCTGGGTTAGCGGAGTGTGTAACCTGAAGCGTATGTAACCTGAAGCGTATGTAACCTGAGGTACCACTGTACTGCTTTTCTCCCCAAGCCCTCAAGGCACTTTCACAATTTTTTAAAGGATGGCATTCAAAATGAGAAATGTATACCCAGTGCCAGATTTACGTATAAGCTAAACAAGTTATAGCTTAGGGCCCCACTCTTTTGGGCCCCCCCGCAAAGGAACCATATAACACTGGTGCTAAAGGATCTTAGCGGGCTCCCGATACTTCTCTGAGCACAATTCAAAGTGCTTTTGCTGACCTTTAAAGTCCTAAAGAGCCTCAGCCCAGTAAACCTGAAGGAGTGTCTCTGCCCCCACCCTTCAGCCCAGACACTGAGGTCCTCCTCCGAGGGTCTTCTGCTGGTTCCCTCACTGCAAAAAGCGAAGTTACAGGGAACCAGGCAGAGGGCCTTCTTGGCAGTGGCACCCGCCCTGCGGAATGCCTTCAGATGTCAACAAGAAAAAGAACTACAGTGGTACCTCGGGTTAAGTACTTAATTCGTTCCAGAGGTCCATTCTTAACCTGAAACTGTTCTTAACCTGAAGCACCACTTTAGCTAATGGGGCCTCCTGCTGCTGCCGTGCCGCCGGAGCACGATTTCTGTTCTCATCCTGAAGCAAAGTTCTTAATCTGAGGTACTATTTCTGGGTTAGCGGAGTCTGTAACCTGAAGCGTATGTAACCTGAAGCATCTGTAACCTGAGGTACCACTGTACACAACTTTTAGAAGACATCTGAAGGCAACCGCGGATGTTTGATGTTTTACTGTGTTTTTATATATGCCGTAAGTCGCCCAGAGTGGCTGGGGAAACCCAGCCAGATGGGCGGGATATAAATATTATTATTATTATTATTATTATTATTTAAAGTTTAGCCAGCTCAAATGAATCATTCCAGTCATCACCGGCATTAATGGAAGGCGAGGAAATAAAGCTTCCCACAATGTCAAAATTCTCTTAAATAAATTAATAATACTCCCCTGTTGTGACTGGAAGGTTGGCTGAAGATAATTGATCATAGGGAGAAACAAACAGGAAATTACTCCACTTGGTATAACGGATACTTGGTGTCTAGCATAGTCAAGCATAAATTATACATGTGATGAAGAACTTCCTGTCTTCTATTAGAACAACGAATGGCTTCTTCTCCCACGGTTTTCTAGAGACGGCAGCTCACATTTCAGCCCACTGTTATTACAGTGGTACCTCAGGTTACATATGCTTCAGGTTACAGACTCCGCTAACCCAGAGATATTACCTCAGGTTAAGAACTTTGCTTCAGGATGAGAACAGAAATCGTGCAGCAGTGGCACAGCGGCAGCGAGAGGCCCCATTAGCTAAAGTGGCGCTTCAGGTTAAGAACAGTTTCAGGTTAAGAACGGACCTCCGGAACGAATTAAGTACTTAACCCAAGGTACCACTGTATTTTCTGGGCTAATTTTGGGGTGGGAGCAGGCAGAAAAGAGTTATCCAGGATCAAGACTGTCTTTAAACAGCACCCATTTGATCTGGAAACCCTTTTAAGTGTTCCAAGGTGAACATGAAAGAAGAAAATACCCACAGGATTAGACCAAAGACCTTTGTATCCCAGCATCCTGTTTTCCAGAATGGACTACCAGATAGCTCTGGAACAGAGGAGGCTCCCAATGGTCAGTCTTTCCAACCATTGACCTCCTCCAATTGCGCATGTGACGCGCATTGCCACATGTCCACCGAAGGCCCAGCACTCTGTCACAACCCCTGACAAGCCCAGAGCACCAGTGCCAGACGGCAAGGCGCATGGTGCTCATCAGCAGGGTCCTGCCACAGTGCTAGACCTGCCTCACGAGTGGGCCAGCCTGTTGAGGACTGAGTATGCTCATGGGGTGCAGAATACTGACAGTTGGAGAGTGACTGGCATGTGAGGGAAACACACACACACACACTAGAGCATGGGTAGGCAAACTAAGGTCCGAGGGCCAGATCTGGCCCAATCACCTTCAAAATCTGGCCTGCGGATGGTCTGGGAATCAGCGTGTTTTTACATGAGTAGAATGTGTGCTTTTATTTAAAATGCATCTCTGGGTTATTTGTGGGGCATAGGAATTCGTTCATATTCCCCCCCCCCCATACAGTCCGGCCCACCACAAGGTCTGAGGGATAGTGGACCGGCCCCCCGCTGAAAAAGTTTGCTGACCCCTGCGCTAGAGCATGGGTAGGCAAACTAAGGCCTGGGGGCTGGATCTGGCCCAGTTGCTTTCTGGATCCGGCCAGCGGACGGTCTGGGAATCGCTGCGTGGATCAGTGTGGATCTGATCATTCGGGTTGCGCCAGTGTGTGCGTTCAGCAGCACCTCCTCCTGGCTTCTCCCCACCTTGCCTAGAGCCGAGAGAAGGGGGCTGGGCTTTGTTGGTGCCAGCAGCAGCAGCGTTAGCGCTCGAGCGGCCGCCATTGTAAGCAGACTTGATTCGGGCTTTGTTGCTGCCAGCCCCTCTCCAGAGCCCTTTCGCGTGCTGCCCATCGTCCCCCCTCCGCCAGCCCCTGCCACTTGCAAGACACAGGTAAGCAGCCACCGGGGCTCATCTGGTGCTGTGGAGAAAGGAGGGGAGAGTCATGGGGTGGGGTGGCTTACCTAAGTACAGGTAGGTAGCAGGGTTGGTCTGCCCTAGTCAAAACAACCAACCAAACAAGAATTTCTTCCAGTAGCACCTTAAAGTAAAGGTTAAGGGACCCCTGACCATTAGGTCCAGTTGTGGCCAACTCTGGGGTTGCGGCGCTCATCTCGCTTTATTGGCCGAGGGAGCCAATACAGCTTCCGGGTCATGTGGCCAGCATGACTAAGCCGCTTCTGGCGAACCAGAGCAGCGCACGGAAACGCCATTTACCTTCCTGCCAGAGTGGTACCTATTTATCTACTTGCACTTTGACATGCTTTCGAACTACTAGGTTGGCAGGAGCAGGGACCGAGCAACGGGAGCTCACCCTGTCATGGGGATTCGAACTGCTGACCTTCTGATCGGCAAGTCCTAGGCTCTGTGATTTAACCCACAGCACCACCTGCAACACCTTAGAGACCAACTAAGTTTGTTTTTGGTATGAGCTTTCGTGTGCATGCACACTTCTTCAGATACCATCAACCTAACAATGAACCAATCTATGCAAGAAATGCATTTTTTTGGACACTACTATAAAAATACAGGATGGGCGTATAGACAAGTTACCTAAGTAGAATGTGTCCTTTTATTTAAAATGCATCTCTGGGTTACTTGTGGGAATTTGTTCATTTTTTTCATCAAAATATAGTCCGGCCCCCCACAAGTTCTGAGGGACAGTGGACCGGCCCCCTGCTGAAAAAGTTTGCCGATCCCTGCACTGGAGAGAGAAATGGCACCTTAGGGAATGGAGTATCCTGGAAATAGGCTAGCTGGCGTCCTGTCAGAAGCACTCCACGCTGCGACTTGTTTCTTCACTGCTACCCTAGCTGTCTTCTGGCACAGCTTTGGGAATTACTGCTTTCACAGTTGCGCCGAGGAGAAAATTCCAGCAGATGCTGCATTTTTCAAGTCTCCGTGACAAACGGTGCCTGCCAAAAAAAAAACCCTCTTCTCAACATGACTGTGAACAAGGCACTGGGGGCTCCTGCCCACCTTGACATATGGGGAACACTAGGAAGTAAATCCCCTCGTCACAACAATTTGCGCCACCGATGAGAGAAAGTGCTGTTAAAGCAGCATCTGATGTTGAGTACCCTCCTGTGCAGAGTTGCTGGGAGAGGCATGTTCCCCTCGCAGATGCCTAGTTGTCTAATTTCCAGAGAACTCTGGGAATTGCGAGGGGACGGGGACTCCTAACAACTCTCAGCACCCTTAACAAACTACAGTTCCTCTCATTTTGGGGAGAGAACCTATGACTTTCTGAGAATTGTAGCAACAGTGGTACCGCGGGATGCGAACGGGATCCGTTCCGGAGCCCCGTTCGCATCCTGAACGCAACATAAGCCGCGACGGCGCATCTGCATGGGTCACGTTTTGCCACTTCTGCGCATGCGTGTGACGTCGTTTTGAGCGTCTGCGCATGCACAAGCGGTGAAACCCAGAAGTAATGCACTCCGTTACTTCCGGGTTGCTGTGGAGCGCAACTCGAATGCGCTCAACCTGAAGCACATTCAACCCGAGGTACGACTGTATTTGATTCTTTGGAGGAAGCTGTAGCCGTTTAAGGCGGCATGATACTGCTTTAAATGTATGATGCCGATGGGTCTTTGGTTAATTGTGCATCCGCTCCAGGGATTTTCAAAATCACCTTTGTAAAAATTGCCCTTTATTTGTGTCCCCCCCCCCCCCCATTTTTTAAAAATGTTGGTGGGGATGAATAGGGTGACAAAGAAAAGGGGGACCCTCTTGGCCCATACAGGAATTGAAACTGTGGCTTTGGGCTCATAGGTACCATGCTCTAACCCAGGGAACTACAGTGGTACCTCGGGTTACATATGCTTCAGGTTACATACGCTTCAGGTTACATACGCTTCAGGTTACAGACTCCGCTAACCCAGAAATAGTGCTTCAGGTCAAGAACTTTGCTTCAAGATGCGAACAGAAATCGTGCTCCGGCGGCACGGCAACGGCAGGAGGCCCCATTAGCTAAAATGGTGCTTCAGGTTAAGAACAGTTTCAGGTTAAGTACGGACCTCCGGAACGAATTAAGTACTTAACCCGAGGTACCACTGTACTAACCAGGCCTCATTTCCCTCACAGAGGCCTTATTTTACTAAACAGGAAGCCTCTGTAGGTGAACCTGTTGCTAGGCAACACAGGCTCATACTGAGCATGTACCACAGCATACCTGATTGCCAACCACAGGTTAGAATAGGCCAATATTATTATTATTATTGCACTTAGAAAAAAAAAGTTTTTATTAAAGGTTTTTGTGTGTGTTACAGAACAAATAGATAAACAGGGAAAGGTACACCTATCACCTCTACTTTCAGTTATAGAATCTTTTTCACACTTTGTTTACATTTAGTGAGAGACACTTTTGTCATAGGCATCTTGAGGTCGGGGGAAAAGGGAGGAGGGGAGGCAAAAACACAATTAAAAATCATACAGAATTTAGCACCACATATTACAATTACTGCAAGGCATAAAAAATGATTAAGTTGTCCCCCAAGACCCTCAGCAGTTTTCAAGCAGCGCAGGCAGCAAAAAGTCTGAGAAGCACTAATTACACGAAGAGCATGTTCACAGGAAAAAGAAGTTCAGGAGCAAGATGGAGAGAGGAGCAGGGGGTGGGAAGGCAAAGAAATGCTATTCCATTTCCATGTCAAGGTGAACCCACCTGAATTGCACATCCCAAAACTGAAACACAGCCAACCCTTCAAAAGTCGCATGTCACTGAATTTTGCAATGCAGTTCTCCAACCAAGCAACATGCACAAAAATGCATCTGCTAAGGTAAAGCGTGCATTAAAACGCATAATATATTTTTTAGAACAATGTATAAAATACATAAAAGGTGTTATATTAGGCAAAATTGCTTTGTAAAAAATGAGTATATTATACAAAATTGCTTACTAATGTGTATGTTAGAACAATGACATAACATGGGGGAGCACAAGGGTGGCTGCTATGGGTGCAAAATTGTTAGGGGCCCAGATTTCAACATCTGGTGCTACCTCAATACATTTCCATCGCTGGGCTTCATTGAAAACAGCTTCTCCATTCGAACCAGGAAGTGACCTCTCCACACAACAGAACCACTCTTATTTTCTTATCTCTGTGGCTGCTATCTCGTGGGTGACACTGAAGCCATTAGGCAGTTGAATGCGCTTGTGCATTCTGTCCATTTCCCTCCCTCCCTCCCTTTGCACGGCCCTGGGCTCTTGCAACCCATGTTATGCCACTGGGTTAGGATAAATTTCCACTAAAATGTTAATGAATTTTTAGGAACGCAGGCCGATGAGGAAACACGAAGCACCTATTTTAAGACTGGGAAAAAAGAGAAACTGCAAGGAACCAAAGCTGAGAGAGCCACCCATTCCTGAGAGAGAGAGAAATTGCAAGGGTTCTCAGGGATACACACAAATAGAAGCAGGAAGGCCTGGGGAAATGCTCCGTAATTGACTTCAGTGGCCGGACTTAACATTGCCTTTTTGTGAACACAATAGCGGGTGTGAGATGTGGACATGCAAACAGTTCACAGCTAATCAGAGCGTCAGCTTTACTTTACCCACTGAAGAAGCTCTAAAATTAAGCCAGCTGGTCTGTTTCCAAAACCATGCTGCGGGCGAGTACATTAGTCGAAGTAGTCAGGAAATGAAGTGGCAGGAAGCAAGGCCGTTGATACTGCAAAGATGGATCAAGAAAGACATTCTCAAAGAAACAGGAGAGAAGAGTCAGAAGTCCAACAGGGGTTGGTGTGAGGGCCAAACTAGTTATTAAAATGAATGAGTGAATGGTCACATTTAGGGATCTGAGGGGTTGATTCAGTAGACCTTTAAAGGTGACAATATGAGATCCGACACAGAACCATCCTTCAAAATTCACCCTTACTCGAATTTTGCAGGGTGGTTTTCCCCCTGCCCCATGTTTACAAAAAAGCATGTATTAGGGGGAAGCATGCATTAAAAAAATGGAACGCGGGTGGCTCTGTGGGTTAAACCACAGAGCCTAGGACTTGCCAATCAGAAGGTCGGCAGTTCGAATCCCTGCGATGGGGTGAGCTCCCGTTCTTTGGTCCCTGCTCCTGCCAACCTAGCAGTTTGAAAGCATGTCAAAGTGCAAGTAGATAAATAGGTACCACTCCGGTGGGAAGGTAAATGGCGTTTCCGTGCGCTGCTCTGGTTCACCAGAAGCGGCTTAGTCATGCTGGCCACATGACCCGGAAGCTGTACACCGGCTCCCTTGGCCAATAAAGCGAGATGAGCGCCGCAACCCCAGAGTCAGCCACGACTGGACCTAATGGTCAGGGGTCCCTTTACCTTTACCTTTACGCATAAAAATGAAGATATAAGCACAAATGACTAGGTAGCCTTTGAGGCCCCTTCAACTGGAGGATTCTCTCTCTCTCTCTCTCTCTCTCTCTCTCTTTCAGTTTCCATTCATTCAATGGACTGTTGATCAGTTTCAAAAGCTGCACTCTGAAAAGCTGGAGGGAGCAGCTGGTACCTCAAAGCGATTCACCTGGCCATTACCACACAAAGCTTCCTTAATGTCAAAAGTTCATCCCTCTTGCATGCAAACAAACCTTTCAACTCCACTTGATATTTAAAGGGCACACACCCTGCTAAATTCATTTATCCCTTGCAGACTGAAAACAACAACAAATGAAAACTTAATCTGCAGGAGGCGGAAGAATAGCTGATGGGGTAACTCTTAGTCATTGCCCAGACACAACTCCTAGCAAAGACCACAGGTTTTGTCTCCATGTGCATCTACACTAATGTGCCCAATTGCTTTCCGGTGAGGCAGCAGCAAGCCATGTGACAACTTTCTGTTGAGCTGTTTCTTAGTTTTTGCCTGGAAAGTTATTTTCCCATGCAGTTTGCTTTAAGGCATTCGTTTGTTTCTGTGACTTCATTATTCTTGGCATATTTCTGGAGACTAGGTGTGGCAGTTATCCTTTCCCTCTCTTAAATCCTGAAAGCAGTTGTTTGGAGAAACTGTCAGTCAATCTTCAGTTCTTTATCCATTGAAAAAAGAGAAAGCTTTGAGCACAAGCTGGATGAGACCAAAGCCGACCTCAGGTGAACCCGAGATCTGAGGCTTTCCTCCACACCTATCTGGCCATTGGGACTCTCCCCAGACCACATCCCGTCTCCACATTGGCCCAGCCCCACAACCACCTTGAGGGTTTCGGCCGAGCTGGAATGTGTCCTTACACCCTGATATTGCCTCCTACTTGCCGAGATGGAGAAGGTATGAAAGTCTGTGTAGAAACCAGCCTGCTATACAGAGGTAAAATTGACATTTGTTGCTCCACCCACTTTTGCTCCTGGCTCCACCCATCACTGACATGTGCACAGCCAATCAGAGTTACCTCCGCAAGGCTCATGGCATTCTGACTAGTTGCTAGGCCACAGCTCCTTGGTTGGCTGTCAACAGAATTAACCCTTAGGATATTGACTGAATGATCCCTGCTGCTGTTCTTTCAGCAGTCTGGCCTGAGACTTTTAAGTATATAGCAACATCCCTATCTGTATTCCAAGCTCATGCCTGACCAATCACCCAAGGTCCTTTCCCTATTTTTTAGCGAGGGGTTGAGTTCAGAAAATAGGACACCTACTTACCTCATTCAGTCACAGCATGACCTTTCTTACTGGTGCATGCAAGATTGGGGTGGAGAGGTGTAGATAGGAAAACAAGATCAGCTGCAGTGGGAAATGTGACATTTCTGTCAATTGACCTCATCTGGGTTAATGAGATCCACTAGTAGCAGTGCTTAAGTATGAATAAATAAAGCCACCTGAGAGCTACTACTCTGGGCTGGTATCCGCCAGTTCAAAACACCATCTATCTTGTTTTTTTAGGGATTCAGAAAGAAACAAGGCAGAATGCTGTAAGTTATTACCCACCCATTACCAGCAGATTCCAGAGCAGGCTAACATAATTTAAGGTTCAGTATTAAAAGCAGTGAAAACAAATGAGTCACAAGAATAGGGTGGATGCCTCTTTAGTATTCTGTCCGTCCAGAATCTCCCATCATTCAACAACTTTGGACATCCAGCATTATGAGCAGGGCTGGCCCAAGACACTTTGGCAGCTCAGACGATCCACAAAATGGCACCCGTCCCCGCCACCAGGGAAGGAAGAGCGAAGATCTACACCGGGAACAAGGGACAGAATCAAATCAACCTCCCCAGATGGCTGAAGTGGAAATCAAAGGCCGCCGCAGTGGGAGTGGGAAGGGATCCACTCTGAATCATGCCGGGAAGGTGTAGACCCCAGCAGAGGCAGAGCTAGCTGCTGTGGCACTCGGAGCAGTGCACATACTGTGCACCCAGGGGCAGGGCCATGGGGGGAGGACAACTATCCCAGGGGGGCACCGCAGTGAGTTTCCCAGGGGGTGAGCCGCCCATGGGGTGGTGGAGTGAGCTGCCCATGGCATGCTGCTTCCTGGGGGGTGGGTGGGGAGTCGCCACTTTGCCAGCAGCCTTCCTCCCTTCCCTCTTGCTTTTGACAGCGGGGGGAGGCCTCCCTCCCAAGAAGCAGCCTGGGAGTGGGGGGCAATGACACGCTGCCCGCCCATGACTCTCAAGCCTCCCCTGAACTGCCAAAACAAGGGGGGAAGGGGGGAAGGCTGCTGGCAAGACAGCGCAGCTCTGTCCCTTCCCCCGATGGCTAGGGGTAGGCTTGGGAGTCGTGGGAGGGCGGCACGCCAAATGTCACTCCCCTCAGTGATGACACCCGGAGTGGAACGCCCCCACCGCTCCCTTCCTCTGCCCCTGGACCCCAAGAGACCCCAGAAGGAGCTGCTGAGCAGCAGACAGATCTGTCCTCCAAGGACCACACCACAGCCATCACTGTCATCACAGCAGCGGCAACATCAGTGGGAAATGCATTCCTTGGAGGTTGGATCTGCTGCCCCTGTGGATTCGGCCACCCGAGGCGGTCTTCTCACCTTACCTCATAGGTGGGCCGGCCCTGATTATGAGATTAGGGAAGGCAGAATGTTCTTTGTCTTTGTGAAACCTTTAGAGTCTTGTGTCCAGTTCTCTGTCCCCACCATAGCAGGGAAACATTGGTCTTTTGTTTAAAATGGTTTATACGGAACTCTCCACCTCTCTCCCCTCCACCCAAGTTTTTCCTCAGCCTCAGCAAAGACTATGAAATCTGCCCTTGACAGATACTGATCTGGGGCGATGCCAGGTTGCTCATGCAGATGGAAGCTGCCTTCACCTCTCCGAAGCTACTGGCTGCCTTCCCTCCTTCTCATGTGCAACAAGGCATAACTCCAGCTGCTGACATCAACTGATTCAAAGGTCCCAGTTTAGACGCAGAGAGGAACGCTGCCAGAGGTGTCGTGGCAAATGCTGAAATGCAGGAGCTCACCATGACAGCTCCTGTTGTCATGTCCCCAAGGAGAATCCATAAATGCAGGCAGTTATGTTCATCCATTTCTGACTCTCCATCATTATACATACACACCCTGCCAAAGAGAAGTAATACATATCATAATACTGTCAGCATCGCCCTTGAGCCACTGCCACCGACTGGACTCATCCACTTCTGCCCCGACTGGGCTAGGCGAGCTGGGTAGCACTTCCAGAGACCACCTTGTGCAGGAACAGGTCAAAGTGCTGTGGACTCACAGCTCAGAGCTGTGAGCACTGAACACACTTCTAGAAGATAGTCGTTGCACAGCAGAGTATAGCAGAGTACAGCAGAGCATAAACGACTCGGAGAGCAGCTCTGCAGAATATCTTCTTTATTCTATCTACAACTATAATACACAACTATATACAGAGCTAAATGAGGTCTAAGCGAAAAATGCTGAACTGCACTGAGTGTCTGCAGCTGCTCTTAGCAGCAACCTTATCTATACACACGATCTCTCTCTAACATTCAGCCTCTCTCTCGCCGACACTTTGATGTGAGGCTGGAGCGGACTAAGTAGAGAGCAGAAACCACCCCTCCTCTCTGGAAAATCAGCAGAGAACATCAGCAGATTCTTGGATATGGGAGGGGTGAAATCTCCTCAAATACCCAGTGCAGGCAACCCCAAACTCGGCCCTCTAGCTGTTTTGGGACTACAATTCCCATCTTCCCTGACCACTGGTCCTGTTAGCTAGGGATGATGGGAGTTGTAGTTCCAAAACAGCTGAAGGGCCAAGTTTGGGGGTGCCTGACCCAGTGCGTTAGTATAAGAATGACCACAATCTCATGCCTAGTTTCCTGGGAGTAGACTCCATCAACCTCTGTGGCACTTTCTTCTGTTCTGGCTGGAGAAGTTCCGCTTGTAAAACACACCGAGCTTTAGGAAAAGATTTTCAGCCAGCTGAAATACAAACTTTAGAAATGCAAACGACCTTGCAAATAAATGTTCTGTGAAGTCGGACACCCATCAAAGAAAATGAAAGAATTTCCCTGCCTCTGTTTGATTGTTTCTCTCCCGACTTCCACTATGCTAATTTGCCGCAAACAGACTTGAAAGCCTCATTATCATCACATTCATTTGACAGATCAAGGAGGAGCCATCAATCACCGTGGAATTCTGCAAAATGATGTCATTACTCACCTGACCCACTCACCTGTTTCTTTTCCACTATACGACTGAACACTGCAAGTTCATTTTTTCTTGATACAGAAAGAAATGGGAAAAAAGAGAAAACACAGATACAGAATTACACACAGGAATAACAATAAACACAAAATTTTCTTAACAAACAATAAAACGTAACTTGGTCTTAACACTGTAGACCCGACCTCCCGTCTATTCTTTATTTCAATTTCATATTACTTATTGCCAATAAACACTTTTATGATAATTTAAACTTTTTCTTAATATATCTTAACTCTAATGTCTAACTTGCAGCTATTACTGAAGTTCCTCGAATGCTGTAACAGAGTTTAAACTACTATATTTATATTTCAAATATTCTTTGAAAACCTCCCATTTTCAGACAAATTCCTGTTTTGATTTATTCTTTATTTTTTATGATAGACCATCTAATTCGGCATATTCTGTCAGCTTTTGGATCCATTCATGTATAGAGGGAATTTCAATACTCTTCCATTTTGCCGCGATAAGAACTCTCACCGCCGCCATGGCGTATAAAAAGATACCCTTCATTTTTTGCAGACTATCCAAATCTGTAACTCCCAGGAGATAGGCCTCTGGTTTTTTTTAAAAAAGAATACTGCAAGTTCAAAGGCTGGTTAGGAATCGGGTAAATGCTAGGATAGAATCGGGTAAATCCATCTACCGTGTGCTGAGCTTCTTGGGAGCAGAGCAGGATATGGATAGATACAAGAGAATCAGGGATAACATAGATCTTTTGAGATACTCAAGTGGTATCTGCAATGAAAGGTCACTTTGTGGACTGTTCCTATTCAGGATAGGCAGGTGGCACTGTGGTCTGAACCACTGAGCCTCTTGGGCTTGCTGATCGGAAAGTCAGTGGTTCGAATCCCCATGACGGAGTGAGCTCCCGTTGCTCAGTCCCAGCTCCTGCCAACCTAGCAGTTCAAAAGCACGTCAAAGTGCAAGTAGATAAATAGGTACCGCTCCGGCGGGAAGGTAAACGGCGTTTCCGTGTGCTGCTCTGGTTCGCCAGAAGCGGCTTAGTCATGCTGGCCACATGACCCGGAAGCTGTACACCGGCTCCCTCGGCCAATAAAGCGAGATGAGCGCCGCAACCTGGAGTCGGCCACGACTGGACCTAATGGTCAGGGGTCCCTTTACCTTTTATTCAGGATATTATACAGGATATTCCATTCCACCCTCACATCCAATTTTCCATGGCTCCCTCAACAACCAGTTAGCATTCGGTGGCCACTGAGCATGCTGCTCAGTCCTCAATAAATGGTATATCACAAAAAAACCCAGCTCATTGAAATCACAATGGTCTTCTGCGATATTCTAATACAGTGTGCCCACTTAAATCACATCCAAAATGTATGCACATAAATCGTATGCAGGACTCCATCTGCCATCAGATCCAGCCAGAATGGCCAATGTTCGGTAATGGTAGGAAATGTAGAATAGAAACATTTAGAGCGCCACAGGTTCTTCACCCCTTATTTAAAATGCAGTAATTATTTCCAAATTTTAATCTAGTGTATGGAAATTTTATGCAAATTATCACTCTTCTTTGCAGTAAACCTTTTTTTTTTAAATATATATTTATTGAGATTTTTCATATAAAACATACTTAAGTAAACCAGTAAACCATTTTGTCTTTTCTTGGTAATGCCTATGACAGGCATCCCCAACCTGTGCCCTCAATATGTTTTGGCCTACAACTCCCATGATCCCTAGCTAACAGGACCAGTGGTCAGGGATGATGGGAATTGTAGTCCAAAACATCTGGAGGGCCGAAGTTTGGGGATGCCTGGCCTATGTAACCATCACCTCGAAGACGGCCTGAAAACATCGGAAACCAGTGCGGTCAGTATCACAAGATAGTTATCTGCTTCAGAAAACCCACCACCCTTGTCCCCAGCCCCAAATTCTTGCTGCTGCAGTCGTATGTGACACTGCCCCAGTTATCTTGACATATTTGCTTTATGATCTAAGAAGAGGAGTGAATCTGAGGGCAGGGAAAGAGGAGATCAAATGCTGAGCAATCAAGAAGTCCTGGGGAGAGAGGAACACAAGTCAGTTTCGCCTACAGGGAAAAACAGATTAAGGATTGGAAAACAATATTCAGAGAGTTGGCAAGGATTCCACCCACGGTGGAAAACAAACACATTCTCAGGGATGGAGGCTAGAGATAGAGTTGGCCCCATCCAACCAATCCTGCAGCCTCGGAATGATGACTCGCAGAATTGGGCCAGTGGAAGCAGCTTAGGAAACACGCTTCAAAGGACTGACCTACTAAGCAAGGTGTGCATTTCCAAGTGGGTTAGATTTGCATTTCGGTTGCGTTCCAAAGGGAGCTGCCCAGGCTTCCAAGTTGGGAAATCGGAATGGATTCAGAAGAATGGGAGCAGTCATAGAGGCTTATCCAGCCAACCAGCATCCCCAAGTGACTCAACGGTAGTTGGCATCCATCTGTCTCGAGAGACAATGGAGTGCACCTCCGAGGGTGAAGTCAAACTGCTGCATTAGCAGCACTGAAGTGACCTCCTTGGGGCACAAACCTGGGCAGTGTGTCTGGAGGTCCTGGGTTGCCCAGACAACAAAGCCCCCCTCTCGGCTTTGCTGATGTGGTCAAAAGGAAAGCAGAGCAATACGTTTGGCACCAGCTTGGCTGCAGGAGTTGCCAGAAAGAGGCGTACCAGGCGCCACCCAACCATCTTAGGAAATCTATTCTAGATTTGTGCAGGGTTTAGTCCTTAGCCTTCTCTTCTCTTAAAGATAGCCCACAAGGCAGCAGGAGCACAACGCAAGAGCAGGGAATCTCATTTTTCCAATATGAAGTTCTGTTCTTCACATTTCAACATCAGTTTGTGATTTGTTTTTTTTATGTCCTCATGAAAACCAGCATCTCCTCATATACACATTTTGTGTGCAACATTGCCCAGTATAGTGGTACCTCGGGTTACATACGCTTCAGGTTACATACGCTTCAGGTTACAGACTCCGCTAACCCAGAAATTGTGCTTCAGGTTAAGCACTTTGCTTCAGGATGAGAAGAGAAATCGTGCTCCGGCGGCGCGGCAGCAGCAGGAGGCCCCATTAGCTAAAGTGGTGCTTCATGTTAAGAACAGTTTCAGGTTAAGTATGGACCTCCGGAACGAATTAAGTACTTAAGAAGAAGAAGAGTTTGGATTTGATATCCCGCTTTATCACTACCCGAAGGAGTCTCAAAGTGGCTAACATTCTCCTTTCCCTTCCTCCCCCACAACAAACACTCTGAGAGGTGAGTGGGGCTGAGAGACTTCAGAGAAGTGTGACTGGCCCAAGGTCACCCAGCAGCTGCATGTGGAGGAGTGGGGAATCAAACCCAGTTCACCAGATTACGAGTCTGCCGCTCTTAACCACTACACCACACTGGCTCTACTTAACCTGAGGTACCACTGTATACACAATTTTTCCAAAAAAACCCCTCTCCTATAATGGATTTCTGTATGCTGCTTTCACCCATATATGTATTCTTCTACACATTGCTTGGCCGGAGAACTGCCTTGCAGAACTCAGAGAAGCAAATGGGCAACACCTGGGTCACAAGAATGATCTGCTCACCCATTGGACTAAACGAGCAGCGTGACTTGAGAGCATTACAGTGGCTACTTCTCTGAGCGGAGCTTTTCGTTCCCTTATTTTTCATTTATTTCTCCCCCACCCATAAAACAAGCTTCCCCAGGTCTCCTTCACAATAAAAATAGAGACACAACGAAACAAAACAAGGATAATAAAATTCACGCAGCTAAACAAGATCTGTAACGAAAGCAGAGCATCTTCAACAGAGACTTTAAAAAGCCTCACAGTTAAAATGTCTGAGGAGAACAAAAGCAGCCCTTGGCACCAAAATAACCTCGCGACGCGACAGGTGTTATGCAAGTTTCACCAGGAAGCCTGTTCTGCAACAGGGGGCCATCGTTCTCTTTCCAAGACTCTATTCATCTGCGACAGAGGGGGCAAGAAAATCTTGGTGCAGAATAGAGATATATATTGGCTTCCAGCGCTTCCTGCTCAGAGAAGTATTCCCTGGCAGTCTTCCACGAGTGCCTTCTCTGATACTGACTTTATTCAAAATATCAGTGAATACCTTTAAAGACCCCAATAGCTTGGTTTCAGGGTACCCGAAGGATTCCATTCTGCCTGCTCCCTAAGATCAAGAGAAGTCTTTTTCTGTGTTTCTCCCTAGGGTGGAGGCCAATTGTTAAGTTGTGGGTGAACATATCAGACGACACAGCGATTCTTCAAACAGCTCTTGTTTATTCACAGGCCAGAACAGAACTGAACTGAAGGGTTCAGTCAGCCTGCTTATATAGAGCTCCAGTACAACGTAACTGTAACAATTTTCTAAAACTATCCAATCACTGAACGTCACTTTCGATCCCTTATTTGCATAACTAGCTACAGTATCCCCCTGCTGGCCCAGGGTGAGAACTTCAGTACATAACACCAATGATGATTAGTAACGCCTGAACCTAGTGGGGGTGGCCTGTGGCCAAGGAGTTCCTGTGGATTCCTGTCTCTGCTCTGTGCTCTGTGTCTGTTTCTTCCTTTTCATCATCCATCACGTTCCCAGCTTCCAGTACCTCCCAGCTCATTCCCTCCTCTGGGGTGCAGCCAGTTTCCCACCACTAGGAGCCCAAATCCAGATCACCTCCCTCTGAGCTTTCCCAGTAAGGTCACATGGGTGGGACCAAGGAGGTCCCATGGGTGCAGCCCATTTGCTCTGATTTTCTTCCCCTCCTCCCTTGCAAAGGGGTTGACTCTTTGACACCATCTGCACTAGGCATTTGAAGCATTGTGCTCCGAACAGTCATGATTTCGCCCAAAGAATCCTGGGAACTGAGGTTTAAGGGTTTTGAGAGTAAATCAATCTCTATTCCCAGGGAACTCAGATATTGTAGCTCCGGGAGGAAAACAGCGGTCTCCTAACAACTCTCAGTTCCCTTAACAAGCAACAGTTCCCAAGATGTTTCGACTGTTCATGTGATATAGGTAAAGGGTAAAGGGACCCCTGACCATTAGGTCCAGTCGTGGCCGACTCTGGGGTTGCGGCGCTCATCTCGCTTTATTGGCCGAGGGAGCCGGCGTACAGTTTCCGGGTCATGTGGCCAGCATGACTAAGCTGCTTCTGGTGAACCAGTGCAGTGCACGGAAACACTGTTTACCTTCCCACCGGAGTGGTACCTATTTATCTACTTGCACTCTGACGTGCTTTTGAACTGCTAGGTTGGCAGGAGCAGGGACCAAGCAACGGGAGCTCACCCCGTTGCAGGGATTTGAACCGCCAACCTTCTGATCGGCAAGGCCTAGATTCTGTGGTTTAACCCACAGCGCCACCCGCGTCCCTTCATGTAATATAATACTGCTTTAAATGTATGGTGCAGATATGGCCTCTGTTATTCAAGCAAATGAAGCTTAGCCATCAAAAGACTGGACTCAGGGATAGGTCCAAATAGAATTAGGATGTGTATCATTTGTCTGTTTCTTTCCCTGTAATGTCAGGTCAGTATTGAAAGAGAGAAGGTCAGACAAGGATGGTCAGCCAAACACCAATTCATTCACAAGACAAGAAAGCATCCTTTTAAAACCCGAATATATTTTGTTCAATAAAAATAAAATAAAAATCCCTTTTAATTTGTCTGGCTTAGCCTTTGCTTTCACTAAGATTACTACATAACCCTTGTTATTTTCATTCAGCTTTTCCAACTGTTACATAAATGGAGCCTGAGAAAATCCTGCATGAAAGCAGCCAAGCCAAACTATGTATATATTGGCCAAAGGATTAGCCCTGTGCTCAGCAAAGGCTTACATTTTAAAGCTTGAATAACTGATTGCATAAAACGTTTTTCTTCCATCCAACCCGGTGAGAGGGGGAATTAAGGGCATTTGACGGAACAGACAAACAAACTGAAGCAAAACCCCAGTCATTGAGGATTCCAATATTTCCTGGGCTCAAGCCTTTTTGTCATTCAGGGATCGAAGACAAGGGCACTCAAGTTGAAACAAAAAATAAAATAAAATAAAAATCCACCACTTCCAGCAGCTGGGGTTATTTTCTAAATTATTATTATTAGCTGCAAAATGGCTAGGTCAGTGAGCAGCTGTACCTGAATAAAGGAGATGTTCTCTAGTTCAAGATCCATGATTTCAGCAGCTTGAGCTGAAAACTAGGACATCAAAAGCAGCAAGCAGAGCTTTTGGGAGAACTGGGTGTTGAAATGCTCTTCATTTCAAATAATACACTCTCTGCACCTACAAACCTTTGCCTATAAGTGCAAAACCTAATCTAGAACCTATATGTTTGTTTTCATATGGAATAGTACATGATCCTTCCTCCCCAAATTCAGAATGAAAGCAATAACCGCAGCACCCCACTCTGCAAAATCCCGACTGTACATTTCCATTTTCTGATGCTTTGGGACATGACAGCAATGAAAAGCTCTAGCAAACATCAGGTCTTGATCACGGCTGAGATGTTGCAGAGTCAAGATGCCTCAAGGATATCCTGCCACGGTGGCAAGTCTAAGCAGCTGGGGCAGAAAAGCAACCTACTGCCAGAAGTTTCTATTTTCAGAAGAGAGTTTAATGGATTTTTGGTTTGCCAGTACTGCTTAAAAACAAAAACCAGACCCAAAAGGTGCTGTGTTGTTTCCTGCAGGAAGCTTCCCTGCTCGGCTGTCACCCATTACGATACACTGAGAGTCCCTGCACACTTTCTCTCTGTACTCTGAACATAATGTTCTATTGTTAGATCAGATATGAGCAAGTTAAACCCTATCTGGGCCATTTTAAACAAGCTCCCCTCTCTCGCTGTTCAGAACAAACCTTTCCCGTGTGGAGCAAGGCCAAGCCGATTTGTAATCATGCGAGACAGAAGCAAGTTTTCTAACTTCCCAACAGCCGGCCTGCGACCCTCTTTCGCCTTCCAGAGGCTGTCAGCTCCACCTGCAATGCAAGGAAGAGCAGGAGGACCATCTGGGATTGGTGGTATCAACCCCACCTGCTGCAACTGGAGTGGCAAGACGCCAAAGACTCGCCCTGTAAGATTCACAATTTCCAGATGCATCGCAATCACTCAGGATATTTCTCAGGAACCCACCCACAACTGTTTTTGTTATTGTTTACTAAGGTGCAGTCCATTTCCATCTAATCTAGTTGTTATAAGAACCTTGAAACATTAAGGATTGACACCCTAGTTTGCTTCTTTCTTCTTCCCTCCCCATCCCCTTTTCCTTTCGTGCTGTGTCTTTTTATTTTGTAAGCCCGAGAACAGGGATACTGTTATTTTCATTGATCTTTTTCGCTGGCTGAAAAAGCATTTATTGCCCCTTCTGCCCAGTCACGTACACCCCACTTGATTGTTGATATACTTACAAAGGTTTACATTTTTAGTGAATCATGCCGCAGGATTTATGTATGTCTAGACTGACCTTCCCCCTCCCCAAATGCTATTTTCATGGAGGCTTAATCTCAAACCTGAAATTGAGCAATGCCTCATGTGGCTTCGAAGTCTAATTTCCAACAATTAAATTAAAGCCCTTGGAAAGTATGCATAACCTGAAATTGCTGTGCAATTAACTTTCTACATTCTCCCGGTATTGGAGAGTTATCTGTGGCCCAGTTACAGGAGAGAAAAAAGGGAAATGGGTTCAATTAAAGCCTATTTTGAAAACAGCCTCAGCGGTTTCCCAAGAACGCACACCTTCTGAATGACAAAAAGAGAAGAAAAAAGTCACGCAAGCTTTAGGAATCTCATGAGATCAGGTCTGCTTAAGCCCTCTAAACATTCAGTTGAATGTTTTCAAGAAAATGTTTGGTCCTATTTCCAGTGCAGGGGGAGATTTAAAATTATGATCTGCCAAAAGGTGCTTTTACAAAAGCCCCCAGCTTGGATATGAGTGTCATTATGTGCCAATATCAATTAAGAACAGAAACACTAAAGAAAATGGAAAGCTGTTTTATATCACATCAGATGCTTGGTCCATGTAGCTCAGTACTGTCGTAAGAGGAGCCCTGCTGGATCAGACCAGAGACCCATCGAGTCCACAATCCTGTTCTCACTATAGCCGAACAGATGGCTATGGGCAGCTCACAAGCAGAGCCTCAGCTCAAAAGCATCTTCTCCACCTGCAACTAGTATTCAAAGGCACAGTGCTGTCTCCAACAGTGAAGGTAGAACACAGTCTCATCCACACTGACTTCTGTTGTCCAATAAAAATTGGCCCAGTATACCTGAAGGAGCGTCTCCACCTCCATCGTTCTGCCCAGACACTGAGGTCCAGCGCCGAGGGCCTTCTGGCAGTTCCCTCCCTGCGAGAAGCCAAGTTGCAGGGAATCAGGCAGAGGGCCGTCTCTGTAGTGGCACCCGCCCTGTGGAACGCCCTCCCACCAGATGTCAAAGAGAAAAGTAACTACCAAACTTTTAGAAGACATCTGAAGGCAGCCCTGTTTAGGGAAGCTTTTAATGTTTAATAGGTTATTGTATTCTGTTGGAAGCCGCCCAGAGTGGCTGGGGAAACCCAGCCAGATGGGTGGGGTATAAATAATAAATTATTATTATTATAGTATTATTATTCTGCTTTAATACTAACACAAAAACTTCCAGGGCCAGATTATGTGTTTTGCATGCCTCCCCGAGAATCATTGTTTGGGGGTGACAGATAAACAGAACAAATATTTCTCCGATTGGGCTTCCGCAATCCTGCTTTCTGGAAGTCTGCTTCTGAAAGTCTGCCAGTTGCTTCTGGTGAAGGGACTGCAGAGATGCAGCTTGAATACCTTGCGATTTCTCGAGAAGGAATCATAAAAGCAGGGCCGTCTTAAGCATATCCGGTGCCATGGTGCAAAGCTCCCTCTGGCACCCCCCCCCCATTTCCCAGAGTTTTTTTTAGGGAGGGCAGCGCTGCCGGCGGGCTGGAGGGTAGCTCCTCCGGTGGCGAAGAGGCGAAGGAGGCTCCGGGCGCAGTGCTGCTTCGGCACAGGCAGCATGGTGGAGGCAGGTGAGGCTGGTGAGCTGATGCCAGGAGGCACCCCGTCCAGCTACCGCCTCTTCCTTGGCACCCTCCAGGCCCTGGCACCCTGGCGCCACTAGCCTCTATGGGTAAGACACCCCTGCATAAAAGCCACAAGGGACTCCACCACTTCTGCCTGAAGTTGACCGGATCAACTTGCTGTCCTACAGTCACTCGATGGGGAACGGCCATAGTTCAGGGGTCAAGCATCTGCTTTGCACCCAGAGGTCCCAGGTTCAATCCCTGGGATCTCCAGCTAAGGCTGGGAGAGATTCCTGCCTGAAACCATGGAAAGTATCCAAACAAACCCCTGTGTTGCAAAAGAGAACGTCAACAATGGTTAGGCAACACGATGACCGTATACATACGTAATAGACAATCTTTATAGAAATCCTTCAAACAATAACAAGTTCAAAATGAAATCTTAGACTTGAAGTCTCTGAAAGTCTTTGAATGAAGGGAGGTACCAAACTTTGTATGATGAAAGATAAGCTGTGAAGCTTTGTGTATTCAGCAAATATAATGTCCAACACTGAACAGAGATTCCGGATATTGACTGCTGTTTTGTAGACCTTTGTCGGCATGGTGGGAGAATATAGAATTGTTTCATAAACTCATCTTATTTCGAATGAATATATGTGAATGAAAATATCAAATGCTGTGGAGCAGTGCTCATGTAATAATGTACCACGCTGACAAAGATCTATGAAACAGCAGTCAATATCTGGAATCTCTGTTCAGTGTTGGACATTATATTTGCTGAATACACAAAGCTTCACAGCTTATCTTTCATCGTACAAAGTTTGGTACCTTGCTTCATTCAAAGACTTTCAGAGACTTTCAGATTTCATTTTGAACTTGTTATTGTTTGAAGGAATTCTATAAAGATTGTCTATTATGTATGCATGTGGTCATTGTGTTGCCTAGACACTGTTGACAATGAAACCTTGTAAAAGCTGCTGCTGTAGTGTAGACAATACTGAGCAAGATGGACCAAATGTCTGTCTCAGTGTAAGGCAGTAGAGGGCTGTAGAGGGCTGGGCAATGTGTGCTTCCTTGCACATTCTTCTGAATGACGAACAGGGCTGCAGTGTATGGCTCATGGGATGTAGCAGGTACCGACTCTGCCACTGTCTCATGCCTGATTTTCAGCTGCTTTGCACCAGGAGGTTGGACTATATAACCCTTGGGATCCCTTCCAACTCTACAGTCCTATGATTCTATGGTTTTCATGATTAAGAATAGCCATTCCCACATGCCTGAAGTCAGCCCATGCCTCCTCTAGAGCACGTCCAAGTCCTCCACAGTCTTGCGGCCCAATGGGGAAAGATCAATAGTGGCAGGCAGGCTGACTTTCAGGAAAACTCACCTGCCATTAGTGATCTCATGGAAGAATCTCCAGTCTTCTTCTTCTTCTTCTTTGGCGATCACTTGTAGCCGAGTAAGATTGGCTTCCATGAACACGGTTTTAACAATGAGTCCGGAAGTGACTGTGGAGGCCAATTCTGGATCCACACGTCCTTCCACAGTGGGGACATTGGTTTCCAGGCAGAAGTTGATCACGGTATGGATTTGCCAAGTGTGCCTTCCTCTTAGCACGTTTCACCCTTGCGTCCTGAGTTCGAGTGTCTTCAAAGCCCATGACACCTTTGGTAAAGGCTGTTCTCCAACTCCAGTAGGCTTCTGAGGAACACCAGGTTTACTCATTTAAAGAAAACCACATACAGTTGGAAAACCAGTGTGTTAGAAGATCCGGAATCGGCGTGACGAACTGTTTCAAAAGGACTGGAGCAAATTTATTTTTTATATGAAAGAAAACTGTAAACATTTGAAAACGTTTGTAGGTTTGAGTTGAAATGTTTGGTAAAGTGAAAATAAGGAGCTGATTTACATATAAGGAGGTGACTGTCAAAAGAAGATATTAGGTAAAAAAGTGGCTATAGAAATGTGAAGAATTTGTAAAGGATGTTTGGAAGTCAGAAAGAGGGAGGGAAGGCGGTTGATGCTTTGATTGAGCAATGCTTTAAGTTATTGATTTGTGTAATGAAAATGTAATGAAATATGGAAAACCCAATAAAAATTACATTTTAAAAAAAGGAAAACCAGTGTGTTAGAATATGTCGTCCAATCTTTCCCCAACTGCTCACATCAGTACAGAGATCCTGAAAGATTCGTGCCACCGCTAGTGTCTTTTTCAACTCTACAAAAGGCCCACTTGCTTGTGCGGAACTGAAAAACATCCTTATTGGGTTGACAACCTGGAATTCATGCAGCTGAGCTGCCCAGAATAAGTTTTGCTTTGGCATTTGCCCTTTTTCTCCCACCCCAAGCCATCATACAAAGGGGGAGGGGGACAGGGCAGGGGGAGGCGGAGAGAATTGCCATAGTGAAGTTGGCTTGTCATCTCCTTTCTTTCTCCACACAACTCCTCGTTCAAAATGCAACACGACCCATCAGAATCTGAACAATACAGGGAAGAAAATGGCACCTTTGTACACTTCTTAATGGCAAGCATCGCACGGTTGGGACCAAGGTGCCAAGACAGAGAGAGCGTTGAACTTGTCGGGCGCTGAAATTCAACCCGATTCAGTGGGGCTCAGAGATTAAATACTCCAGCAGCCTTAAGCAAATAAGTTTCCTGGAAACTTTTTATCTTATCACTGCAGAAAGCATCATAGATGGCTAATCATTATGCTTTAATTTAGATAGGATGTTCTGCCATCCAAAAGTCTTGGACAAAGTGCAGATTTCTTCACTTTAAGGAAGTTACCTTGATTTTTCTTATCGAAAACAATGCTGTTGGAACTCCTGATATGATACCCCCAGCCATCCTCTGTCCCATCAAGGTGCATCACCTTTGTACAACCACCTGATAGGCCTTCTTGAATGCACATCTTGAGTGAATCCCTACACTGGTTTCTTGTCCACTTAAAAATCCTGCATTAGAGGATTGTGTCCAATAAAGGGATGGAAGGATCCATCAGTTTCGGTTTTCTCAGTTTCTCATTTTTCTAGTCATGATTTCAGTTGTCCAGGATTTCTACAGCAATTCACAATTATTATTATTATTATTTATTATTTATTATTATCCTCAAGAAAACTCATCATGTTTTGGTCAAATTTCCGCAAATAAACACATTTTTGTATGCAATTTTGACTAACATACACATTTTTGCAAGCAAATTTCTTTATGCGATGCATTTTTGTATGTTATTTTCACTACTACATTCATTTCCATGCACCCTTTCCCCTAATACATGCATTTTTGTAAACAATGGTTGGTTGGAGAACCAGATTGCTAAAGTTGGGTGACGATGAATTTTGAAGAATGGCTGTGTTTCAGTTCTCATGTCTGAAAGTGCGAAGTTGATAGATTTACCTTTAAATGTGAACTAATCCATCCACCTGGATAGCTCAGTTGGTGCTGATAATGCCAAGGTTGCAAGTTTGATCCCTGTACGGGACAGCTTCATATTCCCGCATTGCAGGGGGTTGGACTAGATCAGCAGTTCTCAACCTGTGGGTCCCCAGATGTTGTTGGACTACAACTCCCATCATCCCTGAGCTCTGGCCTTGCTAGCTAGGGGTGATGGGAGTTGTAGTTCAACAACATCTGGGGATCCACAGGTTGAGAAAGGCTGAGCTAGATGATTCTCATGCTCCCTTGCAACTCTATGATTCTATGCTCTATCATCCCTAATCCTCTGTTAGTCCTACTTAGATTGTTGTTGTTTAGTCGTTTAATCGTGTTCGATTCTTTGTGACCCCCATGGACCAGAGCACGCCAGGCACTTTTATATGCCTGTTGTCTTTGTCCATGGAGTTTTCTTGGCAGGGATACTGGAGTGGCTTGCTGGTTCCTGCTCCACCTACTTAGATTAAAGGTAAAGGTAAAGGGACCCCTGACCATTAGGTCCAATCGTGGCTGACTCTGGGGTTGCGGCGCTCATCTCGCTTTATTGGCCGAGGGAGCCGGCGTACAGCTTCCGGGTCATGTGACCAGCATGACTAAGCTGCTTCTGGCGAACCAGAGCAGCGCACGGAAATGCCGTTTACCTTCCCGCCAGAGCGGTACCTATTTATCTACTTGCACTTTGATGTGCTTTCGAACTGCTAGGTGGGCAGGAGCAGGGACCGAGCAACGGGAGCTCACCCCGTGGCGGGGATTCGAACCGCCGACCTTCTGATCGGCAAGTCCTAGGCTCTGTGGTTTAACCCACAGTGCCACCCGTGTCCTACTTAGATTAGACCCACTTAAAGGATTCAACTAACCTAGGTCTTTTAATTTCACTTGGTCGACACTGCCCAGGACTTATTGGCATACAACCCAAGCTCCTCACCCTTCCTTCATCCTTAACAGATAGCGACTGAAGGAGGGCACTTGTTTGCATGCAAAACATGTACTCCACCTAGGGATGCTCAAGGATTTTGTTCCTTCTGTATTTTTAAAGCAAACTGACCCGATTTGTCCTTCCCGAACAAATGTACGGATTGGAATGCAGTTGTTATCCTTCAGTCCTCCAAATTTCACAATATCATCGTTGGCTCCAAAATGCATACCAAAACGTGTACCGAAAATGCACGCTCTAGGACAAAATCCATATGAAGGTGTGTATTTCAGAATGAAAAGCATTAATAAATACAGTGGTACCTCAGGTTACATACACTTCAGGTTAAATACGCTTCAGGTTACAGACTCCACTAACCCAGAAATAGTACCTTGGGTTAAGAACTTTGCTTCAGGATGAGAACAGAAATTATGCTCCGGTGGCGCGGCGGCAGCAGGAGGCCCTATTAGCTAAAGTGGTGCTTCAGGTTAAGAACAGTTTCAGGTTAAGAACGGACCTCCGGAACGAATTAAGTACTTAACCCGAGGTACCACTGTAATGCAAATTTTCTTATTTTTTAAAAAATATGCACCCACCCTTGAGACGGACGTATGCATGAAGTGGGCTGGACTTATAAACACATGTGGAAACCCATTGAACCCTACCTTCAATGTCTTTCCTCTACCCAATGCGCAGTGTCACTCCCCCAGCTCATTCAAAGGCTGAATAGTGGGTTGCCTCCAATATTAACTCCTGCTCAGAGAATGGATGGATAGTTGGAACTCACTTCTATCGATCTTCCTCTCTCTGTTTTGTTATTATTCTTATCTTCCCAACCTTGGTATTCTATTATCATTTCAATTATCATTTTATCTTACTGTATTTGGGTAAGGATTGCAAGCAGATGAAGCGGATGTACAGACCCTGTGTGAGAGCCAGGGAAGGGGAGATCTCTCAGTGCAGGAGGCTGGGAGATGAGAGAGAGGCTCTCAGGTGAGAGCTGGGAAGACACTCTGTATGGGACAGAAGTTAAGATTTATTTGTTAGAAAGGATCCCTGTATTCTTCTATCTTTTTCCTTTTCTTTTTTATGATTCTTTGTGTCAATTAGCTTGTCTTTAATAATAATAATAATAATAATAATAATAATAATAATAATAATAATAATAATAATTTACTTATACCCTGCCCTCCCCAGCCAGAGCTGGGCTCAGGGTGGCTTACACCAATAAAATCACAGTAAAAACATAATAGGGGAAAAAGACAGGAGGGGGAAAAAACCCAATTTAAAATTCAGGTTAAAATGCAATTTAAAATGCAGCCTCATTTTAAAGTAGCCGATAAATCAAGACCATAAGGGGAAGGAAACATAAGGGTCAGACTGAGTCAAACCAAAGGCCAGGCAGAACAGCTCTGTCTTGCTGGCCCTGCGGAAAGATGTCAAGTCCTGCAGGGCCCTGGTCTCTTGTGACAGAGCGTTCCACCACGTCGGGGCCAGTGCTGAAAAGGCCCTGGCCCTAGCTGAGATCAATCTAACCACCTTGAGGCTCGGGACCTCCAAAGTGTTGTTATTTGTGGACCTTAATGTCCTCCGCGGGGCATACCAGGAGAGGCGGTCCTGCAGGTACATGGGTCCTACGTGGGTCCCATAGGTAGGTGGGTCCTATTGTATTCTGGAAAGTGTTAATAAAACTTTATCCAAAAAAAAAGGGAAAGGAGAGAGAGAAGTCCTGCTCAGAGAAGATCCACTGAAAAGAATGGGCATTAGAAGCTCAGCTCCATTGGGTCGCATTCGACAAAGACATCCCGTTTATATCACAACTTCTACCTGAGCTTCCCCTTCTCCTCCCCCTGCAAGCCTGCTCCCCAAATCTGCTCCAGAAGGTTGGGGGAACCCCCAGAACAGATCTAGGTGGTGCTCAGAGGGAGGAGAAGTTCGATTTTACAAGCAGAAGCCTTTGCGCAGATGGGACAGTTTCACGGGCTACAACTGAGTGCCATGAATGAACTGACTGGGCACCCTACAGAATCACCTGCAGAATCACCTGCAATGCGCAGGGTTCCATCGCAAGGAAGCATTCGCTGAAGCTATAAAACGATTACCTGCTGTAAACCAGGCAAGCCAAATACTTTGAGAGAAAAGGGACTTTCTACCCCCCCCCACCAGCTCAGCTTACATAAATGTTCAGAACGCCCAAGCGTTGGCAAACGCGAGCGATCGCTACCCTACTGACCAAGACTGGTCTGCAGCTTTCCGTAAGCTTTTCATGTTCAGGCAAGTGTGAAGAAATGTGGCCTGGAATAAACTAGGAAAACATGTTCCTTGGCCCTTCCGCCAGGGATTAGGAAAAGAAAGCAACAGTCAGACGCTCCTGCCACTCGAGGCAAGAGAGAGAAAGAGATGGAAAAATGATTGATCGAGTCTTAGAGTAAGTCTCTGCCAAGCAACAGCGGTGGCAGCAGCCAGAGCCTCTTTTAAACTCTCCAGATTATCCCACTGTTTATTTCTTCGGCCGTGGCTAGGCAACTTTATTTTAAAGGCACATTATCTAGACACCAGGGACGCGGGTAGCGCTGTGGGTTAAACCACAGAGCCAAGGACTTGCCGATCAGAAGGTCAGCGGTTCGAATCCCCGCGACGGGGTGAGCTCCCATTGCTCGGTCCCTGCTCCTGCCAAACTAGCAATTCGAAAGCATGTCAAAGTGCAAGTAGATAAATAGGTACTGCACAAAGGTAAACGGCGTTTCCATGCGCTGCTCTGGTTCACCAGAAGCGGCTTAGTCATGCTGGCCACATGACCCGGAAGCTGTATGCCGGCTCCTTCGGCCAATAAAGCGAGATGAGCGCCACAACCCCAGAGTCGGCCACGACTGGACCTAATGATCAGGGGCCCCTTTAGCTTTACCTTGACACAGGTGCCACATATCACCCATTTTGCATTTGCATTTAGTGTACTTAGCACCTAAACTGCGGAACGCCCCGCCGATTGATGTCAGGCAAGGCCCCTTCACAGAAAGTTGATGCAAGTTTTAATCTGTTTTGAGTTTATTATTAACTTTTCAAAAGTTAAGGGGTGGACTCTCTTTCCTTGGAGGTTTTTAAGCAGAGGTTGGATCCGTCATAGATGCTGAGATTCCTGCATTGCAGGGGGTTGGACTAGATAACCCTCAGGGTCTCTTCCAATTCTATGAAATTATTGTCCCTAATTCTTATTGATAATTGTATTGTTTTATCCTTTTTGTAAACTGCTTTGAGTGCCCCTCCCCCAACAAGCAGTGTGTGAAATTTATGAAATTACAGAAATGGCAAAAACCCAGGCTTGCCACCGAAAGGACACATAACCGGAAGGTATCACTATGATCCACCTTTATGCAAACATAGGGGTGCCCCCCAACTTGTCCATATTTTACATATACTAGTATACATTTACTATTATTATTATTATTATTATTATTATTATTATTATTATTATTATTATTATTATCATTTTATCATCATCATCTTCAAAGTGTAAAATTGCGAGGCACAATTGTGCATGCAGCAATCAATTCAATTTATTGTGAAGCTTAAAATTGGAGCAGGATTAAATCTTGTAATAATCAGAACCTATTGCTACCTTTGCATTCCTAATTTGCTGCCACTTGAAAAGAACCTCAGATTCACTGATTTACCGATGTGTTTTGTGTAAGCAACTGTAAGACATCTTTGTGTATTTTTATTAACAATTGTATTTTATTTTTATAAGAAAAGCTAAACAATGTTAACAATGTGGTTTTCAACTGATAGAAACACACCACTGGCAGATTTGTCTATTTTATTTTAAAAGAGAGAGAAAGAAAGGAGAAAGATTTGGGGAGGGAAGGAACACTGCAATGTTATAATGGTTTGCTATGGGTAGATCTGCACATGGGGGGGCGGGAATGAAATAAGTAAGTCAACTTAAATTGTTATAACAAAAGAAAAAAAATGCTATGGAAAATCACAGTGCATATGTGATGTTGCAGGTTTATAACGCATTCAAAGCACTGTTTTTTTTACTAATGTAGCTGAGTCCTAAGTCAACTGTCAGGGCTTGCGATGAATCGGTCAATAAGTTTAGCATAGGTGTGGAAAACCCTGCTTTGGAAGATCCCTACAACTACATACCACACACGGTCTGTACAATTGTCAGGGATCCTTTAAGGGCAAAATAATGGCTATTAAACCAATATGCAGTGACAAAATGCCCTGAGAAAAACAGGAGGAAAGCAGAGAGCAGAAAGTGGTGGACTTGAATTTGAAAAAAGTAAAAGGGGATCCCATTGATTCACTGGGGCTAGAGAGTGTCTGGCTTCTAATGCACTTGGGAGCTTACCTGTAAACCAGAAACTGAGAGTAAGTAGCAGACTTAGCATCACCTTGATATGTTGTGCCATATTAATATAGCCTCACCTGTTGTAAGAATTGCATCCAAGTGATTAGGCAAGAGCTGGTTCTGTTTTCTTTTTCTTCTGAGTCACAGTTGGCAAACATTGGAATACATGGACAGATGCAAATAAAAAGAAGACTCATGTGGGTAAACTCCCGGGTCCTTTGGGTGCTGCTGTTACCACCATCTTCTGTTATTATGGTTACAGCCCCCTCCGTGTCTGCACTGCTTTACGGAACACTGCATAGAAAAAGTGTATCTCTGCACCCAAAGTACTGACAATCTCCATTTAGAAATTGAGGTTGGGTTGGATAGCCGGGAGGGGGGAGCTGGTGAATGTGGCAATCGCAGCACAAGGAACCAGCCCTAACTGAGAAAGAAGTAAGGTGTTAAAGAGGACAAAGGATTTTAAAAAACATACAGTACAGTCGTACCTCTTAATTCAAATGGAATCTGTTCTGGAAGTCCTTTCAACTTCCAAAACGTTCAGAAACCAAAGTGCGGCTTCCGATTGGCTGCAGAAAGCTCCTGAAGCCAATCGGAAGCTGCGGAACCCGCGTCGGACGTTTGGGTTCCAAAGAACGTTCAGAAACCGGAACACTCACTTTGCAGTGTTCGAGAGCCAAAAAGTTTGTATCGCAAGGTGTTTGGGATCCAAGGTATGACTGTAAATTGTTTCCCCCCCCTAGTGGCAGTAGTCTAGAACTCAGATGGCTCTAGGGAGGAAAATTAAGAGTGTATTTTATGAATCTAAAATAAGTATAGAGTTTTGCTGTTAGGCACAGTACTCCCTGTCGTGACAATCAGAGTGTAAACAAAAGCAGGAGAGTTCTCATGGTCCTGAAAGTGTGCGGGAAATGTCTACTGAAATCACAGTAACCAGAGTTCAAGGGTTTGAGAAACCGAAAATTTCCAATTGTCCTGCATAGGTTGAACAGTGTCCTGTGAACATACGCAAACAAAACGTACAAGAAAACGTTATTCAAAGTTAAAATCCTGAGAGAACATAGGAAAAACTGAAGCACTCTGCA
Organism: Podarcis siculus; assembly: GCA_034642415.1. Taxonomy (NCBI): domain Eukaryota; kingdom Metazoa; phylum Chordata; class Lepidosauria; order Squamata; family Lacertidae; genus Podarcis; species Podarcis siculus. The sequence continues at coordinate 8,952,735 of JAXCMG010000021.1, forward strand.
GGCCAGTCAAGTGCGCAGGGCAACTGTAATATTCCACTGAGGTTAAGAGCTTCCCCTCCACACTCCCGGCAGAATGTCAACACGGATATGCGCTGGGGTTGCTCTATGGCAAAGCAAAAAGGCTACATTAAATCTATATTACATAATGAAGCATGAGCCTCTTCTGAGCTGGCTTCTGTTATGTGAAAAGACCAAAGCAATACCTAAGTAACCTCACTAAGGGGATCAGTGCCTCTGCTGATGTCACACTGCTAAGAAGATTAACAGGTCCAAATTCCAGCAAGTTATAAAGCAGCATTATTTTTGAGGAGGGGGGAATAAAACCCCAGTGGAAAACGCATGAATTTTATTAGACGGCGTTACAATTACACAGAGGAACGTCATAAGGAGAGCTTCTCAGGTGTCAACTGATCACAAGTTTAGGGTAAATTAACAATATAGGTAAAGGGACCCCTGACCATTAGGTCCAGTCGTGGCCGACTCTGGGGTTGCAGCGCTCATCTCGCTTTATTGGCCGAGGGAGCCGGCATACAGCTTCCGGGTCATGCGGCCAGCATGACTAAGCTGCTTCTGGCGAACCAGAGCAGCACACGGAAACGCTGTTTACCTTCCCGCTGCAGTGGTACCTATTTATCTACTTGCACTTTGACGTGCTTTCGAACTGCTAGGTTGGCAGGAGCAGGGACTGAGAAACGGGAGCTCACCCTGTCACGGGGATTCGAACCGCCGACCTTCTGATCGGCAAGTCCTAGGCTCTGTGGTTTAACCCACAGCGCCAGCCGCGTCCCTAGGTTGGCATATATTTCCCCCCAAAACTAAAGGAATTAAGGTATGTGGAACCACCCAGCTTTGATGCAGCGGGTGTGTGTGTGGAATAAAGGAAAAACAGGCAACAGGTGGAAACAAAAGATTTGGGGAGGCTTACACGGGATGGTGAAAATCTCAAGAAAAGTCATGGAGGTGAAAATGACATGGCCTAGAGATTATGAAGTTGAAGGAGGTGGAAATTTTTGTATGGAGAGAGAGGGATGGGCCTTAAATGGGAATCTCCGTGGTAGGCTGAGGCCACATCCTCGCCAATTATTTACAACATGACAATACCACTTTACAGATTCATGGCTTTCCCTGCAAAGAATTCTGGGAGCTGTAGTTTAAGTGTGCTGAGAGTCGTTACAAGACCCGTGGTCCCCTTATAGAGCTACAATTCCCAGTGGTTTAACAATGAATCCCGCTTCACCAGCAACTCTGGAAATTCTAGCTCTCTGAGGGGAATAGGGGTCTCCCAACAACTCTTAGCACTTTTAACAAACTACAGCTCCCATAATTACCTGGGGGAAGCCATGACTGTGCTGCATGGTGTGAACGTGGATTGAGGTTCTTTTGCCTGTAAGACCAAGCAAAGTTTTCTTCATAGCTTAAAGCAGAAGCCTTTCATCCTTCCAGACCAGAACTCACATTTAAGCCCAACATGTGTCCTACTTTTGAACAAATTCTATCTTATTTTGGTCTGCTTATATATCTAGACCAGTGGTGATCAGCAACAAAAGGTCTTCGTGGCTAAACAGGAAGAAGAACCCAGGTCTCCCCAGGTCTAGTAAGACACAACTGACCACTACACAATACCCACTCGTGTGTGTGTGTAATACAGGACCCAGCCATTTGATTAATGTAGCTATTTTTTAAAGTGCCAAACCTTAAATCACTTCTTCACCAGGAACAGGGGCCTGGCATAAGGAAGCAGAATCTATAAGGCACCCATATACCCTGTAGGCATAGTAGCTTGTGACTTATTTGAGATTTGTGTGTGTGTATATGTATGTGCTTGTATATACGTTTGTGTGCATGTGTGCACATGTATCTGTTTTATCTGCACCAAGGGCGGTACATGTTATGCCTGCCACCCAAATCAGCAGCCCTGCATCTCTACCTCCACTTCTTCTCCACTGTAGATATGCAAAACATATGATACAGCAGCAGAAGTTGCAAGTTTTCCTGCCCCTACGAGCAGCAGCCAGCAGGTTAAGGAAGGGGCAGGGAATCTTACGGCGCGATGGCATCGTGCCACACACTTTACCCTACTGAACGTTACAAGGGGGAAGAGGAGATGCTGGATGGCTGCTTCTTTTGGTGGCAAGATGTGACCCGTAACATTTCGTTCCGGCTTCATAAAAGTCAACCATCCAGCAACCACCTAGCATTTGCCAAGCACAGTGTTTGACGATGAAATGGGTACAGATCTAAAACAAATCTGCCACAACATATTCCAGAGGGACAAACCAATCACCTTTTAAAAGAAAAGGAATTTAAAAGGGTCCAACAAAAATCTTTATTCATTTTAAGACTACAGATCTGAATGCAAGTTTCTTTTGTAAAAATAAAATAAAAATCCTCATTAGGTTTACTTACATCCTGGCTGCAAAAAGAACAGTGCAGTCATTATATATATTTACAGGAATCTTGTAGACTTTCAGGCTTGCATTATGCATCCTCATCCTCATCTTCCTCATCACTGATCACGTACTTCTTGTGCTTCTTGCTTGCCTTCTCATCATCTTCTGCTTTTCTTTTACCAGATGGCTCACCCTCCTACAGGAAAGCAGATCGATTTTAAGCCAAAATGAGCATTTCTCTAGGTGGAAGTGACTAAAACTGCAATTTGGATCATCCACGCATTAAGAAATAGGCTTTTAATGCTCCCAAAGAAAATGATGCTCCCTCCTTGGTTAATAATGACACAACATTTAGAGCCTATGGAAACAGATGTTGGGCTAAGGATATCTAAAGATGCAAACAGGACAGAGGACAGCTGAAAAAAACAGCCACATCAACAGTACCTAAATCACATCTACTCAAAAGTTAAATTCCCCAGAGCTAAACCCACTAGGAATGACATCTCAAGGCCTTCCATATGTGCTGTGCCAGGAAGATTTTGGGCGTAACACAGAGACAGAGTCTCAAACAAGCCCACATTCCCAGCATGTTCACACACTTGTCTCAGAGACGTCTACGCTGGCTTGGTCATGTGCACAGAAGGGAAGATGGCAGGATCCCTGAGGACGCGCTCTACGGGGAGCTGGCTTCAGGCAGCAGGCCCACTGGCAGACCAACTCTGCATTACAAAAATGTCTGCAAGCATGACACGAAGGCTGGCAAAATCAACCCTGCCATGTGGGAATTCCTTGCAGGCGCCTGGAGACAGTCAGGTCATGAATCCATAGCGGTGACCAGAGGAAAAATGGCTGCTGGGAGGAGTGCAGAGAGAAGAAATGCCATGGTCCACCTGTCCCAATGAAACAGGACATCGCCATCTGCAGTAAAACATGCCTCTCCCATCTCTACAGTCACAGCTGGCACTGTGACCTTCCAGCGGTTTGACAACCCCTTCCCCACCATGGCACACTCTTCCATTGCCTCTCAAGACAGATGGATACAAGCCATTTGTTGTTGGCATCTGTGTTCCCCCAAAATTTGCTTTGGAGGGTTTCCCAATCCTCTGGAGCAGCCTTTGAGGGTGCCAAGGGGGCTGCAGATCAACTGCACAAGCAAAGTCTGTTGTGTGAATAGAACAGCAGGAACCTAATGTGTTTAGGATTGCAGCTTCGTTGGGGCTTCCAAAGAAGGGACAGGAAGCAAGTATCCGAATGCTCCCTGCATAAAATCTACTGCAAGTCCCCAAACTAGGCACCACTCATTGTTGTGGGAATTCACATAGTTTCATGATGTCAAGACAGGAGTGTCACTACACATCACAGAAGGTGTGAACTCAACACAGCGATGTCCTTTTTAGTGGCTGCCTTACATCGCCCAGAGACTCTGGCCCTGCCTGATGGGCATATTACAGTAGTTATGATTTCAGCCTAGATCTCAGCTAATTGCTTGTTGTTAGCAAAAGGTAATGCATCTTGTTTGTTCTGCCAAAACATAGGCTGTGTGCAAAATCTTGGGAAAATAGCAAACAATGTGATAATTATAATTTGCTCTTAATTTTCAGGTAAGTATCCTGTTCTAATTTACAATGAAACCACTTCCCATTTTAAGACAGAATGCATTAACAGTGATGAGCTTAAAGATTTCTCTTTTTTCCCCCCAGAGAAGATCATGTATCCTAGTACAAAATACTTCAGCAAATGGCACCACCTACCCGCAAAAAACCAAAACCGACCCAAATGCATTCAAGTTTAATATTTTTCCTTCAGCTATAAGAAGCCAGAAGTGCTACTGGGTGATTTGGGACTTTGGGTGAAAGCTAATTGCCATCCCCTACTCCCTGACTATTAACACACATCCAGGTTTTGTGCAATTGGAAGATCAAAATGAAGTCCTTGAGAATTTCAAAGCCAGCCTCTGCAACACATGCTTCAAAAGAGGCTGGTGGTTATTTTAATGAAGTAATCCATAATGTGTCTTTCTCTCGCAGTGAAGTAGAATTTCAACAGCTTTCTACCAACTGGAAAATTACTTGCTTTTTTATCAATGAACCCAATTACTTGATTCATTTTTCGCTATAAAGCTTAACATAATGGAACCTAGGACACCCATTCAACATGGGTCCGGATTCAGGGAAGTGCCTGGGGTGCTAGAATTTATTTTGAGGGGGGAGCAGGAGTGGCTCCTGGGTCAAGGGCAGTTGATTCAACCATCTACTCAGAAGCTGAAACTAATAATGCAAACAGCTCATAAGGCATGGACAAAAGTTGAATTCATGCATGCAAATTGAGCATCCATGTCGTGAAATGATAAGATCACAATAAAAAAGAAGGCTTTTAAAAGAGGGACAAATTGAGAGGATGCTGAATATGCTTCCTTGCCTGTGGGGCTGCTTGGTCTGGGGCAGGGATGAGGAATCTCAGGTGCAGGGTGTAAGAGTGTGTGTAGAAACTAGCCTGCCATTCAAGATAAAACTTCCCATGCATTGCCCCTCCCACTTTTGCCTCTGGCTCCACCCACCACCAGCATGTGGCCCTCAGAAGGTGGTCCAGAAGAGAATTGCGGCCTGCAGGCTCACAAAAGTTCCCACCTCTGATCTAGGCACAAATTAAATGATGACTTTAATAAGCCTGACCTCCTAAATGATGGAAGGGACGCGGGTGGCGCTGTGGGTAAAAGCCTCAGCGCCTAGGGCTTGCCGATCGAAAGGTTGGCGGTTCGAATCCCCACGGCGGGGTGCGCTCCCGTTGCTCGGTCCCAGCACCTGCCAACCTAGCAGTTCGAAAGCACCCCCGGGTGCAAGTAGATAAATAGGGATCGCTTACTGGCGGGAAGGTAAACGGCGTTTCCGTGTGCTGCGCTGGCTCGCCAGATGCAGCTTTGTCATGCTGGCCACGTGACCCGGAAGTGTCTCCGGACAGCGCTGGCCCCCGGCCTCTTAAGTGAGATGGGCGCACAGCCCTAGAGTCGGACACAACTGGCCCATACGGGCAGGGGTACCTTTACCTTTACCTAAATGATGATGAACCTCTACAGATTGAATTCTGCCCAGGTTTCCCCACCACCACCACCCACAATGCGTGTCAACTGATCTTGATGCAGTGCAGAATTCTTCTTTTGGACTTCTACCCTAATTCACTTCTCCACCTCTTTCTGAGAAGTTCTGCTGAACTCCAACATCACTAGCGCAAAGAGAGCGGTCCTCTGGATCATTTTTGGAGAGCAAGGGTGGGAAAATGCTTGCAATGAGATGCATACCAAAGTACAAGTCTGTGCAGCCCATAATTTGTGGCCCATGCAGATGTGCTACTCCCTTAACTATTTTTTTTAATACTTAAGCGCCACCATGTGGTGAAGTTGAACGTAAGCAAACTAAATTGCTTTTAAAATGGAGGGGGGGGAGAGTAAACAGAAGTCATGGTTTCGTTGTCTTTCACCTACACAGAAATGATAAATTTGTGGCACCAGACAGAATTCCGCTTGTAGAATCCCTTCGATTGGAGAAGGCTTGGAGAAGGCTTTTCTTTGGTTGGAGGCTCCCTTCTTCAATGCCATGTCACCAACCACTTTTGAAACACAAGACCAAAGCCTCTTTGGGCATGCGGGATACTCAGCCACTTAAGTAAAAACATGCAGGCATCTAAAATCACAGCATTAAACAGATGGTTTCCAGCTACGATCTTAAGAGACAACAATGTTTTCAGACTAGAATCTGCGCGAGCCTGACGGATGCTAGCAGGCTTTGCGATGCAACTTTTTATCTCCTTACATTATCCTCAAGAATTTGAGCCCTGACTCCCAAGTTCCAGACCAACACTCTAAACCACTGTGCCACACTGGTTTTAAAATGACATTAAAGCCAGAGTATTCTGGGTGAAAAGGTAAAAAAAAAAAAGAGTATGGCAAGTCTCAGTAAACATCAGGTCATGGAAGAAGTCCAAGGTAAGAGAGCTTGACTAGTCTTCGGCATTTCAAACTATCATGTACAGCAGAGAAGATGTTGTAGGATATCACCATCCCTGACTTTTGGTCTCGATGGCCGGGGATTCTGGGAGCTGGAGTCCAACAACCTCTGGAGGGCCCTTGGTTCTCCACCCCAAGGTACAGAGGGGTCTATACTTCAAACCAATTATAGTAAGCCTGGGAGTCATTCTGGACTCACAGCTGTCTATGGAGGCGCAGGTCAATTCTGTGTCCAGGGCAGCTGTTTATCAGCTCCATCTGGTACGCAGGCTGAGACCCTACCTGCATGCTCTGGTTATCTCCCGCTTGGACTACTGCAATGTGCTCTATGTGGGGCTACTTTTGAAGGTGACCCGGAAACTGCAATTAATACAGAATGCGGCAGCTAGACTGGTGACTGGGAGCGGCCGCCGAGACCACATAACACTGGTCTTGAAAGACCTACACTGGCTCCCAGTACGTTTCCGAGCACAATTCAAAGTGTTGGTGCTGACCTTTAAAGCCCTAAATGGCCTCGGTCCAGTATACCTGAAGGAGTGTCTCCACCCCCATTGTTCAGCCCGGACACTGAGGTCCAGCCCCGAGGGCCTTCTGGCAGTTCCCTCACTGCGAGAAGCCATGTTACAAGGAACCAGGCAGAGGGCCTTCTTGTTAGTGGCACCCGCCCTGTTGGAACGCCCTCCCACCAGATGTCAAAGAGAAAAATAACTACCAAACTTTTAGAAGACATCTGAAGGCAGCCCTGTTTAGGGAAGCTTTTAATGTTTAATAGATTATTGTATTTTAGTGTTCTGTTGGAAGCCGCCCAGAGTGGCTGGGGAAACCCAGCCAGATGGGCTAGGTATAAATAATAAATTATTATTATTATTATTATTATTATTATTATTATTATTATTATTATTAACACCTGAGCCACTCAAAATAGACCCCTTCACCATTTCTCTCACCTCGTCACTGTTGAGTTTCTTCGCTTTCAGTAATCTCTGCGTTTTATCTTCATCTGAGCCCTCATCGCTGTCTGAAGAATAAATCCTAGCACGCTCCTCTGAAAGGGAAAAATATATATATGCATTTCTCTCCAAAAGCTAATCTACAAAAACTGACTGTAACTTAGAAACTGGCCACTTAGAAGTGACAATCTTTTCACTCCATGAAGCACTATCAGTGTTATCTGCTTGTCATCACTGGCCATTGCAAAACGAAACAAACAAAATAATCACATATTATTTCCAAAAGGATTTCCCGCCATCCTCCTCTTAGGTATTAATGCACCACTTTTCCTTTGTGTGATAAGCCCAAAGCAGCAGCCTGGACTCAAAACCAGATAAATCCAAGGCTCTGCGCTAAGCCGACTGTACCTCTTATTCCGCCTTTATATCTGTTTTTAATTGCTGCCAGGCTGATGGCTTCTTCTCCTTCGTCCTCTTCATCGTAGCGGTCAGGCTCCAAGTAGCTGGCGCTCAGTCCCCGCTGGTGCTGCTTCTCTCGCATTCTCCTCTGCTGGGACTCCCTGCGAATGGAAGCTCGCAGCCTCTCCTCCTCTTTCTGCAGGGGGAAATGGCAACAACCAAAGGGTGTGCCAAGGATTTCTCAAAACAGGGCTTAGACTGAGCATTGCCCTGCACATCACTCACCACTAATTTACATCCCTCTTATTGCCCAAGCAGAATTCAAAGTAGTTTTCAAAGTACACCAGTTACACGAATATTAGAATAGAAGCATTCATAATTAAAACACCCAATAAAGCAATCCTATTAAACATTAAAACAGGTCAAGATCGTGGGAATGCCTGTGTAAACAGGTGCATCTTCAGAAGCCGGTGGAATGCCAATGCAGATGAGGCTTTGGCATTCTTGCAGCAGTTAAGTCTCATTCTACTTTTATTCCAGGTTCTTTTTCTGCTACATGGTGCAGCAGAGAGCAATGTGGCACAGGTTTCATGTGCTCTGTTTCATGACTTGCTCTGGCCTGGATTACACAGCTTGATCAATAGGTTAGAGAGGGAGGAAGAAGGATCCAAGTAAGTTTTTTGTTTTGCTTCAGACTAAATAAACTTGAATGGAATGTGGGTGGCGCTGTGGTCTAAACCACAGAGCCTAGGGCTTGCCGATCAGAAGGTCGGCGTTTCGAATCCCCGTGACGGGGTGAGCTTCGGTTGCTCGGTCCCTGCTCCTGCCAACCTAGCAGTTTGAAAGCATGTCAAAGTGCAAGTAGATAATAATAATAATAATAATAATTTATTATTTATACCCCGCCCATCTGGCTGGGCCTCCCCAGCCACTCTGGGCGGCTTCCATAAAAACCAAAAATACAATAAAATATCACATGTTAAAAACTTCCCTGAACAGGGCTGCCTTAAGATGTCTCTTGAATGTCAGGTAGTTATTTATCACTTTGACATCTGCTGGAAGGGCGTTCCACAGGGTGGGCGCCACTACCGAGAAGGCCCTCTGCCTGGTTCCCTGTAGCTTTGCTTCTCGCAATGAGGGAACCGCCAGAAGGCCCTCGGCGCTGGATCTCAGCGTCCGGGCAGAATGATGGGCGGGAAGGTAAACGGCGTTTCCGTGCGCTGCTCTGGTTTCGCCAGAAGCGGCTTAGTCGTGCTGGCTACAAGACCCGGAAAAACCATCCGTGGACAAAACGTTGGCTCCCTCGGCCACTAAAGCGAGATGAGCGCCGCAACCCCAGAGTCATTTGCGACTGGACTTAACTTTACCTTTTTATATTAACTTGGCTCCCAACTCAACTCCACCATTTCACCAAATAGGGGGGAAATGTATTTTAGTCTACTGGCAACATAGCAGTGAGTCACTGCCCATTCTGACCTAGCAGTGCTGGTGATACCATAAAATGGTTTATAAAGACTGATTGCCAGATTCCGATACCGAGTTTTGTAGGATATGGCAAATATAAAGTTACTCTTATCTCTTCTGCTCATCCCCTCTTGTTCCGTTCTTCTCCCCCTTTTCAACTGTTTGCAGGCTCAAAGAAGCCCCCTGGCCACCCACAGAGATGCCAAGGTAGGTAAGGTTACTCTCTATGACAAATCAGACTCCTGCCGAGCAAGAGGCTAGCTGCATTGAGGGCACCAAGTCTAAAGATGCTGCTGAGTCATGCATGCAAACAATATTTTAAGATTTGCATATAAGGGACAAATTTAATAATGGCTTAGAAGGCAAATTTTGATTCGAGCTACCCCACCCCAAATCTATACCTTAATCATTTCTGTTCGCTGGGACTCTGGATCACGGCCAGCCATGGGCAAAATACGAATCTTTTGTGTCTTGGAACATCTGTCTGCGAGCGAGAGAGTCATCTTTCTGTGTGTGGCACTGTCTGTTGAGTGAGGCCTGCGGTAAAATTGTTACTGGGTTAAAAAGCACATCTTTCAGGGAACTGCAGGTTTGAGAAAACAATTGCATGTGACTGAGATGATTCACACAACACGCTATAATAATAATAATAATAATAATAATAATAAATTTTATTTATATTCTGCCCTCCCAGCCAAAGCCAGGCTCAGAGTGGCTAACAACAGTAAAATGATAAAACATTCTAAAATCATTTCATTATAAAAGTAATTCCAATCAAATTAATGGCAACCATTGGGCTAGAAGTTCTGTGAGGATTGCCAAAGGAGGGAGTCAGGCTGTGCCCTGGCCAAAGGCCTGGTGGAACAGCTTTCTCTGCGGAAAGATGTCAAGTCCCACAGGGCCCTAGTCTCTTGTGACAGATGCAAACCTGTAGCCAAGACCATCTTGTGGGTTGATCATCGGTTGCAGCTACCTCCTTTGAAACAGCCTTTTCAATGCCCGGACACTAGGAGGTTGCCTTCAAAGAGGCTCCCTGTGAGCAATGACCAGCTGATTGTCAGTTACAGGGAGCCCCTTTGGAATCTCTGCAGAGGGGGAAACGCTCCTAAAAGTAGAACATTTCTCCCTCTGCAGAGAAAGCACTTCGTATCCCTGGAAAGAACAAAATCTCCATTTTAAATTTCAGCAATTTTCTCTCTCTTGAGAAAGTTGTTGCATCAGGTACTTCCTAAAGGGGAAGTCCTAGCACAACTGATTCCAGCTGACTGCCAGGCCTTTGGCTGTGCAGCACTCTCTTAAAGCCAGGCCTTCAGCTGATTTGGCTCCTGGGCCTGAGGTTCCCTACCTGACACTGTTAGAAACTGAGATATAAAAGCTATTCGGCATATGGCCCCTTAAAGCTAGGTCACAGGCACACTAACAGAATGTTTGGATGCATATATTTTTTAAAACAAGATCACAAAGCTGAAAATGAATTGTGTATATTCTCAGCTCCAGCGAAAATCTGACTCGTGCCATAGCATGGAAACCAAAAACCAACAAACGCTACTGTCCGCTAGCCAGTCAGATGGTGATGTCAGGTGCAATCCTGGCACCCAGGCATCTTCACTTGGTCACAAGTGGCTGATAGCCAGGTGCAAAATGTGCCTGGCTAATTCCGAATACTGCTACCTGCTACAGGTCATAGACAAGTGTGACCATAATAAAAGGATTCAAGAGTTTTGTGGCACATTAAAGACTAACATATTGAGTATAACATAAGCTTCTGAAGACTAGAGTTCACATCATTAGATGCATTGCATATTTTCCTGAATTGGAAGGTAGACAGAGAGAGAGAGAGATGATAGATGATAGATAGAGATAGATAGATAGATGATAGATAGATAGATAGATAGATAGATAGAGTTGAGGGTGGGTGAGAATTGTAAGAAGTGAAATTAAGAGGGCAGAGAAGTAGATTCTGAGCATTATGTTAAATTTTAAAAGATATGTAGAATCGTCAGTGACCACAGCAGCACTGATGACAATAATCTAAACATCCTGGTCACTTAATTAATGCCTGTAGATGAAGCAAGCTTCTATGTTCTTGCTTTAACATGGCTACCCCCCTTGGAAATAATTAGGCAAACCACCTTGTATCCTCTTTCACATTCACTGTGATGCGATTACATGTAAATATTTTCAGCTCAATGGGATCCATGTGCTTACCTGAAGGTTAGTTTTGTTTTGAACACAGCTTGCCCCTGGAGACCTGTTCCTTGCCTGATGAAGAGATGGTTGTGATCCCCCTGCAATGGTGCTTTGTACACATCGAACACTTCATTCCCCAAATGTAGTGACATGCTTCAAAAGGAAGGATTGCTTCGATTAGCACACAAGCCAAGAGCCTTATTTGCTTTGCTTATACAAGTACATTAAGCCCAGTTGATACAAGTGAACTAGATATAGGATGTTATTACCTGTTTACAGAGCAGTGAAGACAGAGTTATCCCACAAAATTCTGACGACTCCTTCCATCATGGATTTTTTTTTTTTACAGGTGTTACAGAATTTGGCAGTGCCTGTGTGAAACTTGCTAATTCTCCCAATCTATAATTATGCTCTGATTTGTTGCCTTTGTCCGAGCATAATTATAGATTGGGAGAATTAGCCAACAAAGGTCCGTATAGTTAAAGCCATTGTTTTCCCGGTAGTGATGTATGGAAGTGAGAGCTGGACCATAAAGAAGGCTGATTGCCGAAGAATTGATGCTTTTGAATTATGGTGCTGGAGGAGACTCTTGAGAGTCCCATGGACTGCAAGAAGATCAAACGCATCCATTCTTAAGGAAATTAGCCCTGAGTGCTCACTGGAAGGACAGATCCTGAGGCTCCAATACTTTGGCCAGCTCATGAGAAGAGAAGACACCCTGGAAAAGACCCTGATGTTGGGAAAGATGGAGGGGGCACAAGGAGAAGGGGACGACAGAGGACGAGATGGTTGGACAGTGTCCTCGAAGCTACAAACATGAGTCTGACCAAACTGCGGGAGGCAGTGGAAGACAGGAGTGCCTGGCGTGCTCTGGTCCATGGGGTCACAAAGAGTCGGACACGACTAAACGACTAAACAACAACATAATTAAGCTCTCCTTGGTTCTGTTCCTAGCCTGTCTTTTATCGTGTTTATTGTCAGCTTTCTTTAATATGCTGTATGGATATGTTTTTCTATGTATTCTTGCCTACTGCCTTCATGCCCTCCTGCCATAACACGGATGCCCTAACAAAATTGGAAATAGCAAAGGAGAGGGATATGGGGCTTCTTAAGCTTCACTGACGGCACCTTGCATGTTCCTCTCCCTGTGGGTTTTCATACGGGTAGCGACATCGACCATCGAGCAACACTTCCACCAAGGTGTCTACCACTGGAACCTTCTCTGTTCCAAAGTGGGTGGGAGGCAGTAGTTTTGAGCTACCTTGGTAGCTTTTTCTGACCTTTAGTGGAGCAGTTCATTCAGCCTGGATCATAGCAACAAAAGCAGCTGCAATACGAACAGCGGTACAGTGGTACCTCGGGTTAAGTACTTAATTTGTTCCGGAGGTCCATACTTAACCTGAAACTGTTCTTAACCTGAAGCACCACTTTAGCTAATGGAGCCTCCTGCTGCTGCCGTGCCGCCGGAACACGATTTCTGTTCTCATCCTGAAGCAACGTTCTTAACCTGAAGCACTATTTCTAGGTTAGTGGAGTCTGTAACCTGAAGCGTATGTAACCCAAGATACCACTGTATATAGATATTTAAATAAATAAAATGAAAAGCGTCCAGAAAGGTGAGATGCAATGAGGCTGAATGAAGGGATAGGGCAGAGCTCTGTCCCAGGTAAGGCACTGAACTGCTTAAAAGCTGGCCGCATGATTCCTTTAAGGAAGACTCAGCCCCTTCATGGATGTGTGCTCTCTTTCACTCAACTCAGAAAACAGAACAATAATAATAACTGGGTGAACGAGACCCGAGATAGAACTCTATGCTACACAACATGTTTCGTTCTACAGTTCAGAAGCACGGGTCAAGCAGGATCAGGCACAAACTGACCTCCCATCAGACCATTTGACTATCCGCGCGTTGCTTTCTCGAACCTCGCTCCCTTCTTCATCTCGGCGAGTTCGCCAGCGTATCGTGTTCTCCACCTGCGGGGACACAAAGTTGCGGCGTGCAGGAGGTATTTCTTGAGTGAAATGTCACAACGCTTGCAAGAAATAGAGTGGGGGGAGTGGAGGAATAATGCTGGTGGGAATGTCATACACTGGTATTCTGAATTGCTGAATTCATGTTTTAAATATTAACTGGTTTAATGTATTAGTGTTGTGAATCAATGAGGGATTCAGCAGGGGGGTGGGGAGGAGAGGCCACCACTGCAAGCTCAGGCCTTTTCTGCTAAAACTTTAGCGTAACATGTTAGTCCTCACATATAATATACATGCAAACCTGAAATTAACTTTCTCTCCTCTCCATTCCTCTCCACTCCCACTGTTGCTTCCCATGTGCCCCATTTTAGAAAGTAAGCTTTTTCAGGCAGGAACCAATCTCTCTCCCTGTTATGCTGAAAAATAAGAATCCATGTACAGTGGCACCTTGGTTCCGGAACTTTATCCATTCTGGGAGTCCGTTCGACTCCCAAAACAGTTCAAAAACCAAGAAGCGGCTTCTGATTGGCTGCAGGAGCTTTGTGCACTCAATTGGAAGCCGTGGAAGCCATGTTGGATGTTCGGCTTCCGAGAAATGTTTGCGAACTGGAGCACTTACTGCTGGGTTTGTGGTGTTTGGGAGCCAATTTGTTCGACAACTAAGCCGTTCTGGAACCAAGGTATCATTGTACATTGATGGAGATATAACTAAATAAAAACCAAGGAAGAAATCTCAGGTGCTCTAACTGGCAGAGAGAATGTTATCGTGCATATACTGTGGTAGTGCTCTAGAGGTCAGCCCTATGGATGCTCCATAGAATGAATCAGTGTCATATTTTGTGTTTAAATAGAAATTTGAACACTCTCAAGAACTTCATATGAGTTATCGTGGTCATCATCATTTATTTATTTCATTTACAAATCACTTCCCAGAGTGATGGATGTTTTCCTAACAATGATGTTGTAACGTGGGTCAGTATACATGACCCCCTATTGCAATTGGCTGGGGTGGGTGGAGAAGGCTTGCTTAGGGCCACCTACTCACTGCTCTTTCTGGGAAGAAGTTTCTTGCAATGCTCAGCTTCATCTGAACCCTCCTGTAACTTAAGCCCATTTAATCCAATGGGCATCAGTTACAGTAGGGTACCTTTCAGCTGAACGTGATGAGAAACCTCTTGATGGAAACAGCATTTGGACCATGAAACCAATTGCCTGGCCTCTCTGAGTCTTTGAGAAGAGTCTGGGTGGCTGCCTGTTGGAAATGCTCAAGTTTCCTGCATTGAGCAGGGGTTGGAATAGATTACCTAAAAGCTTCCCCTTCCAACTTTAGGATTTGATGGGACTTCACCGCATCAGTAGATCTGAGCTGGGGACTTCTTGGTGCATTGCTCCATCTCTCAGAACTATGCTACATAAGCTCTCAATGTTTAAAGAAGGCATGGGGAACCGCTGGCCCTCCCAATTCAGCTGGACCACAGCGCTCACCATCCCTGACCATTGGCCATGCAGACTGGGGTTCAAGGGAGATGGGAGTCCAACAATGGCTGGTTCCCCAGCCCTGATCCAAAGCATGAGGCTTGACAGGACTGTGTTCCAAGACAGAGCAAGGCGTGTATAATAATAATAATAATAATAATAATAATAATTTTTATTTCTACCCCACCCTCCCCAGCCAAAGCCGGGCTCAGGGCGGCTAACACCAATAAAATCACAGTAAAAACATAATGGGGGGGGACCAATTTAAAATACAGGTTAAAATGCAATTTAAAATGCAGCCTCATTTTAAAAGTAGCCGATAAATCAAAACCATAAGGGGAGGGAAACATAAGGGCCAGACTGAGTCCAAACGAAAGGCCAGGCGGAACAGCTCCGTCTTGCAGGTCCTGCGGAAAGATGTCAAGTTTGCATGTTGCGTAGAGGCGGAATTTAAGGTATACGGTACCTTCAGCTTTAACCTTGTTCTACCTTCTTCATCCAGCATCTCCTCATCTTCAAATTCATCCTCATAGTACTGTGGATCAAAAGGCCTGCAATAAACCGGAATATGGGTTACAGTGGATGTCTTCCCTTCCTTGCAAAACAATTTAGTACCAGGACTGGAATTCTCACACAAAAACCCAATTATGGGTTTGTGGCCGCAGTTCCTTTGTACACATGGTAGGGGGTGGGAGAGAGAACAGAGAAGGCGAATGAATATTGGAGAAGGGCTGTAGAACATCTGCCTTGCATGCAGAAGGTCCCAAATTCAATTCCTGGCATCTCCAAGTAGGGCTGGCAGCAACACCCGCCGGACACCCTGGAGAGCCACTTCCAGCCAGTGTAAACAAGTGCTGATCTAGGTGGACCAAGGTGTGACTCAGTATAAGGCAGCTTCCTATGTCCTTAAGGTTTGCACATTGTGCAACATCATCACAAACAGCTTGCTTGTGCATTCTATTGTGCAACAACGTTCTTCTGGTGCAAAACATTTCGCCAGTGGAACAAGTGCACTGCTAAGTGACTTTCACTTCACACTACATTAGATACAACCCTCAGTCATTATCTTCTACCAAGACAGAGGGTTTCAAAGTCACACCTGAGTTTCCCTAGTACAATTCTGTTTATTTAAAATGGTTATATTCTCCCTTTCTTCCTTATAATAAAGGTAGTTTATAATAAAACCAAACACAGAATTAACGTGTTAGAATTATTATTATTATTTGTAAAAAACCTATTTACAAATGTTTCATGACTAAAGGGGGGGGGGAGGACTTGTGGTTTTTTACATACAGTGGTACCTCGGGTTAAGTACTTAATTTGTTCCGGAGGTCCGTTCTTCACCTGAAACTGTTCTTAACCTGGAGACCACTTTAGCTAATGGGGCCTCCTGCTGCCGCCGCGCCACCGGAGCACAATTTCTGTTCTCATCCCGAAGCAAAGTTCTTAACCTGAAGCACTATTTCTGGGTTAGAGGAGTCTGTAACCTGAAGCGTATGTAACCTGAAGCATATGTAACCCAAGGTACCACTGCAGTTGCAACTCCTTTGTGGATAGAACTACAGATTGGTTTTCTGTTTTTGTTTTTTAAGACCCTGGAACACTTGTTTCCCAGACTGAGCCTGTGACTTTTACCTGGGCTCCACACTGAGGAAGTTGGGAAGCTTCACGAAATATAAGTCATTTCCCAAGTCTGTGTTGACTTTAGGAATTTCGACTTCTATCCGCGTTTCAGGAATAGGTTCCTCCTCCTGTTGATCCTCGTTCAATCCATTCTCGTCCTATTCAGTGGGGAGGGGAGAGAAAATCACGTGGGCAATTATTGCTTTTAAATATAATTCCATCTCTTCCATTGATGCATATGTGTGATTTGACCATACAGAGAACATACATTTGATCAACATTATGCCTGCTCAGGACATCAGCATAAGGCAAGCATGGGGAACCTTTGGCCCTCTAGATGTTGCTGAACCACAACTCCCATCATATCCAGCTGTTGGCCATGTTTGCTGGGGCTGATGGGAGTTGTAGTTCAGCAACTTCTGGAGGAACCAAAGTTCCCCAATCCTGGCATCAAGAGAGAGGGGGAAAGAGACCTTCAACTTTCAAAAGTCTTGAATGGAATACACTTATCTGCAACCCCTTCTAAAAGGATCACAAATCATTACCCCACTTTTTCCTAATGCAATTTGAGAATACAAATCTTAACGTACGCGTAAGCATTAAAATATTAGTGGTCAAGTTGTCGGGTTAAATCCAACACTGATGCAAAAGCAGGACTGGGTGACATGGGCCACCCTCTGACCTCACAGACCAACAAAGGTACTTACAATAGGTTGCCCTGGAGTTGGGGGCTTGTCTTCCCCATCGCTCCCCGAAGATATGTCATCTGCTCCTCCAAACAGATCCATCGCATCTTTATTACCTTGCCCAGAAAATAAGAAACAGAAATCATACTTAGAAGGTTGGAAACTGGAGGTGGGTAAGGACTGGCTTTGTTTTTAAAAGACACCTTATTTATAGAAAATATACTCTACAAGGGGCATAAAAATATATATTAAAAATGAAATAAAATTGTTCAGTAGCACCTTAGAGACCAGCTAAGTTTGTTCTTGGTATGAGCTTCCGTGTGCATGCACACTTCTTCAGATTCTTTGTACATGCACACAAAAGCTCATACCAAGAACAAACTTAGTTGGTCTCTAAGGTGCTACTGGACAATTATAAAAAATAATAATTAAATATATATTTCTACTGCGTCAGACCAACACGGCTACCTACCTGAATCAAGGGGCATAAAAGTTACCTACAAAAGCATTACATTTAAAAGGGTAGGTTCTATATCAGAAAGTCCAGAGGTGTGGGGTGCCTAATTCGAAGCTATATCAAGAGGCTTGTCAATTCAGACACTCAATCACATGTTATGACAGCTCGACCTTCTACTTCCCTGCTCTTCCACCCCAGGCACTATTTAAAACAAGCACACTAATCACTGCTCAGGTACACCCACTATTGTGAGGTCTAAAGTGATGAAGATGACGCCTTCCCAGTTGTTCTATGGACTACTTGTCATTCCACAAAAGTACTTGAGTGGATTTAAAGGGCTTCCTACTTTAAGAGCAGAAAGCCTTTTATTCCCCAGCAGGACACAGCTGGCAATGGCTGTGACACTCAGAACTGCCTGGTTTCCTCCCACTTGGAGGAGGCGAATTGGCAGATGGAAGGAGATGATCATCCAGCAGTGGAATGCTATGGAGTAATAATAATAATAATAATAATAATAATAATAATAATAATAATAATAATTTTTATTTATACCCCAACCCTTCCTGGTTCAGAAAACTGGGCTCAGGGCGGCTAACAACAAATTTAAAACACTTAATTGTAGAAACAGCTTAAAATACAGTATAAAAACATAAATAACAATAAAATTCAAAAATTCAGAAATCAGTTTTGGGGAAATCCATCTAATAAGCATTAGGTAGTCACCAGGGCTAGCTGGCTGAGTTAGTCCTACTTGGGCCAGCGAGGAGGCCAGGGGAGAATTAGCTGTGGGGTCACAGAGCGGATAATCTTCATAAAAGGCAAGGGGGAGGGAAGAGAAGAGAAATAAAAGATAAGGCTGAATTCAAATTAAAGGCCAGGCAGAATAGCTCTGTCTTACAGGCCTGACGGAAGGTTAAATCCTGAAGGGCCCTAGTCTTATGGGACAGAGCATTCCACCAGGTCGAAACGATCACTGAAAAGGCCCTGGCCCTGGTGGAGGATAGTCTGACTTCCTTAGGGCCCGAGACCTCTAAATTATGGTTATTCATGGACCTTAAGACGTGTTCGCTTGCTGAGTGGGCTTATGGTTTGAAGGCTTCTGAGATCCATGGTTGGAAGCTCGTTGTCTAGTGAGAGACCTAACGGAAGCAAGCAGATGTTGATGAGTGGAAGCCTGTGGAGTTCGCATTTGGAAGCCAATGGATGCTACAAGGCTGATGTTTGTGGATGTAAGTGAAATGGGGTGTGTTGGGGTGTCTGTATGTGAGTAAATGTGATGTGTGAAAGGTGACCATTTCACGAACAGATGAAACCTGTGGAGGCTGGAGTTAGCAGATGAAGTCCCTAGGCAGAAGCTGGCGGAGGTGCCTGGGTAGCAGCCATCCCACTCATTGTCCTTGTTTCTTCTTCTTCCAGGGCTGCGTGAAGCCAGTGAGATGTTCTCAAGACCACCCATGGAAGCAATGAAGAAAACCACAGGGCTTAAGCAAGCCAGCTTACATTTCTACATACCGTATTTTTCGCTCTATAAGACACATGTTCCCCCTCCTAAAAAGTAAGGGGAAATGTGTGTGCGTCTTATGGAGCAAATGCAGGCGGGAGGCTCTGCTCAGCGCTCCCTTTAAAGAGCCGCGTGGAGGAAAGCCCCCAAGAGCCGCACACACACTCTGCGCGCTCTTTAAAGGGAGCGCGGCTCTTGGGGGAACCTTAAGCCAGGACCCATAAGCCAGGACAGCAAGAGGCTATCCCATAAGCCAAATCCCTCTTGCTGTTCTGGCTTCTGGGATTCAGAATAATTTTTTTCTTGTTTTCCTCCTCCAAAAACTAGGTTCATCTTATGGTCTGGTGCGTCTTATAGAGCAAAAAATGTGGTAAACGCCGTTCTAAATACATCTACCTGTAGCAGCCATTCTATCTTTTTCTTCAAAGACAGGTAAGGTGATATCATACACCTATGTTGATATCATTTCACATGCAGGGCATTCTGAGCAAGAAACAGATAAGAAATAAATGAACCAATCACAGCTCAGGTGCCCCCACAACTGTCAGGCCTGGGGAGGTTGTGCTGATGCTTCCTCAGCTGTTGCCATTGGCTACGGACTGCCTGTGATGTCACAAAGTGACATGGCATCTGGGTGGGGAAAGACAGTTATTACTGGGGGTGGGTAGAATGAATGAGGGAAGGAGCTCAGGAGGAGACAATTCAGGAGAAGCTCCAGCTGGAGACACAGAAGGAAAACCTGGCTTGGCTCCTTCCTGCCTTCATGTCAATCTTTCCCCCTCTATGATTCGACTCAGATAACCAATTAAAACTGAGAAAATTTCAGGAAATAAGAGGTAAAGTAACAGATTGGTTAAAATATTTCCAATTAATTGAAGTTTTTTTAAAAATGATAAAAAGAAAGGATTTACTAATGAAATTTCAAGATTCCAGAGAGAAATAGTAGAGAGTGATAATAAATTGATTTCAAAAATGTATAACTTGTTGTCAGAATGGGAAACTAAGGATGAGAAGGTTAAACGTGTTATGATAAAATGCGCAACAGATGTGGGACACAATATACAAATGACAGATTGGGAAAGATTATGGAAGAATGATTTGAAGTTTACGGCCTGTACTTTACTTAAGGAAAATTATATGAAAATGCTATATAGATGGTACCTAGCTCTGGTCAAAATGTATAAAACAAGAGATAATAAGTGTTGGAAATGTAAAGAAATGGAGGGCACTTTTTATTATATGTAGTGGCAATGTAAAGTTATAAAATGGTTTTGGGAAATGATTTCCAACAAACTGAAAAAAAATGTTTAAAATAACCTTTGTTAAAAAACCAGAAGCCTTCCTATTAGGTATTACAGGACTGGATTTACCAAAAACGAAAAAAGGAAAAAAGAATTTGTTTATGTACGCAACAACGGCCGCTCGGATATTATTAGCACAACGATGGAAAGATGAAGAAGTCCCAGCGAAAGAAGATTGGGAAAGTAAGTTAATGGAATAGGTGGAAATGGCTAGTGACTGGGAGAATTAGAAATCAAGGGGTCAACAAATTTTAAAAAGACTGGGAAATCTTTATTGCATATATACAAAAGCAGTGTATACAAGTTAATACATTTGCAGGATTTTAGAAATACCTGTAATATTATAGATAAAAGGCAAAAGTTTTATACGATCTAATGAGTAAACCAAGTTAAATGTTAAAAGTTATAAGTAAATTGATGTTAATTGATGTACAATAAAGGTTATTTTAGTAGTATTATAGATAAAGCACAAAATTGGAATGTAAAATGAGGTAAAAAATTGATGGTCATGTATGAATAACAAAAAACAAGGGAACCATGTGCGGGTGGAGGGACGTCAGGGAACTCTAGTAGTCCCAGGTTATTGAGTAAATGTGGATTTTATATATAATTATTTTAAGGCTTTGATATATGGTTTTTCTTTTTAATGTGATGCTTTGTTACTGTAAAGGTAAAGGTAAAGGTACCCCTGCCCGTACGGGCCAGTCTTGACAGACTCTGGGGTTGGTGCGCCCATCTCACTCAAGAGGCCGGTGGCCAGCGCTGTCCGGAGACACTTCCGGGTCACATGGCCAGCGTGACAAAGCTGCATCTGGCAAGCCAGCGCAGCACACGGAAACGCCGTTTACCTTCCCGCCAGTAAGCGGTCCCTATTTATCTACTTGCACCCGGGGGTGCTTTCGAACTGCTAGGTTGGCAGGCGCTGGGACCAAGCAGCAGGAGCGCACCCCGCCGCGGGGATTCGAACCACCAACCTTTCGATCGGCAAGCCCTAGGCGCTGAGGCTTTTACCCACAGCGCCACCCGCATCCCGGTTTGTTACTGTAAAAATTAATAAAAATATTATTCAAAAAATCTTTCCCTCTCTCATGACTCCTGTCCAGGTCTCACTTACATAGCTGTCAAAAATGTCACGACTGATTTTTGTCATTGAGGAAACAGCTAACCTGCCCCAATAAACGTCCAAGGA
Organism: Podarcis siculus; assembly: GCA_034642415.1. Lineage (NCBI taxonomy): Eukaryota > Metazoa > Chordata > Lepidosauria > Squamata > Lacertidae > Podarcis > Podarcis siculus. Next base: position 8,974,332 of record JAXCMG010000021.1, read on the forward strand.
TCCACAGTGTTTGAAAAGCTCTCTTTTAGTTGAAATATTCCTCGTAGGTGAGGAAGGTATTTCAGGATCAATCTAAGAGGATTTTGGGAAGGAAAAACCTCAGCGACATGTAGGAGTTTGGTGTGTGAGCTGTTGTGAGCCACAAAGACCTGGGTTTGAATGTAGGGGGCTGGTTTATACCTGGCGTTCCCTGTGACAAGAGAATGGTTGTTAAACCACTCTGGAAATTGCAGCTCTGTGAGGGGAATGGGGGTCTCCTGACAACTCTCAGCACCTTTGACAATCTGCAGTTCCCGGGATACTTTGTGGGAAGTCATGGCAGTTAAAGTGGCGCAATAGTGCTTTAAATGGATGGCTCAGGATGCGGCCCGAGAGGGTGGCAGGCAGAGAATGAGTCGAACCCCCAGCCAGCCATAAAGCTTATTAGGCTTGGTATGATTATTTTCCACCTAGTCATTTTGACACTTTGGCACACCCTATTTGCAAAATTGGGACGCGGGTGGCGTTGTGGGTTAAACCACAGAGCCTAGGGCTTGCCGATCAGAAGGTCGGCGGCTCGAATCCCATCGACGGGGTGAGCTCCCATTGCTCAGTCCCAGCTCCTGCCAACCTAGCAGTTCAAAAGCACATCAAAGTGCAAGTAGATAAATAGGTACCGTTCCAGCGGGAAGGTAAACGGCATTTCTGTGTGCTGCTCTGGTTCGCCAGAAGCGGCTTAGTCATGCTGACCACATGACCCGGAAGCTGTACGCCGGCTCCCTTGGCCAATAAAGCGAGATGAGCACCGCAACCCCAGAGTCAGTCACGACTGGACCTAATGGTCAGGGGTCCCTTTATTTGCAAAATACAGACGAGCTTTCACTTTTGCAAGATTGAATATACTGCCTTCGGCTGTACTTGAGGGTCGATTTCAAAAAATCCCACTGGGAAAATGGTTATGTCCCTGTGGGGATGACAGTACTGAGTCAGTGACTCATGTGCTTCTGGCTTGAACTCTTTGTAAAGATTTGAGGAGTAAGGTTATTACCCCTTTATTATTGTCCATGCCAGGTAGCTCAACCATTCCTACTGTGTCCTTTCTTTTAGCAGATCAAGATGATCAGGTGACAGCAAAAACTGCAAGGTTTTTAGCAGGGGCAATTAGAAAAGATCTATTATTTGATTATTGATGTAAACCCCCAAAATGTATTTTCTATAGTTAAGTTTTTACCTCTCTCTTCAGTACATTTTACTTTATTGCTACGGCTAGTGGCTGATGCAAATAAAAGATTCTTCTGATTCTGATTCTTTTCTCCTCTCAGACAGGGCTGTTGTGAGGATTTATTTAAAAGGGCAGGGAAATCAAGCATTCCCCTCTTTTTAATTTTATTATACTGACTTTTTAAAAAATCTGTTGGTTTTATTGGCATTTTCTTTTTTATATTATATTATTTCATGTAAAGTATGTATTTCATGTATTTTATATTATTTCATGTAAAGTTGTATATTATTTCATGTAAACCATTTATTATTAAACTGTTACTTCTTTATCCTATGTGTTAAAGTCACTTTTCTTACAAGGTGGCCCAAAATGACTTACATCCTTGTTTATCCCTTCCTTACAAATAAAAACAAAGCTTTTTAAACAAACAAAAAACTAACTACCAAGTTTGCCCTCCAGCATTCCTGGAGAGAGGGAGGCAGGCAAAGATTTCCTCAGAGCCTCCTGCTCCAGCTGGACTCCTTTGCCCTACACAGAAACCTTCTTCCTACAACTGGCCTGTGGGAAGGTGTACCAAAGTTATCAGGTAGACTTGGCAGATGGACCTGAGGAGCTGTGCATCTAAAGAAGCCAGTTCTCTGGCAGTTGGAACTTTGTCAGTTGGGAGAAGACAGTTAGATCTCTGGGGCAAAGAGTCACAGAAACCGAGAGAGTGTCAGAGAGGGAGTGAGAGCGAAACTAGGTGATCTCAGCTAAGCCTGCCCTGGTCATAAAGATGTCCTGTCCTTTAAATGAGAGTTCTTCCACCTTGGGGGTCCCCACCTGTTGCTGCGCAAGACCCATTGTTACCAGCCAGTGTGGTCAATGGAAAGGGCATGATGGGAGTTCTAGTCAAATGGGGACCCAAGGTTGAAGAACATTGCTTTAAATGATTTTAGTGATAAGGAACGTGTAGCTGGAATGGAAGCAAGTTTCTTACTTCTTAGTCTTTAAGGTGCCACAAGAATCTCTGTCATTTCAGTAGCAGGTATGTTTCTTTTGGTTTTGAGACTTTGCTCTGTATGCCTTGCCCTTGTTCTATTTATAAAAAAAAACACCTTGCCCATTTGGCTTATCAATAAAGTAAACGAACTTTTTCCTCTCCAAAAATGAAGGGGAAATGTGGGTGCGTCCTATGGGGCGAATGCAGGCTTTCGCTGAAGCCTGGAGAGCGAGAGGGGACTTCCAGGCTTCAGGAAGCTATCCGCAAGCCTTGGGAGCCCGGTGGGAGTTCCCGCCGGGCTCCCAAGGCTTGCAAACAGCAGCCTGCAGCCCAAAACCCAGGGAGCGCAGCAGAGCGCACCCCAGGCTTCGGGCAGCTCTCCGCAAGCCTTGGGAGCCCGGCGCGACTTCCCGCCGGGCTCCCAAGGCTTGCGGACAGCAGCCTGTTTTGGGGGCAGGGGTTGGGGGAAGCTCGGGCTTCCCCCGCCCCAGCCCCATGCCTGGGGTGGGAAATAATTTTTCCCCCTTTATTTCCGCCCCCCAAAACTAGGTGCACCCTATGGGCCGGTGCACCCTATAGGGCGAAAAATACTGTAAGTATTAGGTAGCTCTAGACCAGATGAAATTGTCTCAGGTGCCAGATCCAGTCCATGGAGCAACATGGAGCCAATCCTAGTTTATAGGAGCTTTCCCACTAAAGCACTTGACCACCTTTGAACCCTATAAAACGGGGCAGAGGAAATGTGGACTTCCAGCTGCTGTTGGGACTAAAAACCCCTTAATCCCTGGCCACTGGCCTGCTGGCTGGGGGGTGATGGGAGTCCAACACTATCTGGAGGTCTACAGGTTCTACATCCCTGCTCTAAAGCAAGTGTCAAGAAATGACCCAAAATACTGCAGAGCTACCTTGAAAATAATCAAACATGTAGATTTGTTGTTAAACAGCTGCTTAAATAAATTGTTGCGGTGACAACTTTTGATCTACTGCAGTGGAGGATGTGAAGGGGAGCTTGGCACTGCAAACCCAACCTCAGATGAATTTTTGTTTTTTTTAATCCCAAATGACAGAAAGAGGGGCTGCTTACCTTTTTGTCCTTCCACATCACTATCCATTTCGGAATCCGATGCAATTTGTTTCTTACGCTTCGTTTGCATGACTTCTTCATCACTGTCACTGCCTCTTGCCGATTCTGCAAAAGCAAATATCAGTCTTGAAGCCCCCTCATCACTTTGTATTATTATACTGTATATATTTCCATTAATATATTATTATATATTGCACAATCCAGACACGCTGAATAAAACACAGCAGAGCAATGTCACTTTGAAGAATGGCATTCATACCAGTGGACTTCCAAAAGTATTGCTGATGAAACCACACGGGTGCTAAAATAAAAATGACCAAGCAATGCATATATTAAAGGGAAGATACTTAAATCCCTACTTGGCCTTGAAGCTCCCTGGGTAGGCTTTCAGCAATTTTTTCAGCCTTTCTGCTATCAAAGGTTAATAGTGAAAAACAAACAAACCCCCAAAACATTACAAGCCGTCCTGAAATTTTGGAGTTTTCATTTTTTATAAAAAGGTAAGTGGAAAAAAGTGTGAGCACCTATTAAACACAAATTCCAAGAGATTATCTAAAGGGACAACTGTTCTGCAAACTAAAGATGGATTGTGCTAGACTTGTTGATTTGGGGTGGGTGAAAAAGAGTAATCGTAGCCTTCAAGATATGACTACTAGGCCAAAGCTCAGTGGTAAAGCACATGCGTTGCATGTAGAAGGCTGGGAAAGAATCTTGCCCAAGAGCCCTCCAGACCTAAGGTTTCCCCAACCTTGTGACTAGACATTTGCACCCTCAATTCTCCATACCCGATTTATGCTCATGCTCTTCTTCATCCTCCGAGAGCCTTCGCTCTTCATCATCGGAATGCTGGGGCCTCTCTTCGTCAGAGTTCTGCATCTTTTCCTCGTCTGAATGCTGCAGCCTTTCATAGTCATCATCCGAGTTCTGCATATTCTCCTCATCAGAATTTTGGGGTCTTTCCTCTTCATCAGAAACCTGCAACCTCTCTTCGTCATCATCCGAGTTGTGCATTTTCTCCTCGTCGGAGTTCTGCAGCCTCTCTTTGTCATCAGAAGCCAGAGGTCTCTCCTCGTCGTCCGAGTTCTTCTCATCGTCATCCAAGTGCTGTGGCCTTTCTTCGTCATCTGAGTTCTGGAGCTTCTCCTCATCGTCTGACTGATCACTTCTGTCTTCCCTTTCCCACTTCTCATCCTCAGAGTGTGCTTTGTCAGAGCCTTCTGCCTCAGAGTGGTGGCTGCCTTCATCTGACCTGTGATCCTCTTCATCTTCGTCCTCCTCGTGAGCAGCTTCTGAGCCACTGTGCTGGTCCATATCTGACTGGTCATTATCCTCATGTTCAGAATGCCCAGAGCCTTCCGAGCGATTGTAGGATCGCTCAGACCGGTTATCGCTGCCACTGTGGTGAGAGGCCCCATCATCCTCGCTGTCGTCACCAAACAATTCTTTGTTACTGGGTTTCAAAGCCTCTCGGTCGTCATCTCTGTCGCTCTCACTACCAGAAATATTACTGATGGAGCCAACAGGCTCCTGGTCAGAGTCTGAATCTGACCCAGAATCAGAATCTGTGAAAACCAAACAAACATAAAAGGACAACGTTAGCAAGAGGAAAAGAGTCAGATAACATATATAAAAATCAACTGACCAATACCATTTTACAGTGGTACCTCGGGTTACATACGCTTCAGGTTACATACGCTTCAGGTTACAGACTCCGCTAACCTAGAAATAGTACCTCGGGTTAAGAACTTTGCTTCAGGATGAGAACAGAAATAGTGCTCCGGCGGCGCGGCAGCAGCAGGAGGCCCCATTAGCTAAAGTGGTGCTTCAGGTTAAGAACAGCTTCAGGTTAAGAACAGACCTCCAGAACGAATTAAGTACATAACCAGAGGTACCACTGTATTTATGTTCACCTAGTCAGAAGGAAGCAAATCCATCAGATATATGCAATTTGAAGAACTAGTCACTTTGCTGAAAACACTGACAGCAGTGAAAAATTATAATTAAGTAGTAGTCCAGGAACAATCCTGATTGAAGTATTATACAGAAGTAAAGCAAATGTTGACTGAAAATGGGCAAAACAGTAAAAACAGGTTCAGGTGGATAGCTGTGTTGATCTGTCATAGTCATAATAAATAACAAGATGAAAGATGAAAAATCTTTTTTAATGATTCCAGTGGCACCTTTAAGATAAACTAAATATAAGCTTTCAAGGTATGAGCTTCCGTGTGTAATACACACTTTGTCAGATACTCTGAAGCAGAGGTTGCTTCAACCTTATAACTGTTGATGGCTGTTATGGCAGTTGGTTCCATAGGGAAGGGCAAGGGATTTTTAAAGGGATAGATGACCAAAATTAGCTTTAGTATGTATAATGGGACATGAATCCAATATTTCTATTCAGACCAGGTCTCTCCATAGTTTTTAGTTTGGTAATAAGTTGTAATTCAGCAACTTCTCTTTCAAATGTATTTCTAAAATTCTTTTGCAGTAAGACAGCTACTTTAAGATCTTGTATAGCGGGTGGCGCTGTGGGTAAAACCTCAGCGCCTAGGACTTGCCGATCGCATGGTCGGCGGTTTGAATCCCCACGGCGGGGTGCGCTCCCGTCGTTCGGTCCCAGCGCCTGCCAACCTAGCAGTTCAAAAGCACCTCCGGGTGCAAGTAGATAAATAGGGACCGCTTTCTAGCGGGAAGGTAAACGGCGTTCCGCGTGCTGCGCTGGCTTGCCAGATGCAGCTTGTCACGCTGGCCACGTGACCCGGAAGTGTCTGC
>JAXCMG010000021.1:8999885-9027153 GCA_034642415.1 Podarcis siculus
TATTATTATTATTATTATTATTATTATTATTATTATTATTATTATTATTATTAATATCCCTTAATTAAGTAAATCAATCTGGTTGGCCATGATGAGAAACTAGATGCAGGATTCAATAGGGCAGAGGTGGGGAACATTTTGCAGGCAGAAGGCCACATTCCTCAGCAGGCAACCTTCTGAGGACTACACACGAGTAGTATGTGGGGTCCTGAGGCAACTGAAGGATGGAGCAATGCACGTGACTCTTAACCTTTGTTCGGAAGGTTATATTCCAATTACAGTGGTACCTTGGGTTAAGTACTTAATTCGTCCGGAGGTCTGTTCTTAACCTGAAACTGTTCTTAACCTGAAGCACCACTTTAGCTAATGGGGCCTCCTGCTGCTGCTGCGGCACCGGACCACGATTTCTGTTCTCATCCTGAAGCAAAGTTCTTAATCTGAAGCACTATTTCTGGGTTAGCGGAGTCTGTAACCTGAAGCGTATGTAACCCGAGGTACCACTGTATACAAATCCAGCAGTTTCACACCCACCTTCATCCAGGAAAGTAAGAGGCATGATCAGAGCTGAAGGACACTTTCCAGTCAGGCAAAAGCACAAAGAGGCAAGATAAGAGCAACCTAGACGGCCGCATTTAGTTTGAGGTTCCCCACCCCTGAGACAGGCCTTAGGCCTGATCCAACAAGGCTCTTGAAGAGGAATCAATGTGTAGGGGGAGCGTACCAGCTGGAGGGGCTGAATTTTGGTGTCAGTTTTCCTTACAGGCACATTCTTACACAAATTATGCCATGTAGCTGCCACCACGCTTGGTTGTGACTGAGGCCTGCTTGTTCTGCAGCAAAAAACGCCTTACCCAAATCGTTGTTTTTCGTAATTGCATCCGCTGCTCTGGCTCGCGGTCCCTGCTGAGTGAAGTGATAACCGAACTTGAGGATCTTTGGGTTCTCCTCAAGCATCTTCACAATCTCCGTTTCTACAGGGGTCCCCAACTGCTGCCTCTGGTGGAATCAGCAAAGCATTAGAAAATCAGCAAACGTCGGTATTTTAGGGTTGCCCAAAATAAAGTCTCCTAAGCATCTTGGGATTTTTAGATCAGTAGTGGGAACACTGAGATGGGTGATTTGACCCTAAAAGGGTCAGTTAAGAGGAGTTATGTTTTGAATTCAGAAACTATTAAACTTTCAGGCACCAAATTAAACCTCGAGGGAAATAGTCTCCTGCTTTCACTAAGAGTCAGATAGGGTAAAAATAAAATTATTATTATCATTATTAATGCTTTCATACTGCACTGGCAGCCTCGCAACTGACAGTAAGAGCTGTTTGGCAGTCAAACAGACTCCCACAAGAGGTGGTGGATTCTCCTTCCTAGGAGGTTTTTAAGCAGAGGTTGGCTGGCCATCTGCCATGGATGCATTAGCTGAGATTCCTGTATTACAGGGGGTTGGACTATATGACCCTTGAGTCCCTTCCAATTCTATGATTCTATGAACTGACACTGCTTGGGAATTCTAAGAAACTAATAAAAACTCCAGTGATTTTAAGAAGTCAGTGCCATTTTGAAAGGTTCGGTCTGTCGTCTTGATTCAGAATAGTGCTCAGTTTTAACCAAACATAGATGAAAACCAGCTTTCAGAAACTATCATGTGTATTTGGTTACGGTATCTTAAGAGGTGTCCAAATGCACAGAGAGAAGAACAAACAAACCACTTTGTAAAATATAAGATATCAGAGCATGTCTAATTATTTAAAAAAATTGTAAGCACAGGACAGATATGGACTATGTGTGTGCAGAGATTGCAAACCGCATGTTAAAAACAATAACCACAACATCCCTATCTCAACTGTCAAAACTAATTTGTTTAATAACTAGTATGTAAGTAGTAGCCAACATTTTTTTAAAAAAAACACAGCTATTTTTATTCTCAGCAATTAAAGTTACAGGGCAATTACTGTCATTGGAAGGCGGCTGTTCAAGACCAACACAGAACTAAGCGAGGGAGGGAGGGAGAGAGAGACAGAGAGAGTTAAATTCATGTTGTAGATTTAAAAAATGTTACAGGTAAGTAGCCATGTTGGTCTGCCATAGTCGAAACAAACAAACAAACAAACAAAAAATCCTTCCGGTAGCAACTTAGAGATCAACTAAGTTTGTTCTTGGTATGAGCTTTCGTGTGCATGCACACTTCTTCAGGAATTTTTTTATTTAAAAAATGCTTCATGAAATGATTAATTTCTCCAAAGGCATCACTCCTCTGAAGAATAAATTTGCCTAATTTGTCCCACTACAACATTCAGGCTGAGACATTTGAAATGTGTAATGCAGCCAACAGACCCTCACTTTCAATCTCTCAGCCTTCTGAGTGTTCAGTAGAAGGTTTGAATGCAGAATCTATGCAGTTACAGCTTCCACCAAACAGTGTCATTTGAGAGGTGGCCCAATAGCTCAACCTTCAGCCTCACCCCCACCAAACTAGATTTATTTATTTTTCACAACAAAGCTTTGGATCCTGGCTAGCCTGCACTTTGACAGTTAGCTTTGCATAAGAAGCAGCTGAAGTTACCTGGTTATCGATCTTTATTTCAGTGAGGGTTTCGTTCTCCTTGAGTGCTTCGACCAATGCCAATATGCCCACACCGGTAATGAAGTTGGATTCAATGTTTAGACTCTTCAGTGTTTTGTTCACCCTCAACATGTCGGCAAAAGCCTTGAAATACAAGAGAGGTCAATGAAAGCAGCCCATATGGAAAACCAAAGCAGAGTACGACCATGTCAGGCATGAATGAAAGTCTACACCATAACGGTCAATACTCAAAAGGCAATGAGAGTGACAGTGTCCTGGTTCAAGACTTCCCTCCCACCAACATCTTACAACGCTTTCAGTCTTGCCTCATCCTGCAAACCTGGCTAAATTCTACAGTGCAATGGTATCACCTAGGCTTCAGAAACTACCGGAACACTGTCAGCTGGCCAACCCCTGGCCAATCAGAGCCCACCAGGCCCTATAAAAACCCAAACTACCAGTGTCAATTTCTCAGTTTGAACCACTCATTATTGTGAAAAGCTGAAGAGACTAGTCTTGCCTCATCTCCCCCTCATTATCATGTTATCATTTTTAATTTGTATACCGCCTTTCTAACAACACTCAAGGCGGTTTACAAGCCGAAGAAACAAAAAATGTACGTCTTATAACAATCTAACGCAATACAAAAATGTGATAATAAAACATAACTTTAAAATAGGCAACCGCCATCAAAAAAGTAACATTCAACACTCATTAGAATCGCATAAAATTACAATATAAACATATAACAGTTAAACAGAAATCCACTCAACAGTTATAATAATATCTAAACTATAATCAATAAAACAACCCTCTCGTCCCTTCTGACTATGTCCTCTGGCTCTTGCACCAGAACAAGACCTCTAGTGTCAGCCTTAGTCTGAGCTTATCCAAGGCACGACAGGTTTTGAAAGCATCTCTCCCTCATGCACCACCTTTTACCTTAACTCAATTATTTTGAGTACCTCGTGTCAAGACAACACCCTAGATTAGCAAACCACGTAATCTCACTTACGGCAGCAACAGGGTCGTTGCTCCGAGTAGCCGCAAGGCTGAAGCTCTTCACGTAAGTATTTGTTTCCAATGCCTTGGCAAATTCTTTCAGTGTTGGAATGGGGATGTTCTTCAATCAAAATGAAAAGAGAATAAGACACAATTAATATTATGACGGCAGTTCCCACCTTCCTTCAACTTGGGAGCAGTGGGGCCCTCGGTCTATTTTCACAAGGGAGGAAAACGAGGGGAGAGGGTGGCAGAAAGAGAGGTGCCCCATCTGCACTAAACAATTAAAGCAGTATCATACCACTTTAAACAGTCATGGCTTCCAGCAAGTAATCTTGGGAGCTGTAGTTTTGTTAAGGGTGCCGAGAGTTGTTAGGGGTTTCCTTTTCCCTTTCAAAGAGTTAAAATTCCCAGAGTGGTTCAGTGAATCCTTCTTCCCAGGGAACTCTGGGAATAGGGGTTTCCTAAAAACTCTCAGCAAGGACAGCATGTGCCACTGTAAATATCCACAGATCAAAAAAACCAAAATAAAAACAATACAGTTGTACCTCGGATCCCGAATGCCCTGGAACTTGTACGCTTTAGCTCCCAAATGCTGCAAACCCGGAAGTGATTGTTCCAGTTTGTGAATGTTCTTTTGGAACCCAAACATCCGACGGGGCTGCCGCAGCTTCTGATTGGTTGCAGGAGCTTCCTGCAGCGAATCAGAAGCCGCAATTTGGTTTTCGGACGTTTTGGAAGTCGAACAGACTTCCGGAACGGATTCCGTTCGACTTCCAAGGTAATTAAATAACCATTTGCATTGTAGTAAGTTAAGCACACTATTTGCCATTATAAAACACTGGAGCCACATTGCCATGGACACAGAAATTCCCGTCATTTTGAAAGCTACATTTCTGGATTCCAGGAACAGGCACCTGTACCCCACTGGGTGCTGTTGGACTCCCATCAGCCTTGGCCAACATGGTTGAGTCAGGGATCATGGGAGTTGTAGTCTAGCAACATCTGGAGGGCCATTGGCTTTCCATCCCTGCTGTTCTCTGTATGCTTCACAGTTACCTTTATGTTGTTCAAGTTGACTTCAACAAGGCGCGAATCGTTGTCTTTAATCCTTTGCAAACTCTCCTCTACGTTTGTGGGATTTGGTGGCTCATTGAAGACGGGCGTGATCTTTTCGCCTTTGACCACATCTGAATCAGGAGACAGGGAATGTGAGAAACATGAACATTGAATTTTTCGATCACACACCCCAAACGGTGCCGGTACTAGTTTTAAAATGCAGGTTCGGGTGTTGCAACATTTTTCTGTCAGGGCAAAATGTCAACTACCATCAACAAAATTCCACAGGGAGAAGTCTGTAGTATGGAAACATAGGGATAAACCAAAGTACGCAACCCACATCTTGAGTTCTTTAAAAAATATATTGCCCATGCCAATGCAATGCAGAAGGGAACTCAATTCTGTTCCAATTCAATTGTAAAAAAAAACAACTAATGGCTAAAATGTTTTGATTTGAAAGACAGTTACATTGATCTTTTAATTTACTCCTTGATGGTATCTGATGGGTGCTTATTTTTATGTTTTATTACAAATATTGTGTGTGTGTCTGTTTTAAATTTTCCTTCTCTGATTATTTGTGGGGGGGGGAGGTTATTGAGTTGTTCTTGTTTTTATTTTGATTATGTATTTTGTGTTTTTATTTTGTGATTTTATCTTGTGAACCGCCTTGAGACCTGTGGGTATAGGACGGTATATAATTTATAATAATAATAATAATAATAATAATAATAATGGAAACCCTTCACCAGAAAACAAAATTCATAGCAATGCCCCACTGCTTCCTCAAGATGTCATGTGTTACTGATATTGGGAGAACTTTAAATGAAAAATCTGGAATGGTAAAAAGATAAATTACAGGTTGTATGCCACTAAATTGTACTCGGAGTAGACCAGCTGAAATTAGGGGGTCTGCTCTGAATGAGTCTGATACAACCATACAAACAAATTGTTACATCCCTTTATGTGTACTGTGTTAGACCGCCAATGGGCTGGCGCTCCCAAAAAATCCTTCCTCCAGCAACAAGGATCTTGAGCAGAGTTCCCGGGGAAGAAGGACTGACTGTTAAATCATGCTGAGCTCTGTTGCATTGTGGTGGGGAAGCCATGACTATTTAAAGTGGTATGACATTGCTTTAAATGTATAGTGTTTGTGGGGGGGAAGGGTGATTGAAAAATCCAAAGTGTTGGTGCTGACCTTTAAAGCCCTAAACGGCCTCGGCCCTGTATACCTGAAGGAGCGTCTCCACCCCCGTCGTTCAGCCCGGACACTGAGGTCTAGCTCTGAGGGCCTTCTGGCGGTTCCCTCATTGTGAGAAGCCAAGTTACAGGGAACCAGGCAGAGGGCCTTCTCGGTAGTGGCACCCGCCCTGTGGAACGCCCGCCCATCAGATGTGAAGGAAATAAAACAACTATCTAACTTTTAGAAGACATCTGAAGGCTGCCTTGTTTAGGGAAGTTTTTAATGTTTGATGTTTTATTCCAGGCTTCCTCAACCTCGGCCCTCCAGATGTTTTGAGACTACAATTCGCATCATCCCTGACCACTGGTCCTGCTAGCTAGGGATCATGGGAGTTGTAGGCCAAAAACATCTGGAGGGCCAAGGTTGAGGAAGCCTGTTTTATTGTGTTTTAATATTCTGTTGGGAGCTGCCCAGAGTGGCTGGGGAAACTCAGCCTGATGGGCGGTGTATAAGTAAACTATTCTTATTCTTGTTCTTGTTCAGTTGCCGGGAATTTTAACTTTGTGAGAGGTAAACTTCAGTGCCCAGGATTCTCTGAGGGAAAGAAGGAGGGCCGGACGCTTGGCAGCTGCCTGATGTTGCCTAGGTGCCATGGGCCTGGCAGAGAGAGCATTCCTGGAGCCCAGAGCCCACTGGCTCCAGTCCTTGGCCAGGCTCTGACCTCACAACCAGCTGTGGAATCCTGGGGAATGTTTTGTTTCCTAGGAAACCAGGTGAGTTGCTTGAAAGAATCCCTAGGTCAGTTGAAAGCCAGTTGGATCAGTTAGCAGCCCATAAAGCAGCGATTCTTCTTTTGTGGTCTTGAAAGCTGTTTGACTGATTTTCTGGACATTTTTGGTTCTGAAGATCTTTGTGCCGCTGGTGGCGTAGAAGGTAAAGTCATGGGAAAGATGGGAGGCACAGTGGCGGAGGAAGGGGGGGGGTGCCCCGCCCCAGGTGTCATCACTGGGCGGACGGGACAAAATGATTTCTTTTTTTAAAAGGGCTCACGAAACTTTTTAGGAGTGACATGGTGGCTTAGCTGCCTGCAGGTTCCGTCTGCCTGAAACGGCAGCGTGGGACTTGCGTCTGCCTACTGCCTCTCCCTCAGCCGCCTTACAGCTATGGAATCCTGGGGAATGTTTTGTTTCCTAGGAGGCCAGGTGAGTCGGTTGAAAGGATCCCTGGCTAAGCTGAAAGCCCAGTCAGTTGGAGCAGTTAGCAGCCATTCAGATCCCTTCTTCTGTTCTTGTCTTGAAAGCTGTGCAGATGGATTGACTGACTTTGTGGACATCTTCGGTTTTCTACCCCCATGGAACAACGTCCCGCTGGTTGCGCAGAAGGTAAAGTAATGGGAAAGAGGGGAGACATCCTGAAGATTCGTGTCCCCACCACATGCCCAGTTTTTAAAGATGCTCTTTGGACCAATGTTGATGTTTTATCACTTTAATTTATTGTTATTATTAAAATTCTGTTGGGAGCCACCCAGAGTGGCTGGGGAAACCCAGCCAGATGGGCGGGATATAAATAATAAATTGTTGTTGTTGTGCAGACGGGGCATAAAACTGCAATTAAGCCTCACAGGAATATTATGACAAGAGGACCTCCTTAACAAAGGCATAAGAGACCCACCAAGTCACACAACTGAGTAGCCTTGGGACTTAATAATCCTATTAAGTTGCTGCCTTGTCCAGGACAATAGCTTAGGACACTTTAAAATAAAAATAAAAATGGCAAACATAGATAATCCATCGTGTCTGCAAGTGTTCAATTGCATTGGGAAACCCATCTCAGCGAGGCTCACTTTCAGTCCAACCCACAATGTTGCATTTCTGGACTTCCAGCATGAAACTCACTTGAGAAACTTTCATTGGCGACTCCGTTGCTACTTCCCACAATATCGCAAAACTGAGAGTTGCTTATCAAGTTGTGCATTCCCAGGATAGCTGTTCAGGAGAAAGGAGAAACAAACAGCGGTTAGGTTTTGCAGCTGGACCCTTAACGCGACCGAAACATGAATCTGCAGCAGAATTTCCCAAAGACCAAAGTCATTCTTACGACTCCTTGTACAGTGCCACTAACATGCATGCACTGCTTCTGAGATATGGCTCATACCATCATCATCTATGCCAGAGACTGGAACCTGTAGCTCTCCTGATGTTGTTGGTATTCCCCACTCCCATCAGCCCCAGCCAACATGGCGAATGGTTAGGGATGACGGGAGTTGTAGTCCAACCATTTGTGGCTTCCCATCCCTGCTGTAGGAAGAAGCCTTAAGAATACCTATATGCAGGAGCAAGCTTTTAGAAAAGCTAAATCAAACTCAACACACACATACACACCAACCTGCAATGTCACATAGTTCAGTGTCTGTAGCGCTTGTCAATGCTTCCTCCAGTTCAGGATCAAGACTCACTTTTTCTTCCGTGTAAGACTGTACTGGCTTTGGCTTTGGAATAAATACTTTCCCTGTTCAAAAGAGGAGGACAGATGTTTTAGGATATTATCAGTGCTCAGCTTTCGACAAGCTCGCAGGATCTTGAGATCACACTGCATGATGATCAGTAGCTTACAAAGTCAATACAGTGGTACCTCGGGTTACATACTCTTCAGGTTACATACGCTTCAGGTTACAGACTCCGCTAACCCAGAAATATTACCTCGGGTTAAGAACTTTGCTTCAGGATGAGAACAGAAATCGTGCAGCGGCGGCGCAGCAGCAGGAGGAGGCCCCATTAGCTAAAGTGGTGCTTCAGGTTAAGAACAGTTTCAGGTTAAGAACAGACCTCCAGAACGAATTAAGTTCTTAACCCGAGGTACAACTGTCCTCACCAACCAAACTACATCGCTAAATGGGTAATGCCTCAGTCCTGTATACCTGAAGAAGTGTCTCTACCCCCATCACTCAGCCCAGACACTGAGATCTAGCATGCAGGGCCTTCTGGTGGTTCCCTAACTGAGAGACGCAAGGTTACAGGGAACCAGGCAGAGGGCCTTCTTGGTAGTGGCGCCCACCCTGTGGAACACCCTCCCATCAGATGTCAAGGAAATAAACAACTATTCAGCTTTTAGAAGACATCTGAAGGCAGCCCTGTATAGGGAAGATTTTAATGTTTGATGTTTTGTTATGTCTTATATGTGCTGGAAGCCACCCAAAGTGGCTGTGGCGACCCAGCCTGATGGGCAGGATACAAATAACAAAATTATTCTAATGATTATTATTGAATAAGGTAAAGGTAAAGGGACCCCTGACCGTTAGGTCCAGTCGTGACCGACTCTGGGGTTGCGGTGCTCATCTCGCTTTATTGACTGAGGGAGCCAACGTACAGCTTCCAGGTCATGTGGTGAACCAGAGTAGCGCATGGAAATGCCATTTACCTTCCCGCTGGAACGGTACCTATTTATCTACTTGCACTTTGACGTGCTTTCGAACTGCTAGGTTGGCAGGAGCAGGGACTGAGCAACGGGAGCTCACCCCATTGCGGGGATTCGAACCGCGACCTCCTGATCGGCAAGTCCCTTATTATTGAATAGGACGTCCCCATTTTCATCAGAGGAATGTCGGAGGGTATGCAAGCAAGAAGGATGAAAGAATGAGGAGCGTGTGTGGCTCTGGGAGAGTCCCAAGGGCACATACAGAGAAGCCTAGAGGGTCACATTAAACACCCCCACCCCAGGCTGGAGATTCCCCACTGCTAATATAGAGCATGGGCATCTGCCGTTCAAAAATGGCTTTATTTATTTATTTATTTAAATTACTAGGATAGCTCAGTCAGTAAAGTACAAGACTCTTAATCTCAGGGTTGTGGGTTCAAGTCTCTTGTTGGGCAAAAGATCCCTGCTTGGCAGGGGGTTGGACTAGATGACCCTCATGGTCCCTTCCAACTCTACAATTCTATAATTCTAATCACAGCACCTAATGAACATACCCAAGCCCTCAGGAACTACCCCAAAGGTACTTCCTTGGATCCTGGCCTAGATCATTATCACCGTTACCGCACATCATAAAGGCTGCATTCCACAACAAACCTGTCAGCCTGTCTGCCAGTTCGATATAGACTGCATTTGCCAAATTGAACATGAAAATTCAGCTACTGCATTTAGACACGAGATCAGTGAGTAGCTCAGTAATCCGACAACATAATTGGCTTCAGTCTTTTGATTGCAATGCATCTGAGCGATTTTCGGCCCACTTTAAATTGCAGGCAAAAGCTTAAATCGGCATTTGCCAGATGTTCTGTATGGATGCCTGATGGCACCAGGTTGGCACAGCCAGGCTTGATGGGGGCTGATGGGTTGTCAAATTCCAGGACATCAGGTTGGGAAAGGCTGCTGGAAATGGTGCTTCAGACATCTCTCTGATGGATGCCTGACAGCAGGACTCAAATTATTTCTCTGCTAAGTCAGTAGATGGCACTCCTATCCCAATTTGCTGCTTCCTATGAGAGCAAACACAGGAGCTGAATATATGTGTTCAGTATGAGAAAGTTGTGAATGCACATAGATGCAACCAACCTGTACAACAGGAAAACCCAGAGGAGGGGTGGGCAACCTTGGGCTCTCCAAACGTTGCTGAACTACAACTCCCATCATCCCCAGCAAGCATGGTAGATGGTGATGGGAGTTGTAGTTTAGCAACATCTGGAGGGCCAAAGTTTCCCTACCCTTGAGCTAGAGGACTGAGAGATGTGCAGGAACCTAAGAAGAAGCCTTAAGCCAGCTCAGACTAATGCCCATCCAGCCCAATATCGCAGACTCTGACTGGCAACAGCTCTCCTGGCAGAAAGGGTCTTCTTCCCCTTCGCCCCGATACCTGATCCCCATTACTGTCGAATGAAGCCTTGAACCATCTGCTGGCAAAGCACATATTCTACCAATGAGCTATCAAAACAGGAGCTTCGAACTCCAATTCCCATCAGCCCCAGTTGCCACGGCCAATAGTCAGGGATGATGGGAGTTGTAGGACACTGCACTGGAGCAGACTGGACCATACCTCCAGACCATAGTCAAGGCCCCTGTTCTGTGTTTCCCCACCATCTGAGATACAGAGAGTGGCAACCCAGGCACCGAGATTACGGGACTCCCTTGCTCTGGGACCAATATTCTGCTCCATCCCTTCTTGGCTTTCAGAGCCCAGAAAAAGCTGTGATTCTGAGGGCTTCTGCAGACCCTGAAGGAGACTCCAGAAGGTTCTGAAAGCCTGTCTCCACCCCTAGAGACCCTCTTGGGTGTCAAGGTCATCGGAGGGGCTCTGTCAGTAATTCCACCACTCCCATAAGTGTGGGGAATGGCGGTATGGGAAAGGGTTTTCTCTGTGGCAGCCCCTAATTTGTAGAAATCCCTCTTCACAGAAGCATCTTCACTGCATATTCCCCTATACGCTGAAGACACATTTATTTACTTGAGAGTTAAGGTATTTTGTTTTGGGGGAACCAATCCTTTTTGATGAATCTATACTTATTATGTTTGATACTTATTCATGTTTTTAATTTGTAGGAAGCCACCCAGAGTGGGTGGGGCAACTCAGTCAGATGGGTGACATATAATTATCATCTGCATCATCTGCATCGTCATCAACTTGGTTGGAACAATTTGACTTTTTAAAATAATTCTAATCTTTTAAAATTACTGTATGGTTACCGTGCTGCAACCCGTCCTGACACCATATGGAGGGCAGGCCAGAAATCTTATAAGTAAACATAGATAAGTAATTTCTGCTTCTCCTAGCCATTTTGCTTGGACCAAGCGCTTTTATTTTACGTTGTGGATTCTGTATATTTAAAAAAAAACAAGACAGAGAACAAGATACAGCAGCCTTTCCCAACCTTGGGTCTGTAGATGTTGTTGGACTACAACTCCCATCATCCCTAGCTTGTAGGACGAGTGGTCAGGAATGATGGGAGTTGTTGTCCAACAACATCTGTGGACCCAAGGTTGAGAAAGGCTGGGATACAGGCATAATAATGAAGCAAGAAAGGGGAGCATATTTTGCTGAAAAGTGAATCTAGCCTCCCTTTCCAGCTCATCACCATCTGGTTCTGTTTTCCTCGAATTCACTTTCACGTTGTCACAAGTCTTGGCAAGAGCCAACTCTGATCTTCAAGATAAAAGGAAATGAAACAGGGTGGGGGGAATCAAATATGTCTGGAATCCATCTTAGCAATATTACAAGCAATGGAAGACTAAAGGGTCGGAGTTTTTACAGCGCAGAAAACTTGGACGTAGATCTGATGGGATGACTCAAGACCCGCTTTTGCCCTGGACTCGTTTTATAGTCTTTAGAGGTCCATGTCGAAACAAATACGACTGATATTGAACTTGATTCTGCAAGGCCTCCAAGACACCATGTACAATAGGGCCTGTGGGTTGCAGCCTATTAAATCCTACTTAAGGGTAAGAACATTGGAATCAACGGACAACAGCCAGTCGTGCCCATTAATTGCAATGGGTGTGCTCTGAATAGGTCTGACAATGGGTTCGATCCTATGAACCAAAAGTTTTCAGAACCAAAATGGGAGACAGAAGATTTATCACAACTATTTGAGAGCTGCTTTCTTCATATACAGTGGTACCTTGGTTTAAGAACTTAATTCATGCTGGAATTTCTTAACCAGAAACTGTTCTTAACCTGAGGTACCACTTTAGCTAATGGGGCCTCCCGCTGCCACCGCCGCGTGATTTCTGTTCTCATCCTGAAGCAAAGTTCTGAACCCGAGGTACTATTTCTGGGTTAGCGGAGTCTGTAACCTGAAGCGTCTATAACCCGAGGTGCCACTGTAGTCCGGCCCCCCACATGGTCTGAGGGACGGTAGACCAGCCCACGGCTGAAAAAGTTTGCTGACCCCTGAGGTAGAACATCATAGCTAGCAGCCGTTGACAGCCTTCCCCTCTAAGAAATTCTCTCACCCTCTTTTGAAGCCTTCCCAGTTAGTGGCCATCACAGCCTCCCATGCTGAGGACTGAATTTGGGACTTTCTGCATACAAGGACAGTGCTCTACCAGAGAGTTATGAATGCTCCCCAATTATATAGCAAGTCTGAAAAAGCTGAAAGGAATGGATATATATTACATGCTCCCTTTTCTCTTTTACTTTTCTCTGCCTGCTATAGCCTTCACAATTGCATTTCTGTTCCTTCTGATTAGCGTTATTCTTCATGGTATGCAACAGGAAAAGAACCCAGTTATTAAAAACAGAATTGGCTCCACAAAAGAGGGCTCTGAGGCAATCTGCCGAAAACGCACAAGCTGCCACCCCCCTCGGCAACACGGCAAAGCGCGCAACTGGGGAAAAGCACCTCCCTCCTGGTTTTTTTCCAGGGGAAAAGCTGCCAGTTCCCATTCTTGTGCCTTTCCTGTCCATTTGTTTCCATTATTAAACCTAGCACTGCAGAGCTGCACGTTAAGAACTGAGGCGGCTCAGCCTTCTCCCACAGCTACAAAGCATTATGGGTTCTGCAAAGGCCGCAACATTACACAGGCAATGAAATCTCCATGAAAAGCACAAAATGGGTACTGTCCAAAATTCACTGAGAGCACCTAACCTGGATTCCTTTGGCAGACTCCGCAGAACAGCCATAAACGTACCCCTTTGAGAACGTAAAGGAAAGCCCTGCTGGTCCAAGCCAACAACTCATCTACCTGTAGTTCAACACCGCCTCTGAGAGTGGAGGTAGACTATGAATAATAGCATATTTGTGACAGAGGAAGCCTGGATGGCCAGGCAATGGCCTTATCACTATTTACTGAGTTTATATACCACCCTATAAGGGACGCGGGTGGCGCTGTGGGTTAAACCACAGAGCCTAGGACTTGCTGATCAGAAGGTCGGCGGTTCAAATCCCCACGATGGGGTGAGCTCCCGTTGCTCGGTCCCTGCTCCTGCCAACCTAGCAGTTTGGAAGCACGCCAAAGTGCAAGTAGATAAATAGGTATCGCTCCGGCAGGAAGCTAAACAGCGTTTCCGTGCGCTGCTCTGGTTCGCCAGATGCGGCTTAGTCATGCTGGCCACATGACCTGGAAGCTGTACGCCAGCTCCCTTGGCCAATAAAGCGAGATGAGCGCCACAACCCCAGAGTCGGCCACGACTGGACCTAATGGTCAGGGGTCCCTTTACCGTTATACCACCCTATACCTGGAGGTCTCAGGGCAGTTCACAGAAAAGATCACAACATATATAATCGGAATAAAAACAGCAACCCAATAACATCCCCCCGAAGAAAAGAGTCACATTTTAAAAGGGCGTAGGATGTCAAACAGATCAACCAAAGGTCTGGTTAAAAAGGAATGTTTTTGCCTGGCGCCTAAAGGTGTATAATGAAGGCACTAGGTGAACTTCTCCAGGGAGAGAGCATTCCACAAATGGGGAGCCGCTGCAGAAAAGGCCCTGTTCTCGTGTTGCCACTCTCTGGACCTCTCAAGGAGGCGGCCTCAGAAGGTGATTTCAGGGTCTAGGTAGGTTCATATGGAAAGAGGCGGTCCTTGGGGTATGGCGGTCCTGAGCCACTGGAGCAGAGCACAGTTTGCGCTATTTCCCTTCCATTGCAGCTCCAGGGGTGCACTTTGGCCAAAGCACATACACAGAAACTTTCTCACACAGCTCTGAAGAACTTTTGAAGTACTCAGAGATAAGGAGTGTGAGAGTCACCGGACGGCAACTCCCCACAGACCATTGGCTGTGTTGGTTGAGGCTGACGGTGTCCCCATAACCGACCCACATGTAAACACTGTTGTGTTCTTCCCTTTTAAACCCTGTGATCAATGCCACAGTGAGCTGGTTTAGCTGCTCCCTCGTGCAATCAACGACAACAAAAGAGACCCTCACACAAATGCAAACTTGGTCTCACTGGAGCTCCCAGCGAGTCTCGTCTTGCTCAGACCCACCCTTATTTCTGTTCTGAGAAAACTTCCGAGATTCCTTTCCAGGTAATGAGCAAATACGCTCAAAACTCAAGCTCATTGTTCAGTCACTGTGAGGGCAAAACTCTGCACAGCCTTTGGAAACAATGACATAACTATACAGGCAGAGAGCCAAGTGAGAGCTTTTCGAGATTCCTCTCGCTCGACACGCACCAACACAAACGTTGTCGAAAGGACACATCTGCACTTGAGCTTGCAAGGGCCACAGAAGTGTTTTTGCTGATAATCTGGGAACATTTCATTTAGTTAAGGAGGAGATCACATGGTGGAGTGATTTTTTTGGGAGGGGGGATGCACATATCAAATCACTTCCACACCCAACAGCTTGGCATAAGAGTATCAGAAATGTTATGTGTGCTGAGTATTACTGAAGTGTGTACAAACCAGGGTAGGAAAAATATGGTTTTCCAGGCACTGGCAGACTCCAGCTGTGATACAAAAAACTGAATAAAATCAAGGCTAAGATGAACATGATGCATTTAATTTACAGAAATCATAGAGAGCCGTTGTGGTGCAGTGGTTAGAATGTTGGACTAGGACCTGGGAAACCAGGGTTCAAATCCCCATGCAGCCATGACACTCATGCGGTCTTGACTATGCTACCACTCAGTGGATTTGTAACTGGCTGACTGATCGAACCCAAAGGGTGCTCATCAATGGTTCCTCTTCATCCTGGAGAAGAGTGACTAGTGGGGTGCCACAGGGTTCTGTCTTGGGCCCGGTCTTATTCAACATCTTTATCAACGACTTGGATGATGGACTCAAGGGCATCCTGATCAAATTTGCAGATGACACCAAACTGGGAGGGGTGGCTAACACCCCAGAGGACAGGATCACACTTCAAAACGACCTTGACAGATTAGAGAACTGGGCCAAAACAAACAAGATGAACTTTAACAGGGAGAAATGTAAAGTATTGCACTTGGGCAAAAAAAATGAGAGGCACAAATACAAGATGGGTGACACCTGGCTTGAGAGCAGTACATGTGAAAAGGATCTAGGAGTCTTGGTTGACCACAAACTTGACATGAGCCAACAGTGTGACGCGGCAGCTAAAAAAGCCAATGCAATTCTGGGCTGCATCAATAGGAGGATAGCATCTAGATCAAGGGAAGCAATAGTGCCACTGTATTCTGCTCTGGTCAGACCTCACCTGGAGTACTGTGTCCAGTTCTGGGCGCCACAGTTCAAGAAGGACACTGACAAACTGGAACGTGTCCAGAGGAGGGCAACCAAAATGGTCAAAGGCCTGGAAACGATGCCTTATGAGGAATGGCTAAGGGAGCTGGGCATGTTTAGCCTGGAGAAGAGGAGGTTAAGGGGTGATATGATAGCCATGT
The DNA here is from genome assembly GCA_034642415.1 of Podarcis siculus. Taxonomy (NCBI): domain Eukaryota; kingdom Metazoa; phylum Chordata; class Lepidosauria; order Squamata; family Lacertidae; genus Podarcis; species Podarcis siculus. The sequence continues at coordinate 9,015,981 of JAXCMG010000021.1, forward strand.
TCAAATATATAAAAGGATGTCATATAGAGGAGGGAGAAAGGTTGTTTTCTGCTGCTCCAGAGAAGCGGATCCAAACTGCAGGAAAGAAGATTCCACCTAAACATTAGGAAGAACTTCCTGACAGTAAGAGCTGTTTGACAGTGGAATTTGCTGCCAAGGAGTGTGGTGGAGTCTCCTTCTTTGGAGGTCTTTAAGCAGAGGCTTGACAACCATATGTCAGGAGTGCTCTGATGGTGTTTCCTGCTTGGCAGGGGGTTGGACTCAATGGCCCTTGTGGTCTCTTCCAACTCTATGATTCTATGATTCATTGGGTGACCTTGGGCCAGTCACGGCCTCTCAGTCTAACCTACTTCACAGGGCTGCTGTGGGGATTAACTGAGGAGAGGGAGAACCACCTTGAGCTCCTTGGAGAAAAGGCAGGATATAAACGCAATCAGCTCAATCAATTTATTTCACATACTTGTGCAAGAAAAGAAAGAAGACTGTGCCAAAATCAAACACAACATCTGGTAGCTAATTAAATTACATGGAATTGTAATGCAATAAAATACAACAGATCCGAAATAACAGAGGCAATAGAGAATCATATAGCATCTAGCACAGTGCATTACATTTGCTACAACAGGCAGAAGAATCGTTAAGTGGTTCTTCATGCCCTCAGCAGTTTTCGACTGGGCTGTGCAGGGGAAAAGTCTAGGAACCCACTGCCTAGATGCTGGCTTACAATGGACTGGCTTGCAGCTGAGCAATCTTGGGTTGCAAAACAAAGCAATCAGTGCAAAATACACTGCATTGCCCTGTGGATGTCCATAGGTGATTTCCATTCTAAAGGTAAAGGTACCCCTAACCGTTAGGTCCAGTTGCGGACGACTCTGGGGTTGCGGCGCTCGTCTCGCTTTACTGGCCAAGGGAGCCAACGTTTTGTCCGCAGACAGCTTTTCCAGGTCATGTGGCCAGCATGACTGAGCCGCTTCTGGCGAAACCAGAGCAGCGCACGGAAGCGCTGGTTACCTTCCCGCCGGAGCGGTACCTATTTATCTACTTGCACTTTGATGTGCTTTTGAACTGCTAGGTTGGCAGGAGCAGGGACCGAGCAACGGGAGCTCACCCCGTCATGGGGATTTGAACCAATGACCTTCTGATCGGCAAGCCCTAGGCTCTGTGGTTTAGACCACAGTGCCACCCACGTCCCCGATTTCCATTCTAGTTGAGTCTAAATACACCCTCAGTGATTTGACCAAGGTGGCACAGGAAGCCAGAAAAACTGGCTAAGTAGACCTCAAGCCATAAAGTCTTGGGATTCTCAGGCAGGTGAAATCAGATGAATCAAATCATGTGGGCAAACAAAGAACGGTTTGAAAGCACGGATGGTCAGCTGCAAAACCACACTTCCTTTACCAGTGCCTGCAAAGCCTGCTTCTGGCAAGGAGTCACATCTTTCTTTATTTATCTGCCTTACACCCAGGGGCGGATTTAGGTTTGATGAGGCCCTGAGCTACTGAAGGTAATGGGGCCCTTTATATGTCCAGCTGTCGTTTGTCAACAACAAATTGTCACTGTTTTTTGTGTTGAATATATGCTATATGGTACTTTATGGACCTAATAGGTATCTAAAGCCGTTTGCACATAACAAAATGTATTTTTTCAAAGTGATTGTTGAACTTATCTTATACTTTGGAAATGTATATCCAGGTTTTTCCTCCTTTATTTTTTGGGGGGGCTCCCCCAAGAGAGTGGGGCCATACGCTATAGCTTGTTTAGCTTATGCCTACATCTGGCACTGCTTACACCTGACAGCATATATATATAGGGCAGATGGGTGTGGCTTCAGGAAAACAGGCTTGTGGGTCAATTTAGGACTCCCGCTTGGCCCAAGCTCACCACCTCTGAAGTAGGGAATCAATTCCCCAACCCTTCTGGGTCCTCGAGCTGTACGCTTGCAGCAGACGACGATTGTTTGCATGCCTTCTTGATGGTCACAATGCTTTTTGCCATAAAGCTCCCATTGTTACGTGGATGAAATCTGTATTTTTTTCCAAATGTCATTCCGCGAAAGGAAGTTTTCTTGCATCAGCCCTCTCCACCAGCAACAGTGGCTCATTGTATGTTGGCCAACAGCTGGGACAGGGTGAGGCTTTCAAGTTTTAGCAACCGCTTACGACAGGAGAGTGCTCTATTCATTTTGGAGAAGCAGCCCTCTCCGCTTCGATACTGAAAAGCAGAATTTTCCAAGGACCTCAAATTCATGCAGGCAAGTGCACATCTGAGGCCCAGTTCATACATATGAAGGAGTCAACACACACACACACACTACTTTCTGTTACAGAGTAGGTCCTTCGTCTCATTCCTCGGAAGACAGACGGGACTATAAGGTTTAAATTGGATCTTTACAAATGTTTAAAATAACTTTTTCTAATAACAAAACAAAACCCAGAAGCCTTTCTTTTAGGACTTCTAGGTGCTGAAATCCCAAGGGAGCAGAAAATACTATTTACGTACGTGAGTACGGCTGCGCAGATGCTACTAGCCCAGAGATGGAAAAAAGATAAAGTCCCTACCAGAGAAGAATGGCAGGTCAAGTTGATGGACTATGCCGAAATGGCAAAAATGGCCGGAAGAATCAGAAATGTAAAGTATCTGAGGGAAGGTAAATTAGTAAGGAAAGAGAATAAGAATATATAGAAGATTTGAGAAGATTGTAAATGCAAAGATAAATGTAATCTCAGAATGTAGAGGAAATTGAGTGGGGGTGGAGGGAAGCGGGGGGAGGGACAAAAGAATATTAGGTTTGATTGATGGATATATGGGGGGATGGGGAGGATGTGGTGATGGCTTTTATTTATATTGTGATGTAATATGGAAAAAACCAATAAAACATTGTATTGGAAAATAAAATAAAATTAAATTAAATAATAATAATAATAATAATAATAAAGAAATCAGGAAGACCAAAATTTTAATAAGGGGGGATTTATAATCTATCTTAAAAACCATTGTAAACAGCTAAAATCGTTAGTAGGATTGGCAAAACACTTGTAGTTTAATGGTGATTTTGGGATATAATGGAGATGCGAAAGTTTTGGATTATTATAAAAGATGCAGGGGGACGTCCAGGAGATTCTGAGGATTCTTGTTTTTATATTGTATGTTGATAGGTGATTGTAAAATTTTAATTTGAAAAACCTAACAAATAAATTTATTTTAAATATATAAATAAACAAACTGGATCTTTACGTACAACTGCCAAGCCAAGCATTTGCGCAAACCACTGTGGCCGGTGTGGCGGTGGGGCTGGGGAGAGGCGCCCTTACCTTTCTTTTCTCCCGTAAACGGGACAAAATCTTCAACGTCTTTATGCTCCAGCGCTTGCTTCTCCAGATACGAAAGGAGTTTCTCTCTGTCGAAAGCACCAGAGGGCTTTTTGGAAGTCTGGTCCTTTTGCCGGAACCCTGCGGGCAACAGTGCATTCTGCAAAACGAAAACGACAAGGCTTCTACCACTCTTATTCGTCAAAAGACAACAAACCACAGAAGCGGTCCATTAAAATACACACAGGTATCTTAGGAAGGGGTCAAAAAGGCCAAATTCTCCTGGATCCTTTCTCGGGAGCAGAGCCATCACCACTATCATGTTTCCTTGCATCAGACCTATCTCCTGGGACAGGATGAGACTTGCAAGTTTGAGGACAGTTTTAACACAATGATAATATCTGCATTTATTCATCACATCCTACTTCTGGTGCACGTACTTTTAGACCCCTCCCTGTGCACACACAAGTAAGGCTCTCTTCCACTTGGCAGGAACTGGGATACATCCCAATGCAGATATTTATTTATTAAATTTTATTTATATCCCGCCCTCCCCAGCCTAGACCGGGCTCAGGGCGGCTAACATCACGTATAAAAACAATTGACCAAAATACAACTTAAAAACAGGATTAAAGTACAACTTAAAATGCAGCCTCATTTCAGTGGAAGCCCAGATCAAAAACTGTTTGGGGGGAGAAAATGTCAAATCTTCACCAAGGCCAACTATCCAGACTGGTCCTACGTGGGCCCGCAAAGCCAGGTAAGTCCCCAAATAGGGGTTCCATCACAGAAGGAAAAGGAAAGAGGGGGAAGGGATCAAATCAAAGGCCAGGTGGAACAACTCTGTCTTACAGGCCCTGCGGAAAGAAATCAGATCCTGCAGGGCCCTGGTCTCATGAGACAGAGCGTTCCACCAGGCCGGAGCCAGTGCTGAAAAGGCCCTGGCCCTGGTTGAGGCTAATCTGACTTCCTTAGGGCCCGAGACCTCTAGAGTATTGCTATTTGTGCACCTTAAGGTCCTCCATGGGGCATACCAGGAGAGGCGGTCCTGTAGGTACGAGGGTCCTAGGCCGCAATGTGCATACATGTTTAATATTTTGTGCTGAATTTATTCTGAAACAAAACTGTTTTTATTTTGGCATTTTTCTACTGAACTGGATCCATTTTGTGAGCACCCCATTTCTTGCTCATGGACAGGCCATTTCTGGGTGTGAAAAGAGTGCTACGTGTGGAAAGTGAACCAGAGATGATGTTGCTGCACACAATCTGCTGACTTTTTCCCTATGGAATCTACACCTGTTAATGCTTATAGCTTAAAATCCATTGCACCTGCATATCCAAGGCACATGCCATTCCAGATGTGGCCATCCAGATGTCGCTGAACTACAACTCTCACCATGCTGTACTTCCGTTTCTCCCAAACTTGTATCTCCAAGCTGTTGTTGGACCACAACTCCCATCATCCCTAGCTAGCAGGACCAGTGGTCGGGGATGACGGGAATTGTAGTACAAAAAATAGCTGGATACCCAAATTGAGGAAACCCTGCTCTACCTCCATTTCTGTATACTGGTTGCTGGGAATCACGAAGAGGGGAGAGCACGGTTGCATCCATGCTCTGTTAAAGACTCCCCAGAGGCATCTGGTTGGCCACTGTGAGATGCTGGACCAGATGAACATTTGGACTGATCTGGCAGGGTTGTCCACATGGCACTTATCCCTGACCAATGACCATGCTGCCTGGGGCTGATGGAAGCTGAGAATCCAGCAACAGCCAAGATGCCCCAGGTTCCCCCAGGATTTGCTTTCCATTGAAAAGATGTTTGCACTCTTGTCACTGAGTGTCTGGAGGCGGTTTGAGGATGGATGGCGGCTAACAGATTGAGGCTGAATCCTGACAAGACAGAAGTACTGTTTTGGGGGGGCAGGAGGCGGGCAGGTGTGGAGGACTCCCTGGTCCTGAATGGGGTAACTGTGCCCCTGAAGGACCAGGTGTGCAGCATGGGAGTCATTCTGGACTCACAGCTGTCCATGGAGGAGCAGGTTAATTCTGTGTGCAGGGCGGCTGTCTACCAGCTCCACCTGGTACGCAGGCTGAGACCCTATCTGCCTGCGGACTGCCTCACCAGAGTGGTGCATGCTCTGGTTATCTCCTGCTTGGACTACTGCAATGCGCTCTACATGGGGCTACCTTTGAAGGTGACCCGGAAACTCCAATTAATCCAGAATGCGGCAGCTAGACTGGGGACTGGGAGCAGCCGCCGAGACCATATAACACCGTATATCTAACATATAAGACCTACACTGGCTCCCAGTACGTTTCCAAGCACAATTCAAAGTGTTGGTGCTGACCTTTAAAGTCCTAAATGGCCTCGGTCCAGTATACCTGAAGGAGCGTCTCCACCTCCATCATTCTGCCCGGACACTGAGGTCCAGCCCCCAGGGCCTTCTGGCAGTTCCCTCACTGCGAGAAGCCAAGTTACAGGGAACCAGGCAGAGGGCCTTCTCGGTAGTGGCACCTACCCTGTGGAACGCCCTCCTACCAGATGTCAAAGAGAAAAACAACTACCAAACTTTTAGAAGACATCTGAAGGCAGCCCTGTTTAGGGAAGCTTCTAATGTTTAATAGGTTATTGTATTTTAGTGTTTTGTCGGAAGCCGCCAAGAGTGGCTGGGGAAACCCAGCCAGATGGGCGGTGTATAAATAATAAATTATTATTATTATTATTATTATTATTATTATTATTATTATTATTACTGGGACTTGCAGTTCGTGCAACAGCACTAACACATGGACTCATTCCATTCTCGCTTCTTGTGTAGTCAAGGCACTGTTTTTTGCACTCTCTTACAGCATTAGCTACCCTGAATGTTTGTACAAGACAAAGCAGGATAAGCACGTTTTTAAACAGAGGGAATCGTTGACCCAAAACACACCTCTGGATCGAGATCATCCAGGACGGTTTCCAGTTGTTTCAACTCTTCTTCCGATAACTTGCCCAGGATTTCATCCTCATCGAGGTCCTTGTATTTGTCCAAGTCTTTTCGGAAGGGGAGAGCCATCACTTCAGCTTGCGAGGGGGCAAGCGGCTTTGTCAAGTGTACAGCAAGGCTGGCAACCTGGGTTTTATTTTTAACCGGAACTGTGGAAAGAGGGTCAAAGAACTCATCAACAAGGGCACTTTGCTGTGTAGCGGTGTGTGCAAACAGAAGGCAGTTCAAGAGAGTTAGGATGGTGCAGAGCAGCTGTTCCAACTGCAATGGCAGAATATAAACTACAGGCAACGTCCGAACGGCGCACACAAGCTGAACGCAGAAGTAGCCCCTAAACGTCATAAATACATTAGGAAAAGGGGCGGAACATGGCAGAACGGGGGCATGGCAGGCACGGAACAGGGCAGACTTATGTGCACTCTTATGCCAATGAGCGAGGAAGTCCGGAACATAACCCCTGTGCAAAAAGAGCACTGGCTGTATTACTGTTACCAATACCTGTTATTGCTGCTGCTGCTGCTGCTGCTGCACTGGCTGCCAGTGAGATACTGGGGCAAATTCAAGGTGTTAGCACTACCATGAAAAGTCCTAAATGGCTTGAGACCCAAGCACCGTAAAGTGTGCCGCCCCACCACCCAAATATCAACCATCTCAGGTCCTACATTTGGCTGGGGAGGACAACCTGAACAAGGAAATTCAGTGTCAATCAAGGACTTTACAGGAGGTGATGCTGAAGACCTGTTTAGACCTCTGCATCATCATCATCATCATCATCATCATCATCATCATCATTTAAAAAGGTTAATTACAGCCATGTACCCTCCTCCCAAGTTAGATCTGGACTGCAGCACTAGGAAAGGCAATTAGACCTTTCTTTGTACATCACTGTACTAACTGAAACCTCTCTACGCTCAAGCTGTGAACCTGAAAGATGCTGCTCTCTAACAGCATATTACATTTTATTTTAAATCTACACCTCTGCCTCCTCTCCTGCCTTTTGCCCTTTAATTTCAAATCAGAACTGGGGGGAAATAAAGAGAAATAGTTTTCATCAGCAACGTTATTGTTATGGCTATTATTCTTATTCTATTGACACTTGTCCCAAGAATTAAGAAGGTGGGGTGTCCAATCCCTTCCCAACTACGATGTTGTAATATTTTAAATCCACACACTTTAAAGACATGTATTTAAATGTGCCCATCTGTAAGTATTTTCACATGTTGTTTAGGATCTGTTTGCTTCACTGATGGTTCTTTGACATCCAATGATCCTTTGGGAGGAAGAGCAAGTTATCTTTAAAAAATCTAATAAACACAAAACTCAACAAACTGATGTTACGTTCATCCTGCTTTGCAGTAAATTTCTTTGAACAGGATGATATACAAGGAAAAGCAGGAAATGTATACAGTGGTACCTCGGGTTACATACGCTTCAGGTTACATACGCTTCGGGTTACAGACTCCGCTAACCCAGAAATAGTGCTTCAGGTTAAGAACTTTGCTTCAGGATGAGAACAGAAATCGTGCTGCAGCGGCCCGGCGGCAGCGGGAGGCCCCATTAGCTAAAGAGGTGCTTCAGGTTAAGAACAGTTTCAGGTTAAGTACAGACCTCCAGAACGAATTAAGTGCTTAACCCAAGGTACCACTGTACTGATAAAACGCCAGCAAGAAGTGCACATTTCGCTTGAGAGGCTCATGCATTTTGTATTCAGACATCCATACTCTCGAGTGCAGAAGGTCAAGTGAGAAATGACCCTAAGGAAGCTTAAGGGTAAAGTTTGAGATCTGCTGTCCGAGTTTAACTCAGGTCGCATCTCAGATTTCTGTTTAAAATCTAGCGCCTATCTGCATTGCTGGGCATGCATTGCCCAGAAAATGCACAAACCCCTTTCCCCTACCATATCATACTGCTGCATTTAAGAAGAAGAAGAAGAAGAAAACCTTTGGCTTAAGTCAGAAACTGAATACACATCTTTCATTGTTAGAACAACAATGGAAACTCCAGAGACACTATACTAGGCAAAAACAGGGAGGAGATAATTTATCTACTCTTCAAACACTAGTTACAAATCCCAGGACCTTGGAGTCAGCTGCGCATACAGAAACTTTGTGAAACCATTTATTAATTTTGTTCACGCTCAAGGTCACCTTCACAGTCTGAATCTGGAACGCGCACAAAGGAAACCTTGGCTGCATTCAAAGCGGATCACACACAAGCACAGGTGCACGAGTCAGCAAAAACGGCAAAACATTTTCCCTGCTGAGTCGCTTGCATCCCAGCGCTAGCTACTGGTTCTATCAGCCTCTCCCAATTCCTGTATGCTTGGGACTTCAACTGCCATCAGCTGCAGCCAGCATGGCCAGTGCCCAGGGATGATGGGGGTTGTAGCCCAACATTTGGAGGGTGGCAGGTTGGCTGTAAGATGGCAGGCAGGTGGCATCTGGCTGGGGGCAAACCGAGGTTGGTGGGGCAGTGCCCCCCTTTGTCCGAATGGACCAGTCTCTACTGCTAACCAAGGGAGGGAAGAGATGAACTACTCCCCAGAGACAGCTCAGTCGCTAGAGCATGTTAATCTCAGGATCATGGGCCACACTGGGCAAAAGATTCCTGCATGGCAGGAGGTTGGACTAGATGACTCTGGAGGCCCCTTCCCATTCTACACTTCTATGATCCTAGAAACCTTTATAGGGAGCGGTGGGGAGATCTATGGCCCTCCCAACGCTGCCGGTCTACTTCTCCCATCATGGGCCTTGCTGGCTGCGGCTGATGGGAGTCAGAGTTCCAACAGCACTCATAGGATAACTGGTTCTCCATGTCTGTCTTATGACAAGGATGGCCAGCTGAGAACTTGGGGCTAGATGTGGCCTCCAAAACACATCTGGGGGGATGTTCCTCAGCTCAGTAGTAGACAATACAGCCAGGTTCTTATACTGTACAGTGGTACCTCGGGTTACATACGCTTCAGGTTACATACGCTTCAGGTTACAGACTCTGCTAACCCAGAAACAGTGCTTTAGGTTAAGGACTTTGCTTCAGGATAAAAACAGAAATCGGGCTCCGGTGGTGCGGCGGCAGCAGGAGGCCCCATTAGCTAAAGTGGTGCTTCAGGTTAAGAACAGTTTCAGGTTAAGTACGGACCTCCGGAACGAATTAAGTACTTAACCCGAGGTACCACTGTATAGCCCTCAAGAACTTCTTCATATAATTTGTGTTGCCTATTTGAAATACAGTGGCCGCCGCACAATTTCTGTTCTCATCCTGAAGCAAAGTTCTTAACCCGAGGTACTATTTCTGGGTTAGCGGAGTCTGTAACCTGAAGCGTCTGTAACCTGAAGCGCCTGTAACCCGAGGTACCACTGTAAACAAACCAGCTTGTTCTTTTCTGCACCACGTTCCACATCTTTTTCTACGACAACCCTTTTTTCGCTGCAGCTGAAGCAAGGAGTGGTTTCCATTCCACAGAGTAGGAGTAGCCACTTGTCTTTCCCTTCCACTGTTTTCCTTTGCAACCCAAAGAGTCAATTCAGCTATCAAGAGCAAACACACATTATCATAGTTTCCCTTATGTGCCAAGATGGATCGCTTTGATTTCTGGGTGACTTTGGGAGAATGCAGAATTCAAGCCACTCAGAAACAGGATCCTAAACTAAAGGAAGGACCTGTGCATTTAGTCTAAGGATGGAGACGGATCTGGGCAACAACTAGCAGTGCTTGTCCCCAGTGCTAGTCCTGCTCAGAACAGACCCATTGAAATGAGTGGACACAACTAACTAAGACCCATTCATTTCAGTGGGTCTGCTCCAAGTAGGACTTAGTTTGGGTACAACACCTGGAATTTATTTTATGTTCAAAGATGGTGGATCAAGCACTGCGTGTTTCTCCTCCCCAGACATCCCAGGTATAACCTGAAACTTGCACAGCACTTAATAGTGCTATGGGCACTATTGCTCTAACCCCACCCATTTTAATTACTCTTAATTAAGAGTCCTGGAGAACTCAAAAGCTTGCAAATCATTCTGTGGCATTTTGATTGGCCTAATGAAGGCATTGCCCCAATGTGAATCTGGGAGGATTTCATCATTTTATCACTTCGCTCTTATTTGATTACACATTTTCCCTGCTCAGTCAAGTCCAAAGCTGCTTTCTTACTCGATTCCATTAGAGCTCGGCTTACAGATTTCTTTGAACGTCATTGTTTACTTTAAAGGAAGTGCCTAACTATTTGATCTTGGCAATATGTCACCCACTGGGCCATGTTCTCTTTGACTCCAGGGATCAAATGTCGGAGCTTTCATTCGCTTGCTCCAGAACATAAGATTTCATACATAAAGTAAATATCAAAAACTGCGTCGGTTGCCGGTAAATTCTGTATATTTTGGGAAGGGGGCAGGAAATATCAAGATTGTGACATCTGTTTGCAAGTCAAGGACCAGTTAAGAACGTAAGCCAACGATCAGCATTAACCTAACATCTATGTTACAGACATGTGCTTACTCACATCCTGCTATTTTTCCACTAGCAGCAAAAATAAAACACTGCTGCGTCCAACTTCTATACAAAGTGAAAGTCGGCAGCTCTCTAAAAAGGTGTCAGGTATGCAAACAAGAATTTGAGTGCCGCTGGCATACAAACAGGTCTGAACCAGAGACAGCTGTTAAGTGGGAAGCAGAGGTCTGGGCAGGGAGAAACAGCTGTGAGCATGGCCAGTCAAAGCAAAGTGATAATTGATCAGGCAACACCCTAGCCTGAACAGGAAGCTGTCATAGCATTTCCTGTTAGGGAGAGCCAATGGCCAGTGTGGTTGGGCAGAGTCACTCCAGCAGCTGATAATAATAATAATAATAATAATAATAATAATAATAATAATAATAAT
>JAXCMG010000021.1:9027163-9038707 GCA_034642415.1 Podarcis siculus
ATAATAATAATAATAATAATAATAATAATAATAATAATAATAATAATAATAATAATAATTTATTTAGACCCCACCAATCTGGCTGGGTTACCTCAGCCACTCTGGGCGGCTTCCAACCGAACATTAAAAACAATACAGGATCAGGCATTAAAAACTTCCCTAACCAGGGCCACCTTCAGTTGTCTTTTTAAAGTAAAATTGTTGCTTATTGCCTTGACATCTGCTGGGAGGGCGTTCCACAAGGCAGGCACCACTACCAAGAAGGCCCTCTGCCTGGTTCCCTGTAACCTCACTTCTCACAGCGAGGGAACCGCCAAAAGGCCCTCGGTGCTGGACCTCAGTGTCCAGGCAGAACGATGGGGGTGGAGACTCTCCTTCAGGTATACAGGACCGAGGCCATTTAGGGCTTTCAAGGTCAGCACCAACACTTTGAATTGTGCTTGGAAACGTACTAGGAGCCAATGAAGATCTTTCAGGACTGGTGTTATATGGTCTTGGTGGCCACTCCCAGTCACCAGTCTAGCTGCCGAATTCTGGATTAATTGCAGTTTCCGGGTCACCTTCAAAGGTAGCCCCACGTAAAGCGCATTGCAGTAGTCCAAGCGGGAGATAACTACAGCATGCACCACTCTGGCAAGACAGTCTGCAGGCAGGTGGGGGTCTTTTTACATCAATAGAATGTGTCCTTTTATTTAAAATGCATCTCTGGGTTATTTGTGGCTCATAGGAATTTGTTCATCCCCCCCCAATCTAGTCCTGCCCCTCCCCAAGGTCTGAGGGACAGTGGACCAGTCCCCTGCTGAAAAAGTTTGCTGACCCCCTGGTCTACATTGACAGGCAGCAGTTGCTTCCAGATTTCTGGGACTTTCTGCACGCAAAGCAGATGCGCTAACCACTGGGCCATGGTGGTTCTCCATGAGCGTTGCAACATTGTGGTACTGCTGCCATTGCAACATCCCTGTCCCATTTTTGGGGGTGGGGTGGGGTGGAGGAGAACAGCTTAGAAAGCAAACAAAAGTTCCTGCTCCCATCAGAGGAAGGGCCTCTCCCCACCTCCCAAACCCCCATTCCAATGTGAGCCAGCATCTTAAAAGGGAAATGGCTTCCTGCAGCTAATGACCACAGAACTGCTGGCTGCCAAGCTGCCTATCCATTTGCCAAGTCAACATTATGCTCTGTTTTTGTTCCTTCTCCCAGCGTAGTGCAAATCTGTTTATAATCAGACCAGACCACAATACTCTGGGAGGAGAAGGGAACCTTTTCCAATACGAGTGCTGGGGGCTAGAGACAAACAGCCGACATTTTATTTTTTTTAAAGGAAGGTTGGCACAAAGGCCTCCTTATTTTCTCTTATCAAGCATTGGTACAGCTGGCCAGACCATCACAGGAGGACCTAGTTTGTTTCTGAGCTCCATCACAATCTTACACCTGCACCATTCTATTCCAAAGAATCACTAAATGTCCCAAAGTGAGTCATGGTCCCCATTGTGTTTTTTTTATATCTGGAAACATGTGGAATAACAGCATCTCTTGTGCTGCAATGTGATCTGGTCATCAGTGCTGCCATCACTTTTGCTCCCTGTCAGCATCCCCCATCCTATGAGATGCCTATTTTAAGCAGCTTGAACGCACTGCAAAGCCTAGACTGGTTCAGGATGCATGTCACACTGAGATGCAGCCAACAGCACCCTCACCCCCAAAGAAAACCCTGATCAGGTGATGCTTTGCTTACAATGTTCTCTTGCAGGAACTTAGGGCTCCTCTGCACTATAAGAAGAAGAGGAGTTTGGATTTGATATCCCGCTATATCACTACCTTTCATAGGCGCCGACTCCATGGGGCCTGAGGGGGCCCGAGCCCCCTCAAAAATTCGTTTGGGGGGGCTCTGCCCCCCCAATAATTTAAGAAAATTATTGCGGGCTCTCGACCCATCAACAATCTCGTGGGGCTGATGCCAGCCCCGTGAGAAGCGGGGATTCCCCCTAGCTCATTAATATTCACCGCCCACGGCGGCAGCCAATCGGCTGCCGCAAAGGGCAGGCCCTCACAGGTTCACTTAAGGTCGGGGCAGCCCGGGGCTCGCCCCTTTCGTTCCCCCAGCAGCAGCGGTTTGGAGGTCTTCCTTCTCCGTCGCTGTTACTCTCGCTCGGGCTTCTGTTCATCTTTCCCGGAACTTATCCCTCGCTTATGACCTCGTTTCTCATCTAGGCCCCTGGTTTCTCACAGACAAGCAGGCCGCAAGGGAGGCGGGCGCCATCTTGGGTTGGTCCGCGTGATTCCCGGCAGCCATTTTGAGAGTGGCAATTCATCTAAAATTTAGAAAACTTCCTGGGGCAGGACCCCGGTATGGGCCCCCCCAATATTTTTTATAAGTCAGCGCCCCTGCTACCTTTAAGGAGTCTCAAAGCAGCAAACATTCTCCTTTCCCTTCCTCCCCCACAACAAACACTCTGTGAGGTGAGTGGGGCTGAGAGACTTCAGAGAAGTGTGACTAGCCCAAGGTCACCCAGCAGCTGCCGGTGGAGGAGCAGAGACACGAACCCAGTTCACCAGATTACGAGTCCACCGCTCTTAACCACTACACCACACTGGCTCTCATAAGCAGTACAGTGGTACCTTGGGTTACATACGCTTCAGGTTACAGACTCCACTAAACCAGAAATAGTACCTCGGGTTAAGTACTTTGCTTCAGGATGAGAACAGAAATCGTGCTCCAGCGGTGCAGCAGCAGCAGGAGGCCCCATTAGCTAAAGTGGTGCTTCAGGTTAAGAACAGTTTCAGGTTAAGAACGGACCTCCGGAATGAATTAAGTACTTAATCCGAGGTACCACTGTATTAGTCATGGCTTCCCCACTCCCAAGAATCCAGGGACCTACATTTAGCAGGAAAGGGACTGACTGTTAAAGCACTCTAGGAATTGTACCTCTGTGATAGTGAAAGAGGTGACCTAACAAATCTTAGCAGCCTTAGTAAACTACACTTTCCCAGGAAGCGGTTCTGTGATCTTTCCAAATCCTACAGTACTGTCTGTACCAGACCTGATTTTTTTTAATGTGCTTTTAGCCTCAGTGACTTCACTGTTAAAACACTATGGGAAGCAATTCATCAATGAAAATGCTAATAATAATGACCAAGTATGCCAGGATTCGAACCTAGGGCTCTGGCACGAAAAGCATGTGATCCACCTGTGGATTTTTATCCAAAAGCTGAAGATACCAGAGATTTAAATAGCGGCCTGCTTGCATAGCACATTCAAGTTTTTCCTCTGCAACGATGAGGGATAGAAACTTGCTTTAGATAAACATATTTGTCTTATACCAGGCCTGAGTCATTAGTCCATCTAACTCATGTAGAGTGAACTTTGAGTGGCAGCAATGCTCCAGTTTCTCGGTCCTCTGCCTGAAAACTTTGGAGCTATCTACCTGCAGCAACGGAACTGCTGCTATTTGTCCTGAATTAAGACCTAAATAAATGTTTTAGCAGAGGCATGCAAAATACATGCGCTCAGGCCCCCTTGACCTCAGGCACTAACAAGGCTACAAAGAGGTTACTGGAGACGAGTGACCTGCAAAGTTACAGCGTCCTAATTGTTTTCTCTTTTGAAGGCGGGCAGGGCTTCCAAATTTACTGAGGATCTTTGCAAAACAAAGCCCCATTGCTGAAGTTTTAAAATAGAAAATGACATCAGAGGCAAATAAACAAGAGCTGGTTTGGAACTAAGAAGCCTTAAAACATTGTCCTTATTTTTGGTCCGCCTCTTATTCCAATCAGCCTCTGGATGAACCTCAACAGGAGAAGGGAGGGTCTTTTGTAGGCAAAGTTTATCAGTTTTCCACCATCCATCACAGGCTTGAAAATATTCCAGCTGCTTAAGGGAGACCAATTCCAACCTTCTCACCAAAGAATCCTCACATTGGCAGCAGTGTTAACTCTTCACCAGCCGGGAAAACAGTTCGGACATCCCTGCTCCAGTTGTGCCACAAAAATCTGCCTTATGGATTCAGCAAAAACGGTCTCCTGTTCCGTCTTCCAGCCAGCCAGCAATCCCCTTCCCAGGACACTCCATTGCATCTTCTCACCCACCCACAGTGATTTTCCATTTCCTCTCTCTAACCACAGTCTGCCAGCATTCTTTCGCGACTCTCTATTCCAGACACGGACACATTTTCTACCCCCCACCCCGCCCCTCCCCAGGTCCAAGATCTATGCTGATCTATGCTGGCTAGGGCCATCAAAAGTTGTAGTCCGGCAACACTGGAAGGCCCGGAGATGGCCTAATCCTGTGGTGGTGCAATTGTTCTCTGCTCAGTTTTGGTTTCTGCAGGCTAAGAATGGGGAACGCTTTTCAACCTGGGGGCCATGTTCTCTGCAGGCTAAGAATGGGGAACGCTTTTCAACCTGGGGGCCATGTTCTCTTCTGGGGGACGCCTGCCAGTGGTGGTTGGGGGCTCAGGCAAAAGTGGGTGGAAGAAGAAATTTTATCTTGGTACAGCTGGCTGGTGACAGCAGCCACGAAATTAAAAGACGCCTGCTTCTTGGGAGAAGGGCAATGACAGGCCTAGACAGCATCTTGAGAAGTAGAGACGTCACCTTGCCAACAAAGGTCCGTATAGTTAAAGCCATGGTTTTCCCAGTAGTGGTGTATGGAAGTGAGAGCTGGACCATAAAGAAGGCTGATCGCCGAAGAATTGATGCTTTTGAATTATGGTGCTGGAGAAGACTCTTGAGAGTCCCATGGACTGCAAGAGGATCAAACCTATCCATTCTTAAGGAAATCAGCCCTGAGTGCTCACTGGAAGGACAGATCGTGAAGCTGAGGCTCCAGTACTTTGGCCACCTCATGAGAAGAGAAGACTCCCTGGAGAAGACACTGATGCTGGGAAAGATGGAGGGCACAAGGAGAAGGGGGCGACAGAGGATGAGATGGTTGGATAGTGTTTTCGAGGTTACCAGCATGAGTTTGACCAAACTGCGGGAGGTAGTGGAGGACAGAGGTGCCTGGCGTGCTCTGGTCCATGGGGTCACGAAGAGTCGGACACGACTAAACGACTAAAAAACAACAAAGCTGGCTGGTTTCTATGCACAGCCACCCATCAGAAGGCATGATCAGGTACAGAACTGATATTTGGATGGAAATGACACAGGAAATGGATTGGGACGCAAACGAAGATTATAAAGCGACTTAACTACTATGTGTTAATACTGTATATCAAAACAGATTTTAAAAAAAACCCAGCCTTTCTTTTGGAGAAGGAGGTAAAAGAATAAAGAGGGAATGTTTTATAATGGTGAAGGCGGTAACTAGAGAATCTTCTTTACACTTTCATAAATGAACTGGACAGTACAGTGGTACCTCAGGTTAAGTACTTAATTCGTTCCGGAGGTCTGTTCTTAACCTGAAACTGTTCTTAACCTGAATCACCACTCTAGCTAATGTGGCCTCCTGCTGCTGCCGTGCCGCCAGAGCACGATTTCTGTTCTTATCCTGAAGCAAAGTTCTTAACCTGAAGCACTATTTCTGGGTTAGCGGAGTGTGTAACCTGAAGCGTCTGTAACCTGAAGCGTATGTAACCCGAGGTACCACTGTACTGGGTAGAAGAACAACTTCCAGCAAAGGAAGGAACAATCAAATAACGTAAATTGAGCATTTGACTATTTGGAAGAAATATTGCATACACAACTGACAGATGGCTCTAGCTGGACGTCTTTTCTTTCCCCCTCTATTTTTCTCTCCTTTGGTAGTTGTTGTTTGTTGTTGTTGTTGTAGTTGTTTGTTGTCTCTCTCGTATTTTGGTAAGAACTGTATACAGATGAAGGAGAAGGAGTTTGAGGACCCTGGGTGAGAGGCGGGTAAGGGGAGATCTCACAGGGTGGGAGGCTGTGACAAGAGAGGGATGAGCTCAGGTGAGAGCACACCTTCCTCTGTAGGGGATGAAAGTTAAGATATAGGGGTGAAAAAGGATTTTGTATTTTTTTTCCCCGTTTCTTCTTTCCTTGGTTTATTTTCTTTAATTTTTTGTAGATTGGTTTGTTCTTTTTAATTGTACTGTGGAAACTTCAGTAATAAAAGAAAGTGAAGTATTATCAGGGTTCAGAGATGCATTCCAGCTAGAGGGAAAGCATTTGCCGAGTGTGCAAACGGGTGCGTGACAGGTCCGTGGAGAGTCACAATAAGGGATCGGCAAAGTTTTTGTGGCTTGGGCCTGTTCACGGTCCCCCAGACGCCACGGTGGGCCAGAGTGTGCGCGCACGCATGCGCAAACGCTATTTCCTGCGCTCCTTCCAGCACGGAGGAGGCATGTGCAGCTTCCCATTGGCTGAAGGAGCTTCCTGCAGCCAATGGGAAGCCGGCCAGTGTCGTGGAAGGCGGTCCCCGCTTTGCTCCGCGCCGGTTTAGCCCGGCGCACAGGAGCCGACTGAGCGGGCGGTGGAGGTCCATGGGCCGGTTAAACAACCCCTGTGGGCCGCTTGTGGCCCACAGGCCTTAGGTTGCCAACCCCTGGACACGAGGGCCAGGCTGAAAGGGCTTGAGGGCCACATTTTGGTCCCTGAACTTGAGGTGCCACATCCATGGTGTGGTCTGAGCTATCGGTAGATTGGGTAGAGTTTAAGCCTAATTGATATTTCTGGTTGATCATTGTTCCCTCTCAACTTAGTGATTCTAGGTATCCCAAGGCAGATTTATTTATTTTTTAATTTGTATTTTGGCCTGAACCAATTTTTCCCGCTTCCCTTTCCTCCAGCAGCGACAACTTGTCCCCTTTGGGAATCAGCTCGCAACTCCTGACATCTGGTTTTGCTATAAGATTTCCCAAGAATGCACCACTCAAAAAAAGTCTTGTGAGGGACACATCCAGCATCACAAGGACTAAGGTTGGGGTGCTTTGCCTGCCACCCCGTTCCCTTCCCACTGTTTGTTTATCTTTAAAAGAAGAAAGACAATCGCTCTGGTTGTTTCCACAACCATCCCACTGCTGAACTTTATATCCCTGAGGCCAAAGCAAACAAACTGGTCTAGGAGATGCCCCAAGCATTATGGAAACATTTCGAGTATGTACACATTTACATAGCAAACAGAGCCTAGAGACAGGAGGGAGCCCTGCCATTCAAAGTACCATTTCGAGAAGCTAAACATACCTTTCGAATGCTCTTATTTCCTGTTTCTACTCAGCTACGCCACTCAGCACCGGAACTGCTTTGCATTAATAAGAGTGACGCGCACACCTAACATTTTATTAGGCACACCACATCAGGTGAGCATTCCTGAGTCGAGATACCTTTGCGGGGGGACACATACCTGTGCAGCTTTTTAAAAAGTCCCATGGAAGGTAAAACGGCTCGTTTGAAACTGTAGCACAATAATACAAGCAGAAGAAAAGGATAAGTAGGAGATCTCAAGGTTGTACTGAACCAAGTTCTGCTCATAGTACACCCAGTGAAATTCCTGCTTAAACAGAAGTTAGTCATGTTCATTAACTTTGGTCCCATCTGTACAATACACTTGAAGCAGTGTCACAGCACTTCAAATTTAGTTTGTCAAAGGTGCTGAGAGTTAGGAGACTCCTTTTCCCCTCAAGTTATAATAATAATAATTTATTATTTATACCCCGCCCATCTGGCTGGGCTTCCCCAGCCATTCTGGGCGGCTTCCAAAAAAATATTAAAATACTGTAATACATCAAACATTAAAAGCTTCCCAAAACAGGGCTGCCTTCAGGTGTCTTCTAAAAGTCTGGTAGTTGTTGTTCTCTTTGACATCTGGTGGGAGGGTGTTCCACAGGGAGGGCACCACTACCGAGAAGGCCCTCTGCCTGGTTCCCTGTAACTTGGCCTCTCGCAGTGAGGGAACCGCCAGAAGGCCCTCGGAGCTGGACCTCAGTGTCCGGGTAGAATGATGGGGGTGGAGACGCTCCTTCAGATATACTGGACCGAGGCCGTTTAGGGCGTTAAAGGTAAGCACCAACACTTTGCATTGTGCTCGGAAACGTACTGGAAGCCAATGTAGGTCTTTCAAGACCAGTGTTATATGGTCTTGGCGGCCGCTCCCAGTCACCAGTCTAGCTGCTGCATCCTGGATTAATTGCAGTTTCCGGGGTCACCTTCAAAGGTAGCCCCATGTAGAGTGCATTGCAATAGTCCAAGCGGGAGATAACCAGAGCATGCACCACTCTGGCGAGGCAGTCCACAGGCAGATAGGGTCTCAGCCTGCGTACCAGATGGAGCTGGTAAACAGCTGCCCTGGACACAGATTTGACCTGTGCCTCCATGGACAGCTGTGAGTCCAAAAGGAGCTACAATCCCCAGAGTTCCCTGGGAAGAGGGACAGTCTGTTAAACCCCTCGGAGTTACAGCTCTGTGAGGAGAATCGGGGTCTCCTAGCCACTCTCATCACCCATAACAAACTACAGTTCCCAAGACTGGAGGAAGCCATGACTGTTTCAAATAGCATGATACTGCTTTAAATGTTTAGTGCAGATGGGAGCATTGGATATAACCCCAACTTCTGAAAGCAACACCTTACAAACATGTGGATACTTCAATAGACACTGTTGACGTTCTTTGAACTCTTCTAGTCCGCTAAACGGATGCCAATGACAACTCCATCAGCAAAGCATGAGACTCTTAATCTCAGGGTTGCGAGTTCGAGGCACGGCTTGGGCAAAAGGAGCCTGCATTGCAGGGGGCTGGACTAGATGACCCACAAGGTCCCTTCCAACTCCAGAATTTGGTGGTTCTATGATTCTAGGACGTTTGTTTGTTTGTTTAACTGCCACCGTGATAGACCAGTGTTTTATTTAATCACAGGCCCGATAGCCATAGGCTTGGATTGTTTATTTGCTGTATTTTTCAGTCGCCTCATGCAATGAGCCTCTAGCCTTCCTCAGCCTGGTGACCTGCTTGGGAAAGGTCTGATGCCAACAAGGCGTACATGATGGGTTTCCACGGCACATTTCCCTTCAAGACCACCTGACCATATTTCAAAGAAACATTCTTAACGCAGATTATCATGGAACATCGGTACTATTTTCATTTCTAGCCATTCAGAAGGTTGGCAGTTCGAATCCCTGCAATGGGGTGAGACATCTGAAGGCAGCCCTATTTAGGGAAGCTTTTAATGTTTAATGTATTAGAGGATTTTAATATTTTTTTGGAAGCCGCCCAGAGTGGGTGGGGAAGCCCAGCCAGATGGGCGGGGTACAAATAATAAATTATTATTATTATTGCTCGGTCCCTGCTCCTGCCAACCTAGCAGTTCGAAAGCACGTCAAAGTGCAAGTAGATAAATAGGTGCCGCTCCAGCGGGAAGGTAAATGGCATTTCCGTGTGCTGCTATGGTTCACCAGAATCGGCTTAGTCATGCTGGCCACATGACCTGGAAGCTGTCTGCGGACAAACGCCAGCTCCCTCGGCCAGTAAAGTGAGATGAGCACGCAACCCCAGAGTCGGTCACGACTGGACCTAATGGTCAGGGGTCCCTTTACCTTTTTTACTCTCCCGAAAGCATTTTCAACCGCATGCCAGCACAAAGCCAATCCAAACATTCAGACAGGCATGTAGGACAGCCCTCCTTCACGCAATGGGAAATGAAATAAAAATAAATATAATGTACTTCTCTGAGGGGGGCAGGGGCAGCTACTCGTCTTTAACTTCACACCCCCAGATGGGCATGCCAATCAACACCTACGGATGTGCCCAGAAAATTTGGTGGGATCCCAATGACCATTATAGGGTGGAGATATAGGAGCATCAGTTGCACAAGGTGTTCCAAAACAAGGCTATGAAGACACCGTACCTTTAAAGCACAATCGGAGCACACGCTTTTCCTTAAAGGATTCTGGGCCCTGTAGTTTACCCCTCGCAGAGTTGCAGTTCCCAGCAGCCCTTTGCGAACTACAGTGCCCAGAATTCTTCGAGGGAAAGAATGTGTTTCAAAGATATAGTGTGAGTCACTTCCTAGTTCCTACATTACCACCTGGGGAAACAGGAAGGGCATTAAGGTGAGTAAGTCCAGAGTCTAAATTAAAAGTTGCTCACTCTGGACCACGGTGAGAAAGGATTCCCTTTCCACGCACCCTGCACACCTAGAACAGATGTAAAGCAAAGAGTGATCTTTTGTTGCATGCAACAGGAACGGAAAACACCGAAAAGCAAAAGAGGACTCGCTTGTACCAAGATGTTGGGCGTAGTACAAAATGTTCCACAGCGAAGGGGAGGCAGGCACCATGGCAAAACAAGGCTCACTCTCACCTGCCATTAAACTCCTGGCCATTTTTAATCAGCTGCGGACCAAAAGTGACACATCTGCCCTCTTTATGGGAAGATCATATTGGTGACAAAAAAAAACAACCACCCTAAGCTCTGCACGCTGCAGCCCTGAGCAGAAAAGCCCAAGGTGGGGTGGAAAGACAAAAGCATCAAACAGAACACCAAACCCCACTTGCAAAACATTTTTCTCCCTTTCTCCCCTTCAGAGAGAGAGAGGAAGGAAGTTTCCCTGAGTTGGGGAGCCGGCATGTAGTCAGAGAGAGGAAATCCTTGCAGAGTAGACGGAGAAAGGGGGGTGGATTAAGATTCACGATGCGACAAGGGGTGGAGTTGAGCTTCCTGGGTGTCAGTTTGTCAAGTTTGCAGAGGAAAAGAGCTGTGGGGAAGGGAGGCTCGGGGGAAGAACCGAAGCGGGTGTGGAAGTGGAGCGACTCCGGATCCGACTCCGCGTTGCTGGATCTGCAGAGCAACTGCTCCCCCAAAAGAGAGCTTCAACTGACTCTTTGTCCTTGTGCATACCACCCTTTTAAATAATCAATAATAATAATAATAATAATAATAATAATAATAATAAGCTACGCCTGCTTTCCCACAACGGCAGCTGGCTCCCTCCTCTTTCCGCCTCTCCTGTGCTGTTGGAAGGGGTCCCCCGCGGTCATCTAGTCCAACCCCGGCAAGGCAGGAATCTTTCCCCCCAACTTTTCCCAAAGTGACAGAAGTCCCCTCCAGATGCAAGGGCCTCACCCGGGCCCGGCTAATTCCACCCCGCCCTTCGCGCCCCGACCACCCTCGTCGCCCCCGGACGACTCACCCAGCCAGGCGGCGAACTTCTCCCAACCTTTGCGAAGAAGGAGAGGAAACGTACGAGGCTGCGGCTGCCGAGTCCCCGCCCGGCCACTGCGCCTGCGCGCCCCTCCCAGGACGGGCTGCGAGGAGGCGCTCGCGAGGGATCATGGGAGGCGTAGTCCGCCATTGATTGGGGCTGTAGTCCGGAAGCCTCTCGCAGGAGGGATGGAGCGGGAGGGGAGAATCCCGGGTGTGACGCCGCCGCCCCGTCTCCCTTTGCACACACAGACCTGGGATTCCCCCGAAGAAGGAATAATAAAGTTGGAAGGGACCACGGGGGTCATCTAGTCCAACCCCCGGCGATGCAGGAACCCGCGACCCTGACATTAAGGGTCTCGCACTCCACCGAATGAACTACCCTCAGCATTCCACTTCTGAGAGCCATTTATATTATATTATATTATATTATATTATATTATATTATATTATATT
>JAXCMG010000021.1:9038717-9065984 GCA_034642415.1 Podarcis siculus
TTATATTATATTATATTATATTATATTATATTATATTATATTATATTTGATTGCTTTGCTCCATTAAAAATAAACCACTAAAGTGGATTCATAAAACAATTTATATACTTAATGATAATAATACTGACATTTTGTCTGCAAATTTTGAGTGCCTGTGTTTATTGTTATTTGTAAAATAAATTGTTTCATGAAATTGATGAGAGGGGGGTGTATTCTTCCTGGCTGGGAAGGTATTGGTGTAATCTGGTCAATTCAAAATAAATAGCAGCAGCAGCATCAACAACAACGTCAAGCAATATATGTAAAAAAACCCACGTTTGTATAAAACAATACAAATAAAACAATTTAACAGCTTAAAACTAGATGGGAGAGAAAATACTGCCAATGGAGAAATTATTAGGGACGCGGGTGGCGCTGTGGGTAAAACCTCAGCGCCTAGGACTTGCTGACATCCCCGCGGCGGGGTGAGCTCCCGTCTTTCGGTCCCAGCGCCTGCCAACCTAGCAGTTCGAAAGCACCCCCGGGTGCAAGTAGATAAATAGGGACCGCTTACCAGTGGGAAGGTAAACGGCGTTCCGTGTGGTGCGCTGGCTCGCCAGATGCAGCTTGTCACACTGGCCACGTGACCCGGAAGTGTGCGGACAGCGCTGGCTCCTGGCCTATAGAGTGAGATAAGCGCACAGCCCTAGAGTCTGGCAAGACTGGCCCGTACGGGCAGGGGTACCTTTACCTTTACCTTTAATGCAGAAATAAAAAAGTAGTATGCAAAACATCAACATGCTCCAGATGATGTACTGTATCTTATTTCTAGTAATTTGGATGCAAGACTCAACCTTCAAGCATCCATGTCTCACCTAGGGTACTGCAGACACTCCCATTCTAGTTCTTACCCAGAGAGGCCTTATGGACACTCTTATCATGGGCACACACTCCACCCAGAGGCCAGTAATTTCTTTTCCACATTCTCCCACCAATTCATCCAGCTGGGGTGGGGGTGTAAACAAAGGTTTTTTGAGTGGCAGGGATGGGGGGGTAGGACCCTTGCCCTTGTAACCTACAAAGCAGTGACTTTTACAGCCCTTTCTCTGAATTAAAGTTGATAGAATCAGAATTGTAGAGTTGGGAGACCATGCAAGTCATCTAGTCCCAACTCCTGCAATGCAGGAAACTTACCTAACCTAGAGCTCAAACTCATGAGCCTGAGATTAAGTGTCTTGTGCTCTACTGACTATCTGAGCTGACATAAGGGGAACAGGGGAGAAACATACATTTCAAAATGCCTGTTTCTTAAAGAAAAATAAATAGTTTCTAATGATCAAGTTCTTGCAGTCCATGGGACTCTCGAGTCTTGGAGACTCTTGAGAGTCCCATGGACTGCAAGAAGATCAAACGTATCCATTCTTAAGGAAATCAGCCCAGAGTGCTCACTGGAAGGACAGATCCTGAAGCTGAGGCTCCAATACTTTGGCCACCTCATGAGAAGAGAAGACTCCCTGGAAAAGACCCTGATGCTGGGAAAGATGGAGGGCACAAGGAGAAGGGGACGACAGAGGACGAGATGGTTGGATGGTGTTCTCAAAGCTACAAACATGAGTCTGAACAAACTGCGGGAGGCAGTGGAAGACAGGAGTGACTGGTGTGCTCTGCTCCATGGGGTCACGAAGAGTCGGACACGACTAAACGACTAAACAACAACAACAATGATCAAGTGGGCTTTAGATATTGGGAAAACCATTAACTTAACAGCATGGGAAGAAGAACTATGGAGAAAGAACTGGAAATTTACAGCCTGTGAAGTATTGAGGGAAAACCTAATCAAGATGTTTTATAGATGGTACTTAACACCTACCAAAATAGCTAAAATGTATAAGACAAAAACAAATCTGTGCTGGAGGTGTGGTAAAACAGAGGGGACACTTATACATGTTTGGTAGACCTGTGAAAAAATTAAAAGCTTCAGGAACACAGTGTATGACGAGCTTAAAAAAATGTTTAAGTATAACTTTATGAAAAATACAGAAGCTTTTTTACTAGGGGTAACGGACACAGGCATAGCAAGAGAAGATCAGAAAATATTCTTCTATGCCACAGGAGCGGCAAGGATCCTAACTGCTAAAAACTGGAAAAAATAAACTGTGCCAAAAAAAAGGAATGGCAAGATAAACTGTTAGAGTATATTGAACTGGCTAGATTAACAGAGGCAATTAGATATCACACCCCCAAAATGCATGGGGGAAATGCAGAGAATAGTTCACAAAACAGTGCCCTAAAATACATACCTGGACTTGTTTCGATTAATGTCTGCAGGAGACTTTGTGGGTATTTAAGTTATAATTAGAAAAATCTTAATAATTATTCATAAAGGAAACAGTTTATAAGAGTAAATAAGGAGGCCAGATACAGGATAAAGGAAGTATTTTATTTGGTTGTCTGTATTGTTGTATGTTATGTTCACTGTATGTTATGTTCACGTCTAATGTGTATTGGGGAGTGGGGGTTGTGTTATGTTGTAAATAAAATTCCAATAAAAATTTAAAATTAAAAAAAGAAAAGAAAAATAAATAGTTTCAGCTTAGTAATCATAGGGTAAAGGGACCCCTGACCATTAGGTCCAGTTGTGACCGACTCTGGGGTTGCGGCGCTCATCTCGCTTTATTGGCCGAGGGAGCCAGCGTACAACTTCCGGGTCATGTGGCCAGCATGACAAAGCCACTTCTGGCGAACCAGAGCAGCGAATGGAAACGCCGTTTACCTTCCCGCCGGAGTGGTACCTATTTATCTACTTGCACTTGGACGTGCTTTTGAACTGCTAGGTTGGCAGGAGCAGGGACCAAGCAATGGGAGCTCACCCCATCATGGGGATTCGAACCATCAACCTTCTGATCGGCAAGTCCTAGGCTCTGTGGTTTAACCCACAGCGCCACCCGCGTCCCTTGGTACTGATACTATGCTCTAAAAAGAAGCAAGCCATCATCCCCCGCCTTTGCTTAGCCTTGCAAGTTAGAAACAGAAATTTTGGAACTCGTGTAGCAAAGCAATAAAGCAGCACGTTCGACTTAACAGTCAGAAATGCCTCTGCCACTGAATGCCACTGAAATGCCAGGTCTTCTGTATCCACCCAGAGCACTGCCAACTTCAGTTCACACCACCACCATCCACGACAGTGGACAAAAACAGGATCATCATTTTTACTACCTCTCTCAAACCAGGTTCAGTTTTGAACAACTACTCACCTTAGCACATGAATCAATCTGTTTATAGTGGTGGCAGGACAAGAGAGAGTTTGCCCAGAGATGAACGGCCTTTGATATCATTTGCCATCAAAGCACAGGATGATCAGGAAGGCACACCTGAAAGACTTGATCAAGAATGCATAAAGGAAAAGATCTGGTCCCGAACTGATGTATTATTAAGAACTGCATAATGCGTGGAAGAGTCTATTACATTTTTGATAGAGAATGGTGCCCAGAATAAGCAGAAGCACCACATGGGAAACAGAGTTCTGCATACCTAGGTGGTCCATTGCCAAGACAGCAGGGCACAACCTATTTTGCCATAGATCTTAACATAGGGTAGAAAAATCTTAATTACTTTCAAACTGCTGATCAGAACTTCATCAGGCCAATGAAAAGGTCAGGTTGACTACAAGCCTGAATAAAATGCACCAGTGGTCGTCCCCCCCAAATTGGAAATAAATAAATGACAAAGGTAAAACAGGTAAAGGACCCCTGACAGTTAAGTCCAGTCGCAGACGACTCTGGGGTTGCAACACTCATCTCGCTTTACAGGCCGAGAGAGCTGGCGTTTGTCTGCAGACAGTTTTTCCGGGTTATGTGGCCAGCATGACTAAGCCACTTCTGGCGCAACGGAACAACAAAACCAGAGCAGCGCACGGAAATGCCGTTTACCTTCCTGCCAGAGCAGTACCTATTTATCTACTTGCACTTTTTTTTTGGCATGCTTTCAAAGTGCTAGGTTAGCAGGAGCTGGGACAGAGCAATGGGAGCCCACCCCATTGCAGGGATTTGAACCACCGACCTTCAGATTGGCAAGCCCAAGAGACGCTGTGGTTTAGACCACAGTGCCACCCGCGTCCCCTAAATAAATGATATGCTTTCTTAATAGGGAAAACAAGGCCAAACTGTCACTTGTCGCTTCGGTGGCAATTATTATCGGATCAATTTGGAATCTGGCACTTTTTCAGACCTCATGTGAACATTGGGTAGTTCACATACGCCGCATTTCGTGTCATTAGCCCAACTAATGTCGTTTTTGTAAGCTGTAGAATCTTACAAGGCTTTTCCATGACGTAGCCTTGCTTTTACCGCCTGCCTTAACTATACTTATGGTCCATTGTCATTTCCCCACTTCTTGGGGGCTCGGGATGGGAGAGTCCCACATGAAAGACAATGCTATCTTAGAGCTCTTTGTTCCATCCCATGAAAAGCACCCTCTATGCTAAACCGGGAGTTTTCTGCTACTGATCTGCTTGAGTTGTATAATGGCTGTGACAGTTTCCTCTGAGTGTGATAGGCGGGAAGGGGGGTGGCGCTGAGAGATGCCACCAAGCCAAGTTGAGTACTTCTGGCACCCTGCCCATGGTTTGGATGAAGAGAGGCTTTTGTATGCTCAAGAGTATGCCTGCCATTGAGCAGAGGTCTATTATAATTCTGCAGTGCTCCTTAGAAGGCGAGTCTTTTCCCAAACTTGCAACTGCATGCTTGAGCAAGGGAGATTTTCTTTTAAAAATATATAGTAATAGTAAAACTTCCTTTTCAGAGGAGTAACCTAACTTCTGACATCTACCATGAAACAGAAATTTAAATTGTAGCAGCTCTCAGGGAAATGCAAAATGTTTAAAACACACACAGAAGAGATGAGTAATTGGCGGTGCTTATGTCTTTAAGAAATATAAAGAGAGAAAGAAAGATGAACAAAGACAGAAAGAAGCTCTTTTTGCAGAAACTCAAGTAAAGAGCACAATGAAATATTGCAAGAGGGAATCTGTGATTTGTTAATTAGAACAAGCTGGACCTGCTGCAACAAAACACAGCGGTGCACAGTGTTCCTGTTTGCATTCCAGCCAGCAAGTCACACCCCTTTCCAGAATACTCCATTCCACCGTTTATTTATTTACTAGATTTATATCCCACAATTCCTCCATAGAGCTCAAGGTGGAGTACATGTTTTCCCCTGTCATTTTTCCCAATACTTTTAATTGTCAACTCATATTTGTGCAGGTTTAACAGATGAATAAAGTAGCATAGGATTAATTGACTAAGATTTCTGTAAATGGGGGGAGTCCACATTGACCCAATAAATTGTCTGATTGACACAGTAAGTGTGTGTGCAGCAGCAGCAGCAGTCCTAGCCCATCCTTGCCATTGCTTCCAATATCTCTGGGCCATTTTCCTCTCCAGGAGGACAGAAGTGTTTACTCCACAGAGCTGTGACAGCATCCCCTTATCTGGGCTACTGCTCTCAGGTGTAGTGGAGGATGCAATTCTATCACAAACTTGAAAAGTCAGCTGTCAATCCAGTAGGCTTCTATATGTGGCAATTGGTGGGGAGGCACGACCTCATCCTTGGCCTCCACGTCTTGAACTAGCCCTAACCTGGAGTTCCCATCATAGAATGGCTTGAGCTTAGGAAAGGAAAAGAGAAAATAATAATATGCCTTGGCAGATGTAGGTCTACAGCTTCCTCATATGTTGAGCATTCATCCTGATTCGCTTGCACAAAGCTTATGCAGAGGTTAGACTATGTCTGGTCTTTGCTGAGCATTCATCCCAATTTATTTGTGGGAACTTATACAACAAAGAACATTCATCCCGATTTGCCTGTGTGGTGTTTAGATGTCTTCCTGTTAATCATTAGCTGATCCCACATGTTTGAATTCATTTCCCCATCTCTTTCCTAACTGCAAAAAGTCTGTTTCTTTTTAAAGATAGACTTGTTACACTAGGGCAATCAATAGAGTGTTTTAATCCACTAATTAGGCAAACCTACATTTATTGTGGGACATGGGTGGCGTTGTGGGTTAAACCACAGAACCTAGGACTTGCCGATCAGAAGGTCGGTGGTTCGAATCCCCACGACGGGGTGAGCTCCTGTTGTTCGGTCCCTGCTCCTGCCAACCTAGCAGTTCGAAAGCACGTCAAAGTGCAAGTAGATAAATAGGTACCGCTCTGGCGGGAAGGTAAATGGTGTTTCCATGCACTGCTCTGGTTCGCCAGAAGCGTCTTAGTCATGCTGGCCACATGACCCGGGAAGCTGTACGCCGGCTCCCTTGGCCAATAAAGCGAGATCTGAGCGCTGCAACCCCAGAGTCGGCCACGACTGGACCTAATGGTCAGGGGTCCCTTTTCCCTTTACATTTACATTTGTTGGAGTACACTTGCACCCTTCCTGTGAAGAATTATTATTATTATTATATCTTATATCACAGGGTATTTTACAATATACAAGTACAGAAAATACATACCATAGTAACAAAACCCCCCAAAATACCCCCACTTCCAGTTTAAAAGGCCGATGGTTTAATTAGCCAAAGGCTTGGGAGAAATAAAATATCAACCAAACAATGAGAAAAACACCTCAATGGCTTTGCTAGGTGAACAGATGCACAATCACAATCTGAATCTTGGTGCCGTTTCAATAGCAGGAATAAGGTGCACTGAAAGAGTGCATTTTTGAGTGGGGAGCCAGCCCCAGACATGCAGGTCCTTTGATGAGTGCACATCTTCACGGGTGGTGACAGAAATGAGCTAAGCATCTTGGGATGACATGTTTCAATACCTTCCTCATAATTAAGTCATCTATAATGTGTCACTGCAAAGAGGCACACTGTTTAATTAAATGAGCGTATGGTTCATTATACATCAATGATAGGGGAAGATTTCTTTGATGCTTACCGGACTGGCTTTTCTGGTGGTTCCAGCTTAGGAATCAAGATTGCTGCTTATGGTTACGTTCCTCTTTAACAAGCGCTTCCACATGAACCTGGAAGGATGGTGCTCTGCTATAATTAGACCTTGTGATCAAGATAATTTCTAAGATTGCCCCCAAGGAAAGGCTGGGACAGACAGGTGTGTCGTTCAGGGAGGAAGAGAGGCAGTCCCCACCCTTCAGTCTCGGCGAGTTAGGATATTACTATTCCTCCAGAAGGACCCATTTCTCTGGTTATGATGAGATAATAAAAAGTTAACCCCCCAAAATACTCTGAGGCAGGGGAAATCTACAGTGAAGGCGGTGAAGGTCCTGTGTGAGTGCCTGGAGGCGGTTGGAGGATGGATGGCGGCTAACAGATTGAAGTTGAATCCTGACAAGACAGAAGTACTGTTTTGGGGGGACAGGGGGCGGGCAGGTGTGGGGGACTCCCCGGTCCTGAATGGGGTAACTGTGCCCCTGAAGGACCAGGTGTGCAGCCTTGGAGTCATTTTGGACTCACAGCTGTCCATGGAGGCGCAGGTTAATTCTGTGTGCAGGGCGGCTGTCTACCAGCTCCACCTGGTGCGCAGGCTGAGACCCTACCTGCCTGCGGACTGTCTTGCCAGAGTGGTGCATGCTCTAGTTATCTCCCACTTGGACTACTGCAATGCGCTCTACGTGGAGCTACCTTTGAAGGTGACCCGGAAACTGCAATTAATCCAGGATGCGGCAGCTAGACTGGTGACTGGGAGTGTCCGCCGGGACCACATAACACCGGTCCTGAGAGATCTGCATTGGCTCCCAGTACGTTTCCGAGCACAATTCAAAGTGTTGGTGCTGACCTTTACAGCCCTAAATGGCCTCGGTCCTGTATACTTGAAGGAGAGTCTCCACATCCATCATTCAGCCCGGACACTGTGATCCAGCTCCGAGGGCCTTATGGCGGTTCCCTCACTGCGAGAAGTGAGGTTACAGGGAACCAGACAGAGGGCCTTCTCGGTAGTGGCGCCCGCCCTGTGGAACGCCCTCCCTTCAGATGTGAAGGAACTAAGCAGCTATCTTCTCTTTAAAAGACATCTGAAGGCAGCCCTGTTTAGAGAAGTTTTTAATATTTAATGCTGTATTGTTTTTAACACTTGATTGGAAGCCGCCCAGAGTGGCTGGGGAAACTCAGCCAGATGGGCGGGGTATAAATTATTATTATTATTATTATTATTATTATTATTATTATTATTATTACTACAGTGCTTTATGGGAATTTAACCTTGAATGCATGCAAGAGTGTGTTATAACCTTACTTGTAAGTAATCTGCCCCACTCCCACTCGAGATCACTCTTCTGGGAGCTAGGAGGACTGAGATGTATCTACATGATGCAAGCTTAGGGTTCCTCCTGCCCAGTGAAGGATCTGTTAAACATTCTGTTTTAAAACTCAAAGATAGGAACCACCGTCCCCCTGCAAAACCCACAGCTGGGCAATACTTTGATATTGGGACTAACCAGAATGTCACAAAAGAGTGAGCAAGCTTTCTGAGTTTTCTGTAACTCTTGCCAGGCAACAAACCAAGGGACTGAGCGGAAGGGAACAGCAACAAAAATTAGGCTGGATGTTGTAGGCATGAGGTCTGGATTTTGAATTACTGTAGGGGAAGAGCCATAGCTTAGCGGCCCAGCATCTGCTCTGCACACAGAAGGCGTCAGCTTCAATCCCTAAAATTGTAGAATTGGGACTGAAAGGGTCATCTAGTCCAACCCCCTGCCATGCAAGAATGCCCTGGCAGCTCCAAGTAGGGCTGGCAATTTTCCAATGTGACTTTCAGCCCGAATCATGATGGGCTCAATGAGAGCCATGCCTCGTCCTCCTGAACACCAGATTCAACCTCGGAACTTGTGTGCCAGAATTTGTGCACATGCCTCTGAGCATATGCAGAATGTTGTTCCGCTAACCACCGAAAAATAATCCCCAGTTGCAAGGCTACAAATAGGTGTAGAGGAAAAGAATGGTGGAAACGGAGGCATCCTAACCTGTTAACACAAATTGAAATAACGCGAGGAAATCAGATTCTGTTACGCGTTGCAGTAAATCTATTTTTTATTATTTTAAAAGTTTATGTTGTGGTTTATAGCGTTGTTTTGATTTTGAATTACATGTGGGGGGGGGAGGTACCATAATCTTTTCAGAGTTTGGGGCCTCTAAAGGCCTTAATCTGGCCCTGGAACAATGGGCAGGGAAGATGGGAGTTGTTGACCACCAACATGCTGTGTTCACAAAGTTGGCTGCCCCTGGGCTAGATTGTCAAGACTAGGAGCTGGGAGGCAAGAGTTTAAATCCCTTCTCAGCCAGGGAAGGCCACCAGGTGACCGTGGGCCATTGACCTTAACCTACCTCACAAGGTGTTTTTATATTGTTATAAGGATGAACCGGAGAGGTGGGAGGAAGCCTGTACACTCTTTGGAGCAAAAGGTGTAATGCAAACAGTGGAGTAGCGTGGGTTGTCAGCACCCGGGGCAAGGCAAGTAATTTGCGCCCCCTAACCCGTGGATTTGCGCCCCCTAACCCGTGGATTTGCCCTAACCCCAGATGTTGCGCCCGGTGCGGCCCGCCCCCCTTGCACCCCCCACGCTACGCCACTGAATGCAAATGAAGTAAATAAATATACTGCTGCAATGACTAGATGACTCTTTGGGTCCCTTCCAATCCTATGATTTTTCTATACAACTAAAACAAACATTAAAAAACCCATTAGGTGCGCTTCCCCAGCCCACCAGGCATATAGAGGTAGCAGTGTGGACACCCACACCTACCCTGCCTCTGATGCAGCTGCCAAAGGCACAGGAGCTCAGGGAGCTGGACAAAGTTGGCTACCTCAACCTATCTCACAGAGTGAAGTAGACAGGTGAACTAATGCCAGTGTACTGGAAGAAGCAAATATCACCAGTGTCGAAGCAATGATTCTTCAACATCAACTTCATTGGACTGGTCATGTTGTGTGGATGCCTGATTATTGTCTTCCAAAGCAACTACAGTGTTACCTCAGGTTAAGAACTTAATTCATTCTGGAGGTCCGTTCTTAACCTGAAACTGTTCTTAACATGAGGTACCACTTTAGCTAATGGGGCCTCCCGCTGCCGCATGATTTCTGTTCTCATCCTGAAGCAAAGTTCTTAACCTGGGGTACTATTTCTGGGTTAGCGGAGTCTGTAACCTGAAGCGTCTGTAACCCAAGGTGCACTGTACTCTATTCCGAACTTAAAAATGGAAAGCGTAATGTTGGTGGTCAACAAAAGAGGTTCAAAGGCTCTCTCCAGGCAAATCTAAAAAAATGTAGTATAAACACCGACAACTGGGAAACAGTGGCCTGTGAGTGCTCCAATTGGAGAACAGCCTTTACCAAAGGTGTTGTGGGCTTTGAAGACACTCGAACTCAGGACGCAAGGGAGAAACATGCTAAGAGGAAGGCATATTTGGCAAACTCTCACTATGATCAACTCCCGCCCAGAAACTTATGTCCCCACTGTGGAAGGACAGGTGGATCCAGAATTGGCCTCCACAGTCACTTATGGACTCATTGTTAAAACTGTGTTTACGGAAGACAATCTTACTCGGCTACGAGTGATCGCCAAAGAAGCTGTGAGGATGAAATGGAGAGGGGGAAGGAAGCCTGTGTTCTGCGCATAGCTGTCAACTTTCCCCTTTTCTTGCGAGGAATCCTATTCGGAATAAGGGAATTTCCCTTAAAAAAGGGGAAAAGTTGACAGCTATGGCTGTGCGACCCACCTTCAGCTCCTTGGAGGAAAAGATGGGGTGCAAATGCAATAGGTAAATATACTCCTGCATTGCAATTTTTTCCAAAAAAATGCATTAGGTGCGGTTCTGGACCGGGCAGACCCCGGCCAGGCAAGGGATGCGTTGGAGTCCCAAGAACTACGAGTCCCAGAGTGCTCAGCAGCGGCGCTGAGGCTGCGCAACCGCCTTGCCTGGCTTGGCTGCAGAGAAGGAGGGAGCGCCTTGCCTGTTGACAGCCCTCTGGGGTGGGCTTTTCTCTTTTTGGGGGGTGGGTGGGAGCGCGCAGGCGAGAGAGGAGCGCACCATGCAGAGAAAGGCCGGCAGGCGGACGGGATAAATCGTGCGTCCGCCCAAGGAGCAGCGGGCAACGGTGCAGCAGCAGCTGGTAAGCCTGCGGTCGTCATCCCACCCCCCTGCATCCCGACCCCCGGATCTCTCCCATCTCAGGATGCGTGCATGCATGCACGCCCGCCCGCTGCCACCCCACCCGCCCTGCCCCGAAGGATGCAGCCGAGCATCCTTCACCAGCCAAACTCCCTTCTGCAGGCAGAGCCCGGAGATGGTGGCATGGGGTGCATAGCAGCCAATTCCTGGGAGCTGAGGTCCCTTGGCCCCATCTCCCAATAAAATAGTTGAGGGGGCCCGGGATCTCCAAAGGTGATGGGCATTGCCATCCAAATGGCATCTTGTGATCGATTATTCGGGGCGGGGTTTTCTTACCCCCACCAATATTTTATTCAGGTTGGCACCCCTGATGGGGAGCAATGGTGCATTCTCACCCCACCTCTCCTGGATCTACCTGGGGGTGAAGCCACTCCTATATTTGAGCCGCGGAGGGGACAGAATGGTCCCCGCGTTGCCTGCTGCTTGCATACATCTCCTAAAGATGTATGCAATGATGCTCCGTTGAGGCTCAGCCGCCTCTGTTGCCAGGCGGTGCGGGCCGTGTGTGTGGGTTGTGGGGGACGGCGCTATGGGGAGGGGCGATGTATTGGATGTGGGGCCTTCCCGGGTCTTTTCCCAGGGGGAACTCGCCCGGGAAGCAGAGGTGGGGCACGGAATAGCGGTTTCCAATAATACAGCCTATATTTGCCAAAGGGAGCCACTCGCCAGGGAAATGGGCAAAGGGGCAGAGGCGAGCGGGTTCAAGACGAGCAGGACCAGGGATGCCAATCTGAATACAATATATGGGGGGGGGGGTCCCCAGGTAAGCCTCGCCCCTGCATAAATGATCACAAGATGCAGCATGCACACACCATTTGTTAGCAATGCCCATCAATTTGGGGGGAGGCAGGCCCCCTCAATTATTTTATAGGGGGACCAAGGCCCCTATGAGCAGGGATCCGAATTAGAGCTTTGCCAAAGGGGACTCGGTCAGAAAAGTGCAGAGGGAATGGGTACACATACAAATAATAGTAAATAATAATAATAATAATTAATTATTATTAATAGCAATAATTCTCCTCATCCCAAAGAGATTTCACTTTGATCTTGCAGCACTGAGTTCCTTGGTATTTGTGTGTGTTTTAGGATAATAATGGATTGCTGTTGCTATCTTGTGTGTGTGTGTTTTAAAATGCTTCTGTCATGAGAAGTGGGCGTCGTCAGGTGGTCCGTGGGAGAGCAAGGGGCTGCTCCAACTCTGAACTTCCTGCCTTGACCAGGATGGGGCTGGGCTGGACTAGATGACACCTGGAGAGCCCTCTCTCTGACTCTTACGGTTCTGTGGCATGTGGTGGTTCTTTAATAGGGGTGTGTGCATTTAAGATATTTATAAAGCCCTTTGCTAGTGGTCCTCGATAAATGGCTCACATAGAAATGCTAAAACAGTAGGCACCTGTTTTAAAATAGTATAAAAACAGCAAACACAAGCTACAAAGGACAGGGTGGGGGCTTAAAAAAATATCTCTTAGCTCAGGGCAAGATGGTTCTTGAGTAGGCTCTCTGGTGGCGTGGGAGAGGCAGAACCAGATGATGGAAAAAGGCTGTTCTGCCTCTTCTTTCCCCTCCCCCTTTAAGCATTTTAAGGTGCCCTAGGGATGCAGGTGGCACTGTGGGTTAAACCACAGAGCCTGGGACTTGCTGATCAGAAGGTCGGCGGTTCGAATCCCCGCGACGGGGTGAGCTCCCGTTGCTCAGTCCCTGCTCCTGCCAACCTAGCAGTTTGAAAGCACATCAAAGTGCAAGTAGATAAATAGGTACCACTCCAGTAGGAAGGTAAACGGCATTTCCATGTGCTGCTCTGGTTCGCCAGAACCACATGACCAAAGCTGGCCACATGACCCGGAAGCTGTACGCCGGCTCCCTCGGCCAATAAAGTGAGATGCGCACTGCAACCCCAGAGTCGGCCACGACTGGACCTAATATCAGGGGTCCCTTTACCTAGGATTCTTTAGGTGGGTTTCTAGAAAGCTGCCTTATACTGAGTCAGACCACTGGTCCATCTATCTCAATATTGTCTTCACTGACTGGCAGCTGCTCTCCAGGGTTTCGGGCTGTGAAAAATTCCCAGCCCTTATTTGGAGAGGATAGAACCTGGGACCTCATTCCTGCAAAGCAAACTAGATGAATTGATGGCTCTTGGGGTCCCTTCTGACGCTACAATTCTGTGATTCAAACTGACCTGCAGCCCCCTCCCCAGCTGCTGCAAGAGATGAACAGCACAACCCTGTGTGTGTTTCCTCAGAAGTAAAGTCCCATTGTGCTGAATGGCGCTTACACACCCTAGTCAGTGTGTTTGGAATTTCAACCTAGCATGGTTAACCTTTCAGAATTGCCTTGATTCTCCCCAGCACCACAGATGTAATAGATAAGAAGAAAGGGAGGTGGTTGTGCTATTTAGTTCTGGGACATTAAAAAGAAGAGCAATTTAAAATATTACTTTTAGTGTCCTGTATTTTTTTTAAAAATAGATTTGACAGGGATTTTTTCAATAAGATGAATGCATCAACATAAAAGAGTACCCGGAGACAGGATGGTGCATTAAGTAAAAAATATGAACGAATAAATAAAATAGGTTCTTGTATGCTAGCAGATAAAATGCACAGATTCCTTCCACGAATATTTCACAGTACTCCTCACACTGTGGGTGGATTTGCATTTTCTTGCGCCAACACATGATAGAAAGACCCAATTTTCCAACAAAAATGACTGCAGGGTTGCTGACCCTCTTTCTTCCCTTAATATGCATTTTTAAATACAACAACAACAGCAACCAGATAACATACTTAAGATAGTTCATTTTAAAAAAAGAGATTAAAAGGGACCCAGTTGCCCGAGTCAAACAGCTTTTCTCCCGCATTATCTTTGACTGAGCATCCCCTGTAGAGGACCTCCCTATAATCCAGCTGTGGTTGTGTAATCAGCAGAGGCTAAGAACAAGGAGAGTGCATCTTGCCAAATGCTCATGCCAAAAGAAGCACAATAAGGAAAAAAATAATACAACAAACCATTTCACATCTTTGCTTCAGGACAAAGCAAGAAGCTTTGAGGATCGTCAGCCGCTGTACCCAAGAGCTAAATCTCCTTTCTCTCTCTTTCCCCACAAACCCAAAACATGGCAATCAGCTGGATCCTGAGAATAGAACTGTCAAGCAGGGGTGGTGAGCCTCAGACCTGGGGGGTCGTGGCCCTCCAGGCATCTCTGCCTGGCCCTCGGGACTCTGCTGACACCATGCTGCCCCTCCCTCCCAGGTCACACCCAGCACGGATCCGGCTCCCTGCCTTCCTCTAGTGATTTTTACTTGGCTGAAATGTGTCCTTGAACTGTGACAATTTCTCTCGTTTGCTTGGGCATAGGATGGAAAGTGGTTGTGTGTCTGCCAACCCCAGCCTTTGCCGCACTTGCCACTGGCTTGCGGCCCCCCAGATAGGGGCTTCCCCACCCCTGCTGCTGAGCCTTACCTAACAAAACCCCCTTTTTCTTGAGAAGTGGTGTGCAGATGAGTGCTAAGTAGTGCTGAATTATCTTTGTTCTACATGCTTTGAAGCTGTAGTCCAGGGGTCAGCAAACTTACCGTGCCGCGGGCCGGTGTCTCCAGCGCCGATCGCGTGGCGGGCCAGAGAGTGAGTGCCCATACACGTGCACACACACTATTTCTGACACTCTTCTGGGTCAGAGGAGCACTGGAAATAGCTTGTGCGCATGTGCACGGGCCTCCTCCAACCCTGATGTGCACTGGAAATAAAGCTTGTGCATGCACGAATAACACTTGCACATGTGCAAATAATGCTTGCACATGAGCACAAGCTATTTCCGGTGTTCCCCCAGTAAGAGCTGGCAGCGGGGGTCTCTGCGGGCCGGATAAACGAGTCCCTCGGGCCTTATCCGGCCCGCAGACCCTAGTTTGGGGACCCCTGCTATAGTCGCATTTCAGATCCCAGCTAGCAGAGACTGGGAAATCAGCCCTGTGGGAGTAAGTTGGGATAGCTCAATCCATAGAGCATGAGGCTCTTAATCTCAGGGTTGTGGGTTTGAGCCCCATGTTGGGCAAAAGATTCCTACATTGCAGGGGGTTGGACTCGATGACTCTTGTGGTCTTTTCCTACTCTATGATTCTACAAGAAGCCCTGAAGAGATGCTGCCCTTCAGAATATACATGACTTTCTATCAATGAGGAACTTGACTCAATATGTGGGCTCCTCCAGATATCTCGTTTACTGAGTGTTCATCCTGATTTTCTGGCCCAAAGCTTACAGAATCATAGAATTGCAGAGTAGGAAGGGACCGGCCTAGGACCCACGTACCTACGGGACTGCCCCTCCTGGTATGCCCCGCAGAAGACCTTAAGGTCCACAAATGACAACATTTTGGAGGTCCCAGGTCGCAAGGTTGTTAGATTGGTCGCAACTAGGGCCAGGGCCTTTTCAGTACTGGCCCCGATTTGGTGGAACACTCTGTCACAAGAGACCAGGGCCCTGCAGGACTTGACATCTTTCCGCAGGGCCTGCAAGACAGAGCTGTTCCGCCTGGCCTTTGGTTTGGACTCAGTCTGACCATTATGTTTCCCTCGCCTTATATTTTTGATTATGGGCTACTTTTAAAATGAAGCTGCATTTTAAATTGCATTTTAACCTGTATTTTAAATTGTTTTCCCCCTATTGTGTTTTTACTGTAATGCTATTGGTGTCAGCTGCCCTGAGCCCGGCTTTGGCCAAGGAAGGCGGGGTATAAATAAAATTTATTATTATCATCATCATCTTCTTCATCTAGTCCACCCTCCCACAATGCAGGAATATGCAGCTGTCCCATACGGGGATTGAACCTGCAACCTTGGCGTTTTGAGCACCACGCCCCAACCAACTGAGCTATCTGCCCCCTCTGCGGAGCTTAGACTATGTCTGGTCTTTGTTGAGCATTTGTTCTGATTTGCTGGTGGGAAGGTTATACAATAATGAGCACTCAAACAGACTTGCCTCTGGGGTGTTTATGTGCCTTGCTGTTCATCATGTGTTCGTCCTAAGCTCTCCCCTAAGAGCGAAAACACTGGGTGTGTTGCAACACAGCACTTTCATCTACTTCAGTTGCGCAAACCTAAATTTCCGGTATGCGCTTGGATCTCTCTCATGAAATGCTGTCGGGCTGGAGGTGACCTAAGTTAGTTCCACATGTTGCCAGGTGATGTTCAGAGAGCTTTTTAGCACCGCTTTTGGCACAGAGCAGAACATCTTGTGCCAGACTTTTCATTATGTATTAAGATCTGGAACTGGCTGGAAGGCAGATTTATATTTCCAGCTCATGAGTGATGTGTCTTTGAGAGCACCTTTAATACATGACCTCTTTTGGATGTGCATCATCCATATTCCAACCTGCTTCTTTCTTCTTTGGCGATCACTCGTAGCCGAGTAAGATTGTCTTCCATAAACATGGTTTTAACAGTGAGTCCGTAAGTGACTGTGGAGGTCAATTCTGGATCCACACATCCTTCCACAGTGGGGACATAAGTTTCTGGGTGGGAGTTGATCATAGTGAGAGTTTGCCAAGCGTGCCTTCCTCTTATCATGTTTCTCCCTTTCATCCTGAGTTCAAGTGTCTTCAAAGCCCATGACACCTTTGGTAAAAGCTGTTCTCCAATTGGAGTCCTTGCAGGCCAGTGTTTCCCAGTTGTCGGTGTTTATACTACATTTTTTAGATTTGCCTTGAGAGAGTCTTTAAACTTCTTTTGTTGACCACCAGCATTACGCTTTCCATTTTTAAGTTCAGAATAGAGTACAGTGGTACCTCAGGTTACAGACGCTTCAGGTTACAGATGCTTCAGGTTGCAGACTCCGCTAGCCCAGAAATAGTACCTCAGGTTAAGAACTTTGCTTCAGGATGAGAACAGAAATTGTGCAGCGGCGGTGTAGCGGCAGCAGGAGGCCCCATTAGCTAAAGTAATGCTTCAGGTTAAGAACAGTTTCAGGTTAAGAACGGACCTCCAGAACGAATTAAGTTCTTAACCAGAGGTACCACTGTAGTTGCTTTGGTAGACGATAATCAGGCATTCGCACAACATGACCAGTGCAATTTTTTTTAAAAAATTCTTCCTTTCAGTAGCACCTTATAGACCAACTAAGTTTGTTATTGGTATGAGCTCTCATACCAATAAAAAACTTAGTTGGTCTCTAAGGTGCTAGTGGAAGGATTTTTTTTATTTTGTTTCGACTACAGCAGACCAGCACGGCTACCCACCTGTAACCAGTCCAACAAAGTTGCTGTTGAAGAATCATTGCTTCAACACTGGTGATCTTTGCTTCTTCCAGGACACTGGCATTAGTTTGCCTGTCTTCTCAGGTGATGTGTAAAATTTTTCAGAGACACCGTTGATGGAATCTTTCAAGGAGTTGGAGATGGCGTTTATAAGTGGTCCACGTTTCACTAGCAGCTTTCTCCCGATTGAAGTGCAGAGTGTTTGAGGACTGGGACATTTGCAGGGAAACCAAAATGCTTGTATCCCACATGCTATCCTTAGAGTGTACAGGCAATGGCCGATTAATATGCACCCGAAAGATGCATGACCATGCACTCGAACATAGGTCCAAACCTGAAAGGGACTGAAAATGTGACAAAAAATAATTTTAAAAAGTGCAGAACTGGGATGGGGCTGTGTGGAATGGGATAGGGCATGCTTTTATGTGATCCACTGATGTGCGGGGGCCGGAAACGGAACCCCTGCACATAATTGTAATCGACTGTATTTGTGCATAAGTAGCCACGAAGGGACGCAGGTGGTGCTGCGGGTTAAACCACAGAGCCTAGAACTTGCCGATCAGAAGGTTGGCGGTTCGAATCCCCGCAACAGGGTGAGCTCTCGTTGTTCGGTCCCTGCTCCTGCCAACCTAGCAGTTCGAAAGCACGTCAAAGTGCAAGTAGATAAATAGGTACCGCTCTGGCGGGAAGGTAAACGGCATTTCCATGCGCTGCTCTGGTTTGCCAGAAGCGGCTTAGTCATGCTGGCCACATGACCCGGAAGCTGTACGCCGGCTCCCTCGGCCAATAAAGCGAGATGAGTGCCGCAACCCCAGAGTCGGTCACGACTGGACCTAATGGTCAGGGGTCCCTTTAACTTTACCTTTAGCCATGATGGATGCAGGTGGGCGTGGTGAATCATTTAAGCCTGACTGCCTGATCCGGAGCCATATGGTGTGGTTAGTGTGTCAGACTTGTACAGTGGTACCTCGGGATGTGAACGGGATCTGTTCCGGAGCCCTGTTCGCATCCTGAATAGAACGTAAGACACAACTGCACGTCTGTGCGTGCGTGGGTCGTGTTTCGCCGCTTCCAAGCATGTGCGTGACATCATTTTGACCTTCTGTGCATGCGCATGCGTGAGCGGCGAAACCTGTAAGTAATGCGTTCCATTACTTCCGGGTTGCCGCAGAGCGCAACCTGAAAATACTTATCCTGAAGCATATTTATTCCGAGATATGACTGTACCTGGGAGAGCAGGGCTCAAATCCCCACTCGACCATGAAACTCACTGGGTGACCTTGGGCCAGTCACTGACTCTCAGCCCTACCTACCTCACAGGGTTGTTGTGGGGGTTAAACGATGAAGGGGAGAGCCAGGTATGCCCCCTTGAGCTCCTTGGAAAAAAGATGGGATATAAACGGAATGAAGCAA
Source organism: Podarcis siculus (assembly GCA_034642415.1). NCBI lineage: Eukaryota > Metazoa > Chordata > Lepidosauria > Squamata > Lacertidae > Podarcis > Podarcis siculus. The sequence goes on from JAXCMG010000021.1 coordinate 9,057,536, forward strand.
TAAATAAAATACAGTGCTGCCTGATCCCTGAGATTATGGGGGAAATCTCTGTTGGCGGTCCCCCGTGGCTCAGAGTAGCTATTGGATAAGCTGTGAATTCAGTGTTGTGGCCCAAGGGTGGATCTACACATGGCAGTGGGGGGATCACTATAAATAAGTCAGAAATTATTATTTTTAAAGTTTTTTATTTATACAACAAGAAAAACAAACAAACAAAAAACAAATACCAAATTACACACAAATTACAAAAATAACCATAGACACATAATTTTCTTAGCAAACAATAAAACATCTATTGGTCTTAACACTAAAGACCCAACCTCCCGTCTATTCCATACTTCAAATTCATATTACTTATTGCCAATACACATTTTTTTCATAATTAAACTTATTGTCATTAAATCTAATTTCTTATATCTACCTTGCAACTATTACTGAAGTTCCTCGAACGCTGCAACAGAATTTAAACTACTATATTTATTTTTCAGATATTCCTTAAAAGCCTCCCATTTAGAAACAAATTCCTGTTTTGATTTATTCTTTATTTTTTCAGGAAAAAAAATCAGAAAAAATAAGTCAGAAATTAAATCGTTACACCAAAAGGAAAAAAAACGCTATGTAAAAATTGCATAGAAATTTCTTTTGCTCTCCGGCGCCATCTGGTGTTACATATAATGCATTCAAGGCATTGTGTTGTTGTTTTTACTTATGTAGCGGAGTCCCTAGTCTGTGGAAATCCCTCCCAGCCGAGATCTGACAGGCACCCTCCTTGCTAAACTTCTGGTGCATGACAAAGATTTTCTTATTCCAGCAGGCAGTTCCGTGTAGTGTTGGATCTGATGATGTCTTATTGGTTTATTCTCTGCGTTTTTATGTACAGTGCTTAGAAATGCTAATAATTGAAAGGTTTATAAATACCTTAAATCAATAAATGAAATAAAAAAATGAGTGTTTTGATAAAGTATTCACTGTGGGACAGGATACCTGCTGGTCTTGGCAGCACCATCAAGCATTATTGAATCACTAATAAAGTGGTTTTTCTGCTTTTATGAAAACATCCATCACTGGATTTTCTAGATGTTGTTCAGAGGATCAAAGCTATTTTTAGGCATTTTAATCCTCAAGTTGCAGTCAATCAGCAAGTGTTTGGGGCTTCCAGTTCTTTAGCCACAGCGCTAAGAAAAAGCACCCCCCCTCTTCTAAATTAGGCTGCTGAAATGTGCACACAGCATACATTTAAGGTGCATGCCTTCCCCCAGAGAATTCTGGGGGTTGTAGTTTGTTAAGGGTGCTGGGAGTTGTAGTTTTGTGGAGGGTAGACTACTGTTTCCAGAAATCTGAACTGGAGCAGACTTGGAAGACTCGATTGATGTTTGCTCTGATTCAGTGGTAGAGATCAGGTTTTCCCCATGGAAAAGCAGCAGGACAAAGGAAGTCTGGCTGAGTTCAGAGAGAACTGGGTGTGGAGGAGAAGGAGGAAAAGAGAGAAAGAGAGAGGGCGAAGGAAGGAAGGAAGGAAGGTGTGGTTGTGCATTTAAAGCACACGCTGCAATTCTCAAGGAATCATGCCACCTTCCAAAGAATTTTGGGAACTGTAGTTTGTTAAGGGTGTTCAGAGTTGTTAGGAGATTCCTACCAGAGCTACAATTCCCAGAGTGTTTAGCAATCCATCCCTCTTAACCAGGGAACTCTGGAAATTGTAGCTCTGGCAGGGAAATAGGGGTCTCCGTACAACTCGCAGCACCCTTGACAAGCTAAACTGGAGCAATTCCAACTCTCCCACCCGAGACACAAACATCACAGCTGCATATTTCTGCAAGGCAGGGGGGGTTGGACTAGATGATCCTCAGGGTCCCATCCAGCCCTACAATTCTACGCCTCTATGATCCCTCAGAGTAAAGGGTGTTTGGGTTGCTCTGTAAGTCTGGATCTGATCCTCCACCTCTCATCCATCTGAAATGGAAAAAGACCAAGGAATAGGCTTGTTCTTAAGCAGTCAGAACCTACCAGTCTGGAAGAACTGGGCAATTATGTGAAAGATTGCTGCTATTAGCTGTAATTTTTTCCAAAGATGTCTCCCTTTCAACGAGGCTAGTCTGTGTTCCCACAGAATGTTGTTATCGCTGTTTGCAGGGGGGAAGCGAAAAACCTCAAACAGCAGCCTGGGAAACTTCCTCTGCAGGATACCAAAGCCATGATTGCAAAATTGTGACCTTAGATAACCACAGGGTTTTTTTTTGTTGTTTTTTGAAACAAAGATGTATATTTTTCCTGAACAGGAACAGCTACTTTAAGCATAAACTAGGGGAGGGTGTCACATCGCTGGAAAATGTATCAGTGCCTCTCCAAGTTCTGTGTGCAGAATGTTGCCCACGTGTGAGGATGCAAAATCCTTTGCAGCAACAGAGCCATAACGGGGTAGAGCAGGCATAGGCAAACTCGCCCCTCCGGATGTTTTGGGACTACAACTCCCATCATCCCTAGCTAACAGGACCAGTGGTCAGGGATGATGGGAGTTGTAGTCCCAAAACACCTGGAGCATGGGTAGGCAAACTAAGGCCCGGGGGCCAGAAGTGGCCTAGTCGCCTTCTAAATCCAGCCCACTGAGAGTCCGGGAATCAGCGTGTTTTTACATGAGTAGAATGTGTCCTTTTATTTCAAATGCATCTCTGGGTTATTTGTGAGGCATAGGAATTCGTTCATTTTTTTAAAAAATAGTCTGGCCACCCCTCAAGGTCTGAGGGACAGTGGACCGGCCCCCTGCTGAAAAGGTTTGCTGACCCCTGAGGGCTGAGTTTGCCTATGCCTGGTGTAGAGTGTCAGACTAGGACCTGGGAGTAAGATAAAGGTAAAGGGACCCCTGACCATTAGGTCCAGTCGTGGCCTAATCTGGGGTTGTGGCGCTCATCTCCCTTTACTGGCCAAGGGAGCCAGCGTACAGCTTCCGGGTCATGTGGCCAGCATGACTAAGCCGCTTCTGGAGAACCAGAGCAGCGCACGGAAACGCCGTTTATCTTCCTGCCAGAGTGGTACCTATTTATCTATTTGCGCTTTGACGTGCTTTCAAACTGCTAGCTTGGCAGGAGCAGGGACCGAGCAACGGGAGCTCACCCCGTCGTGGGGATTCAAACCGCCGACCTTCTGATTGGCAAGTCCTCGACTCTGTGGTTTAACCCACAGCGCCACCCGCAAGCAGGGTTCAAATCTCCACTTGACTATGAAGCTGACGGGGACCTTGGGCCAGTCACTCCCTTTCAGCCCGACCTACCTGACAAGGTTGTTGTGAGAATAAAATAAGGAGGAGAACTCCTTGGAGGTAAGATGGAGTATAAATGCAATAAACAAATGAATAGTATTTCTTTTAAAAAAACAATTTTTTTAAAAAAGCAATTTTTAAAGTTTCCCTGCTTTTGCTTCAAGAGGATCAGATGGTATAGCGTCATTTCTCCCTCACGCATGCATATATTTTTTTTAAAAAATCATTACAACCAACCCTGCGAGGTGGGTTGGTCTGAAAGTGACTAGACCAAGGTTGCCCATCGAGCTTCGTAGCAACCGGACTTCAAAACGTGAAGCAGAAAAATGAGGAGAAATAAGAGAGGCCATTTTAAGAAGTCTTTTGAGGGGGGACAGAAGAAGGATGGCGGATGGCAAGAAAAAGGGAGTCCCAAGTAGGGAGAAGCGGATGAGGCGACAAATGCAGAGGCAGTGGAGGCTGCTGGTCCCTTAGGGAAAATGAGGCGCTGCCCCAAGCTACCTGTCTGCCATCTTCTTTGCAACTACTTCAGGGGGTGACGTTGCCTGAAACAGGTTTGCATTGTCCCCAGCAGGGAGGAATGGGGGATGAGGACAAAACTCCAGCATGAGTTGGCTCTATCTGTCATTGGCTCCAGATCCACTGACTCTTTGGGCTGTTGTGTTCTGGTCCGATGTCAGATCTGACAGAGAAAAAGCAGCAAGGCAAGGGTATCTAGACCAGGGGTCAGCAAACTTTTTCAGCAGGGGGCCGGTCCACTGTCTCTCAGACCTTGTGGGGGGCCGGACTATATTTGGAGGGGGGGGGAATGAAAAAATTCCTATGCCCCACAAATAACCCAGAGATGCATTTTAAATAAAAGGACACATTCTACTCATGTAAAAGCATGCTGATTACTGGACCATCCATGGGCTGGATTTAGAAGGCGAATGGGCCGAATCCGGCCCCCGGGCATTAGTTTGCCTACCCATGATCTAGACCAGCGGTTCTCAACCTGTGGGTCCCCAGATGTTGTTGGACTACAACTCCCACCATCCCTGAGCTCTGGCCTTGCTAGCTAGGGGTGATGGGAGTTGTAGTTCAACAACATCTGGGGACCCACAGGTTGAGAAAGGGTGATCTAGACCGTGGATAGCTCCAGGTGAGCATTTTGCTCCAACGAAGGCTGGAAGCAGACTGGGGGCCTTTTAAGCATATGTCTCCAGGCTACAGTGGTACCTCGGGTTACATACACTTCAGGTTACATACACTTCAGGTTACAGACTCTGCTAACCCAGAAATAGTGCTTCAGGTTAAGAACTTTGCTTCAGGATGAGAACAGAAATCATGCTCTGGAGGTGCAGCGGCAGCAGGAGGCCCCATTAGCTAAAGTGGTGCTTCAGGTTAAGAACGGTTTCAGGTTAAGTACGGACCTCCAGAACGAATTAAGTACTTAACCCAAGGTACCACTGTACCTCCTCCAAGCTGCATCCCCTTGTGGAGACCCTCAGACTCCAGAACCAGCCCCAATCCCACCTGAAAATGGACACATCTCCTCGGTTCCAGAAGCTCCCTTCAGGTGGACTTCTTTGTGCTGCTGCACTGTTGATGTGCAGTGGGGACATCTGGTTCTTCAGGTTAAGAGGAAGGCTCCTGTTAGGGCCTGGAAGGTTCTTCTGGGGCCTCCTTTTTACCATATTTTTTATTAAGTTTTCCAAATACATTTCAATATATAGTAAAACGTTTTTTCTTTGTCGTTTCTGTCGACTTCCCACCCCCTTTTCCATGGTGTTTTTATTTCTCTCCCTGCCTTCTTTCTCTCTCATATCTTAACAGTGCTCCTCTAATCTTTAGGTTCTTCTGTCGCTCATAGTTCAAATCCTGCTCTCATATTCATCGTATAATAACATCTTTTTATATATAGTCCGAAAAAGGCTTCCATTCTTCCGCAAAACCTTTGTCATCAGGTCCTCTTATTTTGGTTGATAACTTTGCTGCGGAGTCCATCACCTTTCTTATCCATTCTTTGGGTTCCTTCCATTTTAGTGTGCAAAAAATCCTAGCTGCAAGTTGTAACATATATAAACATCTTAATCATCTTTTGAGGGATTTCTGTAAACCTTGGTAGAAAAGCTTCAGATTTTTTTGGGTCTCTTCTGGGGCCTCCTTTAGAATCACCTCAGGTGTCAGCTCTGAGGCCTGACCCAGACCTGGCTGCCCCCCTGATGCCCCTGCAGACTCTGACTCCATGCCCATAAAATGCTCTTTTTGCACTGTTTTTTGGTGGTTTCCCAGACATCAAAGTGGAAGGGTGACCCCTTACATCCACCCACACTTCTGTTCCATAATGCTGAGCTCCTTCATTTTTCTATAGATCAAAGGAAGAGGGGGCTGGTTTGCATAAATAGCTGTATCCTTAAATGGGCATCTTTGTCAAGATGGATAAAAAAGCATTGATTGACTTGGTCCATTAGAGAATGACCAGATTTGGTCAAATAGAAGCCTTTTCAATTGTGTGTGTGTGTGATTTTGGCCAGGGAGGGGGGAATGAGTGCTTTCCCACCACCAGAGTACCTTCTCGCCATCCAAAGACACATTTCAGTCAGTCAGAAACACTCAAACTTCTTTTGGGAATTATAGGGACAGACCTACCTAAAATGTATAGAAACTTATTCGTGTATGTGACTACAGCGGCAGGAATGTTACTTGCCCAAAAATGGAAAGAAGAAGACGTCCCAGCAAAGAAGGAATGGATGCAAAAACTTATGGAATATGCAGAAATGGCAAAGAATAAGAAATCAAGATAACATTTTTAAAAATAAAAGAATGGAGATGGCTTATTGAATATTTACAGACACATTGTAAACAGATAAGAACATTGGCAGGATTATTTTAATAACCTGCAGTTTTGTAAGAGTACATATTTAAAGAAGATGAAATAAATGAGCAAATTAAGTTAATTTGGATATGCAGAAGATATTAAAAAATAAATTTAAGGAACCGCAGAAAGAGGGGGGAAGGAAGTCAAGTTTCAAAATGTCAAAATGATTGTAAAATTGGTGAAATGTATAAACTTGAAAAGAGGGATGCGGGTGGCGCTGTGGGTTAAACAACAGAGCCTAGGACTTGCCGATCAGAAGGTTGGCAGTTCGAATCCCCGTGACGGGGTGAGCTCCTGCTGCTCGGTCCCTGCTCCTGCCAACCTAGCAGTTCAAAAGCACATCAAATTACAAGTAGATAAATAGGTACCACTCTGGCGGGAAGGTAAACGGCATTTCCGTGCGCTGCTCTGGTTCGCCAGAAGCGGCTTAGTCATACTGGCCACATGACCCGGAAGCTGTACGCTGGCTCCCTCGGCCAATAAAGCGAGATGAGCGCCACAACCCCAGAGTCGGCCACGACTGGACCTAATGGTCAGGGGTCCCTTTACCTTTACCTTTATAAACTTGAAAAGTATAAATAGATAAATGGGGGGGGGGACACTCAGAGAGGGTGCAAAGCAGAACTGGAGAAAGGGTGGCCTGGGCCTCAACAGAGAGGCCTGGAGGTCTGCTTTTTTGTCCCTGAGCCTGAAAACCCACCACCCTTAACAAACTACAACGCCCAGGGTGGGGGTGAGCTATTTTCTGGTTTGCCTCAGGCAGCAGAATGTTGGCCTAGCCCTGTCGCCACCTCTGCCTGACTCCCCACCACTGCCGCCTGAGGCAGCTGCCCCGCTCTGCCTAATGGTAGGGTGGGCCTTGAATGCCACACACCTCTCCACCCCCCTTCCAGGCAAGCAAGGGGCATGATCACAGTTCCACAACCCATTCCAGGCAGCCAAAAGACAATCATGGAGGCTCCCTACCCAGGACTTAAGAAATGTATTATATAAAATACTGCTTTCTGGTGTGTGAATGCTATGCTGTATCTGCAGACTGGAGGCAGTTGGGCTCCTATCTAAAGTTCAGTCCACATTAGATGAGCAGTGACTCATATTTTTGTGGAATAATCTGGTTATTTTGTGCGGGCGAGTACAACCCAGTCATGAATGTGTATTAGATCCTTCTTCTTTTTCTGCTGAGTTGTTGTTCCTTCGTTGCTGCGTTCCTTGGCAAGCTCTGCTTCGCTCTAATGAGCCCCATTACCCAAGTGAGCAAGTTGCTTGGAGAGCATGCCAAAAAAGACAAGGAAGGAGGGGAGGGGAAGGGAATGAGAAGAACAGAGGATATGACCAATGAACTCTTTGAGAGCCTCAAGCTGTAGACGAGATAAGGCTTTCAGACAGGGCATGGCACAGTTTATTTGCATAAGGCTAAGGGTGGAGAATCCAATTAGCAAGGCAAGCATGGTAATCATATGATTAAGTGGCAATTTCCTAAGAGCTGGAGAAGTAAACATTTCTTTCCCCAGCTGACTAGTGCAGAAATGAATCTCATCTCTTTTCTTTTCTTGCCCTGTACTGCGGAAGAAAAGAATACTGGTGTAATGCCATTGGAGAGAATGAGTTCTGAATGGATGAGATTTGAAACAACAGGTTATTTTGGTCCCTGGCTCTTATCTTTGGCTCCCACTCCTGACTGAATTGAATGCATGTTTTGTTCAGAATAGACCCATTGAAATAAACAAAGCTATGGTCGCCCTGTTCATTCGCATCAGGGGACAACTGTGAATAGAACACAGGATACACAACCTGAAGAGTGCAGTCCTAACTACCACTACTCAGAAGTCATCTTTCTTCTTCTTCTTTGGCGATCACTCGTAGCCAAGTAAGATTGTCTTCCATAAACATGGTTTTAATAGTGGGTCCATAAGTGACTGTGGAGGCCAATTCTTGATCAACACATCTTTTCCACAGTGGGGACATAAGTTTCCAGGCAGGAGTTCACCAAGTGTGCCTTCCTCTTTCCAAGTTTCTCCCTTTTGTCCTGAGTTTGAGCGTCTTCAAAGTCCATGGCACCTTTGGTAAAGGCTGTTCTCCAACTGGAGTGCTTGCAGCCCAGTGTTTCCCAGTTGTCGGTGTTTATACCACTTTTTTTTTAATTTGCCGAGAGAGAGTCTATAAACCTCTTTTGTTGACCACCAGCATTACACTTTCCATTTTTAAGTTCAGAATAGAGTAGATGCTTTGGAAAACGATCATCGGGCATCCGCACAACATGACCAGTCCAATGAAGTTGATGTTGAAGAATCATTGCTTCAACATCAATGGTGATCTTTGCTTCTTCCAGTACT
>JAXCMG010000021.1:9065994-9077111 GCA_034642415.1 Podarcis siculus
TGTTTATAAGTGGTCCATGTTTCACAAGCGTACAGTAAGGTTGGTAGTAAAGTAGCTTTGTAAACAAGCATTTTGGTTTCCCTGCGAATGTCCCATTCCTCAAACACTCTGCACTTCAATCGGGAGAAAGGTGCACTCGCAGCCGAATTCAGTGAGGCTTAGACCTCATAACATCTCAGCTGCAAGAGACAAGAGATGCATTTTTTCCATTTAGTTCTAAAAAATATTTTCCGTCTTGTGAATTACTGCTGGCTGGAGTACTTGCATTTCCTTGATATTTTATTTTTTTAAATCTCTATTTAGATGTTTTCTTAAAGGTTCAGCCTTGTTCCTTGCCCATCTTTCAAAGTGGCTGTTAACAGTTTGCATGTAATATTTCGGAGACATTTATCTTTAAAATGGGGGAGGGCAAGGGGTGTAGTGTGAGTTCTAATGTGGATCAAGTCAGCTTTTGTAAAACTAATGCCAGTATTTAGCAGCAGAAAACGGCAAAGGATTATACTAATTCTCTTTGGCTCCTAGTTTCGCATAACCCTGTTCATCTATTAAGATTTATTAGGGTTGCCAGCCTTCTAGGATTCCACAGGACCGGTGGGTGAGAAGAAAAATCTGTTCTCTTTTAGGAAACTAGTGTTGAAGTCGGAGGGCCGAGCTACTGCCCTGAGATCTATGGGCAGTATACAAATTTAATAAATAAAATAAAATAAAAACCCAGTCTGGTGGGTGGCATATAAATAATAATTCTTTTGTTATTATTAAGCAAAAAAACAAAGATGATTTTTTTCACAGGGATCGGGAAGACTGACTCTTGAATGATTGACAGGCAACCTTCAAAGGACCCTGTTTAGAAAGAGCCATGTCGGTGCCGTTCCGGAAAGAGTTGGAGAAATACAAGAACATCAACGAAGATGAAATTCTCAACAAACTCTCTGAGGATGAGCTAAAGCAGCTGGAAAGTGTTCTTGATGATCTGGATCCAGAGGTGTGTACCAAACATGACATTCGTGTTTAAGAGCCTAAACAACTTAGACCCTTCATATCTGAAAGACCACCATCTTCCCTGGCGACTCTCTTAAGATCAGCAGAGAGGGGCCCTCTTGGTAGTTTTACTGTCCTTGGAATTTCATGGGGTCCTTGGCCAGGCCAGGCCAGGAGAGGCAGACCCTCCAAGTGTCCCAGTTTTCCAGGGACGTCCCTGATTTAGAGAAGCCATCCCGGTTTCTGATTTGATCCTGGAATGTCCCGCTTTTCTTTAGGACGTCCCTATTTTCATTGGATAAATGTTGGAGGGTATAGTTATCCGACCCCCCAAGCCGTCTGAAGGCAATCCTGTATAGGGAAGGGTTTTTTGTTTTTTTAAAATGTTTATGTTTTTATATGTGTTGGAAGCTGCCCAGTGTGGCTGGGGCAACCCAGTAAGATGCGTGGGGTATAAATAGTAAAATTATCATTATGGATTGGGATGCCCCTAATTTCATCAGAGAAATGTTGGAGGGTATGGATAGGGCCTTCTCTGTGGCAGCCCCTAAAGCTGTGAAATTTCATTCCCAGAGAAGTGCATCTGACACCTTCGTTGTACAACTTCCATCATATAATGAAGACATACCTCTTCACCCTGACACCCCATATGTATTTAGGACCCACTCTGTTCTCATATCGTAGATTGTTTTATCTGATTTTAATATTGTAGTTTTACAATGTTGTAACCTGCTCTGGGACCTTCTGGTGAAGGACGAGTAAAAAGTCCAATAAATAAGAACAATTGGATTTTAGCCTTAAGGATCACAAATCAAAATCTTCACAAAGCTCAGAGGTACCTGTATTGTAAGACTCAACCCGTGGAGGATGAAGGCAAGATGGTAGGAAGAACTACCAAAATTTGATTGTTCCTGAGGGGCAATTTCAAGGGGAACAACATTTTTTTTTAAAGGCTCAAGAGAGCTTTTTTCCTTTCTCTTTTTGGTGGCAGCCATAGTGGTTCTTATTATATTTCTCACAACATTTTTGTCACTGACTGAGGTGCTGTAGCAGCTATTTCCCCCCTCAGAGTGACAGCGTTTTTCAAGAGGGGGGCTGGGAGGCATTTTTCGGGAGGTTTTTAATATTTGAAGTTTTATTCTGTTTTTAATGCTAAAGCCACCCAGAGTGGCTGGGGAAACCCAGCCAGATGGGCGGGGTATTAAATAAATTATTATTATTATTATTATTACTATTTTGCTGTGGCTCCTCTCAAAACTGTAACCTGCTTTTAGTAACATTTCTGAAATAAATGATATGCCACCCATTGGATAGGCAGTAGATATTGATGGTATATAATTTCACTTGCATAGTGCTCCTGGACTTGAAAGACTTGAAATGTGTTGGCGTTTGGCTAAAAAAAAAAAAAATGCTTTCAGCGCACCTTTGGAAGCTCCTGTCTCATCGTTCTTTCCTCCCTAATGAGCAGACGCAAGAACTGGGTGTAAAATTAGAGATAATGTGGAAACTTGCTGAAAGTCCACCGTCTCTCAACTATCATCTGGCAGCAGGGATTGCAGCAAGTTACAGCAGTGGGAGAGGTGGAAAACAAGGGCAAACACTAGCTCTGGCTCCTTCCATCCTGAAGCTGTTTTCTTTTTAGCTGGTCATCAGGATAACTATTCATTCATTCATTCATTCATTCATTCAAATTAAAGTTTTACACTCACATATCCAACATACATCATAAAAACAAGATTCCAAAGAATCTCCTGGGCTTCCCTCCTTCTCTTTGTGGGTCCTATTGTTAATCATTTCCTCCTGCATCTTTTAAGATAATCCAAATCTTTTACAGCTCCATTATATCCCAAATTCACCATTAAACTACAAGTGTTATTCCAATCCTGCTAACGATTTTAATTGTTTACAATGATTTTTTAAGATAAATTATAAATCCCCCCCCCCATTCCTTATTAAAATTCTGGTCTTCCTGATTTCTGATTCTTCCGGTTATTTTTGCCATTTCGGCACAATCCATCAACTTAATCTGCCATTCTTCTCTGGTAGGGACTCGACTACTGTTTAAGAACGTGTATCCGAGTCTTTAAAAATGTGCACCTGAGTTTGCGCTCCCCTTTCCTCTTCCCTACCCCTTGCTTTTTCCTTTTGTGTCGTGTCTTTTAGGTAGTAAGCCTGCCTTGGTCTAGCTGCTCTGGGAACCTAAAGAATTGCTCTAAATAAAGACAGCAGTTTGCCATCCTACTGACTCTCTGATCCCCTCTCTCATGTCTGCCTTGACAGAATGCGCTTCTGCCGGCAGGCTTCCGCCAGAAGGATCAGACCAGTAAACCTGCCACGGGACCTTTTGACAGAGAGCGGTTGTTGTCCTATTTGGAGAAACAAGCTTTGGAGCACCAAGACAGAGAGGATGTTGTGCCCTTTACCGGAGAAAAGAAAGGTAAACCTTCATCTTCACGGATAGCCAAAATGGCAGGGTAAATGGGTGGCCTCATGCTGAAAATCAACCTAGCAACGAAGTTCAGTGCCAAGTGGCAGACTTTTAACATATGATTTGTATTCTTCTTCTTTGGTGATCACTCGTAGCTGAGTAAGATTGTCTTCCATAAACATGGTTTTAACAATGAGTCCGGAAGTGACTGTGGAGGCCAATTCTGGATCCACACGTCCTTCCACAGTGGGGACATTGGTTTCCAGGCGGAGGTTGATCACAGTGTGGATTTGCCAAGCGTGCCTTCCTCTTAGCACGTTTCTCCTTTGCGTCCTGAGTTCGAGTGTCTTCAAAGCCCACGCCACCTTTGATAAAGGCTGTCCTTTGATAAAGGAGCCAGTGTGGTGTAGTGGTTAAGAGCGGTAGTCTCGTAATCTGGTGAACCGGGTTCACGTCTCCGCTCCTCCACATGCAGCTGCTGGGTGACCTTGGACTAGTCACACTTCTCTGAAGTCTCTCAGCCCCACTCACCTCACAGAGTGTTTGTTGTGGGGGAGGAAGGGAAAGGAGAATGTTAGCTGCTTTGAGACTCCTTAGGGTAGTGATAAAGCGGGATATCAAATCCAAACTCTTCTTCTTCTTCTGTTCTCCAATTGGAGCACTCGCAGCCCAGTGTTTCCCAGTTGTCACTGTTTATAATACATTTTTTTAGATTTGCCTTGAGACAGGCTTTAAACCTCTTTTGTTGACCACCAACATTACGCTTTCCATTTTAAAGTTCGGAATAGAGTAGTTGCTTTGGAAGATGATCATCAGGCATCCGCACAACATGACCAGTACAATGAAGTTGATGTTGAAGAGTCATTGCTTCAACACTGGTGATCTTTGCTTCTTCCAGTACACTGATATTAGTTCGCCTGTCTTCCCAAGTATAAGCGCACCCTGGTAAATTTCAAATTTGGTCTCTGGTCTGCTCCCTTAGTCAGAAGCTGTTTTGTCCTAAATCCACGGTTAGGCAGTGCATTTTTTAAAGGGCCAGTCAAAATGCAACAACAACAATTTATTATTTATACCCCACCCATCCGGCTGGGTTTCCCCAGCCACTCTGAGCGGCTCCTAACAGAATATTAAAAATACAATCAAACATTAAAAACTTACCTAAACAGGGCTGCCTTCAAGACAGTGAGCCAGCTTTTTAGTTCTGCAGAGTTCCTTTTCAGGGTGGGTATAAAGCAAAAACGACAAAAACCTATAAAAACAGGCATGGTGTGGTGTAGCCATAAGGTCTGCACCTGGACACAGGATGGGATGGGGAAGATATGATCGTCCAGGTGTTGCATGAACTACAACTCCCATCACCCCTGACCATAGGCTTATGCTGGCTGGGGTTGATGCGAATTGGAGTCCAACAACTGGTCAAAGTGGGGAAGCTGGTTTTCAAGCTTCCTTAAGGCCGTATACACCCCCCCCCCAAAAGAAGAAGCAGCCTGAGAATTGTAGTCAAGGGTGCTGGGAATTATAGTTCTGTGAGGGGTGAACTACAGTTCCCAGGATTATTCCGGTGGGGTGAGCGTGCTTTAAATGTACGTTGTGTATGTGAACGGTTGTATCTAAGGACAGGTTGTCTGAAACTGGACTCCTGCGAGTGCTGTCTTGCTACGATAACCTTTCGCCGTACGAAGGAGCCCTGTGGGAGACTTCCGGGCTCTTGCACAAGATGCGTCTCCTAATTCGAAGCTGGCAACACATTATCGTCGTTGCGTAAGGGTCAAGCGCGAGCGAGGCTGGCAGGGCGTGTGATCTATGTGGCGTTTCTGACCACAATATTTATTTTGGCAGAGCCTGTTGTATAAATGAGAGGGTGACGATTGTTTGGAAAGCTTTCGTAGCCTGATTCTCACTGGAACTGAGCTGTTTGGGGGGATGTTGCCAGTTCCACTTCTGGGAAGGAAGAAGAGGGGCCTGCTAGGAAAGGGGAACCAGCCTTCGGTTGTGAGAGCTGGCAATGACTGAGGGGGTGTGTGGCTGCCTTGGAGGATCAGACCTGAGGTTACCCATCCTTCAGGCAGAGACAAGCCAGTCGGCAGTTAAGCAGAGGGACAGCCAGTCTCAGAGCAGCACACCTTGCACTGTTTCAGATTTATGGAAGCGGAGGCACTTGTGCATTTGTATCGCATGACATTGCGCTGAGACTCTCCCTGCGCTTCTTTTTCAACTGCTGAAATGGCTGCGCTCACACACAAAACAACAACAAGCAACACGTCGGCTAATGATATACTAACAACATTTTCGTATCGTTATACCATTTCAAAATTCATAAGCAGAAGACTTGTGCAAATTAATTGAAACAAACTATGTAGTTTATTGTACAAAACTCACATATACATGTACAAAACTCACATTAGTAATGGATATGACCTCCACTATTTTTAAGCTTACTACATTTTTAAGCCAGGCATAGGGAAACTTGGCCCTCCAGATGTTTTGGGACTACAATTCCCATCATCCCTGACCATTGGTCCTGTTAGCTAGGGATGATGGGAGTTGTAGCCCCAAAACAGCTGGAGGGCCAAGTTTGGCCATGCCTGCTTTTAAGTGATTGCTGAACCCTGGTAGCTTTATAAAGGCTACCCACAGGTGCAATGAATCACATAAAATTTCAGGAAATTTAAAGATACAGTATCCAAAAATCTGGCAAAGAGAACACAAACAGTAGCCATATTGTCAGAAAACTTCAATAAAACAATTGAAATCTAATTCAGTATTCAAACTCCCTGGGTGGAGGGATATAAATAGGTAAATCAGTCTGGTTTCTTGTTGGTGCACACACGGCACTTGATCCATCAGCTCCCTTGTCCTTCCATACCGATGCACAGCGGAGCCCACTCCCTGCTTTTAAAAAATAATATTTCAAAACTGTACTTTTTGCCAGCACCAGTTTAAAAATAAGAAGGATAGGCAAATGCATGGCTGCCTTGCCGCTGAGTTTGCTCCCCATGGACCTATTGAAACACACACACATACACTCGACCAAAAAACCCCACTCCCAGCTTTGAGGACCCTCCCCCACAACCTCCAGATTCAAGCCCCACCCAAAAAAGTTCTACCTTGAGACCTGGTCTGGGGCAAAGTAGGAGTGTTCTTTCGGATTGCATGTAGTGCCAAAGTGTGATATTGCACAGATGGTGCATGTGAGTCTATTGATGCTTTTAAAAAAAGAAAAACACCATCCCATGTGCAAATGTTTCACTCTGGAATCAAGGTTCAGCTGTACCTGTATGTACCACATCAGGGAGAGGGACAGAAAGAGCGCCGCCGGAGGCGAGAATTTAAAATCCACTCTTCTTCCTGGAAAAGCCCTGCAGTTAGTAATTTCTCTCTCTAGCTCAGCAACTTTCCCCTTTCTTTGAAGCCGATGGCTTCGCTAGGGAATACTTGAACAAAAAGAGCTCTCCCGTGTCAACCAGCTGGTTAAAAGATGCTCAGTTGTGTGTGTGTGTGTGTGTGTGTGTGTGTGTGTGTGTGTGCTTTAAAGTCAGCTGTATGGTTTTGATTATGTTGTGGAATAAGCTGGGGGAAGCAGGGCGGGAGGAGAGAATTCCAAAAGCTTCATAGGAAGGCTGTGGAATCGGGAAGGAATTTGATAGAGCGACTGCTCAAATTTTCTTAGGCATCTTAGGAGGTTGTATGATCTTCGAAGGGGCACGGCTGTGACTATCATGCAAGGACCCTACACTTCTGAATTTGCCACTAGGCTATTGTACTTAATGGACCTCTTTACCTTCACTTTTGACACTTGGAATGCATGTTTTTAGAGCCCACTTTCTTTGTGTTAATTTTAGGTGAAAACTTTTAAATATTGTCCTTTAATACTGATGTTCAAGTGTTCCCTAGCGAAGCCATCAGCTTCAAAGAAAGGGAAAAGTTGCTGAGCTAGAGAGAGACTTTACTAATGTTGTTGTTTAGTCGTTTAGTCGTGTCCGACTCTTCGTGACCCCATGAACCAGAGCACGCCAGGCACTCCTGTCTTCCACTGCCTCCCGCAGTTTGGTCAAACTCATGCTGGTAGCTTCGAGAACACTGTCCAACCATCTCGTCCTCTGTCGTCCCCTTCTCCTTGTGCCCTCCATCTTTCCCAACATCAGGGTCTTTTCCAGGGAGTCTTCTCTTCTCATGAGGTGGCCAAAGTACTGGAGCCTCAGCTTCAGGATCTGTCCTTCCTGTGAGCACTCAGGGCTGATTTCCTTAAGAATGGAGAGGTCTGATCTTCTTGCAGTCCATGGGACTCTCAAGAGTCTCCTCCAGCACCATAATTCAAAAGCATCAATTTTTACTATTTACTAATACACAGTTCTAATTGTTGCAACGTGCCCTGGGACCTTAAGCTGAAGGGCAGGTAATAAATTTCAGCAGTTATTATTGTTATTATTGCTATTGTCATTGTCATTATCATGAATATATTGTAGGGGGAAATAAGGTTTTAATGGGCATTGCTAATATGGGGAGAAGTACTAGCGTGGAGGCATTCCTTTGGGAGTTGTCATAGTATTACTAGCTTCTAAGTCTGGAAATTATGAATCACCTCCCTAAAAATAATACAAGCAGCTAAATATCACAAGGCAAAATCAATCAACTCCCTTCATTATTTGTCTCTTGTTCCTCGAATGCATGAAGCAGCCTTAAACTGAATCAGACCCATCTAGTTCACTTCTTGCCTGGGTTCTTCACATTAGTAGCCAAACACTGCTAGGTCTGGCGGGGAAAAAACCATGGAGAACAGCTATAAATTTACCTTTTTATTAAACTAATAATAATAATAATTTTTTTTATTTATATCCTGCCCTCCCCACCCGAAGCCGGGCTCAGGGCGGCTAACAACAATAAAATAGTACAAAATTCTAAGATCATTCATTATAAAATTAATTCAAAACAAATTGATGGCAACCATTGGGCTAGAGATTCTGTGAAGATTGCCAAAGGAGGGAGTCAGGCTGTGCCCTGACCAAACAGCTCGGTCTTACAGGCCCTGCGGAAAGATGTCAAATCCTGCAGGGCCCTAGTCTCTTGTGACAGAGCGTTCCACCAGATCGAAGCCACAGCCGAAAAAGCCCTGGCTCTAGTTGAGGCCAGCCTAACCTCTCTGTGGCCTGGGACCTTCAAGATGTTTTTATTTGAAGACCGAAAGGTCCTCTGTGGGACATACCAGGAGAGGCGGTCCTGTAGGTACAAGGGTCCTAGGCCGTATAGGGCTTTAAAGGTTAAAACCAGCACCTTAAACCTGATCCTGTACTCCACTGGGAGCCAGTGCAGCTGGTATAGCACCGGGTGAATGTGATCCCGCAGCGAGGACCCCGTAAGGAGTCTCGCCGTGGCATTCTGAACCCGCTGGAGTTTCTGGGTCAGTCTCAAGAGCAGCCCCACGTAGAGCGAGTTACAATAATCCAGTCTGGAGGTGACCATTGCATGGATCACAGTGCCTAGGTCAGGGCGAGAGAGATGCAAAGAGATGATGAGCTCAAAGAGTTGGACCAGCTGCGTCAGTGGTAGTAAGGAACCTCATGCAAGATTGGGAATGCAGGGCTACATCCAATATAGTGCTAAGATAAAGACACTTAAAGAATCATAGAGTTGTAGACTTGGAAGGTACCCCAAAAAGAATTATTGTCCAATCCCCTGCACCGCAGGAATTGCAATAAAATAAATAAAAATTTATGACAGGTGGCCATCCAACTTGTTCTACTGACAAATGTTTTGTGCTGCTGGAACATGGTTGCCTCAAAGAACTTCTGGTAACTTGCGGGGGAAATCATGTTCTTTTGATTCCCACAGAAAGTGCTTTGTAAAATCTAGGGTCCATCGAATGCTAGCAATCAAATAGGCAATGCAGCTTTGTGGAGACAGTTCTTCAGAGCCTGTGAGGCTTTCTGAAGGCTTCTGTGTGATGGGATGTTCCCACAGAGGGGTGCTTCTTAGAGAGTTGTTGGATCCTTGGAAAGCTTTGCCTTTGTCATCCGATTCATAAAATGAGAGGAGAATGCACGTGATGTTCTAGCTCTGCTCTCGCCGGAATCCATAGGGAATGAGATGACGTTGGCTGGTGGGAAAACCCAGGCCAGGATGCAAATGTCTTGGAAAATCCTCATAATGAAAGCCAGCTGCTTAGCGTTCACTTCAAGAAAAAGATACTTGGGCGCTGGCCATGTTTTAAAACGAGCAACAACTGAATTCGTAGCATTTCTTTTAATTTCATTTATTTTTTTGGTGAAATTTATATTCTGCTTGAGTGTAAACAACAATCAGTATCCAAACAAACCCCTGTGTTGCAAAAGAGAATGTCAACAATGTTTAGGCAACATGACGACCATATATATACGTAATAGACAATCTTTATAGAATTCCTTCAAACAAAATCAAGTTCAAAATGAAATCTTAGTCTCAAAGTCTCTGAAATTCAGTAAATATAATGTCCAACACTGAACAGAGTATATTGACTGCTGTTTCGTAGATCTTCGTCAGCGTGGTGGGAGAATATAGAATTGCTTCATAAGCTGAAAATAAAATTTTACGGACGATGACCTGCATGACATATCACTTTACAAAAAGGAATTCTATAAAGATTGTCTGTTACGTATGTATATGGTCATCGTGTGGCCTAAACATTGTTGAGTGTAAACAACAACAACCCTCGAGGCGGTTTGCAAAAAGAACGTTACAGTTCAAAAGTAACTGTAGAACATCTTTATTGGGACTACCTAAAAGGTCACAAAACATTAAGCAAGCTTTCCAGTTCTCCAAAGCTCTTCTTCATCAGGGTTCACCAACCTTTTGGAGCCTGGGGACAGATTGGCAGGCTGGAGAAATTATTGCGGGCACCACATCTGAGCCGCAACTTATTCTACTGACCACAGCAGGATGCTTCTATTAAACCTAATTTCAGCAGGGAGAGGAGGCCCTGTGGGTGCCAGGGGAGGCCTTGTGGGCATGTGTACACCTGTGGGCACCACCCTGGGTACTTTGCAAGATGGAGTTGAGCAGGTACCAGGGCCCTTTGGCCCTCCAGATGTTGCAGAACGACAACTCCCATCCGCTCTGACAGGCATGGCCGATGGCCAGGGATGAGGGGAGTTGTAGGTCAGTTACATCTGGAGGGCGAAAGATACAGGCACTCTGCATCTGAAATCAAGTGCTGATAATCCTAGACAAGCTACCAATTAGTTTCCGGGCCCAATTCAAAGTGCTGATTTTGACCTATAAAGCCTTAAACGGCTCAGGACCGCAATACCTCAAGGACTGGCTCTTCCCATATGAACTTACCTGGACCCTGAGATGATCTTTTGAGGCCCTTCTTTGTGTGCCTCCTCCGCAAGAGGTCCGGAGGGTGGCAACACGAAAATGGGGCCTTCTCTGCAGTGGCTCCCCATCTGTGAAATGCTCTCCCCGGGGAAATCTGCCTGGCGCCTTCATTACACACCTTTAGGCACCAGGCAAAAATGTTCTTTTTCATCCAGGCCTTTGCCTGACTTGATCTACATCCTATATCCTTTTTAAAAATGCTGGCTCTTTTGGGGGTTTTTTTCTTGGGTTGTTGGTTTTGTTTTGATTTTATGGATTTGACATTTTATGTGAACCGCCCTGAGACCTTCGGGTATAGGTCGGAATAGAAATATTATTATTATTATTATTATTATTATTATTATTATTATTATTATTA
>JAXCMG010000021.1:9077121-9116514 GCA_034642415.1 Podarcis siculus
TATTATTATTATTATTATTATTATTATTATTATTATTATTATTATTATTATTATTATTATTGAGACATTGAGAATATCTGAACACTCAGAACATCAACAGTATGGGTCTGGAAAATGGATAAACGGGCATCTTTTTTTCCTTTTTCCAACATTTGCCCGGGATGGTCAGCAGTCACGTGTTCCATGACGGCATTTACCAGAATCTGGGCATTCACACTACACAAAGCTCCGTGCAACTTCTCTCTGAATAAACTCTTAAGTGGGTGAACCCTGCCAGTCTTACTGATGGTTACATCACATCTATCCAGTTTAATTTGCTTTCTCTTCCTTTCCCCTTTTTCTTTTTAAAGGAAAAGCATTTATCCCTAAAGAAAGACCAATAGAAACCCGCACAGAGGAGAAAGTAACTCTGGATCCAGAATTAGAAGAAGCCCTGGCCAGTGCCTCTGACACTGAGCTGTACGATCTAGCAGGTTTGTTGCCATCTTTGAACAGTTGGGTTATCTCAAACTGGGCCTGGGTATCTTAACACAGCTGGCAGCAGCAGCCCTGCAGTTTTTTTGCAACTCCTACCATGCTTCTTAAGGGGGCTATCCATGATGCTGCAATATAAGCTGACAGGACCAAACCACACATTCTGTTTTTGTTTTATATATATATGTGTGTGTGTGTGTGTACACACACACACACACACACAGGGACGCGGGTGGCACTGTGGGTTAAACCACTGAGCCTAGGACTTGCCAATCAGGAGGTTGGCGGTTGAAATCCCCGCGACGGGGTGAGCTCCCGTTGCTCGGTCCCTGCTCCTGCCAACCTAGCAGTTTGAAAGCATGTCAAAGTGCAAGTAGATAAATAGGTAGCGCTCCAGCGGGAAGGTAAATGGCATTTCCGTGTGCTGCTCTGGTTCGCCAGAAGTGGCTTAGTCATGCTGGCCACATGACCCGGAAGCTGTATGCTGGCTCCCTCGGCCAATAAAGCCAGATGAGCGCCGCAACCCCAGAGTCGTCCACGACTGGACCTGTGTGTTATTTTTCTGTTTTACAATTTAGAATATTCATTTAAACAACCTTAAAATATCAAAGACTTCCCTTCTCTTTCCATGGTTCATTTTGTATAACATAAATCCCTGCATATTTTATATAAGCTAAAGCATTCAGTATATCCATCAAAACCACACATTCTGTTAGCAACAAAGCTGTGCCTTTCCCTCCTGCACACAAAAGGCTAGTGTGGGGTTCCTGATGTGGATCGGGTCCTTAGCATGGAGGGCTTTAACCCTTTGTCCCCTAACTATCCTTAAAAAAGAAAGAAACAAAGGAGACTCGCCCCTGATTACAGGTTTGGGATTCCCAATCTGGACTGGGACCACAATCAAGGGTTAATGCCCCCTGGATGCTAGGACCCCTGTACTTTAAAGGCATAGCTATGACTCAGTAGCCCAAGTCCATAAGTTCTTATAGCACAAACCAAATGTAGATTTCCCCCCCAAGTTTTTCCATTGCTGGGCTATTGAAATCCTATATTGCTGGGCCTTCTCGGTGGTGGCACCCGCCCTGTGGAACGCCCTCCCATCAGATGTCAAGGAAATAAACAACTATCTGGCTTTTAGAAGACATCTGAAGGCAGCTCCGTTTAGGGAAGTTTTTAATGTTTGATGTTTAATCATGTTTTTAATATTCTGTTGGGAGCCACCCAGAGTGAAAGGGAAAACCCTGCCAGATGGGTGGGGCATAAAAAATAATAAATGATGATGACGATAGCTGAAGCTAACACCTGTACTCTTGTTGGTGGTTTTTACAGCTGTCCTAGGAGTGCACAACCTGGTCAACAACCCGAAGTTTGATGAAGGAACCACCACGAAAGATGGCAAAGAAACCGTGAAAAGTAAGCAGTCGCTTTTCTTTCTCCCAAATGGTTTGCAAGCATCCAAGCAGGCAATGGAAGCCAAAGGGGAAGTTCCAGAATGTTGCTGTTTTCGGGTGGGATTCTGGCAAGGGCTGAGGGCCTTCTGGCGGTTCCCTCGCTGCGAGAAGTGAGGTTACAGGGAACTAGGCAGAGGGCCTTCTCAGTGGTGGTGCCTGCCCTGTGGAATGCCCTCCCAGCAGATGTCAAGGAAATAAACATTGGAAGGCAACTCTGTTTAAATGTAAAGGTAAAGGGACCACTGACCATTAGGTCCAGTTGTGGACAACTCTGGGGTTGCGGCGCTCATCTCGCTTTATTGGCCGAGGGAGCCTGCGTACAGCTTCCGGGTCATGTGGCCAGCATGACTAAGCCGCTTCTGGCGAAACAGAGCAGCACACGGAAATGCCGTTTACCTTCCCGCTGGAGCGGTACCTATTTATCTACTTTCACTTTGATGTGCTTTCGAACTGCTAGGTTGGCAGGAGCAGGGGAAGTTTTAAATGTTTGATTGTATTTTTAATATTCTGTTGGGAGCCGCCCAGAGTGGCTGGGGAAACCAAGCCAGATGGGTGGGGTATGTAATAAAATAAAATAAAATAAAATAATTATTCAATCGCCTACAGGCAAATCCAGGTTGCAGAATTGGAATGAATGCTCATTAAGTTGCCAGGGTCATCTAATCGCTGTGCAGTCAATTCAGGATGAATGCTCAACATTAATGGGTTGTATGGAAGCACATTAAGTTGCACCTAGTTTATACATTAAATATCTCCTAGGATAACAATGCACATGCACATGACAAGGAACTCTCCTCTCAGCAGCAAGAACCATCATAACTAGACATTGGAAGGACGTCTCAGGAATGAACATTGACGACTGGTACCCAAATGTATGGGAAACAGCCCTAGTAGAAAAGTTAACCAACAAACTTATTACAGTGGTACCTTGGGTTAAGAACTTAATTCCTTCTGGAGGTTCATTCTTAACCTGAAACTGTTCTTAACCTGAGACACCACTTTAGCTAATGGGGCCTCCCACTGCCGCCGCGCGATTTCTGTTCTCATCCTGAAGCAAAGTTCTTAACCTGAGGTACTATTTCTGGGTTAGCGGAGTCTGTAACCTGAAGCGTCTGTAACCTGAAGCGTCTGTAACCCGAGGTACCACTGTATTTATTAAATTTGTATACAGCCGTTCATCCAAAGGTCACAACATAAAAAGATAAAATCATTTGTTTTTCAAGCATTTCAAAGCAATTTAAAGTCCTCAATGGCTTAGGACCATGGCTTACTTCTCCCATATAAACCTGCCCATATATTAAGTTCTTCTGCAGAGCATCGTCTCTGCATCCCACCAACATATCAGGTACATTTATCAGGAAATGGACAAAAGAGTTGTCTCCCTGCCTGCACCCAGGCTCTATAACTCCCTTCTTGAGGAGGCTCATTTGAAGCCCTTTAATGGTTTTTCACTTGTATACATTGTACTTTTGACCGACTTTAAACCATCTACCTTTGGATCCGGGCCTTTGTGTGGGGGATGTTTAAGATTAACTGCGATTCCAGTTGTCTTCCCACGTTTGTAAAGCCCCTGGGAAATGTGGAAGAAACGGGGCAGTTTTTATTCCACCCAAAATGAGGCTGATGTTATAGCCCTCCCAGCTAGAGGCTCGTATGCTGCAGCCCTCAAAGGGCTTATGTTGCTAATTCGTGTCCCTCTCTGTGATTATTTTATCTCTCTTTTTTCTGCAAAGGTCCACCATTCCAGCTTAGTGCGTCTGCTAAGCTGCACTCCTGTCACATATTTAGCAGCTAGGAATTTGCTTTGTCAGACATCTTCATTCCAAAAACAATACTCCCTTCTCTCCAGCAGATTGTTGTTGCTTTGTTTTCAATTGGGGAGAAAAAACGGTGAGGGATGCATTTCAGGAGCCCCTGAAGAAATAAGGTTATAAGACTGAACGAGGAGAGGCTCCACAGGAGGGAAGTTAAGGAGCTGTTGTGTTGCACTGGTTAGACTAGGGTCAAAGAGACCTGGATTCAAATCCTGACGCAGCCTCCTCAAAAGCTACCTGGGCAAGCACTGTCTCTTTCTGTCTCTTAGTCCAGTCTAGCTTTTGGGATTGTAGCAAGGATGAGGCCTGGGTGATATATCAATATTGTGAGAATGTTTAGGGATGTGGGGGAGGATATATTGTCTAAGATATACTATCCCAACTTCTCTTTACAAGTTCAGCAAAATCAGCAGAGTTAACATTCCCCCTTTTAAAACACACGCACAGCAGATAGCTTGCTCAGACTCGTATGATTCTCTGTAAATATTTCCTGGCATGTCCCCCGTTTAATCCCTCCTAAAATACGATTCTACGCAGTTTTCTGTAAAGTATAAAACGTTTACTCAAAAGTAATCATCTGTTCACACAAAGGATCCTAGAAGGCAGACTGAAAAGGTTAGAACATAGTTTAAATGTGGTGACTATCTCCTTATGGGAGAAAGCCCCCCTTTTCTTCTCTTGGCCTGGAGCCAAGGGTGCATTTTAGTAGTGCTGTTGTTAAGATGGCGTCAATAGAGACAAGAGAGACAAGATGGTCGCCAGCCTGTGATTCTGGTTCTTTCTTCAAGAGAAGCCACGCCCATCTCAAGTTACACATAGGAAGTTTCGTCTCAGTCCTGGAAAGCAGGAAGTTCCAGCTGGAGGACTGAGACAACCTTCATGTCTACTCTAGCTGTTAAGTTTTGGGTGAACATATCAGACGACACAGCGATTCTTCAAACAGCTCTTGTTTATTCACAGGCCAGAACAGAACTGAACTGAAGGGTTCAGCCAGCCTGCTTATATAGAGCTCCACTAGAACGCAACAGTAACCACTTTCTGTAACTATCCAATCACTGAACGTCACTTTCAATCCCTTATTTGCATATGTGGACCTGAGTGAAAACTATCTACAGTATCCCCCTGCTGGCCCAGGGTGAGAACTTCAGTACATAACACTAGCAATGTTGTGTTTGACTGCACCTGATTTTTACATCCCACAAATATATTGCCCAGGACTGGCATGAGGAGCAGACGGCCATGGCGGTTTCACCAGTGATATATCGCTGAGTGAAACCACCATCCCACTCTGCCTTCATACTGCGCAGAGGGGGGGGGGGGGAAAGGCTGCATTGGTGAGGCACCGATACAGCTTGTTCCTCCCTCTGCATCTTTAAACTGCTTGGCTGAGGAGTGGGGGGTGGCTGCTCCCCTCAGCTGAGCAGTTGAAGGATCCCCCAGCCTGGCGCTGGCTCCCACACAAGCAGAGGGAGCACTAGGGTTGGCTCTGTCGGGGATGAGGAGCCCTCCTGCACCCCAGCTGAGCTGTCAGGCTTCAGATAATCCAACCCCTCCCATGGCTGGCAGCCAAGAAGTAGATAAACGAGAAGAGTTCTTACCAAGTCTTTTATTCAATATTCACAGAGAGATAGATGTAGAAATGCCATCTCTCTCAGATAATGGCGTTGCTCCGAGTAAAATCCCACCCCCTCCGTCTTTCCTATTCTACGTCATCCCTGTGTCGGCTGACCTGTGCTTTCTGCCTCTGAGCTTTCGGTTCTCCTACTCTCAAAGCACGCCAGGTCCTGGGAGGGGTTGGGTTAGGAACGCTTTCTAAAGACACTGAGTCTGTCAGCAGTCTCTCCCCTGGTCAGGACCGGATTTAGGTTTGATGAAGCCCTAAGCTGCTGAAGGTAATGGGGCCCTTTATATGTCCAGCTGTCCTTTGTCAACAACGAATCGTCGCTGTTTTAGACTTCCAGAACAGATCAAGTTTAAGAGCCAAGATACCACTGTGCAGTGGTACCTCGCAAGACGAATGCCTCGCAAGACGAAAAACGCGCAAGACGAAAGAGTTTTTCGTTTTTTGAGTTGCTTCGCAAGACGAATTTCCCTATGGGCTTGCTGCGCAAGACGAAAATGTCTTGCAAGAGCAACTCATAGCACGCGGTGTGGTAGCCTTTTTTGAGGTTTTTGGGAAACCGTGCTTCGCAAGACGAAAAAATCGCAAGACGAAAAAACTCGCAGAACAAATTAATTTCGTCTTGCGAGGCACCACTGTATATAGAAATGAGCAAACCAGTGATATTTTAGGGAGCAGGCTAGCAGGCCGGGCCCATTACTTACATAATAGGAGCCTACACAACACAAAACACTGTTGCTGCATGTAGGTTTTATTTTATTTGTTTTTTTATCTTATACAGTGGTACCTCGGGTTAAGTACTTAATTCATTCCGGAGGTCCGTTCTTAACCTGAAACTGTTCTTAACCTGAAGCACCACTTTAGCTAATGGGGCCTCCCACTGCCGCCGCACAATTTCTGTTCTTATCCTGAAGCAAAGTTCTTAACCTGAGGTACTATTTCTGGGTTAGCGGAGTCTGTAACCTGAAGCGTCTGTAACCTGAAGCATATGTAACCCAAGGTACCACTGTATTTTGGAAATGTACATCCAGTTTTTTCCCCTTTTAATTTTTTTGGGGCCTCCAAGGGAGTGGGGCCCTAAGCTATAAGCATGCTTAGCTTATACGTAAATCTGGCACTGCCCCGGTGCTTCTTCTTCCTGCTGCTGCTCCTCTCCCGATATTTCCCAGCTTCTCCCCTCTGCAGCCTCTGAACTATGCCCCTCTGCAAACCACTGTTCTAAATCTATACTGTCCTCCTCTTCTCGGGAAGGATCGGGGGGGCGGGCGGTCCCCACCTTTTCTCCTCACTCCAGTCCCTGACACCAGACTTACAAACAAGCTGCCTTGTTCCAGCCCGCCAGGCACTGGGGTGAAACTGCCTCTGCCCCCACAGTGAGAGCTGCAGCAATTTCACCCGGCACTTGCAGGCTGAGGCCAACACAGCTTGTTTTTTCAACACCGTGGTACAGTCATACCTCGGGTTACAAACGCTTCAGGTTGCGTTTTTTCGGGTTACGAACCTGCAAGTACCGGAACAGGTTACTTCTGGGTTTCGGTGGCCGTGCATGCACAGAAGTGCTAAATCGCGCTCTGCGCATGCACAGAAGCACTGAATTGCAACCCGTGCATGCACAGATGCGGCGCTGCGGGTTGTGAACGCTGTGGGTTGTGAACGTGCCTCCTGCACGGATCACGTTCGCACCCCGAGCATCCACTGTATATCACCAGACTGTATATCACCATATGTTTGTTGATATGTTGAAAAGCTGATATCGCCCAGCCCTAGCAAGGATTAGATGGAACCTTGTACACCCCACTGAACTCCTGGGTGGAAGGGCAGGATTAAAAGAAAAGAAATAAAACAAACCAGTCAATAAAAGCTCCCAGGCAGGGTAGCATTCCATACAACTGCAGAAACAGGATCTGTTCCACAAAAGCTTATTGCACAATACACATGTTACTCTTTAGTAGGGATGGGGCAGAAATTCAATACAGTTCACATTTAAGGCAAACCTGCGTTGCAGCTTCCAAGACAATACACACTTCTCTTAATTTTGCAATGCAGTCCTCCAGCCGAAAAATGTATACAAAAATGCATATTCAAAGGGTCCAGAGTGCATATAATTGCATAGGTTTGTGGAAAATAACATGCAGAACTGTGTTATATTGGGGAAAATTGTAGGGGAAAATTGCATTAAAATGTGCATATAATAGGAGAAATTTTGAATTGCCAATGGGTTTTCATGAGGAGCTGAAGCTGACAAATTCACCCATCCCAACAAAGTGCCACAGAACTTGTGTGGTTGCTGGAACAGTCTAAGGCAGCTCCCTGTCTCAAATTTCTCTTTAATTTGCATTTGGCTTGGAGATTGCTGGTTGCTAGAAGTATAGCTTTCCATACGGTAGCTGCCTGGGTGGTCTAAGCCTGCTATTTATCTCAGTCTAATATTTAAGAATTACAATTGCAGATTAGCATTAAGAGCTGTGGGGGTTTTGTTTTCTTTTTTAAAAAGCACTTGCAGGAATAATCAGTGCTCCTTTATATAGCTCAGGGCTGCCAGCATTGAGAATGGTTGTGCAAGCAAGGCTCCCCAAGACTTGACAAATAATGGGTTGGCAAAGTGAGCAGCTCTTCACTTGAAGGATGTGCAGATGTGGCAATTTCACGAGCACCAATTGAATTGAATGATGGAGCATGCAGAGAATGCCCATAAGTTAGTTCAGACCAGCATAATTCTGTAGAACAATGGGGACACCCCTCAGTTCTCTCTTTCTAGGATATCTTTCCTAATGAGATTCGCTAGTGTTGGGTCATCTTAAATGACAGAATATGGTTGTTGTGGTTGTTATTTATTAAATTTATATTCTGCCCTATACCCGCAGGTCTCAGGGTGGTTGTTATTGTGATGAAACTGTCTGAATGACTATCTGAATAATGACTGTCACAACAACAACAACAGTTTA
The DNA here is from genome assembly GCA_034642415.1 of Podarcis siculus. Classification (NCBI taxonomy): domain Eukaryota; kingdom Metazoa; phylum Chordata; class Lepidosauria; order Squamata; family Lacertidae; genus Podarcis; species Podarcis siculus. The sequence continues at coordinate 9,085,427 of JAXCMG010000021.1, forward strand.
TTATTTATACCCTGCCCATCTGGCTGGGTTTCCCAGCCACTCTGAGCAGCTCCCAACAGAATATTTTGTTGTTTAGTCGTGTCCGACTCTTCGTGACCACATGGACCAGAGCACGCCAGAATATTAAAAACACGATAAGACATCAAACATTAAAACTTCCCTAAACAGGGTTGCCTTAGATGTCTTCTAAAAGTCAGATTGTTGTTTATTTCCTTGACATCTGATGGGAGGGCGTTCTACAGGGGGGGTGCCACCACTGAGAAGGCCCTCTGCCTGGTTCCCTGTAACTTCGCTTCTCACAGTGAAGGAACCGCCAGGAGGCCCTCAGCCCTTGACAGAATCCCACCCGAAAACAGCAACAAGTCTGGAATTTGTGTGAAAAATGATCTCCAAGAATTCCCCATCCTATTTGTGGGCGGTGAGATTGGGGGTGGGGAATCATTCTCCTGAATATTTGGGGTGGGGGTGGTAATTCTGCTGCAATTTGGATGGTGACAAAAAAAGGAAACTCAGAAAACTCATCAGAAAACTCCCTGGGGAAATTGCTGGCTCACGTAACACCCAGCATGGGATTTAGAATGGTCAAATAACCAAGGTCCTTGGTCCAAGGAGCATCTTTAAAAACTGGGCATGTGGTGGGACACGAATCTTCAGGATGTCTCCCCTCTTTCCCATGATTTTACCTTCTGCGCAACCAGCAGCACATTGTTCCATGGGGGTAGAAAACCGAAGATATCCAGAAAGTCAGTCAATCCATCTGCACAGCTTTCAATACAAGAACAGAAGAAGGGATCTGAATGGCTGCTAACTGCTCCAACTGACTGGGCTTTCAGCTTAGCCAGGGATCCTTTCAAGCAACTCACCTGGTTTCCTAGGAAACAAAACATTCCCCAGGATTCCACAGCTGGTTGTGAGGTCAGAGCCTGGCCAGGGACTGGAGCCAATGGGCTCTGGGCTCCAGGAACACTCTCTCTGCCAGGCCCAGGGCACCACTGGGCAACTTCGGGCAGCTCCCAAGCTTCTGGCCCACCTTCTTTCCCTCAGAGAATTCTGGGCACTGAAGTTTACCTCTCACAGAGTTACAATTCCCAGCAACTGAACAAGAATAATAAGAATAAGAATAAGAATAAGAATAGTTTATTTATGCCCAGCCTATTCGGCTGGGTTTCCCAGCCACTCTGAGCGGCTCCCAACAGAATATTAAAAACGCAACAAAAGATCAGACATTACAAACTTCCCTAAATTTCTCTGTGTTTTTAATAATAATAATAATAACAATTAAAAAAAAATCTGGCTCCCAACAGAATTAAAAGCGCAATAAAACATCAAACATTAAAAACCTCCCTAAACAGGGCTGCCTTCAGATGTCTTCTAAAAGTCAGATAGTTGTTTATTTCCTTGACATCTGATGGGAGGCCGTTCCACAGGGAGGGCACCACTACCGAGAAGGCCCTCTGCCTGGTTCCCTGTAGCTTCACTTCTCGCAGGGTGGGAACCGCCAGAAGGCCCTCGGCGCAGGACCTCAGTGTCCAGGCTGGATGATGGGGATGGAGATCCTCTCCCAATGCATAAGTGGTTTATGTTCTTTTTAGACGTAGTCAAAGGTGAGAAGGTCAAGCCAGTTTTCGAGGAACCGCCTAACCCGACGAATGTTGAAGCCTCTTTGCAAAGGATAAAGGCAAATGATCCCACACTCCTGGAAGTCAATCTGAACAACATAAAGGTAGGGATAGCATTGCTGCTCATCTGATTGCCCCATTGTGCCATTTTTTTTATTTGCAAATTATTCCTAAATGGTCTTAAATTTGTTTTATAAGGTATTGTTACGACACTACCCCAAGCTCTGAGTGGTGAGAGACTTTAGGCGTGCCTCTGCTTCACCCAGGGTTTGGTTACCTTGGAATAAAGGTCAGCAGAGACTGTGGCGTCTTTAGGATAAATGGTTTTATTTACACACATATACAATAGAGCATAGGATGGAGAGGCTCACATTACCATCCCAACAGATATTGCTTCTCCATTAGATTTCCAGGGAATGACCCTCGTTGTCCCTTCCAACTCTATGATTTGGATTCGAATTCAATAGCTATTCATTTTTAAATATTGTATTTTCTCGATTAATACAGAATATCCCCATTCCAACTTTGAAAGACTTTGCAAAAGCTTTGGAAACCAACACCCATGTGACGAAATTCAGCCTGGCTGCTACTCGGAGCAACGACCCTGTTGCAATCGTAAGTTTGAGAAAACTATTCTTGGGAGACAAAGAAAAAGCTCTTCACTTTTGGCTGAATCAAGGTGCAGTGTTCCAAAGGCCGAGAAGCTTTGTCTGTGGTAGTGTAAACTCAAAACCAGCTCTGGGGTCGTGGTGCTTTTGAGATTTTGTCAGCGAAAGTTCTCTCCACGGCTTTCCTCTGCCCTGTTTGAGAGTTTACTCTCTCTCCTTCATTGCTGGATTTGGGAACATAGGAAAGCTTGATTTTGTGCCTAGCTGCTGACCAAGCAGAAACTACTCAGGCATAGCTCTCCTAACCTCTGCCTTTGATGGTAAAGACCTCACAACTGTGCTGCTGTTAAAATGCACCAGGGACCCAGAAGAAGAAATAAAATGGCAATTCAGCATACTGGTTACTGGGGTCGTGAACTGTCTTAGGAAAAAAGTAACTTCCCTCACTGCTTAATGGCCAAGGGAGTTGCTCAGTGGCTTCATGGGCACCTGGGAAGAACCTCAGAGGCATCCTGTTGGTGACTCCTGGGTTACAACAATCCAAGCACATTTTATCCAGAAATTAAATTAGGTCCCATTTTAGAGCTCTAACATCTCTGATTTGTAAGCTGCATTGCTGTCTCACCAGCATCCTTAGATGGAGGAAGCGAGCAAGTACAGTGGTACCCCGGGTTACAGGCGCTTCAGTTTACAGACTCCACCAACCCAGAAATAGTACCTCAGGTTAAGAACTTTGCTTCAGGATGAGAACAGAAAGCAGGCTCTGGCGGCGCGGCGGCAGCAGGAGGCCCCATTAGCTAAAGTGGTGCTTCAGGTTAAGAACAGTTTCAGGTTAAGAACGGACCTCCAGAACGAATTAAGTTCTTAACCCGAGGTACCACTGTACGTGCCCACACAAACACACACAGCATCCTTCCTTCCTCTTCATCCCAGCATGCCTTGCTTCTGAGAACCAATCACAGAAATGAGAATAAACTGCTGTTTATATTGGCCAGGCTCCAGCATGCTAAATCCTCCTTCCGCTGAGACTGTGGCCACTGCTTCACATCTTGTGAGTTCTTCTTCTTTGAATCGGCAGGGGAGTCCCCACGTTACATAAGGGGACTGGTGGAGCACAGCTGAGGCTTCTCAGTTGGGTCCCCAGGATTGTAGAGCTGAAGAGACTTACTGGAGCTACGCGTTGCAAGAACGCTTTCCTGCATGGCCACCCTTTGAGGGATGTTTCACATAACCTGTGGGTGTCGATTGGACAAAACCTCATCCCACAATTTCTTTTACTGAGGGCCAAACAAGTCATGGCAATAAACAGGCCTTTGCCTTTAACAGACTGTGGTTTGGTAGTATGTTTGGACAAGGCATAGGCAAACTCGGCCCTCCAGATGTTTTGAGACTACAGTTCCCATCATCCCTGACCACTGGTCCTGTTAGCTAGGGATGATGGGAGTTGTAGTCCCAAAGCATCAGGAGGGCTGAGTTTGCCTATGCCTGGTTTGGACCATGCATAAAGGTAAAGGTAAAGGTAAAGGGACCCCTGACCATTAGGTCCAGTTGTGACCAACTCTGCGGTTGCGGCGCTCATCTCGCTTTATTGGCCGAGGGAGCCGGCGTATAGCTTCCGGGTCATGTGGCCAGCATGACTAAGCCGCTTCTGGCGAACCAGAGCAGCACACGGAAACACTGTTTACCTTCCCACCGGAGCGGTACCTGTTTATCTACTTGCACTTTGACGTGCTTTCGAACTGCTAGGTTGGCAGGAGCAGGGACCGAGCAACGGGAGCTCACCCCCTTGTGGGGATTTGAACCGCCGACCTTCTGATCGGCAAGTCCTAGGCTCTGTGGTTTAACCCACAGCGCCACCTGCGTCCCACATTGGACCATGCATAGTTCAATGGAAAGAGAGTTCTAGAACTGTGGAGGCGAAGAAGAAGAGGAAGAAGAAGGAGGAGGGGGAGGAGGAGGGAGAAGCTACCCTTCTGACTAGGTTACCTGAGCCACTGTAGGCGGTTTCCAACAAATCAAAACACAATATGACATTAAGCATTAAAAAATTCCCTGAACAGGACTGCCTTCAGATGTCTTCTAAAGGTTTTGTAGTTCCTTATCTCCTTGGCATCTGATGGGAGAGAGTTCCTGTGTCTTGTGCCCACTAACCTAATTGAACTTACTGGGTGGAAGCTTAAATGTTGGGCCTCAAGCAAAGCTGAGCTTAACACCCAGGCAGAATCACAAGGGTGACGGTGGTCCTTTAGCTAATGGATTCTGAACCATTTAGGCCTTTAAAGTTTAACACCGGCAGTTTGAATTGGGTGTAGAAATACATCTGTAGGCAATGCAGCTTGTGCCAAATTGATGTCAGGTGCTGCAACTTCACGTCATTAACATCAGTATCAAAACTTCCACAATCAGGAACTGGAAAAGGCACTTTGTTAGTCTTGGGAAATTCTTACATAACATACCCAATGATAGGAGCCTATATTCTCCTGGGGCATGTAGGTATTGTTGTTCCTGTGGGATGTAATCCATAAGAGGCAGTCAAGTACAACATTCCTTGAAATGCTAGAGAAGACATGCGAGGGAATGTTTGGTCCAGCCAGTCGAAACTTCCTGTTCCTCCTGGCTGGAGCATCCTTCTTTTGCATGTGATAGAAGGTGGGTGTGACCTAACCTGTCCAGGTAATAAAAGAACGAGTCACGCAGCACACCTCCCTCTTTTTGGACTCCTTCGTTTGACCAGCTTTTAGCTAGGACTGCTCTGCTAGCTCTCAGCTAGCAGTGGCAGTGGAATTATTCCCCATATGGGGTAGATCCACATATACATATTTGTAACTAAGCCTGCCTTCAGGGATCCAACTGTGAACTGATGTAAGTAAACTTATTTTATTGACTTTGAATAAGATTGCCTGCTTTGCATGTAAAAGGGGAATGTAAACCCTGCTGAGTAAAGAAACGTGCTAGCTGTGCTGGTCCTGGGGGGAGGTTACCGTGGGGCGAGGTCCGGGACCTGAGTCGAGGGTCAGCAGACAGTCCTCCACGGGCGAAGCGGGGTCCAAAGCGAGGAGCCGGGCAAGGACAGGATCTCTGGAGGAACAGGACTGGGTGCTGGCCGAAACAACTCTTCAACGACGTTGCTCCCGCAACCTGGGACTGGGCTGACTGGCCTTTATCTTCTCTGAGGCCAGGGGCGGTCCCGGCCCCCAGGAGACCCGCCTCTCCTGGCCTTAAGGCGAGCACTCCTCCTGAGAGAACCCAGTTCCCTCCGCCTCTCTGCCCTGAGCCTCTGCAGCTCAGGAGAGGCTGGAGGGTTACTGGACCCAGGGGGAGACTCACCTTCCCCTGACGGCTGGGAGAGGCGCACCTGTAGGCAATGGGTCCTCAATCACCTCCGGAGCCAGAGTGGATTCATCTGGTGTCTGCTCCTGAGGATCCGGCACAGGTGCAGGAGCTTCAGAATCAAGGCCCTGCCCCAGCTCAGCTGGCCCTGGAGGCGGGGACTCCTGCGCAGGCTGGGATTCCTCCGGTTCAGCCTCTGAATCAGATTCCCAGGCCATCACACTAGCGCAAGTTAGGGAGGATATTAATGAACAGTATATTCTCTCCTGCCACCCTGAACATTCCCACAGTTCCTATTACTACCCACCCCATACCAGCTGGTTCCGGGGCAGGTTACAGCACTTTGTGGAGTATCCCGAGATCTGAACTCACATCACTCTTTTCCTCCCTTCAGGCTTTTGCAGATACATTAAAAGTGAACAAGACGCTGAAAAGTCTAAATATAGAATCCAATTTCATCACGGGGACAGGCATCCTGGCCTTGGTTGAGGCCCTGAAAGGGAATGAAACATTGACGGAGATAAAAATTGATAATCAGGTAAGGAAAGAGCAGCAGACTGGAACTTAAGTGTTAGGTGGAATCTGAAAGTTGCAGCTTGACCATGAAAATTAGCTGGGAGGCAGCGTCCAAGGTCTTGTGTTCAGCAGCAGGAGGGCAATGCTTTTGATTTTCCTTAGTACAGTGGTACCTCAGGTTACATACGCTTCAGGTTACATACGCTTCAAGTTACAGACCCCGCTAACCCAGAAATAGTGCTTCGGGTTAAGAACTTTGCTTCAGGATGCGAAAAGAAATCGTGCTCCGGCGGCGCAGCAGCAGCGGGAGGCCCCATTAGCTAAAGTGGTGCTTCAGGTTAAGAACAGTTTCAGGTTAAGTACGGACCTCCAGAATGAATTAAGTACTTAACCCGAGGTACCACTGTACAAGGATGGGGAATCTGTGGCCCTTCAGGTGTTGTTGGACTCCCAGTGCCCATCAGCAGAATGACTGATGGTCAGGGATGATCGACACCATCTGGAAAATCAAAGGCGATCTGCAGAGTTGTCACCTGCCCCACACCTAGGGGCGCCAACTAGAGGGGGCTGAGGGCATCCCCCAAAATTTCTAAGGAGGGGTCTGGGCCCCCTCAAAATTCCTTGGCGGCCGTGCACACATGCCATGGGGCATGCTCGCGTCATGCGCACAAGCCTTGCAGTGTGCACACAACACATCAGCACGCCCTGCGGCAATCGTGAGTGACGTCAGCATGCTCTGTGGCATGTGTGCATGATGCCAGCACATGTGTGCGCGTTGCCCAGCCCCCCTCAATTGCGGGGGCAAGCTAGTGTGCTTGCCCACACCTGATGGCACGGGCGAAGCCATGTGCCTTTGGAAGCACCGCTGTGATTGGCGTAGGGTTTTTGCAAGCTGCATCTTCACTTGCCCCACAGCTGATGTCATATGGTGTCAGACTTTGGGGAATCAGCTCCCTCCTCCGTGGCGGTAGAAGATCAAACAAAAGGAATGTCTTACCAGTTAGATTCTTTCATAATCACAGTGAAAGAGAAAAGAACACGTCTCCCTAGAATGGCGGTGCTCCCAATTAAGGCTTACTCCCCCCTCCATCCTTATTAATCTACGTCACTCCTACGTCTTGTAATCTGAGTTTGTACCGTCTGCACTTTCTGTTCTGAGACTTTTTGAGCTCTTCTCGACCTTGGGAAGAGTGGAGAAATGCTGTCCAATGACTGTGACTCTGTTAACCCTCTCTCTCCCAGTGTTTCTTCTCCTAGCTGTTCCCCATCCAGTATTTCCCAGCTTCTGCCTTCTGAACTATGCCCCTCTGCAAGCCACTATTCCAACTCTACACTGTCCTCCTGTTCCTGGGAAGATTCGGGATCAGGGGGAGGGGGTGCCTCCCACCATTCCTCCTCGGTGCAGCCCTCCTCAGCACAGTCCCTGACATATGGGGAAGCAGCCTTGTGAACCCAAATGGGGAGGCCTTGGGATATTGACCACCTTGGGAGTTGGATGTTCCCTACCACTCCTGCAGAGGCTAGCCTTGCCCTTGGGCACAGGGACCATGCCCCCACCCCACCCATCTGTTCAGTTGGTGTGTGAAGGGGATCTATGGGCACACAACCCATATGCAGACAGAGCATTCCTTTCTGCCCTGGCCATACTTGTGGACTGTGGGAAGGAATGGTCACTGTGTATGTTGGGGGCATGGACTGCCGACATGGCTCTGCATCCGCCTTCAGATGTTCTATAAGGGGGTCATCTAAACTCCCCCACCCAGTACACACACACACACACACACTTAAGATTTGCACAGATCCGTCCCTGATTATCCTTGTTCCCCCCTCCTCTCTCTGTTTGGTCTCCCTGCCTACCCCATGTGTCTAACCCTTGACTGGAAGCCCTCTGAAGCCAGCGACTTGCTTTTTCCTGTAAAGTACCATGTATGTTGGTGTGCTATACAGCCATACCTCGGGTTACAGATGCTTCAGGTTGGGTTTTTTTGGGTTACGGACCACCGAAACCCGGAAGTACTGGAACGGGTTACTTCCGGGTTTTGGCAGCTGCGCATGCGCAGAAGCACTAAATGGCGCTTTACGCATGCGCAGAAGCACCGAATTGCAACACATGCATGTGCAGGCACGCAGCTGCGGGTTGTGAATGCTGCGGGTTGCGAACGTGCATCCCGCACGGATCACGTTCGCAACCCGAGCGTCCACTGTATAAAGCATTGGAGGAAATCTGTGTGTCTGCTTCTTTGTGTTAAGGAAGTAAACTTTTCCACCTCCTTTCCCAGAGACAACAGCTCGGCACAGCGGTAGAGATGGAGATTGCTCAGATGTTGGAGGAGAATTCACAGATCCTCAAATTTGGGTATCAGTTTACAAAGCAAGGCCCAAGAACCAGGGTCGCAGCAGCCATCACTAAAAATAACGACCTAGGTAAGACCTGCTGGTCCTAGCAAGACCTCTGGGACCTTCTTCAGTTGCCAAGGTAACATCTCCCAGCCTTAAGATCCCCTGGTAACATTTCCTCACTAGTCTGAGAACAGTGGAGTAGCGTGAGTTGTCAGCACCCGGGGCAAGGCAAGTAATTTGCGCCCCCTAACCCGTGGATTTGCGCCCCCTAATCCGTGGATTTGCCTTAACCCCAGATGTTGCGCCCGGTGCGGCCGGCCCCCCTTGCACCCCCCACGCTACGCCACTGTCTGAGAACAGTACCAAACATTTTTTTTACAGTAGCACTTTTTCAGAGTTAGGATTTTGGGCAGTCGTGCTGGGGAACCTCTTATCCTGTATCCAAATGTCAGACCAGAGAAATGCCATTATATAAAGGCACTTTCCTGCCTCCTTTGGGCTGAAGCAGAATGATGCTTGTATACCTGTACAGTAAAGGTAAAGGGACCTCTGACCATTAGGTCCAGTCGTGGCCAACTGTGGGGTTGCGGCGCTCATCTTGCTTTATTGGCTGAGGGAGCCGGCGTACAGCTTCCGGGTCATGTGGCCAGCATGACTAAGCCGCTTCTGGCGAACCAGAGCAGTGCACGGAAATGCCATTTACCTTCCCACCGGAGTGGTACCTATTTATCTGAGCCGCTTGGGTTTGCCAGTCAGAAGGTTGGGGGTTCGAATCCCCACGATGGAGTGAGCTTGTGTTGCTCTGTCCCAGCCCCTGCCGACCTAGCAGTTTGAAAGCACACCAGTACAAAGAGATAAATAGGTACTGCTGCGGCAGGAAGGTAAATGGTGTTTCTGTGCGCTCTGGTTTCCATCACGGTGTCCTGTTGTGCCAGAAGTGGTTTAGTCCTGCTGGCCACATGACCCGGAAAGCTGTCTGTGGACAAACGCCGGCTCCCTTGGCCTGAAAGCAAGATGTGCGCTGCACCCCATAGTTGCCTTTGACTGGACTTAATCGCCATGGGGTTCTTTTTACCTTTACATTTAAAGCTTCCCCACAAACAAACAAGAACAAATGCTCAATCAGCAGCCAATGTTGTCTAATCTGTCTGCAAACAAATCAGGATGAACGCTCAATAAATAGTCTGGGTGTAACTCTGATGGTTTGCTGGTAACTTTGTTTTAACTCCAGACTTTATTGACTAGAGACTTGGCAGAGCGCAAGCTTTGTACAGTCGTACCTCGTTTTGCGGACAGGATCCGTTCCGGAGCCCCGGCCACTAGCCGAAAAGGACGCAAGACAAAGTGCCCTTCTGCACACACATGCGAAGCAGTTTACACTTCTGCGCATGTGCAAAGCGCGATTTAGCACTTCTGAGCATGCACAAGCAGCAAACCCGGAAGTAACCCATTCCGGTGCTTGCGGGTTTGCTGTGGACGTTCGCTGGACTGGATGCTAGACAAGGCGGATGTTTGCAGAGGTATTACTGTATATAGAAGGGTTGGGATAGCTCAGTATGAGGAGCATGAGACTCTTAATCCTAGGGTTGTGGGTTCGAGACCCATATTGGGTGAAAGATTCCTGCATTGCAGGGGGTTGGACTAGATGACCCTCGTGGTCCCTTTCCAACTCTGCAATACTTTGATTCTAAGGTCCCAGGTCCAATTCCAGGGATCTATAAGTAGGGCTGGCAAATACTCCTCTCTGAGACCCTGGAGAATTACTGGAGATGCCAGGGACTGAATCTGGAATCTTTGAACTTTTGCATGCAAAGCAGTTGCTCTGCCACTGACCTTCAAACCTTCTATCCAATAAGCTTCATGCAAACTTCACATAGCTTGCATTGAGCTCCTTGGAAGAAGGGCAAGACACACCTCTAATAGATAAACAAACACAGTTAAATTTTTAAAAAATATTTTATTAACAATTTCAACATAACGAATTATCAAAACAAATCATCTTCGTTATTTCCCCCTTTTTCCCCCTCCCACCTCCCCAACAAACCTTCCCCCCCAAGACTTCCCTCAGCTCCTCTCTCTGATTTCTCAACTCATATTATTATCTGCATATTGTAAAATTGTATACATCCTTATATTATCTGTCTACTATATTAACCCTCAATAAATTTGTGTATGTTTATTCAAAACCTGCCAAGGAGTCCAGTTCATTTTGTTGTCTTTTTAAATAATTTGTAAAAAGTTCCCATTCTTCTTTAAAGTCACAGTTGTCCTTATCTCGCAGTTTGCATGTCAGTTTCGCCAGTTGTGCATATTTCATCAATTTCTCTTGCCACTGTTCTTTTGCTGGCGTTTCTTCATTCTTCCATCCTTGTGCTATCAAGACTCTTGCCGCTGTTGTAGCATACATAAATAAATTCTTTATTTTCCTTGGCAGGTCTTGGCCTACAATCCCTAACAAAAATTCTTCTGGTTTTTTTACAAATGTCATTTTAAACATAACGCAACACAGTTAATTAACTCCCCACCCCCAGTTGCAAAATTAGTAAAGTGCCTCATGACACTTAGCAAGCTGTGCTTTCTCTCCCCCTCCCCCTTCTCTCTCTAGTTCGCAAGAAGCGTGTGGAAGGAGAACGTCACTAGTCTTGCCAGGAGGTGAACAAGCTAGATGTCAAAGAGAGCTGTTCTATCACCCATCTCAGAGAATTCACTGGTCTTAAGGGAAGACACTGGAAAGTCTTTAGAATGAAGCTGCTCATGTTCCATTATCCCATCCCCCTCCCCACAAACCTTTTTTTTTTAAAAAAAAATGATTCAGCCTGATTTTTCATATAAACATACTACTTCTTTTTAATCAATTACGTAAAGCCAAAATGCACACCATGCAGGCCAAATAGGCATTCATGTGGATCTTCTGAAACCACTAGAAGTCTTCCGTTGACTTAAAAAAAAAAAAAAAAATCAGTTACAAGATGCTGGATGCAAGGCCAAGGCTCACAAATGAGTGTGGCCCTTTCTCAGTCCTGCTGAATTCTTTCGGCATAAGTAAGGACCGGTCTCTGCAATGCCACTCTCACACTCTTTCCTTCCACCCTAGCAATCTATAATCATGCCTTGAATTAAGGTGGTTCTGAGCCTCTGGTCCTGGGCCCTGCCCAAGACGGGAATGGGAGGGCCTAGGATGGGAAAGCCCAATGGCAACCTCCTGTCCCCATTAAATTCACAAGGGCACAGTCCACTAGGAAGGTCTCCCCACTGAAATGAATGGGAGATGCCTGGTGAATTGTTCCTCGTGGATCAGAACTGTCCATTTCTCGCTCCTGAAACCTACCAGTTTATCTTGCCTCGTAGTGCAGCAGGATCTGGTCTGTTCCCATACAAACCACTCAGCTACCTTCCTGAGCGGAGCTCTGTGTGGATCATAAAAGGGACCAAGAGGTCGTTTTTAAAGCAGCCTCTCGCATCCAGATGGGACCATCTCTCCACCAGCAACCCCCACTCACCAAACGGATCGGCCTTTGAAATCCAGACTACAATGTGCCAAAAAACAGTGAGTAGAGAAGAGGTTACTGAACAAAGGAGTTTGTGCTAAGTCACACAAAGGCTCAATGCGGACAGCACAACGTGGTTTGCACTAACCATAGTTTAGAGGCCAAAGTATGGTATGAGCTTCCAAACATACAGACAAACCACGGTTCAGAGGAGCTAGTCCGCTTTCATTTTCCATCTGTCAGCAAACCACATTCCATCCGCTCAACACTCGTAGTTCTTATGGAACATATTTAGCTCAAACTATGGTTTGCAGATCTGTCAAATCTTGGCTTCTGATCCTGGTTTGCTGACAGATTGCAAACCATTGTTTATTAATTCAGACATCACCGCTAACCATGGTTTGGTGTTTTCTGAACATAAGTCATGCTGTAAGGCTGGGATCACCTGCCCAGCCTGGGCATCATCTGGAGACAATTCCTTCCTGAACCCAAACAGTGGTCATTCAAACCCTGAGCACAAGGGAAAATCTCTCCACCCAGGCAATCCGAAGAGAAATTGAATTGGGCACATCTTCATACAACCAAAACATCCTGTTCCCTATAACCATTATGTTGTGTGAACCCATCTGTGCAATCTGTCTTGTCAAAGCCTACTTTGTTTACAAAGGTTGGAAGTTAGGCTAGCCAGGTTTCCGATCTGTTTTGTCTTGGTGGGTGATGTCATGTAACAAACACTAGCTTTGCCAAACCTTTAATACCTTTACAAATTATTATTGCTGTAATTTCAGGAAGCCGGAGTTGCCACGAACAGTCTCCTTAACTTAGAGCAGTGTTCTAATAAGCAAAGGTGCTGTGTTTTTCAAACCATTTCATGTATGTTTGTGTGTGTGTGTGTGTGTGTGTGTGTGTGTGTTTAATTACTGACATTTGCATTTATTGCTATTGCCGGCTGCTGAGACTCAGAGATTCCCAAATAGTGGCTGTAGATTGATCTGTGAGTAGCAGAAGAGCAGTGAGTGAGATACCAGATTGCAAGGGGTGGGTTTATTGTTAATGTAGGGACACGGGTGGCGCTATGATCTAAACCATTGAGCCTTTTGGGCTTGCCACTTGGAAGGTCAGAGGTTTGAATCCCCGTGACAAGGTGAGCTCCCGTTGCTCTGTCCCAGCTCCTGCCAACCTAGCAGTTCGAAAGTACGCCAGTGCAAGTAGATAAATAGGTACCACTGCGGTGGGAAGGTAAACGGCATTTCCGTGCACTCTGGCTTCTGTCCCCATGTTCCATGCACCAGAAGCGGTTTAGTCATGCTGGCCACATGACCTGGAAAGCTGTCTGTGGACAAATGCCAGCTTCCTTGGCCTGAAAGTGAGATGAGCACTGCAACCCCAGCCTTTGACTGGAGTTAATCATCCAGAGGTCCTTTACCTTTTTACCTTTTTTGTTAATGTACACTCGCTCCAAAGGCAAGCCTGACTCAAGATCCAGTTCTATCAATGAGAAGCTTTATATAAATGCCCTTAGGGCTGCAATCATACATTTCTTTACCTGGGATGGGAGAGAGTCTGCCATCTGCTAAGGAGACACGTAGAGAGGATTGTACTGTGAAATAGTTGATACAGCAAAAGCCATTTCTTGCCATTGAATGGAAAAGGAGGAGGTTAGAAGACGACTAAGGGCTGTTTCACAAATTACACAGGGGCGCACTCCTGTTTGGCACCGGGTGACTCCTGGGCTATAGGAGGAGAAATTTGGTTTGGTTCACATTTCAAAGCCAATCTGTTGCCTCGGCAGTTTCCAAAATAATGAGAACCAAAACACAGGCATACTTTCAAATTTGCACTTACCCGAATTCTGTAGTTTTTGTAATTTTCTAATTCTCAAACTAATGCTTACAAAAATGCATCAGTTAGGTTAAAGTTTACCTAAAAATGAATGTGTTAATGAAAATGACATACAAAAATGCGTGGGATTAGGAGTAATTGCTTGCAAAAAGTGTGTTCCTTAGTGAAAACTACATACAAGAACGTGTTTATTAGGAGAAATCAGCACTAAAATGCTGAGGAATTTACATGAGGATTTTGTTTAGTCTCAAATTGCAAACTAAATTTAAGATTGGAAAAATGAGAGGCTCCCACACTTCTTTCTTGTATGATCCACCTGTTTGCAAGAGTGCATTGCTAACATTTTCACTTTCCGCCTCTATTGGTGCACACTTACAAACATCTTAAACACATAGGTAAGATGCATCAAACATAATGTGCGAAGAAGCCTAGAGAAAGGGCATTTGCCCAATTTACCTTTTTAATCTCTGAAATCAGCACGTTTTCCATGGTTCAGCAAAAAGCTGGCAGATCCACAGCCGTGGAAGAAGCATAACTCCTTTCTTGACTGTGGGGAGATTGTGAAAAAAGCCTTCTAAATTCAAAATGCAATTTAGATATGTCTGTTTCTGTGTGTGCAGACACTCACTTGTAGTCTGCAAAATAACCTTGCGTAATCAGAAGCACCAGATTACTCCATCTTTTATTTGAAAGAATGGCAGCTTATTCTTGATCCCCGCAAGGAAACAAGGAGAGGAAATGTAATCACCCATTTGCTGCTATAAACTCAGTTTAATAAATGGGAATAGAAAACCGAAGCTAGCAAACAGCCTGGCGTTTTTAAATTACTGCGGGTCTGAATCCACCCCCAGCAATCTTTCCCTCTCTCTGCTCCCCACCCAGTCTTAAGAATATTAGAAGAGCTCTGCTGGGTCAGGCTGAAGGCCCATCTGGTCTAGCATCCTGTTCTCACAGTGACGAACTAGATGCCTCTTGAAAACCTGCAAGCAGGACCTGAAAGAACAGTGCTCTCGCCTCTTGGGTCTTCAGGAGCATACTGACTCCAACAGGTAGACCACAGATGCTGTGGCTAATAAATAGTATATGATAATCTCGTTCTTCATCAATTGGTCCAGTCCTATTTTGCCGCCACCCAAACTGCTGACAGTCACTACCTCTTGTGGGAAGGGATTAAGTGTTAGGTGAAGAAGCACTTTATTTTGTCCGTCCTGAATCTTCTGACATTTATTTTATTTAACAAAATTTGTTTACCACTTAAAGAGGAGGAAGAGGAAGAGGAGTTTGGATTTGATATCCCACTTTATCACTACCCTAAGGAGTCTCAAAGCGGATCACAATCTCCTTTCCCTTCCTCCCCCACAACAAACACTCTGTGAGGTGAGTGGGGCTGAGAGACTTAAGAGAAGTATGACTAGCCCAAGGTCACCCAGCAGCTGCAGGTGGAGGAGCGGGGAATCGAACCCGGTTCACCAGATTACGAGTCCACCGCTCTTAACCACTACACTAAGCAGCTTTAGCAAATGGCCCCAAATTCTAGTATTATGAGGGAGAAGTTTTTCTCCCCATCTGTTTTCACAGTGGACATTATTACGTACCTGTGTTGTGTCCCCCAACCCCCTTTCTCCCTGAGTTAAAAGCCCCTCACATCGTATACTTTCCTCATAGTGGGGTCGGTGGATCATTTTTGTCACCCACCCTGCTTCTTTCAGGTTTTCTAGCACTACAATATTATTTTTTGGGGGGTTGAGACCACCAGAACTCTGTACACAGTATTCCAGGTGTGGTCTGTCCTGAAATCCAGGCTCCCTTTGCTCCCAGGCAGCCTATGAGAAGGAGTAGGAACTGCGCAGGCCTGTGGTCCAGGCACTGTGAAGCAGCTCCCGTTTGCTTCAGCTGAGATCTTTGCTTGCATACAAATGATCGCTTGATATTGCAGTCCTCCAGTAATGAATATGCATCTGTGAGCTCAGCCTCAGGGTAGTAACTTATGACTGACTCATGGCCATGTTTGTAATCTCTGGAATGCACTGTCAGAGGCAGTCTGGGAGTCATAAGCGGGGGAAAGCAGTGTTGCGCTGAGGTTTTGCTTGTGGGCTTCCCATAAATATCTGCTTGGCTAGTGTGAGAACAGGATGATGCCCAGAGGACCCCTTGTTCCACCCGGGCTCTCCTTAGGCTCTTATGGAACCCAGCAGGTTTAACTGGGGTCAATGCCATTTCTCCCCATTAACCTACAATACTGTTAAAAAGCAAGCTGCCTTTTAGCTGGGCAAGAGCTGCAGGGCCCAGTTGCACTCATGGAAGGGCAATGAGCAGAAATCATGCAGAAACAGGATGGCAATATAGTATATTTCCTGCAAGGCCCTTGTGGGGATAGCCTGGTGGAAGATGGTCAGGATAGTGGAATCGGGAAAGGAGGGAGCAGTGGGTTTGGGGTCACTTAATCTACCATGTTCCTTCTGGGGCCAATTGATTTCCAAACATGTATCTCTGAATTCATGCTATGCAAGGTACATGAGCACTATGCATTCATAGCAATCGCCTATCCTGTGGCAACTTGCCAAAGTAATATTTGTGTGTCTGTGGCACATCAGCCTTCTGTTGAGCATGCTCATGGATGCAGCTTCTATACAGTGGTACCTCGGGTTAAGAACTTAATTCGTTCTGGAGGTCTGTTCTTAACCTGAAACTGTTCTTAACCTGAAGCACCACTTTAGCTATTGGGGCCTCCTGCTGCCGCTGCGCCGCCACTGCACGATTTCTGTTCTCATCCTGAAGCAAAGTTCTTAACCCAAGGTAATATTTCTGGGTTAGCGGAGTCTATAACCTGAAGTGTATGTAACCCAAGGTACCACTGTAGTCGGGTTGCTTTCTAATACACACAGGGGGACGCGGGTGGCGCTGTAGTCTAAACCACTGAGCCTCTTGGGCTTGTCGATTGGAAGGTTGGCGGTTCGAATCCCTGCAACGGAGTGAGCTCTCATTGCTTTGTCCCAGCTTCTGCCAACCTAGCAGTTCGAAAGCACACCAGTGCAAGTGGATAATTAGGTACCACACTGCAGCACCATTTTCATGCACTCTGGCTTCTGTCACAGTGTTCCATTGCACCAGAAGTGGTTTAGTCCTGCTGGCCACATGACCCAGAAAGCTGTCTGTGGACAAACGTTGGCTCCCTCGGCCTGAAAGCGAGATGAGTGCTGTACCCCATAGTTGCCTTTGACTGGACTTAACCGTCCGGGGATCTTTTACCTTTTTACCTTACACACAGGTACTGCTTTCTGAACACAATGCGTTCCCAGGAAATTGTCCTTTATGCAAATGTTCACATAACGAGCAGATGATTTCCATTGTTTCCTATGGGAACATTTCCAATCCGTGCTCTCTCTCTTCAGTCTTTCTGCCTAAAACTGCTGCAACCAATCAGCGGAAGCTAAACAAGGGAAAAACTGGTTTGTCCAATCTCCTTCCCTCCCTCCCTGGTTTCTGCCCGAAATATCTGATGCCGACCAGCAAAACACAAACAAGTAAGGAAGTGGGCAAACTCTGGCTGTTCAGATATCTGAATCAGCCATTTGTGTAGTGAGGACTGGGTATAATTCTTTGTGCTTGGATAAATGAGATTTCAGATAACAATAGCAGGACTCTTTAGACAGGCTTGTAACTATTTACACACCTGATTTCATGAGGCAGGTAGTAGTTGTCTCTTGCATAACCAGGCCAGGGAAATGTTAACAAAAATTATTTTGTTCTCTGGCATCCCATTGTAGTCCAAAAGCGATTAACTTGTGTGCATATGGGAAGGCTGCTAGTAAACCTTCATCTTGTGGTCTAGTCACCTGTGTGAATTTATTTGCAAAGCAGCTCTTATCCATATTTGCCCTTAACTGGTGCATGTAAGCGTTGGTATGAGTGTATGGATTCGAGAAAAATTTCATGCTGTTTTCTTAATTCTATGCACATTGGAGATGAGTTAAATAAATGTGGCTTTTCCTGGAAGTTGGTTACTTAGTAAATCAGTTTCATTCAACAAAGTACACATGAGATACAGTCATACCTCGGGTTAAATATGCTTCGAGTTGAGCGCGTTCGAGTTGCGCTCCTCAGCAACCTGGAAGTAACGGAGCGTGTTACTTCCGGGTTTTGCCGCTTGCGCATGCGCAGATGCTCAAAATGACGTCATGCGCAGAAGCGGCGAAAAGCGACGCGCACGTGCGCAGACGCGCCATCGCTAGTTACGTTTAGCTCTAGATGCGAATGGGGCTCCGGAATGGGTCCCGTTCATATCTAGAGGTACCACTGTATCTATCAACTCTCCTTCCTGCACACTTGCTGTTGTTGTAGTTAGCAGTGTTCAGTTTAAGTTTCTTTATCTTGACCCCAAGCCAAGAAAGCTCAAGGCAGTAAAATGCATGAAACAAATCAGCTGCAATATGCTGTTCATTCCCCCAGGTCAGGAAGACAGGTGCTTGGGAGAGAGCTCAGACTGGGAGCATACACAAGAGCGAGAGGCTCCACCCTGATCTGATCACTAGCTTCCTTGTGCTTCTTCCTCCTGAGTAGCTCCTTTGCAGCTAGCCAGACACAGCAATTGGAGTTTGGGCCTTGCTCACTTCCTCTTCTGCTTTTGTCCTGTGGCCCTGGGAGAGATCAGGGCTGGCCAGGAACCCAAGCAGATGCTGTGAAGATCTCCAGTCCTTGGGTAGATATATCTGCATCCATTGGCTCTTCAGGTTCACCAGCAGTGTGAAGATCTGCTGGAGGGTCTTGCTGCTCCTCAGAGGAGATCTCAGGTTCAAGGTCTGGGCCAAGCAGGGCAGGGCGGAATCTTGAGATATATTTAGAACTGGAAAACCATTTTGGAAGATGCAATTCAATGGATTGTTTTCCCCAAACCATCCACGCCTGATATCATGTGTGAAGTCAGGTAAACATGTGGCTGCGAAGGAGCCACATTTGGGAGCTTCAAGTTCACTCACGGTTGCTCCTTGGCAAACAGGGCTCACTGACAATCAGTTGATCAACCCTGACAGCAAGTCACTTTGAAGTTGTCCATTTGCAGGTGTGGTACGGGTGCATACCGTCGCTGCAAAGTGCTTCTTTTTGGAGACAGCCCCACCCACCTGTCAAAGTGGCCCACAGTTACAAGTGGGAGAGGCAAGGATCCAACCCACCAGGCTGAAAAGCTTCCTCTCCTCTCCACTGATTAGACAAAAGGATCGAGAGCTTGACTTGGTTTTAGGCAGCTTACCACGTTCCATGAATAGGGATCCAGCCTTAGCAAGGATGCCCTGGCTCATATATTGCTTTCTCACCCTGAGAAGGCCATTCTTAAATGTATGAAGCAGAGGGCTGTGTTAATTGATTCTTCTTTGATAAGGGTGCCCTGAATGCCAAGAGTGTAATTATAATTGTAACCTCTGTATATATGATGCTGTGTTTGCATGTGGTCATTCTGTTGAACATCCTGTCTGCTTTTTTTTTTAAAAAAACACCGTGTCAAATGTCACTGTTGCACATGTCCTTTGATCCAAGCCATATAATGGGTATATCATTATGTGAGCAACATTTTGTAAAGTTATGCTTTGTTGCTTAACCCAGCCTTGTAGCCCAGTTCATCTTCTCATTTCTCCTTGGCGGACTTTTTGCACTCATGGGAAAAGAAATACAAGAGTCATAGCATTTAAGTGATTCATCCTTAGATTATTCGAGTGGAAATATTTTGATCAACTAGGAGGTGCCTCCAGTTAGTCAGCATTTAAAAATAATTTTTAATATGTATCAAAAAATTTAGATGACGACTAAAAGGGGAATTCTCTTTAAATATGACACGACCCATGTATGCCTCTCCTAAAAAACAAAGGAAGTGTGCTTTCTCCACTTTACAATTATTTTCTCCATATTATTATTATTTATTCGCTTTGCAAACTGCTTTGAGGTTTTAAAACAATTGAGCGGGGTATAAATTTCATGACATAAATAAACGGTCACCCAACAGTGCTATCCTATGCATGTCTACCCTGATGTAAGTTCTACTGGCGACAATGGGACTTGCTCTCAGGTGAGCTGATAGAGGGTTGCACAACCAAACATACACAGATCAGCCCTAGTAAATATTGCAACTAGTTGGTAGGTGAGTGTATATGAAGCTAATTGGAAGCCTGCTATCTGAATGGTTACAAGTGACTGCTTCTCCACATATGTGAATACATGGTTCTTATCATCACTTTGGCTTGATGTCAGTGATGACAAGCTCCTCTGGAGAGAGAGGGCTCAGCCTGGCATTGTTTGGTTGTCTCTATTAGGCTCCAAGTGATGGGGACGCGGGTGGCGCTGTGGTCTAAACCACTGAGCCTCTTGGGTTTGTCGATCCCTTGGGTTGGCGGTTCGAATCCCGGCGACAGTGTGAGCTCCTGTTGCTTTGTCCCAGCCTCTGCCCACCTAGCAGTTTGGAGGCATGCCAGTGCAAGTAGATAAATAGGTACCACTGCGGCGGGAAGGTAAACGGCGTTTCCATGCGCTCTGGTTTCCGTCACAGTGTTCCGTTGCGCCAGAAGTGGTTTAGTCCTGCTGGCCACATGACCCAGAAAACTGTCTGCGGACAGATGCCGGCTCCCTCGGCCTGAAAGCGAGATGAGCGCCGCAACTCCATAGTCGCCTTTGACTGGACTTAACCGTCCAGGGGTCCTTTACATTTTTTACCTTATAGGCTCCAAGTAACATCTGACCAACACATCCACCCTTACCCAGATACCCAAGGAAGAGGGACACCCACCCACACCCACACCCTCACTGTTTCTCAGGAGTTTACCAACAACTGATCCAAGACAGACAATCAGCAAATTGACGCGATGTACAGAGTTAAGGTTGGGGCTGAAGAGGAAGCCTTCTGCCTGACATGCTGGTTTTGTTAAGTGCAAGCAGTTTTAAACATGCATCCTCCCACCTGAAGTCTGAAGCGGAGCAATCCAGCAACCAGTAAAGGAGTGATAAATTTCACTGAGTTCTCATTTAAAGGCAAACTTAACCCTAATGCACACTTCCCCCAAAAAAGAGAGAACAGAGAAACAGCCATCCTTTGAAATCCACAAGTCTCTGAATTTTGCAATACATCTTCAAAGCCTGGTGATGTGTACAAAACTGTGTACCCTACAGTAAAACGTGCATTGCAATGCATATACTGTATTAGTGAAAATAACATGCAAAAAATGCATTATGCATTATGTTGGGGGGGGGGTGTTGTACAGAATTTTAAAAATAAATAAATCAAAACTGATAGAGAAATGTGGAGAATTTAACTTAAGGTGGGGTGGGGGCGGGGGAAGAAACGGAGAAAAACCAAAACTGATAAGGTCCGCCCATCCCTAATATTGCACCATACTGTTGATTGTGTAACACTGCTCTAAGATTTTAGGGTTTTCTATAGTGATTCCTTTGCCAAAAGCAGCTTTCCTTAGGTGTCTTGTTCTTGACATACGCTTGCCCACACAAACATTTCAGGTCAGGCCAGGCCACCCAATTGACCCTCAGCTTAATATTCTTAACACTATAGGGACTCGACGAAATTTATTCCTCACCAAGGGTCACAGCTGCACCCAAGATATGGAGAAGGCTCTTTAAACCCTCTGCACCCTGGCCGTAACACTTTCCAGAAGCACATGCTGTGTTGATAACCAGCAAAGGGAGGTATGCTACATATTACACAGGACAGGACCCTCCTAGCCTCCTCTTGCGAGATCCAGCAGGAACACATCCAAATACTGGTCCATTAGGGAAAATGAGGCACTGCCCTCAGCCAGCCCCTACCTGCCTGCCTTCTTACATCCAGTCCAGAAGGTACCACTGGCTATCAGCTTCTTCCCATTTAGTTCCCTTTGTAGAACTCAAAAGGGAGGAGGATGGGGACATATTTGGAACCTGTTGGCTTTGCCTATCATTGGCTCTGGCCAATGGGCACCAGCCTCCACTGTCCAGCTGAAGGCAGACTCGCCTGCCCTTTTTCTAGCATTAGTATTTGATTTAGCTTTGTTCTAAGGTCAGCTTCCAAGCAGACAAAGCTCACGTATACAAGAATAATGGGACACTAAGGCATGAATTAGAATTTCCACTTCTAAAATAAAGAACATTGCAAAGGTTGGGGATTAGCTAGCCAGGTGTTTTCGTCTCTCTCTTTTTGCACTTTGCTGTTATTTGGTGTGTGTTTTTTAAATAAAGTTTTCCATGTTCGCTGTTGGCCATTACGTGCAAAGCTTGTGTATTTTTATAGTGTGCAAAATCTATATACACGTTAAATGCTACTGGTTAAGTGCTGTTTGGTTTGCGGGGGGGGGGGGACAACGCTGCAGCTTCATAGCTCTACAGCAAAGGGAATCACTGGAAGATGCGACATTGGCTTCTGAGCATGTTGTTGCTTTTGTAAAATAAACTTTCATAATGATTTGGTTTCCTGTGGCTACTTGGTGCTATGGAACTGAGACCTGCCGCGGGCAGATTCCTAAGGAATTTATTACCACAAGAGATGCTGATGGCTGAAGACTCGAATGGCTCTTTAAAAAAGGATAAGACAAAATTCATGAAGGGTAGGTGGCAGGTCCTTCCACGGCTCTAAACTGAATCCTCTATAAACAGAAGAACGAGGGTCTTACTTGTGAGCTTTCTGGCTGGCTGTTGTAGGAAACAGAATACTAAGCTAAATAAGACTTTGACCTGATCTGCCAAAGCAATTCTTAGGCTCTAATTCCATGCACAGGAACACGGGTGGCGCTGTGGGTAAAACCTCAGTGCCTAGGACTTGCTGATCGTAAGGTCGGCGGTTCGAATCCCCGCGGCGGGGTGAGCTCCCGTCGTTCGGTCCCAGCTCTTGCCCACCTAGCAGTTCGAAAGCACCCCTAAATGCAAGTAGATAAATAGGTACCGCTTTATAGCGGGAAGGTAAACGGCGTTTCCGTGTGCGGCACTGGTGCTGGCTCGCCAGTTGCAGCTTCGTCACGCTGGCCACATGACCCAGAAGTGTCTTCGGACAGCGCCGGCTCCCAGCCTCTTGAGTGAGATGAGCGCACAACCCTAGAGTCGGTCACGACTGGCCCATACGGGCAGGGGTACCTTTACCTTAATTCCATGCACATTTAGGACTAATGTAGATTAAACCCTCGTGATCTGTGATAAGTTACCCTTCAGTTTTCCCTAATGCAGGGCTGGGGAACCTGTGCCCCTCCACATGTCACTAGACTCTAAATCCCATCAGCATCAGCCAGCATCATCAAACTTAAAGGATGATGGAAATTGTAGTCTGTCACCAACTGGAAAAACACAGGCTCCTGATCCTGACAGCCAAGGGGAGAAATAGCAAATTAGACTAGCAGTAATGGGTACAGGGTAGGGACGCGGGTGGCGCTGTGGGTTAAACCACAGAGCCTGGGACTTGCCAATCAGAAGGTCGGCGGTTCGAATCTCAGCGACGGGGTGAGCTCCCGTTGCTCGGTCCCTGCGCCTGCCAACCTAGCAGTTCGAAAGCACATCAAAGTGCAAGTAGATAAATAGGTACTGCTCCGGCGGGAAGGTAAACGGTGTTTCCGTGCGCTGCTCTGGTTCTCCAGAAGCGGCTTAGTCATGCTGGCCACATGACCCAGAAGCTGTATGCTGGCTCGCTCGGCCAATAAAGCGAGATGAGCACCGCAACCCCAGAGTCGGCCACGACTGGACCTAATGGTCAGGGGGTCCTTTTACCTTTAATGGGTACAGGGTATCATGCCTAGCCATGGCTTGGTGGCAGACACAAAATCCTCAAAGAACAAGCACTCCACAAGTCAAGGACCCTGAGGAGCAGGCAAGGTGTCCTGGAATCAGTGCTGAGGACCTCTTTGAGGGGCGCTGTGGTGCAAGACCTACTGAAGAACCTGCAGAGCTGTTGGAGGAGGAGTTGGAACCACCCCTCAGGCCTCATGAACACTGACAACAAAAGGTCCAGGCCCAGGCTGAAGAACAATGACACAGCATGTACCTATGGACCCAGAATTGACATGTGATTTATGAGTAAGCAATCCCTGAGACTCCATTACCGCCAGCAGCTGTGGTTAGGGTGTGGTCTGGGAGACCAGAATATATAAGATTTCTTGAGCCTTGCAATTGCTAGAAATGGCACAGGTCACCCCCTTGTAAACTTCCTGTGATATTGAACTTGGATTGTTTTCAGACCATGGGTTGTTTGGCCTATGCTACAACACTGCTTGTGTTGGTGGCTACTTTGGTGAGAGCCTTATATCCCCAGAGACTGGGATCATGGCCCCCAAGGTGCTTAAAACAGGCATTGTCTCTGTTCTGAGAGCTAGTGGCTCGTCTTAAGCCAGTGAAAATACCCCATATTTATTCAATCCTACCACTGTCCAGTATATGCTTCCGTTCCAGCCAAATTCTTAGAGGGGATTTGCAAAACACATCAGAAAAGGTGACAGGTCAAATCTCTGGCAGGCCATTGAGCGAGAAGGTCCATTTCTCCAAATAAGAGCCTGCCACAGTTGATGTCCCAAGAATGTTCTGTATTGAAAATATGTTTTCACTAGGAAAAGTAAGTTGGGATAAACAGTCTCCAACTGTTTGGGATCAAATCTCTAGCCAAGACAAATTTGCAAAATCTCTGGGTTGCAAGGCTGCATATTTTTTCCAAAGCATATTTTTCTGTATGCAGTCTTTTCCAAATCTTGCATTGCTCTGCAGGACTATCATCCTGTGCAATCTTTCATGTTTATGATTAGAGATTCAACAAGGAATCCTGGGACTGTTCACCTGTGGTCACTGGACTCCCGACTGCCATCATTCCAGACCACTGGCCATCCTGGTAAGATGGAATCCAACATCTGGAGACCCTTCAGTTCCCCATCTCTGACTTAGTTGATTGTCTAAAACTTTTAGTTGACTAAAACATATCTGAAAGGCTGTCTCCTTCCCTACGGACCCTCTTGGGGATTAAGACTGGCAGAGGGGGGCCGACTGGCAGTGGCGGAGCTTCATGCTCTGGCACCGGGGGGCGGAGAGCAGGCAGGGCTGGGGCTGGCGTGCGTCCCAGGGACATGATGCACCACCCACAGGGGTGTGGCGCCCAGCACGGGTGGAGGACAGCCATGCAGGCACCCCACTGGGATCACACTGCCAGGAGCGGTGCGCTCCCCCCGCACTCCTCTGCCTCCGCCGGTGCCTTTTGGTAGTTCCACCCCACTAGAACTTTGGAGGGTGGCAACTGTTATGTACTGAAGTTCTCACCCTGGGCCAGCAGGGGGTACTGTAGATAGTTATGCAAATAAGGGATCGAAAGTGACGTTCAGTGATTGGATAGTTTTAGAAAATTGTTACAGTTACGTTGTACTGGAGCTCTATATAAGCAGGCTGGCTGAACCCTTCAGTTCAGTTCTGTTCTGGCCTGTGAATAAACAAGAGCTGTTTGAAGAATCGCTGTGTTGTCTGATATGTTCACCCACAACTTAACAGCAACCTTGGAGAGGGTTTTCTCTGTGGCAGCCCCCCAGTTGTGCCATTCCCTCTCCACAGAGGTGTTTCTGGCACCTTTGTTATGTACCTTTCATTGTATGCTGAAGATGCACCTCTTTACTCTGGCATTTGACATAATCCATTTCAGCTGTTTTAATATTGTATTTTTAAAAATAGCTGTGTCCCAGTCTGCAACCTCATGATGAAAAGCAGGTAAGAAACCTAAATATTTAAATAAATATTTAGATTATTATTATTTAATTATTTAATTATTTAAATAAACATCCACATTATTAGTATTAGAAAATGTTTGGAAGATAGTGAAATAAGATGATGTATTTAATTTTGTTTTTATGTTTTGTAAGGTTTTAGTAACTTTTTCTGTTGAGAGATAGCAAAGTGGGTGAAAATAGAAACAAACCAGAAACGCAAGTTGGGGGAAGTCTTGGAGGGGAGGGAGCAATATATAGTAAACGTTAAGAATTTGAGATGTATGTAATGAACGAAAATGAAAAATGAATATTTTTTTTAAAAAAAATCTAAATAATACTACTTGATTCATGTTTAATTCAAGCACTTACAAAAACTCCACTTGGCAAGCAGTTCTGTTTCTGTCTCGCATAAGAGGGAATGGCTTTTCTAAGATGGTTATGCAAGGACACGTTCATAGATTGCCTAAAAACCAAGATTGACTTTCCTTCAAAAGTGTTGTTTATATGCGAACCCGTGCAGATATAGCCAACTAACCGATCAATAGCACAATCCTGTACATGTCTACTCAAAAGCAGGTTTGATTCTGTGATCCCAGCTGCCATTCCTAGAGACAGCCCAAGACATTATATGACCAAAGAGATATGCCTCCTTTTACATTCCAAAAACAAAATATGTTCTGTTTCGCCTTACCTTAAAGAAAACACATGTGCTCTGTGATTTATTTTCGCCATGAAATTGCTTCTGGGAAAGAATACATAACTTTTCTTGACTTATGCCGAGAATCAAAATGACAGAATGAATGCAGCCAACTTAATTTTTCTCTTTGACAGCTACATTCCTCTGCTCTAATGGGTTTCCCTTGAAAACTCCTGGCATCCGTACCCAAGGCTGCATAATTCCTCTCGCCTGCCTTCTTTAACCATCAGCCTTACCATTTATTAAAAAGCCACTCTGATTGGTCAGAGGAACACTTCACGTTGCTGTGGCTAAGTATTCTGGAGGCTTTTTGAATTATGGTGTTGGAGGAGACTCTTGAGAGTCCCATGGACTGCAAGAAGATCAAACCTATCCATTCTGAAGGAAATCAGCCCTGAATGCTCACTGGAAGGACAGATCGTGAAGCTGAGGCTCCAATACTCTGGCCACCTCATGAGAAGAGAAGACTCCCTGGAAAAGACCCTGATGTTGGGAAAGATGGAGGGCACAAGGAGAAGGGGACGACAGAAGACGAGATGGTTGGACAATGTTCTCGAAGCTACCAGCATGAGTTTGACCAAACTGCAGGAGGCAGTGGAAGACAGGAGTGCCTGGCGTGCTCTGGTCCATGGGGTCATGAAGAATCGGACACGACTAAACAACAATTCTGGAGGCTTCGTTTAACTCTGCCAAGACTGTAATTCTCCTCCACTCCCAAGACGGCTTCCTCTTTTGTAGGAAGCAGGCTGGGCTAGCCTAACTCATCTCTAGGCTGTCAGAATTTTGCAGGAGGGATTCAAGTGCATACTGGAAATGTAAGATTGCTTAATTGATTAAAGCACTGTTGACATAACGGGTCTATTTTTTATTTTATTATTATTTTAAAAATGGACATCTTGCAATTAGGAAAGCGATGGAGAATTGCACTGAAAAGTGTGTCATGAGACTGGGAAAGGGAAGATGAATAACTGCCGAAAGGTGAAGGATGGTGGAGAAGATAGACACATATGTCTTACTTTAAGTGGTGTCTCTGCACAAATTGCCTGATATGCAATGCCTATTGCTGCCCTAAGTACAGTTGTGCTGGTCCCGGGGGGAAGGTTACCGTTGGCGTGGTCAAAGTCCGGTCCTGGGTCAAGAGTCTGGAAACAGTTCACAAAGAGTGAAGCGGGGTCCGAAGCAGGAAGCCGGGCGGGGACGGAAAACTCTGGAAGGACAGGTCCGGGCCCTGGCAGAAGCAGTTATCCAACGACGTTGCTCCCGCAACCTGGGACTGGGCTGACTGGCCTTTATCTTCTCTGAGGCCAGGGGTGGTCCCGGCCCCCAGGAGACCCGCCTCTCCTGGCCTTAAGGCGAGCACTCCTCCTGGGATAAACCAGTTCCCTCCGCCACTCTGCCATGAGCCTCTGCAGCTCAGGAGAGGCTGGAGGGTTACTGGACCCAGGGGGAGACTCACCTTCCCCTGATAGGGCTGGGAGAGGCGCACCTGTAGGCAATGTGTCCTCAATCCCCTCCGGAGCCAGAGTGGATACACCTGGTGCCTGCTCCTGAGGATCTGGCACAGGTGCAGGCGCTTCAGATCCAAGGCCCTGCCCCAGCTCAGCCGGCCCTGGAGGCGGGGACTCCTGTGCAGGCTGGAGTTCCTCTGGTACGGCCTCTGAATCGGATTCCCAGGCCATCACAACAGTACTGCTTGGGCTATTTGTGCAAGCCCTAAGAGAATGTCCTTAATGTTCCTGTTGTTCTTGTCCATTTCAGAAATGTAGCTGAACACCAACAAAAGAACAACAGTTGGTCTTAATGAGGGTCTGTCTGTCTGTCCCTTATAGTGACGGTTGGAGTTATTGAGTATGACGTGAGGGGGAGAATAGCTTGAATGTAAATCTTACAATTTTTAGATTGTAGGTCGGGAGGCAGAACCTACTCTGTTGTTTTATTTTCGTAGTGCATCTTGTGAAGTAATAATAACAGGAAAGCAAAGGAGATGGGAATTTCGTAACAGACTCTAATTGTATAGGACAGTTTCTCTTGTTATTATGCAACACTGCAATACATATTGCTATTTGTAACTGCCTGCATGACTTCTCTGCTCGTCAGCCACAAAGCCAGATTTTTACTCTAGGAGCCAAAATCCTTGGGACAGATTCATCATCATTAATAATAATAATAATAATAATAATAATAATAATAATTTTTATTTATACCCCACCCTCCCCGGCCAGAGCTGGGCTCAGGGCGGCTAACGCCAATAAAATCACAATAAAAACATAATAGGGGGGGAAATGGGGGGAAACCAATTTAAAATACAGGTTAAAATGCAATTTAAAATGCAGGAAGCAGCAGCGATCACTGCCCAGAGAGGCCTTGATTGGTCAGAGAAGAATGGATGGAGGCAGGATCCAGTGGAAAGCAAGGCAGATGTTTATTTTTCTGTTGCAACAGAGTTCCCTTCCCTCCTTCCAAGGAGGGAGAGACCCTGAACAAAAGTGTTCAGGAGCCTTTAAAGATTTTTGACATTTCCCAACCCCCTTAGCCAAAGACCACCCCAAAATCATCATACATACATCATAGGAGGCGGTCTACAGCAGAAATCCTGTCTGCCAGGATACCTGATAATGGTCGCTGATTGCATTACCTGGACGGCCTGGTCATTCTTTTGTGATGGTTAATACTTCAGTTCCTGAATCCAGGTCACAGGTTCGCTCTATTCATACACAAATATGCTCTTAAGACAGGATTTGTAAGAGAAAAGACAATGGGAAGACTTTCCCCATTTGCCTCCCTTACTGCAGAGGAATATTTGAGGTCATTGGCAGAGTCAAAATGGCTTTAGGATTGCTCTCCCATACTATTTCAGACACATGCTTTATACATTTAGATATGTGTGCATTTATGAATATTTATTCTATATTTGAGACCTGAGAATTCTTATAACAAGTAGGCCGAGGCACAGTAAGGGTGTAGATTGTTCAAGGACTGTTAAAAGATTGTGTTGGTGGAGTAAAATAACAAATGCCTGCTTTTCCCGAAGTGGAAGTGGTGTCACTAGCCCAAGAAGGAAGGAGTGGCAACGAACAAAACAAAGGGAAGCAGATCTGGTTGTGTGAGGAGGGGGCTCAGAGAGGAGGGGAAAGAGTGGATGGGATCTGTGACCTACATAGAAAGATGTTCACTATGTCGGACACAGTAGAATGTAAAACTAAATTATCAATGAAAACAAATTAGAGATTGTTTGATGGTTGTCATTTCATGCTTCATTCACTCCTTAATGAATCATTTGGAAAGGCTCAATCAATTTAGGTCAGTGGAGGCTGTATACATGAACCAATAAGCCACGTCAATTTTTTTTTTTATAACAACACTTGGTTAGTACTTTGTCTGTAATATGATACGCAGCATAGATGACATCTAAATGTACTTTCCAGCCATTTCTCAATGAAATGTTGCCTTGAGAATTCCCAGCCTATCTTTGTAGGCATGTTCCAGCAGCCCTGTTGTACATTTATGTTTACAGAAGTCATTCTCTTCAACTCCTTGTCCATTGAGCTTCCATTTCGCATCACCGAATTGGGCACAAAAACAGGAATTTTGAAAAAATGTTCCGGTTTAGCAAAAAATAAAATCTACAATAGTTAATTTCATGCACATTGTGTAATCTTTGTCCCACTAGGGGGAGCAACAGCACTTTACCAGCCAGTGCATTTTATATTACAACGAAAGTCCAAAATTTGAAGAAAACTGACCTTCATATGTAAATGCTGACAATCCCAGATGAATTTTATGCGTGTCCCAAAATAGATATCTATTTCCCTGCTTTTGGCACATACCAACAAAAGCCTGCTAGTGCATGCTGACAATGGCATTTTAGGCAACTATTGGCTTTCACTGGTATATCTTTTGAGTTTTCAGGTATTTACAATGTTTTCTATATTTGCAACAATATAATTGGCAACCTGCCTCCTCTAAACTATATTCAAGCCAGGCTGCTGACTCTCCTGCTGTAGCAGCTGGAACCTTATTGGCTGTTAGCTTCTTTATTGCTTCATACTTTCGTAATCAAGTCTAGATTATTTCCTTTTGTAATACTGAATTTACGCTCCTCTGTTTGCAAAAATTTTGATTTTGTTGTCTTTGAATGTATTGATACATTCTGTTGATTGCTTTCTTCTCCAACCTCTAGTCCCTCAGTGTCCCTCTAGTCCCCTACCTCTCTCGCCCTGACCTAGCCACTGTGATCCACGCGACGGTCACCTCCAGACTGGATTATTGTAACTCGCTCTACGTGGGGCTGCCCTTGAGACTGACCCAGAAACTCCAGCGGGTGCAGAATGCTGCAGCGAGACTCCTTACGGGGTCTTCGCTGCGAGACCACATTCACCCGGTGCTATACCAGCTGCACTGGCTCCCGGTGGAGTACAGGATCAGGTTTAAGGTGCTGGTTTTAACCTTTAAAGCCCTACACGGCCTAGGACCCTCGTACCTACGGGACCGCCTCTCCTGGTATGCCCCACAGAGAAACTTACGGTCTTCAAATAAAAACATCTTGAAGGTCCCAGGTCATAGAGAAGTTAGGCTGGCCTCAACTAGAGCCAGGGCTTTTTCGGCTGTGGCTCCGATCTGGTGGAACGCTCTGTCGCTAGAGACTAGGGCCCTGCGGGACTTGACATCTTTCCGCAGGGCCTGCAAGACAGAGCTGTTCCACCAGGCCTTTGGCCAGGGCACAGCCTGACTCCCTCCCTCGGCAATCTTCGTGGAGCTCTGGCACAATGATTGCCAGTGGCTTGATTTGAATCAATTTTATAATGAATGATTTTAGAGTGTTGTTTGTGCTGTATTTTTGTACTGTTTTATTGTTGTTAGCCGCCCTGAGCCCGGCTTCGGCTGGGGAGGGCGGGATATAAATAAAATTTATTATTATTATTATTATTATTATTATTATTATTATTATTATTATTATT
>JAXCMG010000021.1:9116524-9167593 GCA_034642415.1 Podarcis siculus
CCTGCGGGACTTGACATCTTTCCGCAGGGCCTGCAAGACAGAGCTGTGGCCTTTGGTTTGGACTCAGTCTGACCCTTATGTCTTCCTTCCCTTCACGGTTTTGATTTATGGGCTACTTTTAAAATGAGGCTGTTTTTTAAATTGCATTTTAACCTGTGTTTTAAATTGACCCCCCCATTATGTTTCCATTGTAATTTTACTAGTGTTAGCTGCCCTGAGCCTGGCTTTGGCCGGGGAGGGCAGGGTATAAATAAAATTTATTTTTATTATTACTTTTCTCCAAACAAAAGGTGGCAGCAAAGAAAGGAGTAGCTGAGTAGTAACAATAAGCATATTTTTCTGCAAGAAGCTTGAACGACGCTTTCTGCTGACCAGCCTCCTTATTTATTAGCTAGCACATGTGGCAGAAGAGTCCTCAACTCTTTATCTAAGAGACGACTTAGTCCAGATTCACCTTGCCTCTCCTCAAACAGACCTTTGAGCAGTATAAGACCCGAGGAGAGCTTTCCAGTTTCTTAACAACAGCATGTTAGCTGGAACAACCTGTCCTTAGAAAACAGCTAGAGTAAACATGGATCACCCAGGCGAGAGATTTTGTGTGCTGAATATACACTCCCAAGTTTTGCATCCTGACAGAAAAAAACGAGAGACATCTGTTTTGTGGTTGGAGTCAGGACAGCCAGATCAGAAGATCACAGGCCTTTAAGTTCAAACAGCATGTAGAGGTATATGGCAGAAAAGTATAAATCCAGATTCATATTTATATCCAGTAAGACAGCACAGGGACATGGGTGGCGCTGTGGGTTAAACCACAGAGCCTAGGACTTGCAAATCAGAAGGTCAGTGGTTCGAATCCCTGCGACGGGGTGAGCTCCCATTGCTCGGTCCCTGCTCCTGCCAACCTAGCAGTTCAAATGCACGTCAAAGTGGAAGTAGATAAATAGGTACCGCTCCGGCGGGAAGGTAAACGGCATTTCCGTGTGCTGCTCTGGTTCACCAGAAGCGGCTTAGTCATGCTGGCCACATGACCCGGAAGCTGTAGGCCGGCTCCCTTGGCCAATAAAGCGAGATGAGCGCCACAACCCCAGAGTCGGCCACAACTGGACCTAATGGTCAGGGGTCCCTTTACCTTTAAGACAGCACAGCTCACATCACCGCTGTGGTCTCCGATCCATTCTCCCTGCTGTTTTTGCCAGCGCAGTAAATATGCAGCAGAGTAATCTGTGGTAGCTGTCCCTAGTTTACCTACCTTTTTCAAAGAGTTAAGAGTCAGTCAATATTAAGACGGAGGAAATGGAGGGGAAAGAATCAAGTGCTCTGGTGCCTGAATAATGCAGAGGGGGAAGAGTAAAATGCCTGGTTGTCATGACAACACCATCCCTGGATGCTCTGGGATGCTTCTTACTGTGCTTACATCCCAAAGCTTCCGGACTATTGAAATGATGTGAGCGAATTTTCCAGCCGTACAAGCTAAGTCTAAGGATGTGTTCTGCATGGGAGACAGGATGTGAGGAATTTTGCGAGGGCTTGGCCCTGTCCCAGAACATAAATGGGGACCTGAAGCTGGAAGTAAAACCTGCCTTAGAGTAGATAACTATTAACTACAGTCACACCCACCATACATTTAAAGCACACTGCTTTCCCCAAAGAATCAAGGGAATTGTAGTTCTGTGAGGGGTCAAATGCAACTCCCAGGATTCTTTGAGGGAAGTCATGCCTGTTAAAGTGGTTTGGATGTGGTTTAAATTGTTTAGGGTTGTAGCCAGCTAAGTTCTACTAAGAGTGTTGTTGTTTAGTCGTTTAGTCGTGTCCGACTCTTCGTGACCCCATGGACCAGAGCACGCCAGGCACTCCTGTCTTCCACTGCCTCTTGCAGTTTGGTCAAACTCATGCTGGTAGCTTCAAAAACACTGTCCAACCATCTCGCCTTCTGTTGTCCCCTTCTCCTTGTGCCCCCCATCTTCCCCAACGTCAGGGTCTTTTCCAGGGAGTCTTCTCTTCTCATGAGGTGGCCAAAATATTGAAATATTGAAGCCTCAGCTTTAGGATCTGTCCTTCCAGTGAGCACTCAGGGCTGATTAGTTTCCATGGTTCTACTAAGAGTAGAACCATGGAAACTAAGAGACCCTACTTTTTCTCGCCAATTAATTCCAATGGGTCTACTCTTAAGTACGCCTGACAAGGGATACAACCCTTATTATTTATTGGTTACGTTTCTAGATCACTTTCTCCCAAGGAAGTCCAGAGCAACATATAAGAAGCTATAAAAAAACTAATGTACAGATCATAAATAAAACATCATAACCAATGTAGTATAATTAGCTTCTCTTTCCTCCTCAAGGACTAGAAAAACCTTGAACTGCAGTTCCAAGATTCTGTTTGGAGAAGGAAATGCAAATTCCAGTCTTTGGAGTGCTGTGGAAATTGCTGCAAGACCCGTGTTCCTCTGAGGAAAAGGAATGGAAATTACACGAACGAATATGAGTGGTATTGGCTATTGCACTTTTTGTTATCACAAAGCAACATATTGCAGGCTAAAAATTACTAGAATAACTAAAAACCACATAGACTCTTAACAGTGGTTCAACATTAAAATCATGTATTTTAGCCCTGGGAGAATAAAGAAGTGTTAGAATCATAGCAATGTAGAGCTGGAAGGGTTCCTGAGGGTCATCTAGTCCAACCCTGATTTCCAGAAAAGAGGGCTGCCATATGTCCTGGTTTTCCTGGACACTACTGGGATTTCAAATGTGCAGGTGACGTCCGGGGGAATTTATGGAAGGCCCAGATCTTTGGCAAGTAAACCGAAAAAACACTTTCATTAAAAAAAAGCTCAACAATTTTGGGGTCTTCCTAAAATAAAGGACACTTTCGGGGTGTCCTGGTTTTTACTTTTTGAAATATGGCAACCCTACAGAAAAGTTTACCTGAGATTGCAGTCTTAGGCCTTTGAAGTAGTGAAAACTATACCTAGTTAGAATATATAATGAATGCAAAGCATACAATGTTATACAGAATTCGTACATTACCACTACCCAAATACCCCCCACTATTCTCTTTCTGAAATTATATCTTTTTTAAAAAGCATATAAAACCAACAATATCATCATATGAATTGATGGGAACCTTCCATAGCTATGGCTTCATTCACCAGATAACTCCAGGAAGGATATCCTAATTGAGTAAATTTTTCTCAGGTGCCTTTCACACCATCAAAAGTAGCAAAACAATATGAAAATCCAGGGATTTTTCAGGTTCTTCTTCTGGTGTCCTGGCTGTTTATTATTTGCTTCAGGTTAGTATCAATCTCATTATCCATTATGTGCTTTTAGACTGTTGACTTCATTCATCTTCACAAGCCTTTTGCGGAAGATTACTGTTGTTCCCGGGACGTGAGTGGCGCTGTGAGTTAAACCACTGAGCCTAGGGCTTGCCGATCAGAAGGTCGGCGGTTCAAATCCCTGCGACGGGGTGAGCTCCTGTTGCTCGGTCTCTGCTCCTGCCAACCTAGCAGTTCGAAAGCACGTCAAAGTGCAAGTAGATAAATAGGTACCGCTCCGGCGGGAAGGGAAAGGGCGTTTCTGTGTGCTGCTCTGGTTCGCCAGAAGCGGCTTAGTCATGCTGGCCACATGACCCGGAAGCTGTACGCCGGCTCCCTCGGCCAATAAAGCGAGATGAGCGCCGCAACCCCAGAGTCGGTCACGACTGGACCTAATGGTCAGGGGTACCTTTACTGTTGTTCCCATTTTGTAGATCAGAGAAGTCTGTTCAGCCTTTAAGATGCAGCGGTGTTGCGGAACAGCAGAGGCTCCTCCAAGGCCCCGACGAGGGAATCATGGCATTGGAGCCCCATCCAGATAGGGGGCAGGGATGTAAGCCCACATCACCTATCAGAAGCCGGATCCTAGCCTGTATCCTGGATTGGCAAATGGGGATGCAGGCTAGGATAAGAGCTGGGCCAGCGGCAGAGCAGATGAAGGCTTCTCTCGGGTCCGCTCCCTGGCCATTTAAGCAGCCCTCACCTGGGGCCCTACCTGCTTTTCCCTCGTCGGGTCCCCCCCCCCTTGGTTCAAACCGATGGTTAGGAACTATGCTGTGGCTACAGTAGTTGCCGTTTTATGGAGCTGGGTAGGAATTTGTCCACTGGGCCAATTGGCTCCAACCCGGTGGTTTTGCCTACCTCCTAGCAATTGTCACAACTGGGTTGGGCATTGGGGCAATCCTTTGTTTTGGATGGAGGGAAGGTTGTAGTCTCTGCCTGCCCCTCCAAACGCTGGGGTATCCTGTTAAAGGGACCTGGGGGGGGGGGAATGGTCATGTCCGCACGCCCAGGCGGGGCCAGGGCTGAAGGCACTCCCCAGACAGCGGTCCCTGCGGTGGTCACCCTATTTGATGTAAGTCTTAGGAAGAGGGAAAAGGTAAAGGACCCCTGGACACTTAAGTCCAGTCAAAGGCGACTATGGGATGTGGTGCTCATCTCGCTTTCAGGCCGAGGGAGCCGGCGTTTGTCCACAGGCAGCTTTCCGGAGCATGTGGACAGCATGACTAAACCGCTTCTGGCACAACGGAACACCATAATGGAAACCAGAGCGCATGGAAACACTTTACTTTCCCGCCACAGCAGTACCTATTTATCTACTTGCACTGGTGTGCTTTCGAACTGCTAGGTTGGCAGGAGCTGGGACAGAGTCATAGCTGTCAACCTTCCCTTTTTTGGCAGGAAATTCCCTTATTCCAGCACCGTTTCCTGCTGCTTCCTGCTGCTATCCCAAATTGTTAGATATCCCGTAGACTGTCCCCGGTACAGGTGAGGCTGCTAATCCCTTATTTTCAAGGCTGCTGATCCCTTATTTTCAAATCTGAAAGTTGACAGCTATGGACAAAGCAACAGGAGCTCACCCCATCACGGACATTCAAACTGCCGACTTTCGGATCAGCAAGCCCAAGAGGCTCAGTGGTTTAGACCACAGCGCTACCCGCGTCCCCAAGTATTAGGAACCCCCCATCTGGATTGGCCTAAGTGTTGCTTCCGGTGGGCAGGCCAGAAGTATTTTGACTGCCCCATGCCCAAGCCAAACCTCTTTCATCTGTATTCAACAAAGTTTGTTTTGATCCAAACCAGTCCTTTATTTGTCTGCAGGTTGGGGACTGGAAAGCACAATGCCTGGACCCGCAAGAGAGACTAAGAAGTGGTGACTTGCCAAAGGTCACCTAGGAACTTCAAACCTAAGCATAGCTGTCAAGCGTCCCTTATTTGAAGGGACAGTCCCTTATTCCAGCGCCGTGTCCCGCTGCTGTCCCTTATTGATGGATGTCCCTTAAATGATGTCCCTTAAATTTCAAAGGAAGCAGCTCCTCTCCCTCCCTCCCTGCCAGCCAGGGAGGAGGGAGGCTCCAACTGTGTTGCTTGGCTGTGTTGCTCACCCAATAAGAAGTCTAAGAACGACTCGGGGGTGGAGCTTGCATGCCTTGTGTGTGGCTAGTTAATGCAAGCTGAGGAGGTTTTTGAATGCTGGACGCCATTTTGTTGCACGTGCTGCTGCAAACTTTGCAGTGCAAAGCCAGGCCGGGGAGCCATCTTAAGTTGAGGCTGCATACGCCTTGTGGTGCATGTGATTCAGATTCTATTCAGTTGAACCTCTGGTTACAAAGTTGGTTGGACAGTGTTCTCGAAGCTACCAGCATGAGTTTGACCAGACTGCAGGAAGACTGGAAGGCCTGGAACAGGTGATGCTGCAGGTCACTTATTTTGGCTGCTGGTCCCTTATTTTCAAGGCTGCTGGTCCCTTATTTTCAAATCTGTAAGTTGACAGCTATGAACCTAAGCAGTGATGTGAGTAGCGTCATGAGACAAAGGTTCTTGAGAGCAGAAGCAGTAAGGCCTCCAAGGCCTACAAAATCATTCAAACCTGCTAAACTGCTAACAGCAAACTGCTAAGTCACTGTGTCTCGTGACTCATCCTGAGTGATGACTCATTCTCCCTATAAAAGTAGCCAGCCTCTCTGTGGGCCTCAGTGTGTTTGTCTCAGCCAGTGTGTGTGTTGTGTTGTGTTGTGTTGTTCCAGACAGAGTGGCTCCAGGACTCTAGTAAATCAGTAACGAAGACTGTGCCTCTGTGAAGAGTCAGATAGCTGCCATGAGCACTCTGTGTATGCTCTTTAACTATGCTGTTTACGAACAACTTTATTCTCTCAAGTAAAAGTTTTATTCTGTTTATGAAGAAGACGCTGCTTTGATTAATTTACCGCTGCACAAGTAGTGGCAGCTGGGAAGGAGAATGTGACTTGTAGTCTGCATAGCTTCATCCCTCCCTCAGTGGCTAGTAGCAGCAAAATCAGATTGGTCGCAACTAGGGCCTTTTCAGTATTGGCCCCAACTTGGTGCAACGCTCTGTCACAAAAGACTAGGGCCCTGCGGGACTTGACATCTTTCCGCAGGGCCTGCGAGACAGAGCTGTTCTGCCTGG
The DNA here is from genome assembly GCA_034642415.1 of Podarcis siculus. Lineage (NCBI taxonomy): Eukaryota > Metazoa > Chordata > Lepidosauria > Squamata > Lacertidae > Podarcis > Podarcis siculus. The sequence goes on from JAXCMG010000021.1 coordinate 9,122,992, forward strand.
CCTTTGGTTTGGACTCAGTCTGACCTTTATGTTTTCCCTCCCCTTATGGTTTTGATCTATGGGCTACTTTTAAAATGAGGCTGCATTTTAAATTGCATTATAACCTGTATTTTAAATTGGGTTTTTCCCCCTATTATGATTTTACTGTAATTTTACTGGTGTTAGCTGCCCTGAGCCGAGGAATAAATAAAATTTATTATTATTATTATTATTATTATTATTATTATTATTATTGCAGAACAAGCTCTCTCTCACACATATATGCACAATTTATTCAGGCTGCAGAATTTGTCTTACTCAGGGAGCAAAATGTCTGTTACTTTGTTCCGCATTTGGGTTTTCTTCATGCAAGGTGCATTCCCGATGAAAGTTTTGCTTTGGCAGATATGTATTTTGGTAAGAGCGGCTCCACTGAAACACTTTCCAACCTGCAACTCCCTAGTTCTTTCAATTAGCTGGATGGCTGGAATTCACCTTGGGCTCAACTGAGTGGATCACTAATTCCCAGGGGTCAGCCTCAGCCCAGTCTTCACTCATTTGCCCTAGTTAATGAGCAACAACTCCCACTCACAATTATATAATTCACCAGACTGTATTGTGGCTAAAATTAAAGCAATTAGCTCTAGGCAGAGGAAAATGTTACTAAACAAAATACCAGTGCTCGGCTTCCATTATATAAAAAGCAAATTGACCAACTGTTTTTATGGTAGATTAGCTATTTTATACTGAACAGAGAGGTTGCAATCATATGTTCCAGCTGTAATGGCTGCAGCTTATACCAGCAAATAATGTAGTCAGAGTCCTAAGTTCCCATACCCTCCAACATTTCTCCGATGAAAATAGGGACGTCCCATTCCATAATGATAATTTTACTATTTATATCCCACACATCTTACTGGGTTGCCCCAGCCACTCTGGGCAGCTCCCAACATATATAAAAACATTAAACATTAAAAAAAACCTTCCCTATACAGGATTGCCTTCAGATGGCTCAGGGGTCAGATAACTCCATACCCTCCAACATTTCTCCAATGGAAATAAGGGACATCCTAAGGAAGAATGGGTCATTCTGGGATCAAATCAGAAACTGGGATGGCTTCTCTAAATCAGGGATATCCCTGGAAAATAGGGACACTTGGAGGGTCTGTGCTTCCCAGCAGCAAAGTAAAAAGCACGATTCTAGGATCGGAAAAGTCAGCTAATATTCATACATTTATAAAAGTCTATATACTCACATAAAATATCAAGGTGATACACAGCAAAATATGCAAACACAATAAAATATAGAATATTGTTAAGAAATACAAAATAATCACAAGAATGACTAGCTCATCAAAAAGGGGAGAGTTAAACAACTGAATAGGCCTGTCAGCAAAACACAGTCTTCCATATAACAATGGAAACTTCTCCCATAGGAGCCATGACAACAATGTTCCTGACCTCCTTCTTCTTTGTTCTTGTTTAGTCGTTTAGTCGTGTCCGACTCTTCCTGACCCCATGGACCAGAGCACGCCAGGCACTCCTGTCTTCCACTGCCTCCCGCCGTTTGGTCAAACTCATGCTGGTAGCTTCGAGAACACTGTCCAACCATCTCGTCCTCTGTCGTCCCCTTCTCCTTCTGCCCTCAATCTTTCCCAACATCAGGGTCTTTTCCAGGGAGTCTTCTCTTCTCATGAGGTGGCCAAAGTATTGGAGCCTCAGCTTCCCGATCTGTCCTTCCAGTGAGCACTCCGGGCTGATTTCCTTCAGAATGGATAGGTTTGATCTTCTTGCAGTCCATGGGACTCTCAAGAGTCTCCTCCAGCACCATAATTCAAAAGCATAAATTCTTCGGCGATCAGCCTTCTTCTTTGGCGATCACTTATAGCCAAGTATGATTATCTTCCATGAACACGGTTTTAACAGTGAGTCCGTAAGTGACTGTGGAGGCCAATTCTGGATCAACACCTACTTCCCATGACTTTACCTTCTGCGCAACCAGCGGGACATTGTTCCATGGGGGTAGAAAACTGAAGATGTCCAGAAAGTCAGTCAATCCACCTGAACAGCTTTCATGACAAGAACAGATGAAGGGATCTGAATGGCTGTTAACTGCTCCAACTGACTGGGCTTTCAGCTTAGCCAGGGATCCTTTCAAGCAACTCACCTGGCCTCCTAGGAAACAAAACATTCCCCAGGATTCCACAGCTGGTTGTGAGGTCAGAGCCTGGCCAGGGACTGGAGCCAATGGGCTCTGGGCTCCAGGAACACTCTCTCTGCCAGGCCCAGGGCACCACTGGGCAACTTCGGGCAGCTGCCAAGCGTCTGGCCCCCATTTACCCCCAAGCAGAAGGCTCAGGCAGCTGGATCTAGGCTCTGCTTAGAGTTTCCCCAAATCCTCCCAGCTTTGCACCCCTCTGGATAATCGAGAAAATAAGTCATGCCATGACTGTGGTCCAGTTTCTGGCACCTCCTTAAAACTCACCTGTTTGCCCAGGTGTTGCCTGGCTAGTGGTCCATCATTTGGTCACAGTGCATTATAAGTTCCAGTGGGTTGAATCTTCTTAAAAAATTTTTTGTTGGGGCTTTATTGTATTATGGAGCCACCTTCTCTCTCTGTCTGTGTGCTCACCCACATTTGCCACCTTTAGGCATCTTTTTAAAACATTTTTGGTGCTTTATTGTATTATTACATGAAACCTTTTCTCTGAGGAACTTGGGGGCTGAGAGGAAAAACCAATAAGGCAAGGCTGTGTTAGCAAACACTTTTCTCTCTTTGGCTGAAGCCTGAAGAGCAAATGGTGGACAGGCTAGGAGCCTCAATGGCACCCTCTGGAAGTTTCACCCAGGGCAATAACCCTGGCTAGCCCCCCACCCAGCCCCCAAGCTACGCCTTTGCGTGAAGCCCTTGAAGGTGCTGGCCTCAGGTGAGCTCCTTGCCAGCAGGTGAGGCGGGCTAGAATATTGGGCCTCTCCAGACCCAAAAAGGCTGCTGTGCACCTCTTAAATGTGCTTTTAAGAAACAAAAGAGCTCTTAGGCCTCAAGCACATAATTACTTTTTTATTGCCTCTTGCTAATCTAGACATGATCCTGGAGGAACATCGGCCAGCTGTGAGTGTGAAGGCCGCTCCCTGCAAGGCCCTTTCCACCTGGCCTAGGGGGCTAGGCCCACACTCACCGGCCCCACTGAAGAGGCTCCTCATGAGGCTGAAGGAACATTGCCTGGCTATTGTTTTATTGATCAAATATGCTGTAAACCCCTTTGAGATTTTTATTAAAAATATAAAGCGGTATGTAAATAAATAAAATCTCCCCCTCTTTTTTGTTATTGTTGCTAAAAATAGAGATACCTCTCTTGGATCGTGCTGCAATTTCTCTGTGTTAATAATAATAATAATCCCAACAGAATTAAAAGCGCAATCAAACATCAAACATTATAAACCTCCCTAAACAGGGCTGCCTTAAGATGTCTTCTAAAAGTCAGCTACTTGTTTATTTCCTTGACATCTGAACGGAGGACATGCCATAGGGCAGGCGCCACCACTGAGAAGGCCCTCTGCCTGGTATCCTGTAACCTCACTTCTCGCAGTGTCCGGGCTGGACAATGGGGGTGGAGACGCTGCTACAGGTATACTGGGCCGAGGCCGTTTAGGGCTTTAAAGGTCAGCACCAACACTTTGAATTGTGCTCGGAAACATAATGGGAGGCAATGTAGGTCTTTCAGAACCGGTTTTATATGGTCTCGGCAGCCACTCCCAGTCATCAGTCTAGTTGCTGCATTCTGGATTCATTGTAGTTTCTGGGTCACCTTCAAAGGTAGCCCCACATAGAGCACATTGCAGTAGTCCAAGCGGGAGATAACCAGAGCATGCGCCACTCTGGTGAGACAGTCTGCGGGCAGGTAGGGTCTCAGCCTGCATACCAGATGGAGCTGGTAGACAGCTGCCCTGGACACAGAATTGACCTGCGCCTCCATGGACAGTTGTGAGTCGGTTGCACACCTGGTCTTTCAGAGGCACAGTTACCCCATTCAGGACCAGGGAGTCCTCCACACCCACCCGCCCCCTGTCCCCCCAAAACAGTACTTCTGTCTTGTCAGGATTCAACCTCAATCTGTTAGCTGACATCCATCCTCCAGTTGTCTCCAGACACTCACACAGGACCTTCGCCTTCACTGGTTCTGATTTAAAAGAAAGGTAGAGCTGGGTATCATCCGCATACTGATGAACACCCAGCCCCAAACCCCTGATAATCTCTCCCAGCGGCTTCATATAGATGTTAAAAAACATGGGGGAGAGGACAGAACCCTGAGGCACCCCACAAATGAGAGCCTGGGGTCTGAACACACCACTTTCTGGACATGGCCCAGGAGGAACCACTGTATAACAGTTCCTCCAGCTCCAAGCTCCTCTAGACGGTCCAGATGGATGTCATGGTTGATGGTATCAAAGGCCGCTGAGAGATCCTGCAGCACTAGGAAACAGCTTTCACCCGCTGGAGATCATCAACCAGCGCGAGCAAGGCAGTTTCTGTCCCATGATAATACCTGAATCCCGATTGGAAAGGATGCAAATGGTCTGCATCCTCCAGGCATGCCTGGAGTGGTTCAGCAACCACCCGCTCAATCACCTTGCCCCAAAATGGAAGATTTGAGACTGGGCGATAGCTGGCCTCTTTCAGTGGGCCCTGCAGAGCCCATCGCCCAGCCCTTCCTGGCTTGCTTTTATGAGCCAGGATGGGCAAGGATCAAGGAGACAGGTGGGCGGTTTCACTCATCCAAGCAGCCTGTCCACATCCTCAGAGGTAACAGATTGGAATTGATCCCACACATCTTGACTAGACAGGACTCAGATGTGCTTTAAAGATGCAGCATGTTGTTATAAGAATTTTAAGGTCTCAAATATAGAATAAATATTCATAAATGCACAGTCTTACTGGAATTTATGTAAAGGTGGTGGTGGTGGGGTTGCCCCTCCAGCAGACATCCTACCCCCCCCCGACTACCAAAATCAACACAATCACTCCTGCAAATGTCCCCACAAAACATTTCATCACACAGTTGTTAAAGAAACTAAGATTAAGAAGCTGACAAGAAAAATTATCTGAAACCATAAACTTGTTAATGCTTATAAAATAAACTTGTTTATTTGGTTTAATGTTAACAACTGTCTGGACTGTGTGTGTACCCGAGAAAAACAGGTTGGTGGCAGCGGGGAAGCGATCACAGTGGTGGCACAGGGATCAGTAGACTTGTCAAACGTCCGGGGACCCTGTGTTGCCTACCTGAGGCTAGGTAATCACTTCACTTCTTAGTTTCTTTACTGGCCTATACCTTCCTAATAACTTCTGATTATCCCAACTGTCTGTCTGACTCCTCTTAACAGATTCTCTCACTCTCTCACATCAAACTATCCCAACCCACAGACATATCCTCCCTCTCCCTTCTCGAACACCCGACTGACTCCTTAACAACACTAACTCTAACTCCTCCCCTTGGGTTCCCACTTGCCAATCACTTCACACTCATTTAACCCTTTCCTTATGACATGCATGATGTCCAGCATGATGTCACCTAGTAGGGCAAATGCCACATAATGTAATAATACAATAAAACACAAAGAAAGGTTTCTAGGTGCACAAAAAGATTTTTAAAAAGACGCCTAGAGGTGGCAAATGTGGGTGAGCACCCAGGCGGAGAGAGAAGGTGGTTCCATAATACATGGAAGGGGAGGGCAAAAAAACTTTAAAAGAACATTCGACCCCTGGAACATATGATACACCATGACCAAATGATGCATCACTAGCCAGCCAACTCCTGTTTGGTGGGTTTAAAGGAGGTGCCAGAAACTAGACCACAGTCATGGCCTGCCTTATTTCCTTCGATACTCCAGAGGGGTGCAAAGCTGGGAGGATTTGGGGAAACTCTTAAGGGGAGCCTAGATCCAGCTGCCTGAGCCTTCTGCTTGGGGGTAAATGCAGGTGTGGGTCAGATGCTTGGCAGCTGTCTGAGGTTTCCCAGGTGTCCTGGGCCTGGCAGAGAGAGCATTCCTGGAGCCCAGAGCCCATTGGCTCCTGTCCCTGGCCAGGCTCTGACATCACAACCAGCTGTGGAATCCTGGGGAATGTTTTGTTTCCTAGGAGGCCAGGTGAGTTCTTTGAAAGGATCCCTGGGTCAGTTGAAAACCCGTTGGTTCAGTTAGGAGCCTGTATAAAGCAGCAATCCTTCTTTTGTGAATTTGAAAGCTGTTCGACTGACTTTGTGGGCCTTTCTGGGTTTGGAGATCTTTTGCATAATGTGCCGCTGCTGGCGTAGAAGGTAAAGTCAAGGGAAAGAGGGGAGACATCCTGAAGATTCGTACCCCCCACCACATGCCCAGTTTTTAAAGATGCTCCTTGGTTATTAGACCTTTCTTAAATCCCATGCTGGATGTTACATGAGCCAGCAACTTTCCCAGGGAATTTTCTGATTTGTTGCTATGGAGAGATTTTCCTTCAAGAATGTTTGAGACCACTGGAACAGAAACCCCACCCCACCGGAACAGAAACAGGGGAGATGTTGGGGACTGTTGGCCTTCCAATTATTGCTGAATCCCATCCAATCCCCTCCTGCGGGCTAGAGAAGGATCTGTGGCCCGAGATGGCTGCCCCCAGCTTCCCACCTCCAGCCATGTGCATTTCCAGTGGGCATCCCTACATTGACCATGTGCACTTCATCCACACTCAGTGTGAACTGGAGAGTGTGGCACGCAGAAAACACTAATGGAATCGGCCCCGGAACGGCCCCAGGTGGAATCTGGACTGTTCCCGGAGAGACACCAGTGGCGACGGCGACTCCCCCCGGCATTGTGAAAAGCTCAAAAAGGAAAATTCAACACTCCCAAGGGAAACCTTCACTGCTCAGGACCCAATGGCACCAACCTCCACCACGAGCTCAGCGGCTGCAGTATTCATGGATACTGTCCAAATCCCTTCCAGTCCCAGAGCCTCCCTGAACCCACCCGCAGGGACACCCGTCCCACCCTCTGCCACATTGAACGTGTGTGCTGTCCTCAAAAATGGGGAAATCCACCTCCCAGCAACCTCTCAACTGCCTAAAATTCCCAGCGAGCAGCACACCGGACCCTCCATTCACACATGGCACATCACTGTGGACCTCCAGCCGCCGACTGCACAATCTGTTGCCATCGAGATCTTTTACTTCAAGAACAAAGAAACAGAAACATGCCTTAATAATAATAATATAGAGATCTAACTAAGAGCTAAAGTAGTTACTGCTAAAGTTCATCTGAGCAGCTGGCCACAGCAGCAGTTGGTGGTCTTGAAGCAAGATCTCTCCATACCCACGAAGAATGCACTCAGCAGCTGGAAACCCGCAGTGATATGCCCCATACAAATAGAAGGTCCCCATACAAATAGAAGGAACCCCAGGCAACTCAAAAGCCACTGGAAGACAGCACACATGCTCCATACAACAGAGAATAGGACAAGTATCCCTGCAGGCAAGCTCAGGGAAGCTCCAAGACCAAAAAAGATCAAGACAAAATCCCCACATTCCATGGGCCAGAAGACACTGCACAAGGCAAACAACACAAATGCCACAGTGGCTGAACTCACAATGGAAGCCAATGCCATCAAGTCCCGAGCAACAAAAATCTCCCTTGGGAGGGCCGGATACCGCCCACTGAGCTCTTCACAATGCCAAAAAGAGTCGCCGTCGTCATCATTTGGGTCCCTCCAAAAACAGACAGTCCAGACTCCAATCAAGACGTCTCCAGAGCTGATTCCCCCAACGCCCTCCACATGTCACACTCTCCAGCCCACACCGGCGGCCGATGCAATGCACACAATCCAGGCAAAAGCACCAGTCAAAAATGTACACAATCAAGTGTTCTACAATTCCCCACTGAGCACCACCTGACCTTACTACGCCTCTGGCAGGATCCATCTCTCCTTGTCAGGCAGAGCCCAAGTCTTTTTTGAAGAACAACCCGCTTTAGCTGCCTCTTTTCCGGACCCTGCTGGGATTCAGCCTCAACCTAACGTCCTTCCCCTTCTGCCCTCTTTGCACAGAGCTGTTTATGACGGAGGCCTCCCACCTGAGCTCCCTGCATGTTCTTACTGTGCTGTTCTACCAGCGGCTATATCAAGAAAAACTCCTTTCTCAGGAGGAGCTGACCCTCATCTTCCCCGACCTAAGAGAACTCCTTAAGATCCATGGTAAGTCTGTTTCCCCTCCAGACCATTCTGTGGCTGGCCCAGGCCTCCGCTTCTCCCTGGGTGGGTCAGGAGCAGAATGAGAAGGGCCAAAAATAGAAGCACAGCATCCAAAGAGCTCTGCAGCAGGATCAGGCCCGAGGGGCCCAGCCAGACCTGCAGCCTGTTTTCAGGGGGCCCCACAAGCAGCAGGGCAGAAGCTCAATGCCCCCCCCGAACTCCCCTGATGCCCTGCACACGCCACACTCTCCAGCCCACACTGGCCACCGATGCAATGCAACCAGTTCGGATGAGAACAATGCCCCCCCAGGAACAGGGATTGTTCAGAGGCATCCACTGCCTTGTGTAGCCAGTTGCTGCCTCTCAACCTAACCTACCTCACAGGCTTGTTGTGAGGATTAAATGAGGGGGGACTCCATGGACACCCTCTTAATCTCCTTGGAGGAAAAGGTGACATAAATAAATGAGACACCTGGTCTCTCCACCACTGAGAAAGTGGGATTCAAAAAAGAGCAGGCCATCTCTGTCCCTCTCCTGTCCCTGCAGGGGTTATTCTTTATTACCCCACTCCTGTTGCCTTGCTCAACCTCCCCGCCCCGCCTCTTCTCTCCCCCCCCCCAGTTCTCTGTCAGGGAAAATGAAGGATCTGTAGGAGAAGGGGCCACTCATTGAGGAGATTGGGGACCACCTGCTTTCCCGGGTACGGATCCCAGAGCAGGGCAGAGGCTGGCGGCAATTGGAAGAGGGCTGCCTGTAGGTCTCCAGTGGACTTGGGCCCTTGATTTCCTGATGTTCACTGGACGTGTTCCCTCTCCACTGCCTCCTCCCTCCCTTCCTTCCCCCCCAGTTTGGTGTGGCTGCAAGCGAGGAGCTCTGGCAGGCAGCTTGCAGCAGGCCAGGGCCATGGAGATCCTTCAAGCGAAGTAGCAGAGGGATGCTCAGTTCTGGCGTGTCATCCAGGTATGCTCCATGAGAAGAGGAGGCTGAGCTCGGGGGAAAGGGCCTTCTCAGCTGAAGGATCACTCCCTGGGCGAATGAAAGAGTGCAGGAGAACAAGCCAGATGGTGTAGGTTAGGTGATAACCTCTAGTTGCATGCTGCCCCCATCTCCAGGTGGTACAAGATTCCAGGGGTTCTGAGGGCTTTCCCTAGGTTTGGTTTCCTCGGAATGAGGGGCAGCCTCCTGTTCTCACAGCAGCAGTCCAGCTGCCCCGAAGGAGAAGCCCCTAAGCAAGCGGGAGCTGAGCAGCAAGGCTCCCCCACTTGTTTTGCCGCTGACTCTCTCTGGTGTCCAGAAACATGTCATAATAATGATAATTATGTTGTCTGTCTGCTTCCTTCTCTGCCTCTCCCAGGAAATCAAGATCTGCCCATAAGGCCACCACCGTTCAGCTAAAGGATTTCCTAGAGTGCAAGATGCAGCGCCTGGCTAGCTACCCTCTGCTGCTGAATAACACCATCCAGCACACTAATGGTCTCTCTCTCTCTCCTTCTCCATATATTTGTGTCTTGGGTGTGGTGGGGAGGGTGTCCCAGCAGAGCTGCATCTCTCCATGATTCCATGTTGATATGCTTCCTAACTTTGGGAGGTTGTGAGTTGCATTGAGCCTGCCTTACTAGGGAAAGACAGCACACAAGAGGGTGATGGGGGGGGGGAGACGATGGTGTGTGTGTTTATACAGCCCCCATCTGCCTTCATTAGTGCCCCATGGGCATAGGTGTTGTTCAGCAGCCCACTTTCTGATCAGTAAACAAGGACCCCTTTGCCTTCTGCATCTGGGCTGCTGCTGCTCATCTGTCTTTCAGACCTGTTTGCTTTTAAATGCAGCCTTGTTCCTAGTTTGTTCTGGGAACTGGGTTTCAAAGTAATAAAATGAAACCAACTTTGCAGGCAGCCTATCAGAAGCACTCCCTCGTCACCCCCTCTCTCTGCACCTTCCTCGCTCAGATTCAACTTGGGAGCACCAGTGTCTCTGCCTGGCGTGCGATGAGTGCAAGGAGATCCTTGAGGGCATCCAGGAGGAGTTGAGGCAGGCAGAGAATCACGGGCGGCTGGATGCCTCCCCAAAACACCTGGACGCCAGATCTCTGCGCAAGAGCAGCCACCCACTGGCCAGGCAGGGCCTCCCCTTCGCCCTCCCTCCAATCCCCGGCCTTGTCCTGCTCTTCCCCTCTGTGAAATGCTGCCTTTTTCTACCCCTGCTGTGCATAACCTTGATCTCATGGAGCACCATCTCATCCAGGTGGGGCCTCTGCAGCTATGCAGTCAACAAGAAAATGACTGCGGGTGCCTGGAAGAAACAACCTCTCCCGCCAACACACACACACGGCACAGGCCTCTGAGTGGAGGGGCATGCACTCTTCCTCTGCAGTTGGCTTTGCCATTTAGACCACCCTTTTCTATTAAGACAGGAATCAATGAGGGGTGGGGGTTGTGGCTTTGTGGCCAAAAGACTCTGGAGTCTAAAAGCCCTGGAGAGTCGCTGCTGCAAAGTAGAGCCTTAGCTGTTGAAACATCCAACTTTCATGAGTATTTAGAGCTGTCATACAACAAGCCACAGATCACAAGACTCTCGGAGAAAGTGTTTGGGTGGCAGGAGGGCTCTGGTAGCTCGATGGCAGAACACCTGCTTGGCATGCAGAAGGTCCCAGTTTCCATCCCCAATGGCATTTCCGGGTTCGGCTCAGGGGAAGACTTCCTGCCTGGGACCCTGGAGAACCATTTCTGCCACTCAGACAAGACAGGGCTAGATGGGCCCAAGGGCCTGATTTGGTCCAGCCTCCTTTGTCCCTCTGGCCTGGATGGGCCTTTGGCCTGATTCTGCAGCCTGGCACCTAGATGGTCTCCTCAGGATCAGTGGAGCAGGTGAGCAACAACCCCTCTCTCTGTGTGTGTTTGTGTCCCTTAGGCCTGCACGTCCTGCTTCTGGGACATCTTGTAGTATTTCTGAAGCCGAAGGGGCGGTAGATGCAGTTAAAATGCTTCAGGAGGAAGGCAGGGGGCTCTGTTTTAAGCCCCGTGGTTCCTCTGGAGACCACCCTCGTCCGCCCTGCAGCCACAGGTAAGAAGGGGGGCCATAACACCACCGCTCTTCATGACACCATGAGCAACAACCCCTCACTCTCTGTGTGTGCGTCTCTTAGGCCTGCACGCCCTGCTTCTTAAAGACCTGGTCATGTTCCTGAAGCCAGAGGAGAAGTGGCTGCAGATGAAATGCCTAAGGAAGAAGACAGAGCAGGGCTCCTCTTTAAGCGCTCGTCTGTCCCTCAGCCAGAGGTAAGAAGGGGTGCCATAACACCACTACACTGTAAGGACTCTTCTTCCATCTTTTCTCTTTTCTCTGTTCAGATCCAAGATCATTCTTCCAGATCTGTGTTTTGGAGGAGACACCAGACATCTGTGAGCTGGTGGCGTCCAGCCCTTCTGAGAGGATCATGTAAGATGTTTGCCTCTTTTTCTCCCTTCTCCCCTGGCAAATGACGACAAGCCAAGCAGTTTAAACGAAGCTACAAGCACAGAAACGAGATGTATTTGGGGGGAGACATACATTAAGTGTCAAAAGGCAGGGTAAAGGTGTGTATTTATATATGTGTATGTTTCGTTTGCATATATATTAGCTTTGAATAGTGTTGGAACCCCCTGGAGAAAGACGCTGCTGAAATAAATGTGGGGTTGCACTTTGGTCGCCTGCCTTGCAAACTGGCAAATCGAAGCCCCTCTTCTTCTCTCTTGGGGCTTGAAGAGCGTCTTTCTCTGTCTCCCTTCTTTTCCTGGCAGGTGGCTGCAGCATCAGGAGAGGGTGACAATGGCCACCAGGAAAATTGTCATTCTGCCCTGCAGGCAGCCCCACCAGACGTCCCCCCCCCCCCCGCCCCCCCCCCTGCCCCTTCCGGGGGAGAGAGCCCCCCCCCCACTCTGCATGTTTCCTATTGCCAGGCTGGGACACCTCCAGGCAAGGGACCTGGCTGGATTGTAGCCGACAGGGCAAAGGTGGGAGCCGCATCCATGACAGCCTCATCTTTGGGCCCTGTCAGCATACAGCCCCCAGGAGGTTTCCCATGGGGGCACGGGGCCCTAAGTTTGGAAGAGAGACGCTCCTCGGAGGCTCCTCAGCCAGGTGAAGGGGGCAGACACCCCCCCTTGCGACGGCTGCCCTCCTTCTCAGGGGTCCCTAACCCCTCCCCTCTGGGCTCCCGCTTTTGCTGGAGATAGACGAGGGGCAGTGGGAGTGCTAGACGGCAGAGTCTATTTTTTATAGTTATAAAATTTCATTAACGTATTTTTCTTCGGTTTTCTTTTGAAACACATGTGTGTAAAATCTAATCTATTTTCTTTTTTTCTGTAACTTTTAAAAATGCAATAAATAAAAATGCAATTTCTAAGGTCACGTGGGCTAAGGGCTCAGTAGTTCTGCATTTGAAGATAATAAGCCCATATCTTATCTTGGCACTTTTGTGCCCAGCCCCCTGCCCTTAGTTGCTCTCATCAGCAGGATCCTTGAAAGCATTTAGCCTGTGCCACTCAGATAGGCTGGATCAATTCTGACTGCTATTTCACAAAGATGCGAAATATATTGGCATTATCTTCAGCCTTTCCAACCCACTGTTAGGCCCCACTGTGGCCGCAAATGACTGCAGAAGTCCTGTGGCAGAGACCCAGGCCTAGGCTCAGTCACCAAAGAGGCCGGGCACCCATAACAAAAATGTTGAGGGTACCTGGGCCCCCAATGGACAGGTGCAAAGTCTCTGAGCATACGGGACTTTTCTAAAGGCACCTTCCTCTGCGAGGGCAGAGCTGAGCTTCTGGCGAGTGTAAAGGCCCTTCTTGCATTTCTAGATATGAGAAAGAAGAGATATGCTGCCAGTGTGGCTATATCTCCCTCGATTTCTCCAATTTTATAGTCGGGGCACCTTGAGCAATCCTGTTGTCTCTCAGTGTCTAATATTCTTTGCCTGACTGTAGCTTTTGCCTGGCCCAACCCCAGACTTAGAAGAGCTTGAGGGGCAAAACCCAGTTTCTGAAGAGTGTTCAGAACTGCCAGCCCAACTGGAATTGATCGCAGAGGATCAATGGGGCTATCCCTTGGGGGAGCAGATTCAATGTCAGCCATTTGTAGATTGATGTTAGGCAGATGTTAGCCTCCACTCTCATCATCCCCGTTTCTAATCTAACCAGTGGAGTAGCGTGGGTTGTCAGCACCCGGGGCAAGGCAAGTAATTTGCGCCCCCTAACCCGTGGATTTGCGCCCCCTAACCCATGGATTTGCCCTAACCCCAGATGTTGCGCCCGGTGCGGCCGGCCCCCCTTGCACCCCCCACGCTACGCCACTGAATCTAACCCATGCGTTTGAGACACATCTGGGGACTTGGAGGAAAGCTCTAAGAAGTCTGGATTGAACTCTCTCAAGGGGGGAGAAAGCAGAGGAAGGTGGGCCCAGAAAGGATCCATAAAGGAGCTGTGCCAAAGTTTTGGCCTTGTATAATTTTAGAGCCGCAGGGATGAAGAAGCCCCCTTGTGCTCTGAAAAATTTAAGAATACAGTTTGCAGTTTTTTCCGCTGAGCTCCCAATGGAGTTTGTGTGTAGTTTGTTGGTTCCTGAGGCCTGTACCACCATTCCTAGATACTTATAGTTTGTGACTTGTTCTAATTTGTGGCCTTGGAGTTCCCAGCTTCTAAGCTTTGGTTTTCCCCCAAAAGCAAGTATCTTGGTGTTTTGATAGTTGATTTTGAGACATTCAGATTCACAGTATGCTGCGAGCTTTCTTAGTGCTCTTTTGAGTCCAATGAGGGTTCTAGATAGAATTACCGCATCATCGGCATATAGCAGGACCGAAATATGCCGATTTGCGAGCTTTGGAGGATGGAGTTCTAAGTCATTGAGCGCAGATACTAAATTGTTTAAATAGAAATTGAATAGTAGAGGGGCCAATAGGCACCCTTGCCTGACTCCTTTGAAGGTTTTAATAGGGTCCGTTAGGTGTCCTAGGCGACTACACCTGACTCTAAGAGCCGTGTTTGCGTGCAGTGCCTGAATTAAGAGCAGAAGCCTTCTATCTATATTGGTACCCTGTAGTCTGTCCCAGAGTCTGGTTCTGGAGACTGTATCAAAGGCTGCTTTTAGATCAACGAAGGCAGCGTATAGTGAGGCCTGCCCTCCTGATTTGTATTTGTCAATGAGATGTTGTAACGTTAGACAGTGATCTGTCATGGACCTTCCGGGTCTGAAGCCCGCTTGTTCTATTGCCAGGATATCTTCATTCTCTAGCCATTCTGTAAACTTATTAAGGAGGTGCTTTGAGTAAGTTTACTAATCACACTTAATAGGCTAATCGGCCTATAATTCGCTGGGTCCCCTCTGTTGCCCTTTTTATAGATTGGGACTATTATGGCTGTTCCCCATTCCCTTGGGATGCGGCCAGTGTCATCTATGTAAGTAAAGAGGATGGCTAAGAAAGGTGCCCACCAATCCGCCTGTGCTTTTATCATTTCTGGCGTAATGCCATCTGGGCCTGGGGCTTTGGCCGTTTTCAGTTGGTTTATATATGATTTCACTCAGTTACTGAAACTGGTGGCCATTTAGCCAGTTGTTCTATACTATAATTCCGTAATGGAGGTTCAGCGTCCTCGTACAAAGATTGGAAGAATGAGACCCAAAGGTTAGGGGGAATTTGTGAGGTTAAGGGGGAAATAGCCTTATGGGTGCCAGAAGTTACCAGTTTCCAGAATAGTGTCTGATCTTTTGCTTTTGTCGCACTAATTAATTCTAGCCAACATTTCTGGCATAGGCTTTCTTTTGGTGGGTTATTAGGTCTTTATACTCTTTTTTTGGACGGTGTTCTCGAAACTACAAACATGAGTCTGACCAAACTGTGGGAGGCAGTGGAAGACAGGAGGGCCTGGCGTGCTCTGGTCCATGGGGTCACGAAGAGTCGGACACGACTAAACAACAACAACTCTTTTTTTAGGGCACGGACGGCAAGATAGGCTTGCTGTCTGACAGAAATTTCGGCTGTCAGGGCAGCTTTGTAAGCATTTTGCAGGGCTTTCTTGGCCTCAAAGCAAGTGTAGTCAAACCAGGGTTTATTTGATGTTATTGGTTCAGTTGGCCTTTTCTCTGTGGTATTAAAAAGATGGGGTTTTAATTATTGGAGCAGGCTCTCATACTTGGAAACTGGGTCCTCAGGCCTAGGATTATTCCCAGAGCCAATTAAAATTGTACGCTCCCTCTCTCTCTAGCATCAGACAGCAAAGAGAACAAAGGACAATAGTCCCACTTCAAGGAACACAGTAACACAAACATCCTGTCTCCATCACTTCCCACTCTGTGGAGTCAAAACATACACCATCATGTGATAGACAACAATCCCATGACTGCAATCATGGAGCAGGAATTCTAACATTTCCAGTGTTTTGCTATTAACATTCTGGCCGCTGTTGTTGGGTAAAGAAATACTCTTTGGTTTTCATTTTGGTTCCAAGATGGCGGCACGTTCATACGCTGCGGCTCTGAGCTCCCAATACCTCACCTACTCACGCACAAAACTGGTAAACATCGGGCTCGCAAGAAAAATAGAGATAACTAGAGAGTTTCAAAGGTCCCACTGTATACCAAACTGCACAGTAAGACCTCCAGGATCTCTATGGATTGTCGTCAGGAAGGGGAAGTGCCAAAAGAAGCGAAAGAGAAAAGAGCGAAAGCAAAAACATGGCTGCAGAGCTTCGAAAAAGACCCATCAGACCAGCACTGCCAAGCGTCTTCCTGACCAACACCAGATCTCCCGTCCATAAAATTGACAAATTACAGTTGCTGATGGCAGCAAACAAGCTTCTTTGTGAAAGCTGTGTGGTAATTATTACAGAAACTTGGCTACATTCAGCAGTACCGGATGTGGCAGTTGAGCTGATAAATCGAATAATTTATTGCTCTGATAGAAACAGTGATTCTGGTAAAGCTAGGGGCAGAGGAGTCTGTACTTACATACACAATGGTTGATGCGTTAACAGCAAAGTAGCTTACACCCATTGCTCCCCAGATGTAGAATTGATAGCAGTTACATGTCGGCCATTTTATCTGCCTAGACAAGTAACTGTCATAATTATTACAGCTGTTTATATTCCACCTGATGCTAATGTCAGTGCGGCACTTTCTAAGCTATATGACGTCATCTCCAGGCAACAGCAAATCCACCCAGAGGGCACCCTTGTTGTGGCAGGGGACTTCAATCAAGCCTGCCTGAAGACAGTTTTTCCTAAGTTTGAACAGTTTGTGAAATTTCCCACTAGAGGACAGAATATTCTAGATCTTGTGTATTCCAATTTGAAACAGGCATACAGGGCAATCCCCTTCCCCCACTTAGGCTCATCCGACCATTCTTCAGTTTTTCTATGTCCAAAGTACATCCCTCTCAGGAGAAGAATTCAGCCAGTTATACAAACAGTTATAATTTGGCCAGAGTCAGCTCTTAGTCAGCTCCAGGATTGTTTTGAGAGCACTTATTGGAGTGTGTTTGAACATCAAGATCTGCACAGATACACAGATGCTATACTTTCCTATATTAATGTGTGCACCGATAATGTAACATCACAGAGATGCATTAGAGTCTATGGGAACTGTAAACCATGGATGACTCCTGAAAACCTGGGATTCTGCCTTTAAGACAGGGAATATAGACATATACAGAGAGGCGTGAATAAATCTCAAAAAAGGCATTAAGCCAGCAAAACAACAATATAAGCTTAAGGTGGAAAATTATTTAGCCGATAACAACATGAAACAAGTGTGGCAAGGACTGCAGCACCTAACCAACTACAAGGGCAATACGATTTGCCCCCTGTATACAATGCCCAGAGGAAAATTTATATTGCCAGTTCTTAACTGGCTTCCATGTCGATCCACACAGGAAGTGACAGTTGAATTCCTAGCAGATAAACTTTTATATATTACACACCAGGTAGCCGAATTTGCGCTGGAAGTCAAGAAGCTCTGTTCCAGCTATGTGAATGCACTCCAGTTTTAAATTCAATGTTGTAAATTTATTCTTTTTATGTTTTAAACTTCTACAGGTTAGATCTCTGTAAAACGAGCATTGGAGAAGCCCAAGGTCTAACAGTTTCAATTTGGTCAGTCACAGGGACAGCATCTCTGCGGATATGGGATTTTTCTATAGCGATCTTCAAGAACAGCAGAAGTGAGAGCACAGAGTTGTGTCAGGGTGAATGCCTTATGATATTTAGGCAGATGCAGATTGCTAAGATACTCCATAGGCGTTGAGAGATACCTGGCAATAAAAGAGGGGGACCTATCCAGATCTGTTTGGTGTTCTGTGTTTGTGATACACTGTTTGATGGCTGATCTAGCCTCCCCAAAGCCCATTCTGAGCAATTGCTCAAGGGAAAAGCCCAGAGCTAGAATTTTGGTCATAACTGCCTGATAGCATGCAGATTGGAATTCATCCTTGACAACAAGGGGAGGCAAGCCCAGCAGGAAAAAAAGATAATCTTAGCCAATATTTGAGTATAGACATCTATACTCTTGCCTCTATGCTCAAGAGACCTGCTTCTAGCCTCAAGATGGCATTGGAGACACATTTTGGGACCTGAAAGGTTGATCTTAAAATTTCAAGATTTAAAATCCCCTCTGGGCTCCCCCTTTTCCAGGAGATAGATGAGAAGCAGGGGGAGCACTACATGGCAATCCACCCAAACCTTATCCTGGGAACACATAGAGCTTGGAGATCAGCAAAGCCCCATGAATTGCTGCGAAAAACCAGCTATGTGAAATCTCCAATATACTAATTACACCTTCAGTGGTTTCAATGCATTCTAACAATGTCAAATTTGGAAGGGAACCTAACTGGGCACTGTGTACAAGTTGGGCTATAAACTTTACTTCAAATAATTTCATGTTGCTTGTATATAATAGCTTCCTTTGGATCTGAAGCATTATGTATATTGTTCTTTTGTATTCTTATTCTCCACCCATCCTCAATCAGTTTGACTCTGGCCTTTAATATACAACAATTTATTTATCTCACAGCTAAAAAATAATTAGTGCTGTCAATTGCTATAAATTATATATCCTAATACTGCAAAATGCATACTTTTATAATATTTTATTTATTATTTACTAGTTATGTTACGTTGGATATCTTGTTGTTTAAATGATGCTGGAAATCAATACAAATATTGTTTAAAAACAAAACTTTGTATTCAAATTATATATTGCCTATTTTTTATGCCCTCTACGGACAAATGTGTTGAGGGGTTTGTGTGTGTGTCTACACAAACGCATGTGGTGTGTTTGCCAAACTGGGTCTCTGACCTGGGTGACAGAAAGCCTACTTTTGCCCCTGGGCACACCACCCACTAACAGCAGCAGTCAAAATAATTGTTTTAAAAGGGCAGAAGTGGTTAATATCAAACTATTCAATACTGTTTTAAAAAAGCTGGTTTCATAATTAAAAAGAATACTGTAAAAATGTGATTGATGCTGAAATTAGGTTTCTTATTCCCCACCCAGTTCTCATAGGAGTTATGTCCAGCTAAGGACATCCTCAAGAATACGCTCATTGAAATTAATAAATTTAAGTTAATCAAGCCCATTAATTTCAATGGGTCTAGTCCGAGTAGGACAAGCACTGAATACAACACAATATTCTTTTGATAGTTTTGTTCTTTTGTATATAATTTTTATTTAAATTTTCTGTTTTGCAATTTAAAATACTCATTTTGCATCCTTAAGATATCAATCTCTTCCCTTCTTCTCTTTCCATGGTTCATTTTACATATCGTAAATCCCTGCGTGTTTTATAAAAACTACACCAATCGGTTTTCCATTATTACATCCATCAAAAATTATTTACACAGTTGAATTTATCTTAATGCTGCCAGCATTTTCAGCTGTACACAATTATTTCCCATATGGCCAACAAACGTTTGCCAGTCTTCTTTAAACGTATGTTCCTCTTGTTCTCTTATTCTATATGTCAAGTCTGCAAGTTGTGCATTTTTTAAAATATAGTTTTGTGCACTTGCTTCTGAGAGTAGTATTGCCGCGGCCTCTTAAAAGCTACGTTTTGGGCATCCTGGCAGCAACAATAATTTTAGATGACAAGGGAGAAACTATGGATGTAGAATAATAATAATAATAATAATAATAATTTATTATTTATACCCCGCCCATCTGGCTGGGTTTCCCCAGCCACTCTGGGCGGCTTCCAACAAAACACTAAAATACAATAACCTATTAAACATTAAAAGCTTCCCTAAAGCAACGGACAGAGTCAGAAGAGCTGTCAAAAAAAGCAACATGGACGCTTTGGAGGAATTAATCATGATGTTTAATGTTAATAATTATTAATGGCATTAATAATAATGTTTGGAGGAATTAATAAGTGGAGGAATTGATAAGAAAAACGCCCCTTCCCCTCACACCCGTGTATTTTAATCGAGAGTTCATAGCCCCCATTGAATAAGACGGAGGCGGTTAGAGGAACGACAATAACTTGACGCGCACCAGTGGCGACGGTTGGCCTGAGGGACAAACCGTCTTCGCCTCGACTTGGCGCGCTAGCGGGATCGGCGCATGCGCCGGCCGTTGCCCGCATGCGCAGACGGCGGGGTCGGTTGCGGAGCGGAGACCTTCGCCCAGAGGGGGAACTTTCTCCACGCACACACACACACACTTCAGTTTTCCTGGTGCGCAGGCGCGTGGGAGGAGGCCGTTGCTCCGGGCGACCTGGCGGCCGGCCTTCTCCTCAGGAAAAGCTGAGGGGCGGGAGGATGTGGCGGCGGCGGCGGCGAATCCCGGCGTCGCCCGCCAGGCGCTGAGAGGGAGAGAGCGCGCAAGAGAAAAAAGGCCCATGGCGGAGTTCCTGCCGGTGCCCGGGCTGTTCCTGCGGGAGGAGCCGCTTCCCGGGCCGGATGCCTCCGAGACGGAGGCCGAGCTGTCCCTCAGCCTGGCGCGCACCAAGACCCGCTCGTACGGCAGCACGGCCACCGTGGCGGCGCCGCTGGCCGAGCGCTACGTCGAGCACCGCATCAGCGCCTGCGACACCCTGCAAGGCATCGCGCTCAAGTACGGCGTGACGGTAGGTGATGGCCGCGCTCGGCTGGGCCGGCAGGTCGCTGGCGTCCTTGCTATAGGTAGGGGCAAGAGGACGCGGGTTGGGGGCGGGGTGTAAGCGTCTGAACATGTGCAGAGTGCCGTCTTCTTCTGGGGGCTCCCACCACCAGAGGGGAATAATTGCGGGATGGATAAGCGAAAGCGAGCAGCCCCCCTTTATCTGAAGCATGTGCAGAGTGCTTCCCCCCCCCCCGCCGCGTTCTCAGTGACCTGCTGGGTTCTCAGACGTATGTGACTGTTAGGAAGAGTACACTTAGAAGCATAGAATTGTAGGGTCGGAAGGAACCCCGAGGGTCATCTAGTCCAACCCCCTGCAATGCAGGAATCTAAACCAAAGCATATATGATTTGATGGCCATCCAACCTCTGCCTAAAAACCTCCAATGAAGAAGAAGAAGAAGAGTTTGGATTTGATATCCCGCTTTATCACTACCCAAAGGAGTCTCAAAGCGGCTAACAATCTCCTTTCCCCTTCCTCCCCCACAACAAACACTCTGTGAGGTGAGTGAGGCTGAGAGACTTCAGAGAAGTGTGACTAGCCCAAGGTCACCCAGCAGCTGCATGTGGAGGAGCGGGGAAGCGAACCCGGTTCCCCAGATTACGAGTCCACCGCTCTTAACCACTACACCACACTGGCTCTCAATGAAGCAGAGTTCACAACCTCCTGAGGGAGACCATTCCACGGTCGAACCACTCTTATTGTCAGAAAGTTCTTCCTGGTGTTTAGTGTTTCTTGTAACTTGAAGCCATTGGTTCAAGTCTTGGTCCCTAGATCCTTTTCACATGTACAGTGGTACCTCGGGTTAAGTACTTAATTCGTTCCGGAGGTCCGTTCTTAACCTGAAAGTGTTCTTAACCTGAAGCCCCACTTTAGCTAATGGGGCCTCCTGCTGCTGCTGCACCACTGGAGCTCGATTTCTGTTCTCATCCTGAAGCAAAGTTCTTAACCCGAGGTACTATTTCTGGGTTAGCAGAGTCTGTAACCTGAAGCGTATGTAACCTGAGGTACATATTGTATTGCTAGTAAGCCAGATTGCCCCCCCCCCCCATTTTATATTTGTGCAGAGAGGGCCTTCCTCCTCCTCCTGAAACTAATTATAGATAGATCCCCAGACATCTGTGACTGATGTAGTCTATGAACATGTACAGAAGGCTTTTCTCTCCCTGCCCTTTGGCTCAGCTGGTCCCTCAGGCATCTGCTTGATTTGAAGAGAGTGCTTCTCTTTGCTGGTGTGCTGAGCCCCAGGCATCTGTGATTGACAGAAGAATGTTTGAGCATGTACCGAGGGCCTTTCGTCTCCCCTCCCAGTAACTGTCAGCCCCTTAGGCATTTGAGATTGGACAATACTTGTGCAATAGGTATGCAGCCCAGTAACCCTAGTCAGCTTTTTGGGCCTCTGTGAGTGATAAGAAGTAAGTATGTACAGAGGGCCTGCCTTCTCTTCTTCCCCTGCATTAATTACAGATAGCTCCTGAGGCATCTGTGACAGATAAAAGGAAAACAATTCACTCTGAATATGTGTAGAGGGGATCCCACTACAAATTGCCCCTCAGGCATCTGTGATTGATGTGAGAAAAATGCTTTCCTCTGAATCTGTGCAATGTTGTCATGTCCTGTCCCCCCACATGGATATCTGTAAATGGCACCTCAGATGTTGAGCTGGATGAGCTGCTAGAATCTAGACAGGTGTGCTTGGAACTCCAGCGCATCTGCCTTTAGCACTAAAGTTGTAAGAACAGAGGAAAGTGCCTTATGCTGATTCAGTGCATTGGTCCATCTTGGCTCAGTAATCTCTACTGTGACAGGCAGCTATTCTTCAGGATTTCAGGCAGGAGCTTTTTCCAGCTCTACCTGAAGATGCCTGGGATTGAACCTGGGACCTTCTGAACGCAATGCAGATTCTCTACACTGCGCTACTGTCCTCCCCCAAAGACATAATTGGGCAGCAGACAAAATGGCAATGTTTCATGTGTAGCTGCCCTGCTGTGGTCACCTTTCAGCATGAAGAGAGTATCTTCACCATCATAAGAGGTACCAAAGCCAGCACCTTAGGAACTGGTTAGGGACTTCAGAGATACTTGAGCTCCAGCACCTCTAGCTTTAAGAACAAAGACATGGTCAGGTATGTTGCCCTGTGTAAAGAAAGTTTTCTTGGAGGATTGTGTGTAGCAGGAGAGGTGATGTTTGTTACACAGGTGTTGCACTTCCCCAACCTTACTGAACTGTGATTCAGTTTGTTGCATTGGCTGCATGTCTTCCCTTTACTATGAATTATTTAAATATTCACTCAGAAACAAAAGAAGGTGAAGTGTTTGTTGTGGGTGACAATACATTTTAGAAGCAATATCTCAGAGAAGCAACAAACAAGTGTTTCCCAACCTTTTCCTGACAGTGGCTCCCTTCCGACCTTGTTTCCTTCCTGTGGCCCCCCATGGGCATGGCAGGGGGGCAGCTTCCCCCCCAAAGTAAAAATCAGTACAAATCTGAGGTTCTGTTCCCCCTAACAAAAGCCTGCCCCCTAACAAAAATCCTGGCTACGCTCATGCCTCCCCCCCCCAACCAAAGGTAGCTATTTAAATGTTTTGTTTGTAAATAGAACATGTTTTATTTATAATTTTTATAATTTATACAAAATACAATTACATTAAATGATAGAAACATAATGAAATATTGTTCAAGCAGAAAAATGGAGCTGGAAGGGACCCCAATGGTCATCTACTCTAACTCCCTGCAATGTAGGAAACTCAGCTAAAGCATCCATGGCAGATGGCCATCCAACATCTTCATAGAAACCTCCAAGGAAGGAGAGTCCAGAACCTCCTGAGGGAGATCTATCTTCCATGTATTATAAAAAGTAAGCAACACTTATTTGACCCCAGTTATTTGACATAGAGAGGGAAACCTACAGATACAGTCCAAAAGGCGCACAGGGAGTTCTGTATATAAGGGATAATTTTAAAAAGCAAGTGGTCCTCACTGACCTGGTGCAGAAAAATTTTGTCATCCAGAGGAGCCCTGGCTACCTACATAAAACACTATAGCCCCACAAACCCTTACCTGGTAGTAAGGCCCACTGAATTCAGTGTGGCCTTCTTCTGAGTAGACAGTTATTTACTAGAGGCAAGTCAGCAGCACTAGACAACTCGGCTGGGCGCTGGGGTGGATTTCACTCTGTGCCTTGCAGAGCCAGGCCAACGCTGTCGACAGGCCCTGTGCCCCATGGCAACATCCAAAGGCCCTGATCCATTTAGCGCTGGGGTGGATTGCACACTGCATCATGCTGAGTCAGGCCCAGGCTGCCACCGGGCCCAGCACTGGTTGGTGGCAGCAACAAGCAGCTCCTGCTCTCCCAGCCCTACCCATTGCCACTCCACCCCTGCACTTACCTGATCTGGGGGTTCTGAGAGGAAACAAACCAGGACTGCTCCAAGAAAATATCCTGGGGGCCCCCAGGGGGCCATATGGCCCCCAGTTGGGAAACACTGGTTTAAGGTGCATCCCAACAGCGTGGTTGGGGAGATTTAGGTGCAACTCCTGGAATATGTGCCGCTACCAGGTGTCCAGGAGTTGTATCAACCTTTCTTAGGGGATCCTGAGCTAGTCTCATGGGTTGCTAGAGACACACTGGATTTGTCCTTGAAGAAGGTGGAAAAACTTGGAAACATACATCAGACATAAGACAATTACTGATGTAATGGAATGGGTTACTAATAGTATTGCATATGCTAAGCTAACTACTAAAGCATATTTATGAAATAAGCATTCATGCTATTAAGGGGTTTTATACATAATTATATATGTGCTGCTTTTACTGAAATGAGAAAGTCAAGTTACACACATAAGTGCACTAATTTACTTGTTCCATGGCATACAGCAGGACAATGAACCATCTAATGCAAGAGCTAGGAACTAGCTCACCAGCCTCCTGCCAAAATGCTATCCTGGGAAGCAAACCGCATTTTGCATAGTGGGAGACGGATGTTACAGCAATAACCCTGTCCACTTCTGCCTCAGATCCCACCCACTTTCGGCATGCAGCTTCTAAACATTTGCTATGAGGCAATGTGACCCTTGAAGAAAGAAAAGTTCCTATCGCTGATGTAAAATATTGGTTCATTAAAACTCATTGCGCAAGAGACTTTGTTTAGAGATAACTATGGGCCTAGAACTTTTCGAAAGCAATGGCTTCTAGTTTTGGATCTTCTGTCTTAATAAGATAAGAAGGAGGTGTGCTTTGTTTATAGTTAATAACAGTTTGCAATTTTATAACAGATTTATATAGCAATTATCTAGAAGATTGCAGAGCTCAGGTATTGAAAGATTATAAAAACAAGGGGATAGCTCATGTTGGTACAGTGGGATGAACTTTCTCATGATAGGATAGCATCTCATGGAGCCAGGTGCTGGATTCTAGTACCTATGATGATTTCTCAGTCCCTGGTCCCCAGTATTAACTCATAATAACAATATGACCTAAAGTGGTGTATTTGTAGTGCTTTATCTCATTCCTGTGGTTCAATATTTATATAGAAAAGCAGAAATTAACAAGCATGATTAATAGAAAGCTACTGATTTGGGTTTAAGGGATAGGTGTAGATTAACATGTTTGTATTTAGATATCATTTTAACCAGGATGTTAAAAATTCCTTTGAAGTTTTACATTTCTTGAGCCATGTGCTAGAGGAGCAGGAGGGAAACAAAATCTTGAGTTACGTAATAGCTTTATGTGCATTATTTATTAAGCTGTGCTGTGGCTGCTACATTTTCTTGCTAGCCCATAGTGAAAACAATGCCTCAGAGAAAATATTGTGTTTCTTGGTTGATACTACCCTACTTGAGATGATTCACATATATGGAGAAGCTGTTGCCTGATAGTGAAAAATATATAAAAACCAGTTTCAATAAACAAAAACACAAAACTGTTTCATACAGTTATGGAAATAAAAAGAAAATGCAATTTAATTTCAGGGTTTTTTATTTGTGTAGTTAGAGCTGGAAATACAGTTTGTCTCCAAAACCTTTACCGTAACTTAAATATTCACATGTCTATGGTAGGCACCTGTTATTTCAGCTGTAATAGGACATAGGGCTTCATGTTGACGCTCAGTCTAGTTCCATGACTGTTAATTATAAGCTTTTCCTAACACCATCGTGGGAATTTTGGATGGCTGATGGTGTGGTGCAGTTAGAGCCACAGCTCTTCAGTTATGCCATCTTTAATGTCACTGTAGTTAGATGATATTTTATGTTTATTATTTGGCGAGTTAACTGGCAAATGAAGGAGAGTGGAAGGGATGTAAATAAGTTGACAAGGCCCTCTTTCACACCCATCTCTCTGTTCCTTGCTGTTGCAAACAGCTGTTTCTAGCAAGTCCTGGAAGGGGCACCAAGGCTGGCAACTAGAAACTCAAATAAGCTCTTGAGACCCCTAATTTTCAAGTTCCATGGAATATTTTGCATTAGGTGTCCTGGTTCATGACTTCCAGTTCCATTAATCTGCTGAATGAGTGAGAGATAACTTGCCTGGCTGCCTGGTATTTAAATTCAATTTGTGTTTTGCAGCATTATTTTCTACTTTTTGCAAGAAACATTATTATGGGGCACCAATATGCCCAAAGGGCTCGTATTTTATTGTTTAATTTCATTATTGAAAGATATATTTTATAGTGTATATTTGAAAGAAGAGGTGGTAAAGTTGCTGAGACATTACATTTAAGAAGGAAATGTGTGTCATGAAGCTGTTTGTAGAAAACTGATAAACAATCTTTACTTGAATCAGTAAACATATTTTTATGTCTGTTTCAGATGGAGCAAATAAAAAGGGCAAATAAACTGTTCACCAATGACTGTATATTTCTGAGAAAAACATTGAATATCCCTGTTATATCTGAGAAGCCTTTGCTGTTTAATGGACTTAGCTCATTGGAGTCTCCAGAGAATGAAGCTGACACTCCTTCTTCTTGTGAAGATGGACCAGTGACAGTTCAGGAAGACAACTCTTCACCCAGTCCTCCAGAGCCTGACAATCAGCTCCCTCCACCTGAAGAATTATCTGCCAAAGATTTTCTACATAGACTGGACTTGCAGATTAAGATGTCCAAGCAGGCAGCTCGGAAACTAAAACCTGAAGATAACAGGTAAAGGAAAAAGAAAACTGCCTGCTTATTTAAACACATTTTGAGGGCTTGGTGTGGATAATACTTAGAACAGTAGCATACAAAACAGAGAGTAACCCACTAAAGCACAGTGCCGTTGGAAAGGGTTTACAATTTTTCCTGAACATTTTGAGAATTTTCTGAAAATTCTAGTATTTGACCTTCCATGTTACAGATTTGGTTAGGCAAATTCCAGATACTTTGATCAGCTCAGTGGCTAAAATTTTACACACACACACACACACACACACACACCCTAGAGAACTGAAGTAATTTCATTTTTAAAAAATTTGAGAAAAGCAAAAATCAAAAGACCAAAGACCTGTCCAGAGTTTAATCTTCCTGCCCTGCCCTGGTCTCAGCGATACTAATGAGATTGGCCTCCTCATCCACAATCAGATCATGGATGAGGGAGAACTTGTTCAGAATCAACCCAGCATTCAACAGCAGCAGCCACAGCAGACCTGACGGCTGGCACACAGCACAGTCACTAATTGCCTGTGCTATGTGTCCCTTCCTGCACCAAACCTCCCCCTACCACTGTACCACTGTGATTGCCCCTCCGCTCTCCCAGCTCCTCCCAGGCACATTTCACCTTCAATAAAAAAGACAACAGTTAAGATAATTGTAGCAGCCATCATCATCATCATCATCAATTATTTATTTATGTTGTTGTTTAGTTGTTTAGTCGTGTCCGACTCTTCGTGACCCCATGGACCAGAGCACGCCAGGTACTTCCACTGCCTCCCGCAGTTTGGTCAAACTCATGCTGGTAGCTTCGAGAACACTATCCAACCATCTCGTCCTCTGTCGTCCCCTTCTCCTTGTGCCCTCCATTTTTCCCAACATCAGGGTCTTTTCCAGGGAGTCTTCTCTTCTCACGAGGTGGCCAAAGTATTGGAGTCTCAGCTTCAGGATCTGTCCTTCCAGTGAGCACTGATTTCCTTAAGAATGGATAGGTTTGATCTTCTTGCAGTCCATGGGACTCTCAAGAGTCTCCTCCAGCACCATAATTCAAAAGCATTAATTCTTTGGCAATCAGCTGAATAAAGGGTATTTATTTATACCCTTCCCATTTGACTGGGTTGCCCCAGCCACTCTGGGTGGCTTCCAACATAATAAAAACACTGACTAAATGTTTGACGTCTGATTGGAGAACATTCCACAGGGTGGGTGCCACTACTGAGAAGCTGCCAGTTGCACCAATACAACTTGCGCACCAACAAGGCCAGGAGCAAACTTTTTCACCCTTTTCTTCCCTTCTCAGGGGGATGACAGGGCTCTCCCTCCCTCTTCCTTTCCCTCCCACTCCAGAGTGTAGCAGTGCAGATTTTTGCGAGCATCTCTATGGCCTCATTGATTCTTGACCTTTTGTTAATGCACAGTAATTATTTCCTTGCTCAGGGCAGCAGTTCTTCTATTTCTTCTGTGCCTTTGTATTCTACTTTTGCCTTTTTTATTTTGCTAAAAATTAAAGGAGTGCATTTAGCTTATTTTTAGAAATTCTTTTAGTAAAACAAAACACTCTTTGCGGAAAGGTTGCAATAATTTAGTTCAGTTCCTTTGACAAATGCAGTCCCCCCCCCATCCTTCTGTGATACAGTCCATTTGGCAGGTGGCTAAGTTTGAATTACAGTTCTAAAAATGACATTTGTTCTGCTCGATAGGGACACTGAAAGATATTTAATTTTATTCTTTTAATTTTATTTAATTTTATTTGTTGGCCAAAACCATCTTCCTTTTGTGATATCTTTTGCTGTTTTCTTAATATACGCAGGGTGTATGTATGCCACAATTCCATGGGATCATTGGGAGCATAGAAATAGCCTAGAATGTAGAGGTGGGAGCAGAATTCAGTTTCCTAATGTAGCTGAATATGATTTCAAATATTGTTGGAAGGACTTAATTGTCCTTGCCCTTGCCATGATTAGCAAAGCCATAATAAATTGTGCAAAGTATCAAGAACTGCTGCCCAGAAGCAGTCACTACTTAAGGCTGCAACAAATAGAAAGGTTGCAAGCCCATGCCATAAGTGCAGCTAAGAGACTAGCAACTTTTGCCATCTGTCCTGGAACTTTTTCACCCCAGCTTGTCATTAGAAAAATTTGTAACTAAGAAGTTGTACTTGCATCTGCATATTTCTTATTTGCTACTGATCTATTTTTTTCCTTTTGTTGTATGTTTTTGTAGATTGTAAGCCTGAGGGCAGGGATTATATTTTATTTCATTTTACGTAGTCAACATATAAAGTCGTACCTTGGTTCTCGAACGCCTTGTGACTCGGAACGTTTTGGCTCCTGAACACCGCAAACCCGGAAGTAAGTGTTGCGGTTTGTGAACTTTTCTTGGAAGCTGAACGTCTGACGTCACATCCGATTGAGTGCAGAAAGCTCCTGCAGCCAATCGGAAGCCACAACTTTGTTTTCGGAAGTCAAACGGACTTCCAGAATGGATAGTGTTTGAGAACTAAGGTACGACTGTAGACTTCTCACTGTACAGTGGTGCCTCGCTAGACGAAAAGAATCCGTTCCGCGATTCTCTTCGTCTAGCGGTTTTTTCGTCTTGCGAAGCAAGCCCATTGACAGCTTAGCGGATTAGCGCTACAGCTGTCAAGCGGCTTTTCGCGATCAGCTGTTAAGCGGCTTATCAGCGAACAGCTGATAAGCGGCTTAGCGGCTTAGGAAAAGGGCAAAAAAAGCGGAAAAAACCTGCGGGGGGACGCAAGATTTTTTCGTCTTGCGAAGCAACCCCATAGGGAAATTCATTTTGCGAAGCGTCTCCAAAACGGAAAACCCTTTCGTCTAGCGTGTTTTCCGTCTTGCGAGGCGTTCCTCTTGCGGGGCACCACTGTATACAAAATGCTTGTGGGCTCGCTTGATACATTGCTGCTCGAAAATTGTGAAGATTTCCTACAAGGAATGACCATTCTGCTACATTCCTTAAATGCTTTACTTTGTGGAGTAAATTTTATAAGCACCTGGAAACATTTTCACAAGCTTCCTTTTTTCTCAACAGGGAGGACGATGAGGAAAACTCCTATGCAACTTCTTCTTATCAGCAGCAGTAGAAGATGACTGAAGAGCTGGAATCAAAACTGTTCTTAAAGAACTAAATATCTGAGGATTCAAAAGCAAACCTTTTGGATTGATTTATTATCGTGTACTTGTTACAAGTCGTATATAGGTAATTCCATTAACTATACTTGCACTACAATTATTTGACCTTCGCCTTCTGCAGGCCAATGTCCTTTTACTATACATTAATAAAGGAAGTGATCCTTCCAAAACTAGTAATTGCCTTCGTATTTCTGCTATGAAAATATATCCCTGAGACAACTCTGAATCAGGATCGTTAGGAAACAGCTGTATATACTTATAAGATAAAGTGTAAGGAAGATTAAGTATTTATGATGAAAGTCATTATTATGGAGCCTTGAGATAGATAAGCCTGTCATGCAGATTTTGTGCATATCGGAGCTGACGGATACAGCTCTGAATATTTTTTTCTCCATGTGTGTGTACATGTGTCTTTATACAGATATAAAAATATATATAGAAAGATATTTGTTCTTAAAATGAACCAGTTTTAACTGTTTTGGAAATCAGTTGAGATTCTAAAGTATGTATGGCACAATACCTTGCTCGGAGACTTTTTTAAACAAAGGGAAGAACCTTGGTAAAAATGTATTTTTCTTTGTGTCAGGGTAATGTTCGAAACAGATACTTGTGTGCAGATATATGTAGTTTTCATGTAATAAATGCAAAATGCACTTTAAGAAAGTGAACTGTCTTTTGTTTTTCAGCCTATCTGTATAGAAAATACAGAATGTCTGGTGCTTTGCAAATACATTTCAAAAATATGCTTTTCTGTTTCATTTGAGTGTATTAAAATTTCCAAAGCTGTCAAGGTGTGTGACTTTTTTTCTAACTACTGCAACTTTATTTTAAATACATTAATTTTATGACCATAAAGAGAAATGAATTGGTTGATTATGTTTTTTTATTCTTTATGCTTCTGAAAAACTGAAATCAGAAATTTAATATCTCGGTTGCGGAAAATGAATGAGGATGCTATTGTATATGTCGGGGTTGGGGAACTTCAGGTTACAATATTCTGTCCCATCTATTACCAGCGGTTCATTGCACCGGCACTGGAAAGATGGATAGAAGTCTCACAATTTGCTTGAAACTACTGCAGCCTTATTGGAGTTGCATACAAATTATATTATTATATGCATACAAATTATAAGGACCTTGGTGGGCACGTAATTCAAGGCTTGTCTCATCCTTTTACAATACATCCATGTGACTTGTGATCAGGATTCTGAAAGATCATCTCACCCCTTATATATAAATTTGATCACTGTGCTCTGCAGGCAAGGGCCTCCTACAGACACTGTCTTATCTGGTCTGTTCTGCACAATTTAGGAATCTGGCCTTAGTGTTGTGGCACCTACCCTTTGGAATTGCCTCCTGTCAAATATCAGACAGTCACAGAGAATAAACACCATGGTGCATCTGCAGCAGCCCAACCAGATGCCCTCATCTGCCCCAGCTGCAACAAAGCATGTCTCTCCTGTATCGGTGTCTACAGTCACAGCAGGTGCTTGCTACAACCTTGACTTCACCCTCAAAGGCCCAATCCTCCATTGTCTCCTGAGACAGATTGATGTCAGCAAACATACCCTCTTTCAACACGCTTTTTAAGGAGAGAGCTTTCCCAGTCTGCATCTGTATTGGAATTGTTTTTCGGTATTTTAATTGTTTTACCAGTTAGTGTTTGCTGCCCTGGGAAGAAGAGTGGGATATAAATGCAATTAAATGATTAATATATGTCCCTATTTAAAATCAAGTGCAGTACTGCTATTCTTCGAAGGAACACAGCCATTCAGTGTCTCACAGCAGCCCTGAGGTCTGTTTTGAAAAGCAACTGCAAAGTTCTAAGGTTTTCATTTCAGATATCCCTGCCCCCCTCCCGCTCCTTTTTATTCAAGCCCAGTGAAAGCTGTTGCCATAAGGATTGACGTTGGGGTGAAATGAATCCGCTTTAAGTTCTCCCTATAGATTTCCTGTCAACTCTTCTTGACTTTCTTTGAAAGAGAAGCCTCCAGTGGAATTGTTTTGCACTTACCAGGGGCCTCCCATCTCATAACACCATGCAGCTCGACGAGAACAATTATCCTAGTGCCCAAAGTAATGGGTGAACGACATCTTTCGTATTTGTTTTAACCTCTGGAAACGTGTTTAAAATGCTTTCACATGCAAATCTAGAGAAATTCATGAAGGAGAGTGCCATCGATGGCACTCATGGGCAGAGACAGTAATGTATCTGAACACCAGTTGTTGGAAACCACAGGAGGGGAGCTTGCAGGTTTTCCAGAGGCATTTGGTTGGCCACTGAGAACAGGATGCTAAACTAGATTAGCCACTGGCCTCATCCAGCAGTCTATTTATGTTCTTAAATGGTATGTCTTTTCTGTAGGTTTTGTAAATAAATAAATAAAAAAAAGGTAAAGGACCCCTGGATGGGTAAGTCCAGTTAAAGGCAACTGGAGTTGTGGCGCTCAACTCGCTTTCAGGCCAAGGGAGCCGGCGTTTGTCCACAGATAGCTTTCCGGGTCATGTGGCCAGCAGGACTAAACCACTTTGGTGCAACGGGACACCGTGACAGAAACCAGAGCACACGGAAATGCCATTTACCTTCCCACCATAGTGGTACCTACTTATCTACTTGCACTGGCATGCTTTTGAATGCTAGGTTGGCAGGAGCTGGGACAAAGCAATGGGAGCTCACCCAGTTGCAGGGATTCGAACCACCAATCTTCTGATTGGCAAGCCCAAGAGGCTCAGTGGTTTAGACCACAGCGCCACCCACGTTTTTTAAGTGGCAGGTGTGGGTTTGGGCAGACTTCTTAAATAAAAGATTCTGAACTCTTCCTTATCAGAATGATGATTTCTGGGAGACAGACATACTATTGTAGACAATTGCATTCAGCTCATAGCCAGCCCATTTAAATTAAGGGACCCAAATTAGTTATGTCCATCACTTTAAACGGATCTATTTTAAGCAGGAGGCCCAATAGACTCTATAATAATTTCCACAGTACAGGATCATAGCCTTCAGAGAGGCAATGCACGAAAAAGAAGAAAACGAAAACCTGCGCCAATGTATCTTGTAGTAAAGCATTTAATAAAGTACAGTATCAGAAACAGGATTGTATTAGAAAAGTGTATTGTGAATGTAGTATACTTCTGTTACATTTGCCCGTCAGCCATAGTCTTAAATAGTGAAGACACCTCAAAATACCTAAATTCTAAAAGATACTTTGAATGTTAAAAAAAAATAATTAATGGTGCTGCGTGGGATTACAACTGGAGATGTACAGGATACCTACTTCATTCCATGGAGGGGATAAGAGAAAATGCTTGCAAGCTGTGGTCTGAAAATTGCTACTAAAATGCTGTGATAGCAAAAGCCTCCAATTGTCAGGGTACCATATGGGGCATCTGCAGTGCTAATCGTGATGACCAAAATGGCTCACTTTGGCCGTCTTTTAGCGCAAGCCACAGCCCTTCTGCAATGCAGGGTGATGGATGAGGCTGCCTCCTCTTTGCATTGTCATCTCACGCCATGAAAAGCTGTTGCGTTTGATGCAGCCTGACTGAGCCCGTGCACCGAACAAAAGCAGAGGGAAATGAACCCGCCGTTGTTGGTGCAACGTTCCCTCGCCATTAAAAAGACACTGGGTTGTATCCAATGCAGTGCTAAGTCACTTAGTGGTCTCCTTGTTAACTATGCCCAGTGGTAGAGTATTTTCCTTGCATGGAGAAGGTCCCAGGTTCAGCCCCAGGTGTCTCCAGGGAGGGCTGCTGCCAGTCAGAGTAGACAATACTGAACTG
Organism: Podarcis siculus; assembly: GCA_034642415.1. Lineage (NCBI taxonomy): Eukaryota > Metazoa > Chordata > Lepidosauria > Squamata > Lacertidae > Podarcis > Podarcis siculus. The sequence goes on from JAXCMG010000021.1 coordinate 9,156,364, forward strand.
GATGGTTTGACTCAGTACAAGGCAGCTTCCTGTGCTCCAGTGTGTGTCAGAACAATGACATGGACCATTTCCTGCCAGCTCATGCAAGTTGCTAGGTCAGGGATGGATCCATTCCACACAACTGGGCTGACAAATCTAGGAAGCGCCATACATGGAGCCCCATTTTGTGTTTTCCACCAGTCTTTATTCCACTTTCTCCTCTTTCTCTGTTCCTTAGTAGGAACCACAAAGAACTTTGCCTTTTTATCCCTCTGTTCCCCCTCCTCTGCACACAACTTCTCTGCATCTCGACAGCTTCTGCTACAACCTTCACGCTAAGGACTTGCTAGCACAAGTCTTGCTAATTCTCCAACACATCTCTAATTCTCTTGTTGGAAAGAAAGCCTGGGGTCATCTCTTCCCCTAAAATGCAAGCAAATTCTGCTTCTTTCTTCCAGCACCTCCAGGCTAGATCGGTTTCATTCTATATGACTAGTGAAACTATTACCTGCATCTAGCATCCTGTGGTTAATGCCACCTCCTCCTATCACCTTCTTAAATCTTTCAAGTGATGCCCTATAGCTATCTGCAATCGAGTTCATCATCCCACATCCTTCTCTTTAAAACCCACTCTTATTTCTGCCCTATCGCCTCCCTCCGCTAAACTCAAAATTAGGCTCCTTTCTTTTCTGCCCATTATGCAAAAGCTTGTTTGTCACTACTCCTGCTCCTACGCACATCTATCTTTGGTTAAAATGGGGAGCCTCTTACACCTCCTGTATCTGAGCCACATTCCTCTCCCTCTTTGGCATGCTACTCCCTACTCCCTTTATGTATCTTCTCAAAATTAACTTTTTCAGCAACCCCAGCCACACTGTCATCTGACCATTGCCACCTAGCTGTTCTTTTAGTGGGAAATTGCAGTCAGCCGTAACTATGAATGAGTGCTAGTTAATGCATGAAGGGGTTAAGATCAGAGAGGTCTATTCCTAGACTCAGACCATACCATCTCACCTCCTCCTTCTCTTCTCTCACTCTCTTTGCACCATGTAATCAAACAGGAAGGACTTGCCTGAACTTGCTCCAACCTCAGACTGCTTGCTTGAAACCTGTATTTATTTCTGTATTTTGTACCCAGGAGGATTCTACTTGTGTTCTCCTTGCGGTTGCATGGAACAACACATGAATCAGAACTTTTGATTTTGTAAGTAAAATATTTTAACCTTACTTAAGTGTGTGGTCTGTTCATTGTCAGAGGGATAGAAAGAGGGGCAAGCACAGCAAGCAGACGAAATGGGATATGAAAACAACCTATGTTCCCATGCTATTACTGCTGCTTAACTCTGTGACTGTTTTAAACTCCACTGGGGGAGTGTGTTAAACCCCATGTTTTGAAGCCAGGCATCCAGCCAATTCTTTTGTTAATAACCCACACGTGGGTCACACAGATCTAATCCCCCCACCCACTTTTCTCTATTCCTTTTTTCTTTCCACATACAGTAAGTCCTCTTTGAAGCTCCACATGTGTGGTCTGCACAGTGTCTAGCACATGCAAACCACTACACAACTAAAGTGGTAGCCAGAATTCTACTCATAGCTACAACAGTCTCAGGAAGGCTTTAAAATGTGTGGCAACTTTCTCTTCTACGGGGGAATCTCTGCAGGTCCTAGTTCTGTGTATCATTTAGGGAGGCAGAGGTGGGGGACATGTAAGCTGTATTTTTCCTACAGAGGAATGTTTAGGCACTCCTAGATAAGGGAATGGTAACCCTAACCCTGGACTGGGTGAATAAGTACCGTATTTTTTGCTCTATAAGACTCACTTTTTCCATTCTAAAAAGTAAGGGGAAATGGGTGTGCGTCTTATGGAGTGAATGCATGCTGCGCAGCTATCCCAGAAGCCAGAACAGCAAGAGGGATTGCTGCTTTCACTGCAGAGCGATCCCTCTTGCTGTTTTGGCTTCTGAGATTCAGAATTTTTTTTTTCTTGTTTTCCTCCTCCAAAAACTAGGTGCGTCTTGTGGTCTGGTGCATCTTATAGAGCAAAAAATACAGTATTTTCTTTTGTCTGCCCCGATTCTTCAAACATTCAGCTTCACTCAATGCCCCATAGGTTCTATTATTATAAAAGGAGAGAGGGAAAATGTCTCTATTCTGCTTTCTACACACAATGTCTAATCTTATTTACTTCTAAGTTTGTTCTGGGTATAAGCTTTCATGTGTATGCACACTTCTTCAGATACCTTCAGATACGGAAGCTTATACCCAGAACAAACTTAGTTGGTCTCTAAGGTGCTACTGGACTTTTAAAAAAAAAATTAAATTGATTTTAACTGCATCAGACCAACACAGCTACCTACCTGAATCTTATTTACTTCTATCACGTCCTGCCTTATTCACATTTTTTTCTGAACTCCAAAGCCCCAGATATTGTAACATTTCCTCATGGCGGGGGGAATGTTTATTTCTTTTCTCACTTATTTCTTCTCTCTTTTAATACTCATCAAGCCATTTCCCTTCCGCAACTGGAAAGCCCATGTGTTGTCGTTGTTTTATTATTGCATTGTTGTTTCTCCTTCCAACTTTCTACAGTCATCATTATGGTAAATCAGTTGTTCCCCAAAGCTGTGTGCCACAACATACCACAGTAGAACCAAAACAAGAAGTTAACGGTAAGTAGTGAAATCATGAAAGTCCCCCCTGGGCTCCAAATCCCCATCTGCAAAAGAGGCTGCCTGTTGCAACTTTGCATGATATCCAGCTCTGGTCTTAGCTTTCCTCCCCAGCCAATCTCTGCTTCTCAAAGGGCAGATTATTCTGCCACAACAATTCAGGATATGTGATTGGATCATTCAGCTATTCCTGAGGCAGCAATGAGTAAACAAACAAACCAACCCCTGTGTTGCAAAATATGAGTCAGCAATATCAAAAGCAACACAATGGCCAGAAATAATTACAATTTGAAAAACTTTATGGAATAATTCAAAACATCAAAACTAACAAACTGAAGTCTCTGAAAGTCCTTAAATGAATCACGGTGCCAGACTTTACCTGGTGGAGAACAAGCTGTGAAGCTTTGTATAATCAGCAAATGTCCAATTCTGATGTCCAACTCTGAACTCTGCTGAACAGTGTTTCCGGATAACAACTACTGTTTCGTTGAATTCTTCATCAGCCAATTAGTTCAACACTCGTAAGTAGAAAGATATGTAATTTCTTCATTAACCAATCTTTTTTCGAATAGATATAATATACATGAGAATGAACAATACTCTGGAACAGTGCTCATGTGATCAGTGACTACATAATCACATGAGCACTGTTCCAGTTTTGATGTTTTGAATTATTCCATAAAGTTTTTCACATTGTAATTGTTTCTGGCCATTGTGTTGCTTTTGATATCGCTGATTCCTAAGGCAACGGCAGCAGAATAGCCTGTCCTCTGATGAAGCTGATCATTGTCTCTTTGCATGTGCCATTGGAAACAGGCATGCTTAGGGCAATTTGGAGGCACGTTCAAAATTCATTTAAGCTTTATTTTTTTAAAAAGACATGCTTCCCACACACTGCATAACTGTATCTGCTTAGGTGTAAGAGGGATATAGACCTGATAAAATTATGCTTCATCTCTTAGACATTTGGAAAACACTGGGTTGCGTTCAACTTGACCAGGGTTTCCCAAACATGGGTCTGCAGCTGTTTTTGGACTACAACTCCCATCATTCCAAGCTAGCAGGACCAGTGGTCAGGGATGATGGGAACTGTAGTCCCAAAACAGTAGGAGACCCAAGTTTGGGAAACCCTGAAGTAGACCCACAGAACTTAACAAATAAAAGTTAGCCATGCCTATTAACTTCAGTGGGTCTCCTCTGAGTAGGACTAACACTGGATACAGTCCATTGTGCTAAATGGCCATTCCATCTCCAACAAGCTTGAGGGTATAACAGCAATTTCCTTTGATGCAGGCCAAAAGTTCAAAACTTTGCATGGTCTGACTGGCAGAAGTGATGAGCAACCTATATTGATATCGAAACCTCTCATCCTAAGTACACTTCTAATTCTAGGCTCCTCAAATGCTTTGTCTTTAAATTTCTCCTTCTCCTCCTCATAAATTAACAGCTATTTACATGTGCCATTAGGCTACTCACATCAAGAATTCCATTCTTTATACATGCAGAGAAATAACACTTATTAAAGAACTATGAAGGTGTGTTAATGACAACATTGCTGGTGTACCTGACCATAGCAATGCCGTGACAAAACAGTTCCTTCTCCCTGTAAGATCTACTTTAAAGGCTTGATGCAGTGTGTCGAACATGTAGCAGCTACTCAGTGGCACACAGACAGGGACACAATACAGAATGCACCAAACAGCGAGGAAATGGCGACATACGAATTCAAACGGGACCATCTTTGACACCAAATAATCGGAACGACAAATGGGAACCCGAATGTGAGATTTCTTAATATTTAGTTGCATCGTTCTCATCCTAATAATGCCCTTTGCAAATGCAGAGAGTGGCATCTCAAGAAAGCCACTGAATGGTGGAACAAGTTGGCGGATGCTGGGCGTGAGGGGGAAGAGATATTCTCCAAAAGCATCCGCCTTCCCTAGAGGATGTCAAAAATTAGGCTAACGGCAACAACACGATGCCAGCATTTTACCCTGTTGACTAGAAAGTGGGCAGCAAAAAACCCCTGCCTTAAGTGGAATGGTTGATGCGCAGGGAAAAATGAAGATGCAGTCATAGTGGGTTGTGAACCAAGGTTTTTCAACCGGAAGAAATTCAGTACAATGCAGAGAGAATACTTTCTAATAATGTTGGGGTGAGAGGCGAGGGCAGGGAGAAAGGAGGTTGTACTAGGTGTGGGTGAAGCTCGACTAGAATCCCCTACAGCTTCAAGAGACGTCCCCTTTCTTGCTCTTTACAGGCTGCCATAGATACGTTTGATCACGTCTGCCTCTTCTTTATCCAGGATGCCCTTGTCTACGTAAGCGTCGGCTTGCTGGTCGATGAAGTCCCGCAGTTTAGAAAGATCGTAATCTGGAACACAAGAAAGGATTCATGCAGCAAGCCTCCTCTGAGTCAGGTTCTCCCAGTAAACATAACGTTTTCATTGCCAAGGGAGGGTTTAAAAAAGTTTTTGCGAAGGTTTCCTAGCGCCTCTAGAAGTCCACAGTTCTTTTAGCACAGCACAGTGTGGCAACGAAGCCAGACTTCAACTGTGGTCCAAACCTGAGATGGTGGTTATGCCTCTCCTCCTTAACCACACCCTGTAGCCTAATTTTGCCCGATGGTTGAGGGATAGAGACTTTATTCAGGACCCCAGGTTCAGATGATACACTAAGTCAAACCTGGACTTAGCGGTTGTGATGTGTGGTGCTGAAAGGGCTGGGGAGGAGGAGAGGCAGGGCCAGATTTATGTATAAGCTAAACAAGCTATAGTTTAGGGCCCCACTCTCTTGGGGGCCCCCCAAAAAAATAAAGGGAAAAAAGCTGGATGTACATTTCCAAAATATAAGATAAAAAACAAAATAAAACCTACATACAGCAACAGTGTTTTGTAGGCTCCTATGATGTAAGTAATGGGCCCCACCTGCTAGCCTGCTCCCTAAAATACCACTGGTTTTCTGTATATAGGGTGCCTACATTCTGCATTTACAAATGGCTTTAGATACCTATTAGGTCCATAAATTACCATATAGCATATAGGTAAAGGTACCCCTGACCCGTTAGGTCCAGTCGCGGACGACTCTGGGGTTGCGGCGCTCATCTCGCTCTATAGGCTGAGAGAGCCGGCGTTTGTCCGCAGACAGTTTTTCCGGGTTATGTGGCCAGCATAACTAAGCCGCTTCTGGTGAACCAGAGCAGTGCACGGAAACACTGTTTACCTTCCCGCCGGAGCGATACCTATTTATCTACTTGCACTTTGACGTGCTTTCGAACTGCTTAGGTGGGCAGGAAGTGGGACTGAACAACAGGAGCTCACCCTGTCGTGGGGATTTGAACTGCCTACCTTCTGATCGGCAAGCCCTATTCGCTGTGGTTTATATATAGCATATATTCAACACAAAAAACAGCGACAATTTGTTGTTGACAAAGGACAGCTGGACATATAAAGAGCCCCATTACCTTCAGTAGCTGAGGGCCTCATCAAACCTAAATCTGGCCCTACAAACTCCTCTTTAGAGCACACCTGCACAGTTTCTGTAAGCCACAGTCTGGCTTCCCATGACAGGTGAATGCAGCATGTGGGATGTAACCCTACATTAATTTCCAGCCTAGAAATTGGCAGGACTCCCCTTCAATTTGTATATTCAGATCAGCGTACTGTGAAAATATCTGCAAACACAAAAGCTAATGACCGAGCCATCACATTTCACAGCACTCGCTTTCCAGGGCCGTTTAGAGAAAACGGATAATTGCTCAGTTCATTTGTCTGAATTGAATGTGCAAAGAGGACTCCCTGTCACTTAGTTCACATTCATTGCAGCATTCAGCCCAACATTCCAGATGACAGGGGCAAATATATGAGGAATAAGGTCTTTGCAAATTTGCAGATTACGGCTAATTTGGTAAATATGTTTCATGGCACTCTAATAATTAACAGACAAAGCATGTCGCTTATCTCTGTTAGGTTCGGTGGAAAAGTATCGTAATGGGCACATTAACAAAAAATCAGCAATATCTTCCCATCTGCTGTCTCAATTAACACTGATGCCTAAGGAACACTGTTGTACCATTTCCCCAGGCGTGATCAAAGAGCTTTTCAGATTAATAATTCAAATACCATTGCCAAGTTTGTACTTGCTGCGCCATCTCATATCACTCTCCCCTTTCCCCCTTCACTGAGTCTCCTTTCAGATTTTCTTCCGTTAACTCTATACGAATCTACACTAGCATCCCATACGAATATAACACAGTTCATTCTCAGAATAGTGTGCTCAAGTCTTTAATTTCATTTTATTCCGGTTTCGTTTAATGGAACGATTAAAGATCTGTGGCCAAATGTTTGCGGGGAATGGAGACCTAAGTCTGCAGGCAGATGCAAAACAGCAAAAACAACACAAATCTAAATGCTGGCAGTCCAGTACCTTGAAATTATTTAGTTATTTAGGGTGCAATGTTACAGCAGCAGCTGGTTCCTATTGGGTCTGGTAGGGCAGGAGGGAGGGAGACCAAACGGGAGGTGGAGCTGGAGTCAATGACAGGCAGAGCCTCTCCCCTGATTGGTTGTAAGCCAGAACTCAGGCAGGTGGGACCTGCTGAGCTTGGTGGGGAAATTGCCCTGATAAACTAGCCTCCAGTCCAATCTTATATACATATTCACCTGGAGTAAGCCTTATTGAACTCAAGGGAGCCTAGCTCAAAGCAGGCATGCCTAGGATGGCAGTATCAATGTATGAGATAATTTTCCTTTTTTTTTTTTAAATTAAACCATCTATCTACCTGCATATAATAAAAAAAACCCACCATGAAATCAAGATAAACTTTTTATAAAAGAATGGAAATGGTTTATGGAATATTTACAAACAAACTGTAAACAGATAAGAACATTGGCAGGATTATTGTAATAACCTGCAGTTTTATAAGAATACATATTTAAAGTAGATGAATAAATAAGCAAATTAAGTTAATTTGGATATGCAGAAGATATTAAAAAATAAATTTATGGAACTGCAGAAAGAGGGGGAAGGAAGTCAAGTTTTAAAATGTTAAACTGATTGTAAAATTATTGAAATGCAGAAAAATGGATATGCAGAAAATATTAAAAAATAAATTTATGGAACTGCAGAAAGAGGGGGAAGGAAGTCAAGTTTTGAAGTGTTAAAATGATTGTAAAATTATTGAAATGTATAAAACTGAAAATCAATGTGTGTGTGTGCGATACACACACACACACACACACACACACACACACACACACTGGTATATGTAAATAACATGGTACATAATTTCCGTTGTACAAATGTAGGTAGAGAACAACCTTAATTTCATTTCTTGAAAGGAATGTTTCTTATTTATGCCAGCAAATCAGCCCATAGAGTCAGTGGTGTAGTGTGAGGTGCACAGGGGCGGTTGCCCTGGGTGCAAAATTGCTAGGGGCGCAAAATTTCGGCGCCCAGTGCTGCCTCAGTACAGCTGCACGCTTCTGTCACGGGCTCAGTTGAAAAGGGCTTCTCCATGCGAACCAGGAAGTGACGTCTCCAGACAATGGAACTCCTCCTTTTCTTATTTCTGCAGCTGCAATCTCCTGGGTGACGCGGATGCCGTTAGGCAGCTGAATGCGCATGCGTCCTCTGCCCGTTTCCCTCCCTATCACCCCCTCCCCCTCTGCGTGGCCCTGGGCACTGGCAACCCACGCTATGCAAGTCCTATGGTGTGATGAAATCCTATGATCGACTTTGTCTATTTAGCCATAGTAAAGCAAGTAAATAAATTATAAGTGAATGAAAGCACACTGCTGAGCTGTAACGTCCATTATCCCAGGGCTCAATGAACAAACGAACAAACAAACATCATTCAGGGAGGGGCTCCTCCCCATCACAAAAGCGTTTCTCCCACCCTACCTTCTTTCTTTCCTTGCTTGTTGTGCTTCTTTAGCCATTCTATGTTCTTTCTGATGGCTTCCAAATATGCCTCTGCTTTCCCTTCAAGAGCAAGAGAAAAGAGAAATCGAACTATTTAGGACCAAGTCCAAATATTCAAGGTAGCTATAGGCAATTAGAGATGGGGGCGGGGGTGGGAATCATTTTGGTTCTCGTTTAAAGCGGAATCTACCAAATCCACTTTCCAAAGCAATCTGAGATCCAAAACACAACTATCCTTTGAAATTCGCACTTACAGTGGTACCTCGGGTTAAGAACTTACCGGTAATTCGTTCTGGAGGTCCGTACTTAACCTGAAACTGTTCTTAACCTGAAGCACCACTTTAGCTAATGGGGCCTCCCGCTGCCACTGCGCCACCGCTGCACGATTTCTGTTCTCATCCTGAAGCAAAGTTCTTAACCCGAGGTACTATTTCTGGGTTAGCGGAGTCTGTAACCTGAAGCGTCTGTAACTCGAGGTACCACTGTATATGAATTTTACGATGCAGTTCTCCAACCAAATGAAATGTTCACAAAAAAGGCCTATTTTAGGGGGAAGTTGTGCACAAAAATGAACTAATATTATTAACAACACATTTATTACCCACCCTTCACCATAAGTTCCTAGGGCAGGTTACTACAATCTAAAACACAATGTTAAAAATAACTTTTAAGGACTATAACTTAAAAAAAAACTTATTACAATAAAATGAAATAAAAAGGATGGGTCCTGAAAAATAACATACAAAAATGCATCAGATTAGGAGAAATTGCTTCCAAAATTTGTACGTGAATCAGAACTGCATACAAAAACATGTTTCATTACGAAAATGCTGAAGAATTTTCACGAGGATTTTAAAAGAAGCAAAGTGCTGTAGAAATGTGGAGTACTGGGTTTACCATTGGAAAAACAAACAGAACTGAGAAAACTGTGATTGGCAGATCTTCCCATTCTTAGATGGAATGATTCATTACAGCATGTCTTAAACACAATCTACCATTAGAATTTGGGAAGGTACATTTTAAAAGGAACTAACTCTTGTTCAAGTTCAACATGTCCAAAAGGAAACATTCCAGTTCATATTTGCTCCTTTAAGAAAAGAACTAGTTTGGTTCACAGTCAGTTCAAGTTTACCCACATAATCCTTGGCAAGCACCCCCCCCAAAAAAATTTCAGCATTCAGAATGTTGCAAGCTGCTGCGCAATATAGACTAAGAAAACGTCAACACACAGACAAAGTGGAATGTGAATTATATAATTTAATTTCTCCTCCCCCAAATTATGATTTTAAGCTTAAAGGTCTAAAGAGTCTCAATAATAAAACTAAACAAATACCCCCACAAACATAGAAGAAAATGAACTGGAAGATGAACTCATTCCAAGTTCTACCCCTAAAATGAACTAATTCACACTCCTATCACTCAGCAAGAATGGAACTACTTTCGGGGATAGTTCAGAGATTTTTGAACTAATTTGGTGAATTTATTAAACCAAACCAGTGAGTTCCAAACACTGCTCTTAAGCTTGCAGTGTGGGCTGGGGAGCAACACTGAGATGGGTCTCAGTGCCACAGTCCACCCAGGGCTTCCTCATTTGCCCATCCTGCCTCTGGCTGTACCATGGCCTTTTGGCTGGACCAATGCCATCACTAAGAGCATAAGAACACAAGAACACAAGAAAAGCCCTGCTGGGGCAGACCAAGGACCCATCTACTCCAGCATTCTGCTCACATGGCCAACCAGATGTCTGTGAAAAGCCCCCAAGCAGGACTTCAATGCAACCATGTGCTTCAACTCGTGATCCCCAGCAACAGGCATTCAAAACCATACTACCTCCAGCAGTCGAGGCAGAGAGAACACAGCCCTTGTGAATGGGGTAACTGTGCCCCTGAAGGACCAGGTGTGCAGCCTGGGAGTCATTTTGGACTCACAGCTGACCATGGAGGCACAGGTCAATTCTGTGTCCAGGGCAGCTGTCTACCAGCTCTATCTGGTATGCAGGCCGAGACCCTATCTGCCCATGGACTGTCTCACCAGAGTGGTGTATGCCTTGGATAGCTCCAACTTGGACTACTGCAATGTGCTCTATGTGGGGCTACCTTTGAAGGTTGCCTGGAAACCACAACTAATCCAGAATGCGGCAGCTAGACTGGTGAGTGGGAGCGGCCGTCGAGACCATATAACACCGGTCTTGAAAGACCTACATTGGCTCCCAGTATGTTTCTGAGCACAATTCAAAGTGTTGATGCTGACCTTAAAAGCCCTAAACGGCCTCGGTCCAGTATACCTGAAGGAGCGTCTCCACCTCCATCGTTCAGCCTGGACACTGAGGTCCACCTTTGAGGGCCTTCTGATGGTTCCCTGACTGTGAGAAGTAAGGTTATAGGAAACCAGGCAGAGGGCCTGCTCGGTGGTGGCACCCACCCTGTGGAACGCCCTCCCATCTGATGTCAAGGAAATAAGCAACTATCTGACTTTTAGAAGACATCTGAAGGCAGCCCTGTTTAAGGATTTTTTTAAATGTTTGATGTTTTATTCTGTTTTAATATTCTGTTGGGAGCTTCACAGAGTGGCTGGGGAAACCCAGCCAGATGGGCAGGGTATAAATAAACTATTCTTATTCTTATTCTTATTCTTATTCTTATTCTTATTCTTATTCTT
>JAXCMG010000021.1:9167603-9198324 GCA_034642415.1 Podarcis siculus
TTCTTATTCTTATTCTTATTCTTATTCTTATTCTTATTCTTATTCTTGTTCAGTTGCTGGGAATTGTAACTCTGTGAGAGGTAAACTTCAGTGCCCGGGATTCTCTGAGGGAAAGAAGGTGGGCCAGATGCTTGGCAGCTGCCTGAGGTTGCCCAGTGGTGCCCTGGGCCTGGCAGAGAGAGTGTTCCTGGAGCCCAGAGCCCCTTGGCTCCAGTCCCTGGCCAGGCTCTGACCTCACAACCAGCTGCGGAATCCTGGGGAATGTTTTGTTTCCTAGGAGACCAGGTGAGTTGCTTGAAAGGATCCCTGGCTAAGCTGAAAGCCCAGTCAGTTGGGGCAGTTAGAAGCCATTCAGATCCCTTCTTCTGTTCTTGTCTTGAAAGCTGTGCAGATGGATTGACTGACTTTCTGGACATCTTCGGTTTTGTACCTCCATGGAACAATGTTCTGCTGGTTGCACAGAGGGTAAAGTCATGGGAAAGAGGGGAGACATCCTGAAGATTCGTGCCCCCACCACATGCCCAGTTTTTAAAGATGCTCCTTGGACCAAGAACCTTGGTTTTTGACCATTGCAAGTATCATACTGGATGTTACGTGAGCCAGCAATTTTCCCAGGGAGTTTTCTGATGAGTTTTCTGAGTTCCCTTTTTTGTCATCCAAATTGCAGCAGAATTACCAGCCCCCCATCCCAAATATTCAGGAGAATGCTCCCCCAACCCCAATCTCACCACCCACAAATAGGATGGCTCCTGGTACGTTTCTGAGCACAAAGTTTTGATGCTGACCGTTAAAGCCCTAAACGGCCTTGGCCCAGTATACCTGAAGGAGCATCTCTGCCCCCATTCTTCAGCCCAGACACACTGAGGTCCAGCTTTGATGGCCTTCTGGCATTCCCCTCATTGTGAGAAGTGAAGTTACAGGGAATCAGGTAGAGGGCCTTCTCAGTGGTGGCGCCCGCCCTGCGGAACGCCCTCCCATCAGATGTCAAGGAAATGAACAACTATCTGACTTTTAGAAGACATCTGAAGGCAGCCCTGTTTAGGGAAGTTTTTAATGTTTGATGTTTTATTGTATTTTTAATATTTTGTTGGAAGCCTCCCAGAGTGGCTGGGGCAGCCCAGTCAGATGGGCAGCATATAAACAATAAAATAATTATGATTACTTGTAGCAGCAGCAGCAGCAGCAACAACAACAACGGAGAGCCTTAACATAAGAAGACCCCTGCAAGATCAGGCTAGGAGCCCATCTTTCTAACCAGATGCCTCTAGGAAGTCTGCAGGTGGGACCTCAGTGCAACAGTGCTCTCCCCACTGAGCATAACAGCCCTATCTGCTCCCCTCTATCAGCTCTCCACAAGTGCAGTGCACAGATGCACATGGGAGCAGGAGCTGCTTAGAAAGTGAAGCCATAGCATGCAAAGTTGAAGAGGAGAAAAGGAAAGAGAGTAAGGCAGCAGAGAAGAGACAGGGCATTAGAAAAAGGGGACAAAGAATAGTGGGAGCCATGACTTAAATTAGTGCTTAAAATTCTATACCACCGTGAGTCACTGTGTCTATAGGGCAACCAGGACAAAAGGTAACCTAATGTGGTCTCCAGTGGAATATAATAGTTTAATGGATTCTGATTGCTTAACTTTGCTGGAGCTTCACAGATGAAATCTTGTCCCATTTGGTCTGTGTGGCTCATTCCCTCAAGAGCCGGTAATTTGAAGAACAGGTGAATTAAGCGTTAGCAGTGGGATAATATTTTTTTGTTTCGAAGAGCATAGAAAACCAGGCTATGGTGAAGAATGCAACAGCCAAACTCCCTCCGATTTATTATCATGCAAGTCCAGTAGTGAATTCAATAGGGGTTGTGAATTAAATGGGAGTAGAGTTGAACATATGTGGTGAATTAGCTTTAAATAAAGTATGTATTTACCGCTTCAATGTCACCCAGGAGGATCTTTTGGTTTTTATGTCAATTTTCCGCCAGCAGATGTCAAACCTGCTATTCCAGAAATAAAGGCTAATTCCTGGGTTGCTGCTATTAAAATGCATAGCCAATTGGCAGCAGAATATATATAATTAGTCTCAACCTATAGCAAATCATTTGAAATATGTATGGTATTCTGGTTAACTCTGTCAACTTTGCTTAATTAGGATGTAGACTACCTACATGAAATTTGCATTTTAAAAAAATAAATAAATCTATGGTTTCAACAAATTAACAATATTCTGATCCTGGCGTACAAGACAGTCACTCAAAAGGAAGAAAGAAAAGTAGTTATTCACAAATCGGGTCCTCCCTTAAAGAGGGCACATATTGCGGTGAGACCTGGACAACCGACACCCTGTGTTGTGGGTGGGTACGATCGGTCAGCCACAAGACCCAATTGGTAGGTCCCTCGAAGCTAGGTGCAATCTGGCCAATGGGACGCAGTCCAAGTGGTTCGAGGGACCTATTTATGCCCATGCACGTGACCCAGAGCTTCCTCTTTTGGCATGTGCATTCGGAACAGCCACCCACCTCTCCCTATATCTAGGGCTGTGTGCTTGAGCTTGCTATGCCGTCGTGTGTCGTCTGTCATTGGGACAGGGGCACAGCAGGAATTTCCCCCACTTGGCTGATTGGCTGTTGCCATTTGGGTTTTGCCTGCCGTGTAGCAAATCGTCACAACTTGTAAGGTTGCGTATAGGCTCTGGTTCAGGTGATAGGGATGGGAGAACGTTCTCGCCATCCTTATGTGAAGGGTATTCCGTTAAAGGAATCCAGGGACTCGATGGTTTGGTCAACCCCTGAGAGGGGGTTGTGCCCGTGCCCAAGTCCAGGGGGACATCTTCATGGTGTAGTTAGCCTGTGCCCGGCTTTCCGCTTATCCAGGTGTTCACCCTTGGCTGACCTATGCTGGTGCCCTGGGTCAGCGCTACCTGCAACGGTGCAGGGAGCTAGTTGAACCAGAGCCTATGCAACCAGTCACTTTCTGTAATCAATAAAGTTGTGGCCTAAATTCTGCCAAAAACCAAACCAAAATTTGAGTCGTGTGTGAATTTATTTAGGGGGGAGGTTTCTGGGTCTGAACACGCAAATGCCTCTGTTATTTGGTGACTGAAGCTTTGAGGGCAGAGAGTTGCACAGGTCTTCTCAATGGCCACTATGCTTTCCCCAGAATGCCCTGGGTGGAGTGTGATTCTGGGGCATTCAGGGGGGCAAATGGCAGCTGTTATCCCGCCACTCAAATATCCCAGAGTAGACTCCTTCAGCACGAGACCCTCCAGATATTGTTGGCAGAAGCTACTTGCTGGGTGGGGTGGAGAGGTTATGCAAACTTTGTGGCAGGTGAGTCGTCGTTGTTTACTGGGAGCGGAAAGGGAAGGTGCAAGCTGGTGGGCAGTTCAGCACATGGCAAACTCACCAGCAGGCATGCCAGTTTGCTCTGACGGGAGAGCCAGTGTGGTGTAGTGGTTAAGAGCAGTGGACTCGTAATCTGGGGAACCAGGTTCGATTCCCTGCTCCTCCACATGCAGCTGCTGGGTGACCTTGGGCTAGTCACACTTCTCTGAAGTCTCTCAGCCCCACTCACCTCACAGAGCGTTTGTTGTGGGGGAGGAAGGGAAAGGAGATTGTTAGCCACTTTGAGACTCCTTCGGGTAGTGATAAAGCGGGATATCAAATCCAAACTCTTCAAACTCTTCTTCACCATGACCTCCCTGACACTTCTAACTCTCTGCAAGCAACAGCGAGTCACCTGCTGCAAAATTTGCATAGCAGTTCCACCCCAGAATGGAAACTGCTTCTAACTGGTTGACGGCAGCTCCCATCAAGCACCAGACTCTTAACCTCAAGATCGTGGGTTCGAGCCCTAAGTTGGCCCAAAGATTCCTGCATTGCAGGGGATTGAACCAGATGACCTTCATGGTCCCTTCCAGCCCTACGATTCTATGACCATTGGCTGTTCTAGCTGGGTCTGATGGGAGTTGGAGTCTGACAAAATTTGGAGGGCACCAGGCTGGGAACCTAGAATGTCCTAGAATGTCTCCTGGATAAAGTGAGGGAGAGAAATTTTGGCCGCCAGCCACCAACTACCAAGAGGGATGCAGCTACTTTTTTGTGGCAAGGGTTATAAAACTGAGGAGAAAGGGAAACACAACAACAAAGGTCTCTTGCAGGGGTCAGCAACCTTTTTCAGCTGTGGGCCGGTCCACTGTCCCTCAGACCATGTGGGGGGCCAGACCATATTTTGAAAAAAAATTGAATGAATTCCTATGCCCCACAAATAACCCAGAGATCCATTTTAAATAAAAGGACACATTCTACTCATGTAAAAACATGCTGATTCCCGGATTGTCCGTGGGCCGGATTTAGGTGGCGATTGGGCCAGATCCGGCCCCCGGGCCTTAGGCTGCCTACCCCTGCTCTGTTGCCATTATAAGATGATTATTATTTTTTGCATACACCCCTCCCAAAAGCTTGGTCAAAGTGCCCCCCCTCCTGACACCTGCAAATGGAGGAGCATTATTTTTGTATGAGGGCAGGGAATAAATTGCATCATCGTCAAAATCGCAGATCAAACATCACTGCCAAGTTTCTGTTTAGCCATTCACTACATACAACTTTGCACAAGTGGTGATGTGGAGAAGGGATGTTGAAAGCCTCCACCTCATCCATCATATGGGCACTTTGTTCTGAGCCATTCAGCGGGCAGCATTATGCGCTGGAAATCGACTTGCAGATGTTGGTTTTTTACAGCACCTCTCATGTTACAGACCAATCAATATGCCCGGCCCAGACTATTGAGCTCACTAATGATTTTACGTTCTTAAAAAGGGATAGATGCAATTAGGTGAAAATCTTTAGCTATAGTGGTGCACTGAATGTATTGAATTTAGGTCGCAAAAGTAGCATTCGAGTCTGAAAGAAAATATAAAGGACGCTAATTGCTCCGAATTCAGTATATCAACCCTAGTTATACTGCGTTGCTTAGACCAGAGGCTCAACATTGCTTTCCTGTTTCCTTCTGTTTAGGGCTAAAAGCATTAATCAATCATTTGATGTGATAATTTTACAGCTGATTTATTGTTCACATTTGTGACCGCTCTCCAAGGAACTCAGCACAGTACTATATATGAGGCCATTTACTCATTGCAACAGCCTCATGTCATTGCTTGGGCCCTGACAGCTGCCCAGTCAGACCTGAGAAATGGAAACCACAGGCAAGGGGTCGGAACCAGTCGATACTGCTGTTCTCCAGGCAAAGTCCCACCCTGACATGGAAGACTTTGAGCTCAGATTCAGAGGAGGATCAAAGTGCACAACTGGACCACAAGCTTAACATGAGTCAACAGAGTGATGCAGCAGCCAAAAAAAAGCTAATGCAATTATAGGATGCATCAACAGAAGTATCTTGTATAGATCAAGGGAAGTAATAAAAAAGGTAAAGGGACCCCTGACCATTAGGTCCAGTCGTGACCGACTCTGGGGTTGTGGCGCTCATCTCACTTTATTGGCTGAGGGAGCCGGCGTACAGCTTGCGGGTCATGTGGCCAGCATGACTGAGCTGCTTCTGGCAAACCAGAGCACCTTCCCGCCAGAGCGGTACCTATTTATCTACTTGCACTTTGATGTGCTTTCAAACTGCTAGGTTAACAGGAGCAGGGACCGAGCAACGGGAGCTCACCCCGTTGTGGGGATTCGAACCACCGACCTTCTGATCGGCAAGTCCTAGGCTCTGTGGTTTAACCCACAGCGCCACCCGCATCCACTCTATTCTACCTTGGTCAGACCCCACCCTCAAGTACCATGTCCAGTTCTGGGTGCCACAATTTAAGAAGGATATTGACAAGCAGAGGAGGTGACCAAGTTGATAAATGGTCTGGAAAGCAAGCCTTATGAGAAACACTTGAGGGCGTTGAGGATGTCTAAGCCTGGAGAAGAGATGACTGAGAGGTGATATGATCGACATCTTCAAATATCTGAAGGGCTGTGACATAGATGATGGAACCAGCTTGTTTTCTGCTGGTCCAGAAGGTAGGGCCCAAACCGATGGAGATTATGACTAAACATTAGCAAGAACTTTCCCTGATGGCAAGAGTTGTTTGACAGTAGAATGGACTCCCTTGGAAGCTGGTGAACTCTCCTTCACTGGAAGTTCATAAACAGAGTTTGGATGGCCATCTGTCAGGGATTCTTTAGCTGTGACTCCTGCATTGCAGGGGGTTAGACTAGATGGCCTCTGGGGGATCCCTTCCAATTTTACAATTATATTCTTTTATGATTCTATACTGGTAGGGATGTGCCTTGAGGCTCTGCTTCTAGGCTTCCCAGAGGCATCTCATTGGCCACTGTTAAGAGACGAGGATTCAGGGCTTTTTAAATGTATGGTCTTTGGCGACCAGCCACAACAATAATTTCGTTACATAAGGTTTTGAAGACACATGCTGGAAAAACCCCGGGGGCTGGATCTGACAATGGCAGCAGCAAGGACAGGAACCTCTTTTTACCTTTGGGCTCCTCATCGTTTCCTGTGTTTTGTTCTTCGGCTTTTGTCGAATCCTTCAGCGTTTCGTATTCTTTTTCCATCTTCGCTGCTGCGGCTTTTGTGCTGTCGGTCTCTTCAGTGCTCTTGTCTGCGGGGGGGGGGGGGGGGCGGTTGAAAGCAGAAGGTTTCCCTGTATCATCTCAACCGCATCATTTCCTGAAAGCACACCAGCCCACCCTTACGCACCGAGTGGAATTGGAAGCGCCATTTGGCTGAGTTCTTTCTGCCAGGAGTACATTAGGGCTGTGTACACACCATGCATTTAGAACGTAGTCAAAGCACATGGCTAGAGTTCCCAGGTTCTTTGGGGGAAGCCATGCATTTTAAAGGTGCTTTAAATTTATCTTGTGTGCACAGCCCTACTTTACAGAGGACACTCCTCTCTTTAAAGGGCTTTTTCATCCAAGTCTTGCTTAAAGATAAAGAAACTTCAGAACGGAGAGTGGGGGCTGAAATCGTCCATCAACACTGAGTAGCTCCCAGTCTTAGTAGGCATGGCAGCCACCTGGTTGGCCTCCCTCACTTTGGTGAGGCAGATTGTGTTTCTATTTAAACTACATAAATTATGTCTAAATGTGCGTCTTTACCTATAAATTTGCAGGAATTATGTCTAAATGTGCACCTCTACCTATAGATTTGCAGGTGCAAATTTGATGCAAACCTGTGTCTTCCAATGGCACCGAAGTCTCTACCCTAGTAAAATGTTTGTAGCCACTATAAGGCAGGTAGAATAACACTGGCCACACTCTTGAGAGACAGGTGACCTCTTAATTTGTTATTATATCTGTACTTCAAGTCCGATTTGGCAAATCTCCCCTAGAAAGACTAATGTTTGATGCAACCTGTCTGAGAAAATTAATGAGCAAATGCCCAGATTTTATTTCATCGGAACTGAGTGAAGATGGCGTCTGCCACCAGAGAAGGACTTTTGGATTGATTCGGCCTAAACACCAGCGTGTGAGGACATTCTGCAAACAACAGACTTACCAGCTGCAAAAAAAGGGAGAGTCATACAAATTTCACACAGAAGCACATTATTGTGGAAACAACTCAGAGGCCATGAAAGAAGGAAGGATAACAACAGGAAGATTTAAAGAAAGAACTATTGGAAACTCAAGGCAGTAGAAACACAAGATGATTGGAACCCCACTGAACTTGAAGCATGGGAAGCCCCAACAAAAATTTATAATTTGGCAGAATATTTGGACTATATGATATGTATTTGTATAATTTGGAATACTTAATGTGATTTGATTGGATTGTTAAAATGGAAAATTTAATAAAAATTATTAAAGAGAGAGAGAGAGAGAGAGAGAGAGAGTAGTTCTTCACCATCTCAGACTGATGCTTAGTCAGCAATTCCACCTGAGATCCTGCTCACTGAAGATGGAACCTGGGACCTCTTTGGGGCAGGAGTAACGGGCTGGCACCTATGGACACCTGCCAAGGCCATGCCTCAGCAGAAGACCCTCTGCTAACTCCTGGAGTATCCTGGACCTGTTGCTCCTGTCTTGCTGATTATGGCTGGATCTTCAACTAAGCAAGTGGGTACTGGCAGGAACAAAGAGGATGATCAACAGCCCCATTTCATCTTGCCTGCTCTGTTAGGCCAACTGTGGATTGTGAGCTATGAGAAGGTGGGGCCATTCACAGAAATGAGCTCCTATACCTCTTAAATGGGCATTAAAAAGGTAAAGATAAAGGGACCCCTGACCATTAGGTCCAGTCATGGCCGACTCTGGGGTTGCAGCGCTCATCTCGCTTTATTGGCCAAGGGAGCCGGCGTACAACTTCTAAGTCATGTGGCCAGCATGACTAAGCCGCTTCTGGAAACCAGAGCAGCACACAGAAACACCGTTTACTTTCCTGCCAGAGTGGTACCTATTTATCTACTTGCACTTTGACGTGCTTTTGAACTGCTAGGTTGGCAGGAGCAGGGACTGAGCAACGGGAGCTCACCCTGTTGAGGGGATTCGAACTGCCGACCCTCTGATTGGCAAGTCCTAGGCTCTGTGGTTTAACCCACAGCGCCACCCACGTCCCTAAATAGGCATTACTCCCCCCATAAATAATCCTGGGAACTGTAGTTGTCAATGGTGCTGGGAATCATACAACTGCGAGTGGGGTTTCCTAACAATTCTCAGCACCCTGATCAAACTACAGTTCCTAGGATTCTTTGATGGGGAGACATGGCTGTTAAAAGTGACAAAAAAACTGCGTTAAATTTTTGGTGTGAATGTGTCCAAGATCCACTGGGAGCATCTTGCCCGGGGATCTGCCACTGAACCTTCTGCAAGCAGATCATGTGTTCTGCTACTCAGCTATGTGCTTTGGGGAGCAATAGTTCTCAGGTAGAAAACCAAGCCAAAGAAGCCAGACTAAGGCAATTGGAAAATTATGGGAATCAAATTACACCAGGGAATATAGGATTTTCACGACAGAAGGCTTTTACTATTTAAATCGATTGGACAGCTGTGCAATAAGCAGTTGATTATATCTACTGGGAACAAAGCTATAAAAGCGACGCAATATCAGAATAAATGAATACCTGATGGCAGCTTGTTTTTGGTATTGGGCTTTTCGAGTTTCTTTCTTGTCTGTAGAGCTATCATTGCGTCCAGGTTTTCTAGAAAGTAGAAGCAGAAGATATTTATCCTTGCACATTAGAACAGGTTTATATGAGGCTTGATTTGTTGGGTTTGCAAAGTAATGAATTATTCCCTTGCATTGAGGAAAATACAGGTTTTCAGATGTTTAAAAAGCTATTCAGCACATAGGATGAAAATAGGTAGATGGACGTCCACAACAATTAAAATATACAAGGAGATTCAATCCATATGGAAAGGAATTACATACATGCTGGTCACATGACCCGGAAGCTGTACACCGGCTCCCTCGGCCAATAAAGCGAGATGAGCGCCACAACCCCCGAGTTGGTTACGACTGGACCTAATGGTCAGGGGTCCCTTTACCTTTTAATCAGTTGATGAGAGAGGGGTTAAAACATGCTCAGTTCAGCAGATTCAACACAACCCCTTCCCTGATCACAAACAGATTTGCATCAAAACTCCTGCTAAAACAAAGGTCCCCCCGACCATTTTAGCAGTGCCTTCCTGCCTGGAGGTGCTTTGAAGTCCCAGCTTAGGGTTTCAAAGCATCAAATCACCTGATGTCATTGCGATGTCAAGTAATTGACAGGTGCGTGACCCCGCTCACCTGTCAAATTTGCCCTGCAAGGTCAATCCCGATAAGGATTTGACCCACTGAGGCAAAAAATTCCTCAGCCTTGTTCTATTATAGCACCCTCTGCACTCACTAACTATTGTGCTCCCTTTGTACGCCACCCTGCCAATGAGAACAAGAGAGATCTTTTACCTCTGCACAATGAGCACAACATGATATGGGGGACAGCAAACCATGGCCTTCAGACATGCTAACAATATTCTTATTCTAAAAATGTTGCCTTCAATTGTGAAAAAAAGAGTAAGTTTATATGGGGGAAAATTATATAGCAGGTTAGAAACCTATGTACTCTGCACTTTCTGAAGCAATACATGAAATGAAATACAGCCAGCATTTGAAATCTGCAGTTCTGCAAATTTTGCAATCAGTTCTCCAGCCACGTTATGTGTAATAGAATGCATATACAGTGGTACCTCAGGTTAAGTACTTAATTCGTTCCGGAGGTCCGTTCTTAACCTGAAACTGTTCTTAACCTGAAGCACCACTTCAGCTAATGGGGCCTCCTGCTGCCGCTGTGCTGCTGAAGCACGATTTCTGTTCTCATCCTGAAGCAAAGTTCTTAACCTGAGGTACTATTTCTGGGTTAGCGGAGTCTGTAACCTGAAGCGTATGTAACCTGAAGCGTCTGTAACCTGAAGCATATGTAACCCGAGGTACCACCGTACAAAGGGAAAATGTGGATATACGTGGATGTGTTACTGAAAACAACACAGAATATGGACTGTATTATATTTGGGAAAGTTGATTTGCAAAGCTGTGAATGTTAGGCAAAACTGCATTAAAAAATGTACAGATACCAGGTGACATTTACACTGATTGATTTTCATGATGAGTTGTTGTTTTTAATTGCAAACAGATGTGGAAAGGTGGACAACTGAACTGAAGATTGTAAAACCAAGAAAATGAGAGAAGCTCGAATTACACAACCCCTTGTTATCACATTTTCAAATTCTGTATCCACAAGGACTAGAAACCAAAGAAGCTTCTACAAGGCCATAAAATAATAGTTTTTGCAAGGTATTGCCACATTCTCTCTCACTATAGTGCAACCCCAACTTTGTCTGCCGAGAAGCAATTTCTGTTGAGGCCATTTAGGTTTCGACCCTGGCAGGATCACAGCGTCACTTCCCTAAAACTGTTTCCCCACAAACAAAATACAGAACAAGGTTCTCAAGCGCTAAATGATGTCAAGCAAGACTTGCTACCTCAAACAAATGAGAACGGAAAGGGAAGCAACGCCAGCCAGCCCTGTTTCCAGCCGAGACTCTAAGTGCCCACCAGCTGTGGTCTGAATATGTGTGCACAATATTTGCTTTGAGTTATCCTAATGGGGTGAGTCATTCTGAGAAATGTCATAAGCAAGGCCAGTAGCTTAGCAACTCGGTGTCCTACTTGGGCCTTTAATGAGATCTGATGTCATTGCTAGGCCGGTTGCCTTAGCAACCCTTAAAAAAAACCAGAGGAAGGAGTTGAGCTCATCAAGGCAACAACCTTTCACCCATCTGGACACCTATTTCTAATAGGGTTAATGAAAGGGAAACGTTGCCGCAGCTGAACTGCTGTTTAAAAAGCTTGCAACTTGAATAAAACAGCCTGGTTTGTCTTGGAGACAGCTCTGCAGATTTCTAGTGATCTCCAGTGAATCCAATGTTTTGTTAGCCCAAAAATGGAAAACTCCCAACTAAAGAAGAATGGCAACTTGAACTGACAGAATATGCGCAGCTTGCAGACTTAATATATAGAATAAGAGAACAAGAGGAACATATGTTTAGAGAAGATTGGAAAATGTTTATTGAATATATTGGGGGGGGGGATTGTGTACACCTGAAAACATTGGCAGCATTAAGATAAATTCAACGGTGTAAATAAGTTTTGATGAATGCAATAATGGAATACTGAAGGGTTTAGTTTTTGTAAAATATGCAGGGATTTATGATATGCAATATGAACCATAGAAAGAGAAGAATGGAAGTCATTGATATGAGAAAATTAATCGGGGTAAGGAACATTTTTGACCCTGTGGGTCAGATCCTTATCTATACTGCACCCAGTGGGCCAACTTTGACAAGGGATGAGGTGCACCCACCTGCTGTCATCTGACATAATGATGAGTTATTAATTAAATTGTTGTTGTTGTTGTTATATGATCTGAGGACAGGGTACAGCAATACAAAATACAGCACTGAAAATAGTTTACAATCACCACTACAGTAGGTCTTAAAATATATGTATCTCAAGTGTCAAAGACCAGGGTGAAGAGGTTTATCCTTGGTATAAAGGGAAAGTTGTACACTGAAGGTGCCAAACACACCTCTGTGGGAAGGGAAGTCTGAAAATTTGTTATACATCACTTGGGAAGACAGGCGAACTAATGCCAGTGTACTGGAAGAAGCAAAGATCACCAGTGCTGAAGCAATAATTCTTCAACATCAACTTCGTTGGACTGGTCATGTTGTGCGGATGCCTGATTATTGTCTCCCAAAGCAACTACTCTATTCTGAACTTAAAAATGGAAAGCGTAATGCTGGTGGTCAACAAAAGAGGTTCAAAGACTCTCTCAAGGCAAATCTAAAAAAATGTAGTATAAACACCGACAACTGGGAAACACTGGCCTGCGAGCGCTCCAGTTGGAGAACAGCCTTTACCAAAGGTGTCGTGGGCTTTGAAGACGCTCGAACTCAGGATGAAAGGGAGAAACGTGCTAAGAGGAAGGCATGCTTGGCAAACCCTCACCATAATCAACTCCTGCCTGGAAACCTATGTCCCCACTGTGGAAGGACGTGTGGATCCAGAATTGACCTCTACAGTCACTTACGGACTCACTGTTAAAACTGTGTTCATGGAAGACTATCTTACTTGGCTATGAGGGGTCGCCAAAGAAGAAGACAATGAAGGGGCCAAACACACCTCTGTGGGAAGGGGTGAGGGTGGTGGAACTGCCAAGAGCAGGGGTAGGTAACCTAAGGCCCAGGGGCCGGATGTGGCCCAATCGCCTTCTCAATCTGGCCAGTGGACAGTCCAGGAATGAGCATGTTTTTACATGAGTAAAATGTGTCCTTTTATCTAAAATGCATCTCTGGGTTATTTGTGGGGCATAGGAATTCGTTCTTATATATATATATATATATAGTCCGGCCCACCACATGGTCTGAGGGATGATGGACCGTCCCACAGCTGGAAAAGGTTGCTGACCCCTGGCCAAGAGGGCCTCCTTGCTGATCTTAACATCTGACAGGGTCCATAGGGGAAGGGGAGAACTTTCAGGTAAGTCATTTGTCATTTGTCATTAAGTCATTTGTCCAAACAGTGAGCTGCAAAGCAGATCTTTTGCTGTACGCTGCCATTGCTCCTCTCCATACATTTCCAGAGCTCTCCTTGCATTTCCCAAAAAGGCAGATATTCTTTGCAAAATCAACATATGCCTGAGAGGCACTTTGTCAGCGCACACTTGTTCACTTGTCAGTATATCTTGGAAGCAATACGCATCAAAGCGTCTGTGGCATCCAGTCATTCTTTGGAGAAAAGACCTGACATTTCCCACCCACTCCCCCTATGGAAATGTTTTTGCACTAGAACACAAATATTTAAATATTTGTGACAAAGATCTTCGTCGTCATCATCATAGCACAGTCTGTATGGGATTGGCTTATATATTGTGTTTAGAGCAGCAATTTTAAGGAGAAATGTCCGTGGGAATGCTAAGATATTCTTCAGTGGAGCAAATATTTTGTGGGGGCAGAATGCTAAAAACAGATTTACTATTTCCCCCCTAACAGTATAATGTATTTTACTTTGTTTTTATGTACGTTGCTTTGTAATGGCTTCACCTACAGAAATAAATAATAACCTATTTATATGCAATTTCCCTTAAGTTACACACTTTTTGCAAAGCAATTTCCCCTTTTCGGTAATACCTTGGAAGTCGAACAGAATCCATTCTGGAAGTCCGTTCGACTTCTGAAACGTTCGACTTCCAAAAGGTGGCTTCTGATTGGCTGCAGGAGAAGCTCCTGCAGCCAATCGGAAGCCGCGGAAGTCCTGTCGGACCTTCAGCTTCCAAAAGAACGTTAAAAAACCAGAACACTCGCTTCTGGTTTTCGATTGTTTAGGAGCCGAAATGTTCGACTCTCAAGGCTTTCGGGAGCTGAGGTACAACTGTATATGTATTTATATGCGCACTTTACCCCAGTAAACACATTTTTGGACAATGCATTACAAAATTCAGAGAACTCTGAGAATTTCAAATTATGGCTATATTTCAGTTTATGTCTTGTTGCATAAAATGCGGATTTGCTAAGTTTGCCTTCCAATGCAAACAGAAGAGAATCCCCCACATCCTTAGCTGGAAGCACATGTGACAGCCGGTAACCGCTTAGGACCACTGATCTTCTCAGTGATGAAGTCAGCGAATACAGAAATTCTTGCTCACATGAATTCACGATTTAGCTGTTAGGAGAGAACAGCTCAATGCCTCGCCATATGCTATACATCCTTGACTCCTCTGCAGAAGGTGGGGTTTGCCCATCTTGGCAAAGTAGAGGAAAACACGGGGGGAGGTGAAGCATATGGTGACATCTGCACATGTCCACAACTACTCAAAACAATTCTCTTCTCAGTTGCAAGATGGCCAGGGAATGGGATTGCTGAGTCATGGGCGAAGGAGGAAGGTGTGATTCTGGTGACTAAGGAAGGCAGTGCGACAGCCAGTGGCTCAGCAAAGTAGGGGGAGTTGGGATGTAGATGGAGACATGATAGAGTCATAGAATTGTAGAGTTGGATAGAACCCCAAGGGTCCTCTAGTCCAACCCCCGGCAGTGCAGGAAACTCAGCTAAAGCATCCAAGACCACTACATTATGTCAACCAGATCACCTCGCTCTTTATGCTGTTGACACTCAACAGACTCTGAAATGTTCATGAGACGAGACTTGTCCTTGCAGAAGCCATGCTGGCTCTGCTTCAGCAAAGCTTGTTCTTCTACATGCTTGGTTATTTTATTTTTATTGGTACTTCCTGTTAGAATTCCTGCTCCATGATTGCAGTCATGGGATTGTTGTCTGTCACATGATGGTGTATGTTTTGACTCCACAGAGTGGGAAGTGACGGAGACAGGATGTTTGTTTTACTGTGTTCTGTGAAGTGGGACTATTGTCCTTTGTTCTCTTTGCTGTCTGATGCGTGAGAGAGAGGGAGCCATGTTGCAGTACTCCGTGTGTGTTTATATGTAAATAAAGTAGATTAGCCAAAATGCTGAGTTGCTGAGGTCTGTCACGCAAGCTGCGAAGACTCTGCGGATCCCTAAGTGTGCTGATGTCTGTTGGCATTGGTTGCTGTGATGTTTGGGCTGAAGAAAGCTTTTGAAGCTCCCGAACGATCGACCAGGTGGGAGGGAACATGCCAGTTGGGCATGTGTCTCTACCAGGGTCCTACTTGAGCTCCTGACACTTCATCCTCCATCCTCCAAGTGACAGCCCTTTAGATTCTTGAAGATGGCTATCATACCTCCTATAAGGGAATGTGGCTTCAACAATGAAGTGTCTCCAAGGCTCAAAACAGGAGCCATCAGGTATAGGGCCTGGGAGTGATCTACCATGGATAGTGAATGCTCTATCCTCAGAATCGTCTTCTGCTGCAGAAGCAAACAGGGTGTGCAGCATGCAGTGCCATCGCCAGTCACTGCTGTGGGAAAGCTTAATAATAAACATCATAGTAAAATTTACCCTCAATATACAACCCTTCCCTACACACGCTCAAAGCATTTCACGAATGCAACATCCTTACAACTGCTGTGTGAGGGGGGGTCATTTGGGGGGGGGGCTGAAACTGAGAGACCGTGGCCCAAAGTGCACAATGTACTCAGAACACAGGTTCTGATCTGGATTGTGGAGATTTCCCAATACATAGCACGTGGCCTTAACCCACACCCCTGTTTTTATCCACACCTAGTTTGCTGCCTGCACTGGCATTCTTAAAAAATACCAGCAACCCCAGAACAGGGTTGGCTTGACTTTCTCCTTGTCACTAAATAAGTTAGTAGACACCCATTGAATGAAACTGGATTCTCACTTGGTAGGCTACTGACGGATTGGGCAACAGAGAAACAGAACCTTACAGAAAGCACAGACTGTGATGGGCAGCCATGACACCTTATAAATTTGTGCGCGCACAAGGCTGATGTGCCTGCTTTTGTCTCCCCCCATTATTTTTTTATTGATTTTCCACATTTATAACAAATATAACCTATAAAAGACACAAAACGACACACAATACTAAAAGAAAAATCAAATCAAAATAAAACACATTACTTCTAAAACCCAAATTAACTTTCATTGTTATCTGACTACCTCAATTCCCCACCAATTGAATTTCATTGTGACACCTTTGTAACAGTTCTCCAAGATCCTCCTTCTAATTCAATTAACTTCTTCAATTAATTACCTTCATCTCTTTTCTTATTGGCTTAAATCCATATTACTATACAACATTCTTATTCTAATCCTAGGCCTATTTGATATTGATGTGCCTGCTTTTGCACATGGATGCTATCACTTAAGAGAACATGGCTCAGGGGGACAGAATGTGATTCTGGAACTAAAAGGTCAGCATAGGTTTCAGATTCAGAAGAATACAACTGCATATAGAGCCTCAGTATCCTTTCAGTGAGCCTTGGATTTGGAGGCTAAGTCCTGCACGGCTCCTAGTGAGACCTAATTCATCCACTGAATGATGTTTCAAGACTGTTCTCCCTGGAGAGAGATCTTGCAAGGATGACATAGTGCTGGGCCTTCAAATCCCAGACCAGCTGCTACCGAGATGTGCTTTTCAACGCAACTGTCTCTGCAGATTGTCAAGCAAGGAGCTCGAGAAGCATGTGATATGGTCTACTAAATGATTTATTGCCTTTAATGCATAATTCAGCTTCGTAGCTTCAGCCTAAAAGTGGAGAGGGGGTGTTTTAATGTGCCTGTTCTAAAACCAGATAGTCTTGTTTAACTTCATAGATATTGTTGGTTCATAGCTGTCAACTTACAGATTTGAAAATAAGGGACCAGCAGCCTTGAAAATAAGGGATCAGCAGCCAAAATAAGGGAACAACAATTACTTTGATAAAATACATATTTTGTTGAGTGCAAATGGCTTTAGATACCTATTAGGTCCATAAATTACCATATAGCATATATTCAACACAAAAAAGCAACAATTTGTTGTTGACAAAGCACAGCTGGACATAGAAGGGGCCCCATTACCTTCAGTAGCTTATTTAAGGGACATCATCAATAAGGGACAGCAGCGGGACATGGAGCTGGGATAAGGGACTGTCCCGCCAAATAAGGGACACTTGACAGCTATGTGTTGGTTGCTGCTGCTGCTGCTGCTGCTAAGCTATGGTTGTTGTTTACAGCAGATTCCTTACATATAATCTCATAAGAGGTAAAAGGGGTGGTACCTATGTTGATTTGCCCTTGTCCCTAGTCAATAAAAAGTGAAGGGTGATACTTTGAACCCCTTGTAGGAGGCAGCAGCAAAGATCCATTATTTGTCACTGCTCAATGACCCACCCTTGCATCGTGGTGTTCACCTTCTGTTGCTAGATGTATTGGTCTTTATGCCTCTGTGCTTTTATGTTCGTACATATTTTATGGGCTAATAGCCGTATAAATAAAGAATTTGAATTTGAAAAAAGATCCATGCTGATTACAAAGTTGCCCCTGAAAGAGAAGAGCTTGACAAAGTCAGAAATAGATTGCATTGTCTCTGACATGTCTGTCTGTCAACAGAGAACCAAGATGAAGGTACTGATTCTCATCAGGTTGACCCTTAACCGAACGGGGCATCCGGGCAACCTCTAGTGCCCCCAATAATTCTAAGCCCCGAGAATCTAGTTTGCTTTGGAAATACCCAGATCTAACCTTACAGACTTACTGGGTCTGGTTCCATGATTGGAACGTGGCTTGATGTCAACAGCCTTGCCAACTGTTTATTGGCTTCATGGCTGGAATGTATCTTGAATGACCTTCATTATGCATGCAAAACATTCTTCCCCCAGGTCCTTGGCTTATTGACATCTGATGCCCTTTTAAATGTGTTGTGGGAGGGGGGAATTATTGGATTGCAGCTGTTGTTATTTTTATTATGTATTTTGTGGTTTTTATATTGTCATTTCATGTTGTGAACTGCCATGGGATTTATGGAAGAAGGCGGTGTACAAATAATAATAATAATAATAATAATAATAATAATAATAATAATAATAGAAATAAGGAAAGGACTGTAGCTTAGTGGTAGAGCATCTGCTTTGCACGAAGAAGCTCCTAAGTTTGATTCCTGGCATCTTCAGTTAGGACTAGGAGAGACGTCTTCCTGGAGCCCTGGAGAGCTGCTCTCCATCAGTGTTTGCTAATCCTGATCTTTGGTGGAGCCATAAGCAGCTGCCACCTCTAGTGACCTCCATCACTGCTTATCCCAAGTGATTCCCAGCACTGAGGTCATCGCCTTTCCCAACAGATTTCTCACTTTACATGACTCCTGGCCTAGTTCACCCAACCTCCAACTGGGGAAAATGGCCCACAACATCCACCTTAGTATAGCAAAAAAGGGAAGTGATTTCAGACTTGCATCACCCTCTATGGTATTTTCCAGTACAGTGGTACCTCTGGTTATGTACTTAATTCATTCCGGAGGTCCGTTATTAACCTGAAACTGTTCTTAACCTGAAGCACCACTTTAGCTAATGGGGCCTCCCGCTGCCGCCGCGCTGCCGCCGCGCGATTTCTGTTCTTATCCTGAAGCAAAGTTCTTAACCCAAGGTACTATTTCTGGGTTAGCGGAGTCTGTAACCTAAAGTGTATGTAACCTGAAGCGTATGTAACCCAAGGTACCACTGTATCAAAAAATGCAGATATGAGTGATTTCCCCTGGCGGTTAATCCTGCTCTGATATGGATTTTGGCAAATAATCCACTTTTTGTGGTTTACTTTTCAAGCCAGTGCTTCTTCAACGTTATTCTCTAGGTATTGTGTGGGGCTTCCCTTTACCCCCACAGCAACAGTTCTCTGCCCAGCAGTCCACGCTCCCAAGGAAACGCACACATCAGACCTTTTCTCAAATCACAGCAGCTCTGGCAACAAAGCACTTTGCTCCCCCGCCCCCTGCTATACCAAGCTCATATTCTCATGGTTTCTTAAGCCTCTTGAGAAGAATATCAGATCAGCATTTTGAAGGTAAAAAATAGAGTCACTTTTCAACTGCACTGCTAAAAATAGCCCAGCGGTGAAACAACTTGAAGCATTTGAGAGAGAGTGTTTTCCTTCCACCACAGTTGACTGCTTCGATAGCAAACAACAGTGCCCTGAGCATCACAAACTAGCAGAGCGGAGCGGAGCCACAGCTGTGGCTAGGTTTTTCTTGGGGCTGGCTCACACATGCATGTTCATCATGCGCAGTTTGGGGGTGCTCCTGGAGGCACAGGTGTCCTTGGTGCTAAGAGAGCCTTTTACCAGTTCTGGTTGCTAAGGCAGCTACGTCCATTCCTGGATGGAGATAGCTGACCACACTTTTCCATGCCCTGGTAGCCTCATGGGTTTGATTACTGCAATGTGCTCTTTGTGGGGCTACCCTTGAGGTTGGTCTGGAACAGGAGTAGGCAACCTAAGACCCGTCGGCCGGATCCAGCCCAATCGCCTTCTCAATCCGGCCCACGGACAGTCCGGGAATTAGCATGTTTTTACTTGAGTAGAATGTGTGCTTTTATTTAAAATGCATCTCTGGGTTATTTGTGGGGCATAGGAATTCATTCATATATATTTTTTCAACATATAGTCCGGCCTACCACATGGTCTGAGGGATGGTGGACCGGCCCACGGCTGAAAAAGGTTGCTGACCCCTGGTCTGGAGGCTTGTAGCTGGTTGCATGTTGGGACAAACTACCACCAGCATCGCTCGTGGGATTTGCACTGGCTGCCAATTTGTTACTGGGAGAGAGAGCTTCTTTTGCAAGTTCCACTCCACACTCAGAGCAGGACTTTCGACATAGATACACCTGTTCTGTGGAATAGCATTCCTGCCAAGACATTTAAATTCCAACAAGCATTCCCAGCTGGGTGATGAGTTCTCTGCCATGTGTGTCTATTATATTATATTGTATTTTCTGCTGTTGTTCTGTTTTCTTTGCTGTTATTTGTGTTGTTTTTAACATTTCTCTTGTACATTGCCTTGAGAAACTTGTGTGGAATGCAATATATATATATATGTGGTTGAAGATGACGAGTGAGACTTCGTCGAAACGTCGCCTAGACACCCCAACTTTTACACGGGAAGACACCCGAGGACACCAAAACCTGCATATATATATATATATATATATATAATTTTATTAGGATTTTTTATAACAACAAAGACAAAACAAAACAATACCATATACACAACAAACATATAACAATATACCTTACTTCCCCGACTTCCTCATACCTCCCCTTTCTGTATTCCAATTTCTGGAATGCAATTTATAAAAGGAATCATGATAATCACCCGACTACTCTAACAGTTAGGAATGACTCGTATATGTGAATGAAATACTGCAGGTCAAGCAACAGATAGAACTCTCACATAGCCTCCAACATGGTACTTCTCAATGGACTTGGTTCACATATTCCACCACCAGTCATCTAGTTCACAGTAACGGGCTGAGACAAAATGGCGCATGCACATTCTGAAAACTTTGCTCCTGCAAAACGCACACCATCCCCTTTCATCGATAGTTTAGGAGGCCTGCGAAAGACTGGGAGAGATGTTTGTGTACTTCAAGCGAGAGCACAAAACATGGCCATCACTCTGATTTGGCTTCATGATGGCCAAACTGATTGGCCGCATGATGCTGGCTGTGTGATCCCTGATTGGTTGGATCTTACTGTATAGCCAAAGAGGTGACACACACTGTCAAAGCAGCTGAACAGCTAAGAAAGGCAGGGAACAAGAATGGGAGAAAAAGATGAGGTTTAGTCTGCTCAGAATCCATGTCTGCTCCGAATCCACTCTTGTTAATTTCAAGGAAACTTACTCCCATGAGACTGCAGTCTAAACCCTTGCAATTTTTTTTTACCATTTGGAGGAAGCCATCTAACATCACGTCATGCTACTGTTCCTCCCTGATACATCATGCGTCATGGTATCTGTTCAGATGTTAGGAATCTGCTGGGTACTTGCAAAGTGGCTTTCCACCCACTGGCGGAGGAACAGGGGGTGGGTGTGTGCGAATGCACTGCCCCCAGCACCATCAGGGAGGAGAGTACCATTGCGGCCACCCCCCGGACACATGCCATGCGCCCCCCACCACACCGGGCGCAACGCCTCCGTGGCCAGCACACCACGCCTCCAGGATGCACGTCACAACCCCGGGACGCATGCCACGCCCCTGGGACGCATGCCACACCCCTGCAGGAGATGTGCCACGCCCCCAGGAGCATGCCACACACCTGGGACGTGCTCCAGTCATGCCCTGCCTGTTCTCCGCCCCCCGTGCTGGAGCAGGCAGCTTCTCCACTGCTTCTACCCACCCAAACATTCTGAGTTGCCAAAAGGGTTGCAATCCAATAAACCCACTGAAGTGTGTGGAAACATTGCCGTATATTCAGCAACAGCAGGAATTTCATTCCACCCCCTCCCCACCATGCAGCGCTGCCTCTCCACCAGGCTGCCTCACAGAATGCTTTTTAGTGTGTACTTCCAGCCTTGGCCAACACTTTGTTTCCAAATCTATCTAGATCCCATTAAGGGTAAACTGTTGGGTTTGTAAAACACAAGTGGTCAAAAGCAGTTCTGATGACCACTGGCTTCAAGGGCTACTACTGAATGGGAACTAAAACTTTTCACAGGGAAATGTCATAATACTTCAAGGTTCTATTCACCAAGAACTGGAGACAGTAGCTCATTATACGTGTATTGAGTAACAGCAGGAAAAGCAGATCTGAAATACAGGTATTCTATTGGAAACCTTGCAATCAGGAAATGCTCTGTTATGGAGCATCAGAAAAATGAATGTCCGTTTCAGTTTCTTTCTGTTTCTCATTTTTTCTGGTCATAAATTCAGTTTTTTTAAATCCTCATGAAAACTTGTCAGTATTTTGGTATCAGCTTCTCCTGATATACACATTATAGTATACAGTTTTGATTCAAACACACATTTTTGCATACAATAGGCTGCATTTTTGGTACACATTTTCTGGATGAAGAATTGCATCACAAAATATGAAGTAGTACAGATTTTGAAGGACTGATGTGTTTCTGTTCATGTACAGGTTCGAACAGTGCAAATTAGGTAGTTTCTCACTGAAATGCAAACAAAATCAAATACCTCCCATCCCTAAGTAAAAGGCCACTGAAATGAACAGCCTTACAGCAGCTTACAGCGAACATCTGTTCAGGTTCAGTCTCATTCTGGTTGAAATCGTTTCACACTACGACCAAGAACAGAGAAACCCGGCACCTCAACACTACTTACAATGAATTGCCATGAAAAGGTCACTGGTTTTACAGGAACCAGCCCTGATGATGAGCAAATGATAGTATAATCACCAGTATTCATGGCACAAAGGGAGCAACCAGGGCCGGATTTAGGTTTGATGAGGTCCTAAGCTACTGAAGGTTAATGGGGCCCTTTATATATCCAACTGTCCTTTGTCAACAACAAATTGTCGCTGTTTTTTGTGTTGAATATATGCTGTATGGTAATTTATGGAACTAATAGGTATCTAAAGCCATTTGCACATGCAGAATGTAAGTACCCTATATATAGAAATGAGCAAACCAGTGATATTTTAGGGAGCAGGCTAGCAGGCCATTACTTACATCACAGGAGCCTACACAACACAAAACACTGTTGTTGTATGTCGGTTTTATTTTATTTGTTTTTTATCTTATATTTTGGAAATGTACATCCAGGTTTTTTTTTCTTTAATTTTTTGGGGGGCCCCAAGAGAGTGGGGCCCAAAGCTATGGCTTGTTTAGCTTATCTGTAAATAATAATAACAATTTATTATTTATACCCCACCCATCTGGCAGAGTTTCCCCAGCCACTCTGGGCGGCTCCCAATCAAGTGTTAAAAACAATACAGCATTAAATATTAAAAACCTCCCTAAACTGGGCTGCCTTCAGATGTCTTTTAAAAATAGGATAGCTGCTTATTTCCTTGACATCTGATGGGAGGGTGTTTCACAGGGCAGGCGCCACTACCGAGAAGGCCCTCTGCCTGGTTCCCTGTAACCTCACTTCTCGCAATGAGGGAACCGCCAAATCTGGCACTGGGAGCAACGTTCTTACAAGGAGTTAGGAATGTGTTCTTACCTAGGTACGAAACACCTTCTTCTGGTGTGATTGTTCCGTATTTCACCATCATCTTCACAAAGTCTATCAAAGTCTTCATGATCGTTATGAGTGTTTCTTTTTCTTTGGCTTCTTTCTCTGTGTTGATGAGCAAAGCGCAGGTGTAAACATATGCACAGGTTGTGGAAAGTTAGGGACATGATGGGTCCCCCACTTTAACTTCAACTTTCAACATGGGATCCTCTTAATTTTTTAGTCATGCATGTCCACCTCCCCACTTTTCTCTTGGGGGCAATCTGGTTTAAGGGAGGAGATCTACCTCTGCCTTTAGCCTGTTGGTTCCCTTTGCTGATGACACTTTAATAAATGCACCTTCTGAGATAGGAATACCCTCTTCTACAAAGGAGGTCTGTCCCCCTTTACCTCTGGCCTCCCTTCGCTCTATCTTCCTCTCCAAAAGACAACAGTATTAAATCTGTTGCTGCAGCCCACTTCAGATCAGGATACAACCCAGTTTCGACTCCAACCCACCAGTAGAAGACCAGTATTCCAAGATATCTAGGTCCCAGCTTGGAAGCTCTTTAAGGCTGTGGTCATACACATGCTCACTTGTGAGAATGTTCAATTCAAAAGAAAGGGGCTTACACCTGAGTGTGCACAAGTCCCAATCAGTTCAATGGAACTTGCTCTCAGGTAAATGTAATCTCTGTAGGCTAACCAGCCTCATATAATAACCAAGATGCTCAAGTCTAATGAAGGCATGAAGGGGTTAATGCCATATTAGTATTGTTTTATTATTTACTAAATTTCTATACCACCCTTCATTCGTAGATCTCAGTTCACAGCATAAAAATACAAGAAAAAACCCACAAAATACATAATAATTGTGTTTGTGAACTCTGCTGCTGCTCCAGACTCCAACCACATGGCTTCTTTCTACTATCCATCCTTGTGTTCTGATACAAATAATTTAGGAACTTTCACCACTTTGGAACTAACCTGTGTTTCATGACTGTTGTATGCAAAAGCACAGGAATCTGACCTTTGAAGGGTTTGTAAGTAAACCATTTTCAGCTTACCAAACTGCCTTTTTCTATGCTACGGGAAGTGGGAAACTTTGGAAGGAACTTGGGAGGCCATATTTTAAAGGTCTAACAACCTGTATTTCCATGCTTTGCTCTGCTGCATATTTTGTGATTTCAAATCTCTGCAGGGGTTCTCTCACCAAAGAGTACTTGCCCCAAACGTGGGATATTTGCATCCAGGGAATTGTCTTTTTATGCCTATTTTTCTTTCTCTTCCAGCAATTTCTAAGGTGCAATCTGCAGCACTGTAAGACTGCAACCTCCCACCCATTTACAATGGAGTAAGCCATAGGGTTGCACTTTATAGATCAGAAGGTCTAAAATCACAAAGGAGGTCTGGGAGCCAAACAGTAGCTTGTCATAAAACCTGTAACATAGCATGCACATTTTCCTCTTTTACCTTTTTTCGTTCCTTCCCACATTTATTTATTTATTGCATCTAACCCCCACCAGTTTCTCTGAGGAGCTCAAGGCGGTGTACATCATTCTCCCCCCTTCTTTAACCCCCATAACAACCCTGCTAGGTCAGTTAAGGCTGAGAGACAGTGACAGACCCAAGGAGACCCTCGTGAACGACTGGGATTTGAACCCTCCTCTTCCAGGTCCTATTCCAGCCTTCTAAGCACTATACCACACAGCCTGTCTCTGACTTTCCATATCTCTGCTGCTCTCTGTGCAACAGACTGATCATCCATCCCTAATACACATATACATAAGGGATGGATGAATCTTTTGTTGGTCCATGTCAATTTTTCACATAGTTCATAAGTCTGTTCCATCCATTTCTGTAGCTTACTGTAATGCTTTTAGTTTATTTTTTAAAAGTGCATTTTTTTGGTACGTTTTCCCATAAAATAACATGTCATATGCATTTCAGCGTTTAAAATTATGACTTTGAATACATATTTTTGCACTCTCTCTATTTCTCTCTCTCTATGTGTTTGTTTTAGCCAATAACTGTTTTGCAAAATTTAAAGAAGTGCAAAAACTGAAGGGTAGCTGCTTTCCGGCCCAGTGATTCCTCCAGGAAGTGCAAATCAGGCCGGCTTGATTAAAAATGCAGACTGAATAAAGTCCTATGACATATACATTTGCCTTAGCAGCATGAAATTTGCCTACCCTGGCAGGGACATCTATGCAGGAAGCCACCTGCGTGCAAGATGGGCACATTAATACAGAGCTGAGTAGCCTGTCATCAAGTGGCGAGAGGTGGGGAAAACCACTCAGCCTTGGCAGGGGACCTCGCTAGAAGAGCTTCAGAGCTGCCACAGGCACTTGTTTTAAAGAGAGAGAGAAAAGGCTCCGCTTCCCATTTCTGCACACGGTTGCAATTCTAGGAGCCTCTTCTGCATCCCAGCTTGATGTGGGCTGACGGGGCAAAAGCAAGAGAGCTGTGCGGATGGGATGGAGGAGCGGTGACGTACGAGTGACAATGCTGCTGAATTATGCAAAGGTTCATCAGGGCCAAGGAAAGTGTTGCTCTCCTAGGTTGGCCACTGGAGGCACATTGGCCCAGGGATAAGGAAGAGGTGACTGATTCTGTTGCATAATCTTAACAATGATGTGCTGGAATATCAACGGCTGCGGAGATTGTGAGGGCAGGGCTGCGAGTGCAGGAGGGCAAACATCAATGTCTCCTCAATGGGCTCATATGGACTGTTTGCCAGGTTTGGAACAGCTGTGGTAGCCTAGAAGTGATATTCAATGGTGCTAGAACACTTATATTCAAAAATTTGCAGAGCTATTTCCCCTAATAAAAAAGCATTTTGGAGTGTTATCTTCATGAATACATGCATTTTAATGCAGATTTTATCCTGGCATATGCAATTTGGTAACATATTAGTTGGCTGGAGAACTGCATTGCAAAATTCAGAGAAGTGTGAATTTCAAAGGGTGGGTGTGCTTTTATCCATGTATTCTTTTGGGTAGGTTCAGCTTTAAACGCAAATGGAATTGAAATTCTTCCCTATCTCTAGCCAGAGCAAGGCATTTTGCTGCCGGAAACACAGCCCTAATGAAGGGTAAGGGTGCCATCACTTAAAAGGTCTTGCCGCACCATTCAGACATCAAGTCCTACCTTCATCACTTCCCCTCTGCCCCATGTGCTGCCTGAATCAGGGGACTTGCTTCACCCCATTACACGGCTTTGCAAGCCTTGGAAATGCTATAGCCCTGATGGGTCTCTACCATCCTTTTTTTTCTTAATTAAAAAACACACACATTCACATCAGCGTATAGGCAGTCGGTGTTCCAGAAAACCAAACATCAGAAAATATTTCAACCTGTATGAGACTCACCTGTGTTGAGGCTCTTCAGTAGCTCATAAAAGTTAGGGAAATACTGGAGATCTTCAAAATTATCCTCGGGAGGCAGTTCGTTTCTTCTTTCCAAGATGTTGGAGGAAGTCCAGGTGTTATCCAGTGTGTCATCTTGATCAGTATTTTTCGTAGCCTCCATGTAAGACATTAACAACAGAAGTGTGTAAATATGGATGCCCAGTGGTGGCTGGTGCCCATTGGGACTGATAGGGTGGAAGGCAGGGAGGCCAACAGTAGGGGGAGCCAGAGCAAAGAACAGGCAAAGTCAACTCATTCTAATTTTGTCCCCATCCTTCCTTCCTCCTTACTGCCGAGTTTTACAAGGGCACCGCTAAGAAGGAGGAAGCTGACAGTCAGGACCACCCTCTGGACTGGTTGCAAGGAAGAAGGATAGCCCATCTGGCTGTCAGCTTCTTTCTCCTTAAAGGTAAAGGTAAAGGGACCCTTGACCATTAGGTCCAGTTGCAGGTGACCCTGGGGTTGCGGCGCTCATCTCGCTTTATTGGCCGAGGGAGCCGGCGTACAGCTTCCAGGTCATGTGGCCAGCACGACTAAGCCGCTTCTGGTGAACCATAGCAGCGCACAGAAATGCCGTTTACCTTCCCACCAGAGTGGCGCCTATTTATCTACTTGCACTTCGTGCTTTTAAACCGCTAGGTTGGCAGGAGCAGGGACTGAGCAACGGGAGCTCACCCCATCGCAGGGATTCGAACTGCCGACCTTCTGATCAGCAAGCCCTAGGCTCTGTGGTTTAGACCACAGGTTCCTAATATTTCTCTTAATTCCAAAAGCTGGGGACAAACTCCAGGGACCCACCCTCACTTTCATGCACAGCTTGTGAGTGCTCAGAGGCACCTGACTAGCCACTGTATTAAGCAGAAGGCTGGACTAGAGGAACAAAACTGGCAGGTTTTTAGATATATATACTTGATATATTGACAGTGATAATAAAACCTCTTTAATTTGCTCAATCTAGAAGTCACGTTCCCCCAAAGCAAAGATCAGTGAGGGGGCCTTTCCAGGAAGTGGGATGAAACTGATAGGAATTACCATGTTTTCCTCCTGTTTTTCATTGGGAATACTCTCTGCTCTGTTTGGAATGTCACCAAGATCTTCAGATGCCTTTTCGCGATCGTTTGCTTCATTAGCAATGAGCTGCTGCAAGACTTCAGCCACCTCGTCCTCCAGTGTGTAGGCCTGGCTTTCTGTGATCTGGGAAAGACAAGGAGATTAGAGCTGAATTATCCATCTCCCTTCAGGTCTGCAAGTTGTTTCATGCACGGACATCTGAAGAATGAATTAGGGAGACTGGAACATCCATTTCAAATTGAATTTGCAGGTTTCCCTTGGAAATCAATAGTGTCTAGTTTGATGCAGCTGATGGTTTAATTGTGCAGTTTGAAGCACTACCGTTGGCTTAAGACGATGCTGAACATCTGCCACAAGAATTCGTAAGGACAGTCAGAGCTTCAGGAGGTGAAAAAAACCAGCCAGCCACCTCTCTGAATAAAGTCCTTTGGCATCATATTTCAACAATGATAAGCAAAGCAAATCAATTTAGACTTCAGCTCAGCTGGTTTAAATAGCCTGGTTTTATTGAAGTCAATAGTGCTATGCCTTATATCCAGTAATATTTGCCCTGCAGATTATTCTTTTATATATATATTGCAAGTCACTCTGTAATCTGCAGCCTTGGTTGGGGATTGGACCTTTACAGGGACTGTTTCTCACATTCTTGTGTTCCCGGCCCCTCTCCTTCTGGGCTTATTTGCCCATTATAAAACCTTTCAAGAACTTGGCATCTTGTATTGCATGGCTAAGCTTCAAATAGCCGGTTTAACTGCAGGGTGAGATTGATGCAAATTGAAACCAGTGCTCAGAGCCCAA
This sequence comes from Podarcis siculus, assembly GCA_034642415.1. NCBI lineage: Eukaryota > Metazoa > Chordata > Lepidosauria > Squamata > Lacertidae > Podarcis > Podarcis siculus. Next base: position 9,195,970 of record JAXCMG010000021.1, read on the forward strand.
GCTCTGCTTCAAAAGAACATCCATTTGTTTCAGGATCAAACTATTCATTCAGTGCTTTTTTTAAAATAGCAGCTAAGACTAAAATAAGAAAGGGGGGGAAACCAGGCATAATAGCATAAATGAACTGGTGCCCAGAAACTTACGAGTCCCAGATTTAGAAGCTTGGAAACGATCTTGTCAAAGACTCCTCTGTCATTTTCCTCGTATATCCTCATGGCAATCTTCTGAACGATGTCTTCAGCTGTTAATGGCGTACCATCAAGTTGGTGGAGTCCATCTGGATCATCTGAAAGTATCACAGGTTGACCAAGTGATGCTCTACTCTACTACGTTTGATGAGTTTATCTTTTGCATGGGTAAAAACATGAGGTGAAACCGGACTATGTTATTCTAGATACTTTCCGGTATGAGAAAATGACTGATGGTGAGAGAAATACCGCAGTGTTGATGGCCTGTTCTGACCCCCACCATTTGTCAACTTTGCAAATACAGGGGACTGCTAGATGTTCGGGTCTGGCACAGTCAAATTAATGGTGCGAGTGCAGAAAATCTCACGCTACCATCTATCAACGTGGCTTTCTGCTTTCTGCTTGATGAAGTCCATCCATCAACTGAAAAAAGTCTTAAGAAATAAGGGCTTTTTAGCTGTCAAAACAAACACCCACACAAGTCTAAGGGGACATGGCAGAAAAGTATATGAGCATGAATGATATCAAGAGATTCATTGTCTCTCAAATAATTAGAACTGTAGGGTTACTCAATTAATTCTATTTGCAGTCAGCTGGGAAGGGGAAGAAATTGGATTCAGTTCACATTTAAATTCACATTTACCAAATTCGCACATTCCAAAATTATGCAAACTGAGCAGTTGCCCGCTCTATGGATGTGAAGGGAGCAGTATATATAAACTGGAACTCCATAGACAACTGTCATAGATAAATGAGGTAACTGTGCCCAAGAGGAGCCTGCGATAAAATGTTGCCATGAAGAGCACATCTCTTCAGGATGTTCCACTCCTTCCTCCCTGTCTTACGTTCCTCTCTGTTTCAAAAGCAAGCCAGCATTCTAAGGCTATTGAGTATGCTCCATTGAGCTGTTTTTAGTATCCTTCCTCTTGAGTGTTTTTTCTACGGGGTTTTTTGGGTGCATCTACAAAACTTAGTGGGACGCGGGTGCCGCTGTGGGTTAAACCACAGAGCCTAGGGCTTGCTGATCAGAAGGTTGGCGGTTCGAATCCCCGCGGCGGGGTGAGCTCCTGTTGCTCGGTCCCTGCTCCTGCCAACCTAGCAGTTCGAAAGCACGTCAAAGTGCAAGTAAATAAATAGGTACCGCTGTGGCGGGAAGGTAAATGGGGTTTCCGTGCGCTGCTCTGGTTCGCCAGAAGTGGCATAGTCATGCTGGCCACATGATCCGGAAGCTGTATGCCAGCTCCCTTGGCCTATAAAGCAAGATGAGCGCCACAACCCCAGAGTTGGTCACGACTGGACCTAATGGTCCGGGATCCCTTTACCTTTACAAAGCTTAGAGTTCTCCCGAACCTGCTGGTACTTTCTACTCTTATGCATGGGTGTTATTTGAATAGCATCCAGAGAACTGAGATTGCTTTTATCATATATGATATTTTGTGTTGTCAACATTGTCTTAATATATTGGCAAAACATAATGGCAAATTCACAGTATGCAATAAGACAAGGAGAGTGTTTACGGAATAATGATGTGCTGGAAGAGGTCCGTTTTGTGCCATCTATAGTTCCGCTAGCATATGAAGATTACTTTGCATTTGGAAGCCATCCATGAAGACAGGCTGGGATCTGGCAATGACTGGGATGTTATTCCTGCATCAAACTGTGCTTGCAGACTTGCCTGGCTTCTGGGGTGTGAATTTGCAACAGCCAAGACCAAGGCTTCTTAAAATTTGCTTGGACTGAACCTCCCCAATTTTACTTCAAGTGATGATCTGACATGCCCCCCCCATGACACCAGTTTAGAAGGCTAAACCATAAATGGATGGACTGCTTTGGTCACATCAATATGATTCTAGGGTTTTCTCAAAGGCTGTTTCTGTGTGATATACTTTGCTGTGGTTTGCATTGTTTATGTTGTTTATGTCCTCTCCCACCTGAAAACATATTATACGTGGCACCCTGCAAATGACTCTCTGTCTAGGCAGTAGTAAGGTCAGGTGTCCCTGGGCATTTTCATGGGCTGAGTACCCCAATTTATTAATTTGCGTTATGAAAATATGTTTTTCCTGCCATATCATAAAATATCAGGGTGATGCATAATGTTAAAACATAAAACTTTCTAACTTTCTTTCTTTCTTTCTTTCTTTCTTTCTTTCTTTCTTTCTTTCTT
>JAXCMG010000021.1:9198334-9215303 GCA_034642415.1 Podarcis siculus
CTTTCTTTCTTTCTTTCTTTCTTTCTTTCTTTCTTTCTTTCTTTCTTTCTTTCTTTCTTTCTTCACACACACACACACACACACACACACGTAATCATTCAGGTAACTGGCTAATCAAAAATAAAAATTAATCAGCTGCAAAGTCCTGTCGGCATAAAAAAGTCTTCAAGCGGCACCTGAAAGTTGAAAGTGAGGATGCAGTGTTCCACTGCAGAGTGGTAACGCTAAGGGGTCAATACATAAGATGGCAAGATTTGCTGGCTTAGGATGCAGCCAGGCTCTGCCAACATTAAGTCCCCAACTCCAGTTTACACAGGCAAAGCTGGCCAAGGCCTGTTTAAGTCCCCCAGAGGAAGCAGGCTTAGAGAGCAGCCTCTTCAGTTGTCATGTGATCCAGCAAGCCAGTGTGAGACACTGTTTTAAAGGCTGGTTTCTCTTCTGCCAGGCTTAGGCAGAGCAGAAGCCCTGCTGCTGAGCTGGGTTTGGATCTGGTGCAACTTCACACAGGCGTCATTTACACTGGTTTGCTTTGCATCACCTTCTTGAGCGTTGGATTGCTCCCTAAATGCTCAACTTCCAGTCAGAGGACTGTGTGCAAATAGTATTGAAAATGGTATTGCATATTACTGCGCCAACAGCATCACGAGCACAAAGAAGCATGAATGAAATGGATGTCCGGAGAGGTCCTATATGCAATATACACTCAAAACACAAGCTTGGTGTATGAAGCCTAATGAATTACCTTGATATTTGTAGTCCGGGCTGCTTTTAGTAGAGTCATAATCATCAACCAGCCTCCGGCTCTTGGTGGAATCTGTATCCTCGAGGGCAAGCTGTTGGTCATACAGGGAGCTTCTAATTGATTCCCTTTCCTTCTCCTTCCTCTCTTTTTCTGCTGCCAATTTGAGCAGGTTCAGGTCATCAGCAAATGAGTAATTTCTGAATTCCGGCTTGTTGTCTGGAAGACGTACAACACAGGTGCCCAATAAACCATCTCATACCTCTGAACAATCAGCAGTATGTGTGTGCAATGAATAAGGGGAAGAAGCATGAAATTTACCTGTAGAGGCTGGCTTTTTCATTTTATCCATCTCTGCCTCAGCAATCTGTTTTGGGGAGAAAGATAGTTTATGGGTATAGGAACACACCGTCTCTGTTGCACTGGAATGAATCATGTGTAGCTCTTTTCCTCCAGTCTATTTCTTTCAACCTATTGGAACGCTGAGTCCTTCTAGCTTAGCACTGCCTGGAAGTGGCTCTCCAAGGTCTCAGGCTGGGGGCATTCCCAGCCTTAGCTGGAGATGCCAGGGACCGAACCTGAGACCTTCTACATGCAAAGCAGATGCTCTCCCATTGAACCACAGCCCTTCCACTTCCTACCACAGCATCTTTTGTCCTTTTCCCAGGAGGTGATGGAAGCATTTCCCTAAATAAAAGATTCTGGACTAGACCCTTTAATGCCAATTTGTGCTCTTTTCATGGAGAATTTCCTTTCTTTTGTGGGAAGCTGCTCTTTTTTGAAAATTGACTTGGAGTGGGAGGGGGGGGCATTCAAAGCTGCAACCCTCTGCACACTTTCCTGGGAGTAAATCTCATGGAATACAGTAGGACGTCCTTCTGAATAAACATGTCAAATGGCATATTTTTATTGACTGCTGCGAGACATCACCTTGCCAACAAAGGTCCGTATAGTTAAAGCTATGGTTTTCCCATTAGTGATGTATGGAAGTGAGAGCGGGACCATAAAGAAGGCTGATCGCCGAAGAATTGGTGCTTTTGAATTATGGTGCTGGAGGAAACTCTTGAGAGTCCCATGGACTGCAAGAAGATCCAACCTATCTGTCAGGGAACTGCCATCAGTGCCGGAGGGAGAGAGCGGGCTCCAGAGGGATTCCAGAGAGCGTCCTGGGATTGGGAGAGGCAGCCCATCTTCTGGGGAAGAGAATCAGCGTAGCACCAGTGGAGAAGGGGGGCAGATGGGGGAATCGGCAAGGCGGTCCTTGCCGGGGACCAGCGGGGAGAGTAAGGGTCCTCCGCTGCCTACACCCTCCTTGCGCAGAAGGCTTCCGCGCAGGGAGAGTAGGAGGAGACTAGGCGTCAAAGAGCTTCTTTGCTGGAAGAAGTTCAAGAAACGCCCACTGACGGATTCTGCCAGCGATTGAGACAGCCATGGGTTAGTGGACAGAAAAGGTTCACTCAGGCAACCCAGCCAGGTGTTGGCACCAGCTTACGCACGAGCAACCCCTAGAACCATTACACTATCCATTCTGAAGGAAATCAGCCCTGAGTGCTCACTGGAAGGACGGATCCTGAAGCTGAGACTCCAATACTTGGGCCACCTCATGAGAAGAGAAGACTCCCTGGAAAAGACCCTGATATTGAGAAAAATGGAGGGCACAAGGAGAAAGGGATGACAGAGGGTGAGATGGTTGGACAGTGTTCTCAAAGCTACCAGCATGAGTTTGAGGGAGGCAGTGGAAGACAGGCGTGCCTGGCGTGCTCTGGTCCATGGAGTCACGAAGAGTCGGACACGACAAAACGACTAAACAACAATAGTCCGACCCCCCCCCGGTGATGTTTTGATACCAAAGGTTTTTTTGTGTGTTTGGCATCAAATTTGTCCATTTAAAATTTTTTATTTAAAAAACATATTTGGGGTTTTGTTTGTTTGTTGCTAATTTTAATTATGAAGATCGAGTGATAAAAATGAATGAAAACAGTATGCAACAGCTGGTGGGAAAGCCTTTTGGAAGGCAGCCTTGAGAACTGCAGCTTTTGCCACACCCACTTTCGCTCTGTATGCCTACCATGATATGCAGCCCTTGGAGGCTTGGCTGTGGGTCACTGCGTCCCTCAATCTGCCCCTCCCCCAAAGGGCTAGCCGCCACTGGCATACTTCAGAGGTCACAAGGGTTATTACTGCATAATGTTTAAGTTATCAAAAGTACAGTGGAAAGGTATAAGAAGGCATGAAGAACTTAGGAAGGTACACAAAAACCAGAACTTTGGAGGGTACAATAACTAGAGATAAGTCACATTTGAGGCTGGGATGTAAGTATAAAACTATTACTAGAGGTGTGGTAATTTGAGGGGATTCTGCGATCTGGAAAGTGGGTATGTTCAGATGGGAACAGGTGGGAATAACCTTGATAATGACAAGAGAAGGCATCATGGCCAGGTTTGACATTTGGGTAATACATATCTGGGAATGAGAAGGAGAGAAAGGGGGCCACTTCTGAAAATTCAAGGATCTCTTGCAAGAATATATATCTGTTCTTCTGTTCCGCTCCTCCGTCCCCAAATGTGGCTCTTTGATCTCTTCCATAAATCCTGCATACTTTCACTCTTAAAATGACCTTGCTGTTTGGTTCAAAGGGTGGTTAGTATACCACGGACCAGGTTTTGCCTTGTGGGAGGGGTTTGTAGGACTAGTCAGGAACACAGCTTGTTCATTTTTAAAGCCTCTGGGTGTAATATACCAATATGGATGAAAATGAACCATAACTTTTATAAGATACAGTTGTACCTCGGAAGTTGAATGGAATCTGTTCTGGAAGTCTGTTCGACTTCCAAAACATTCGGAAACCAAAGTGCAGCTTCTGATTGGCCGCAGGAAGCTCCTGCAGCCAATTGGAAGCCGCAGAAGCCCCATCAGACATTCAGCTTCCAAAAATAGTTCGCAAACCGGAACACTCACTTCTGGGTTTGTGCCATTTGAGAGCCAAAATGTTCGAGAACTAAGCTGTTCGAAAACCAAGGTACGACTGTGCTTTGAATGCAAGCTGGAACAGAGAGAGTGAGAGACAGGGAGCCATTGTGGGGTAGTGGCCAGAGTGGTTGGACTGAGGCATATGAGACTGGGGATCTAGACCCCTCACAGCTATGAAGATCACTGGGTGACCTTGGGTCGGTCAATCACTGTCTCTTAGCCTAACAGCAGGATGGTTGTGAGGCTAAAATGGGGAGGGGGGAACCATGTACACCACCTTGAGCTCCTTGGAGGGAAGGTGGGAGATAAATGAAATAAATTGTGTGTGTAATAAATAAAAGAAAGCCATCAGGCTTTAAGATCTATTGATTCCATCTGGGTAGGAAACTCTAGTCCTTGGAGACAAGGCTACACTTGATCAGCCTGGTGGGAGATTAGGTATCTTGTGCTCAGAAATACTTTTATCTATAACCTCGTTTATGTCTCTTTAAAGAAGGAACATGACACTAAATTCACATGGCTGAAAGAGGCTATGAAGGCTAGAAGGTAACAGTTCTTGCAAGAATCCCCCCACCTCCCTTATATACTGTTAAGACATTGCATATCCAGAGGTTACAAGCATCTGAAATCAATACAGAGTGAAGCCAAGATATAAATTATTGCGTTTAGGGTGCTCTGGAGCTTTTCATGTTGCTTAGGTCTAGATGACCGTAGGGGTGCTTTCCAACTCTGCAATTCTATGAATCTAAGTAAGCCATGTTCATCACAGTGGGACTTACCTCTGAGTAAATATGGCCTGTACGAGACAAATGCTCAGGGTAAGTGAAAAAGAATGGCACACTATTGGATTTCCCTGCTATATGTGTCTACTGAATAATTTGTAAGTTGTCATGACAGAAGACACTGGCTGGGCTAGAAGTGAGCTCTGGAAACATGTTCTTCTTTGACTAGTTAAATGATTTTCTTCTTGAACTCTAGCTAGCCTGCAAAACATTCAAGAATCCTAGGACACCTTCAGAAGACTAGCACAGTTATTATGTCACGAGCTTTTAGCACACCAAGAGTCTATCAGATTCATTCCTCCAATGAATTAGCCTGCCATCCTCACCCCACTTAGCTGGGAGTAAGCCCCATTTGATTCAGTAAAACTTACTTCTGAGTAGACATGGTTAGGATCGCACTGTTACATTTCTTACCTGCTGAAAGCTCCCACCACAAATAAGGCTGCAATGACTTGCTTGGGTGTAAGAGCCATTGAGCTCTGTGGGCTTACAACCAAGTATATTTGTACAAGTTAGTTGGGATAATTATGAATCTTTATGGCAACATGAGACTTAAACCCCCCCCCCGCTAGTCTTACAACAGCTCACATGGCCTACCATTCTTCCATTCATCTCATCAAACTGTTGGGACTCTCCTGACAATGAAAAGCAGGACTATCTGCAACAACTTCAAAGAGAGCTTGTATTTTACATGTCTTTAAATTAGTTTTTATTTTTATTATTTTATTTAATTTTTCATTCGGGTGTTCACCATCCTGGGCTCCTTTGGGCGGAAGGGCAGGATAGACATTTAATAAATAAATAGACACTGGTTTTACCTACCTGTTCTTCTAGTGGTCTCTCTACACTTAATTCTCTGTTGTGTAAAGCTTTATCTAGAAAAGAGACACACATATACATATAATTGTGGTATGCAGTCTCTCTCTCTCTCTCTCACACACACACACACTAACAAAAACCAAGTTATAGTATTAAACAATCTACCCTTAATACCCTGCCTGTATTTAAACATCAGTTCCTGGGATATAAATATTGAAGATGCTGAAGCAAAATCTGTAATCCTATGCATACTTTTCAGGAGGTAAGCCCCACTGAACTTCTGAAGAAATATCCATAGGATTACATTGTACGTCACAGAAAGGAAGGAGGGTACAGTTTGCCTGGTTCCTGCCTTTGTTTAGGAAATTAGCCTTGAATATCTCCTTCACGCTGGACTGTTCCTACATTTTCTCAAGCAGAAAACCAACACACACACACACATAAAAAAGAAAAACCTCACATAAGCGCTGGACTAAAATAGCAGTAATCTAATCGGATTGGAATAATCAAGAGCTTAAAAGATTTTATGACATTCAGAGCAATCCCCACAAAGAGAGACGTGGAAAACTGCTGAACTACAGATCAGGCTGCCTCAGAATACACTCCAGAATGAAGAAAATCTAGCATAAAAAAGAGAACACACATTCATTTCCTTCCAATTATCTGGGGTGGGTGTGGGTGGGTGGAAGAGAAAAATGCCATTTTGCTTTTTACCTCGGCACACTTATCCACCTTGTTCAGCTATGACCCTTGGCAGTGATTTCCAAACAGAATGGCATGTAATATGTCAATAGTCACTAGAGGAAACTGGATCAACTTGGTTAAATAAAATAAAATAAAGTGTCCCAGTTCTCACAGCTATGCGGGAATGAATGATCAGAAGAGATGACCCACCTACCCAACACTGGGAAGTTTCAAAATAGGGGCTGCGCCTTTCAAAATAGGTGCTATACCTTTTACCTTTTAAAGTACCTACCTCCTCTAGTGCCCTCGGGCTTGGGGAATCCATGTACCTGGCCTAAAATCAGTGCCAGCACCGGTATCAATAAAGACAGCTTAAGAAGCATCCTGCCGTGTGTTAGGTCTTCTTTGCTGCTCTGATTGTGGCTTTGGAGAAAGGTTTGCGGCAAAACCAGAGAGGAGAGGATCCCCTGGCTGCTTCAGGAAGATGAAAAAAAATCCTTCCCTCCCTTCTTTCCAGCAGGCTTTGTGTGTCAATGCCTCCCTTGACGGACCTAGACTGAACCCAACTGGCAGCGGCACCTCGCCCGCCGCAATGGGAGCTGTCCAGCACTCTTGGTGCTGAAATCACAGGAGCCGCAGCTGCAGCTCACTGCTCCGGGATATGGCTCCAGCCCTTATTCCTCAGCCGCCTCCTCCTCTTCTTCCCTTGCCCTGATCGATAGGCGAGCGAGGTCCTTTCCCCGTTGAAAGCTCCGGACAGGGGTGGGAGGAGAAAGAAGGGGAGGAGATCGGGGAGGAGAATGGGAGGGAGGGGGGCTGCGGATGTGGGAGCATGCGTGCACCACCTGGACCTACACGCAGCTCTCTAGCCCAGCCCAGGCTGTTGGATAAAGCTGCTCTATCCGAGCCAGCAGCAAGCCTTGAAAATCCACAGGCAGGGGATTCCTGCCTCCGGAATTGCATGCATACAAAATCTCCACCCACGGAACGCCCCTGTGCCCATTCTAAGCAGAGGAAAAGGTCAAGAGCGTTGACGGTGATCTATATCTCTATTCTGCAAGCAGCATCTGTTTAAGTGATGTGCAAGGCATATGATTCACATTTATGACGTGCAGCAGCTTGACTTCTCAATCACCAAGGCTGGAGAGTGAGAACAGCATTGTTTCATCTGTTAGGCGATTTATTTATTTTTTTAAGGGGGAAGGCTGTTAAGGCAGAATCAGGGAACCTCAGCCAATCTGGTGAGCTTTCTGGAGAAAGAATCCATCTGCAGACAGCATAGAAAAGCAAGTTGTTGCAATGGATGGGTTTTCCCTTGGCAAAATTCAGACCCGTTGCAGCAGCAAGCGAGCATAATAGCTAAATCACCACCCCCACATTCCGCTCACACCCTTCTGCACAGAGCAGTTTCATCTTTCCTGAGCTGCAGGGCATGATAAATCAGTTTAGCCACAGTTCACCTTTTATCTTCTATCTTGTGAAGAGCAGAAATGTGCGTGCATACACAGACATACACACATGTTTGAGAGGTGAAAATAGATATTTTTAGGCTTCTTTATGAGTTTTCAAAGATCAGGATCAGAGGTGTATTTTAACAGTATCCAGAGAGCCTTGTGGCACCTTCAAGGCCAACAAATTTATTGTGGCACAAGCATTTGTGGACTGCGGTTCACTTCATCGAATCCATGAAGTGTTACAGGTAGACATACACATTTTTTGGGGTGTGTGTGTGTGGAATGACAAACAGTGGGAATACAGGGAAAAGAAACACATAGCAATGCAGACAGTAATAATTGGTTGCTGCTTTGCTTCTGGGCCCAATTCAAGGTGCTGACATTAGTGCTTAATACCCTAATCCACCCAGGTCCCAAATACCTGAAAGGCGGCCTCCCTTCCTACAGACCTTCTTGGGTGTTAATAGTGCCAGACAGGTTCTTATTTATTGTTCCCCTGCCCTCAGAAGCTTGGGGTGAAGGCGGCCCAGAAGAGGGCCTTCTCTGTGGCAGCTCCAAGCTGTGAAACTCTCTTCCCACAGAGCTGCATCTGCCATCTTCAATATACAGATTTCAGTAAATACCAAACACACCTCTTTTAAAGAACCAACTTATTCTGTGGTTGAAAGTTGTTTTAAACTGCTTTTAACATTGTGTTTTAATTGTTGCAACCTGTCCTGAGGACTTAGGTTGAATGGTGGGTAATTAATAAATAATAATAATAATGATATATTTTACATGGTGAATATTGTAACATAACTCATGGGGCCGTCTTGGTAGTTCCAGGAGCTCACAGTCCAAAATCTTATTAATCAGCCTGAAACCTTAGCTATCTACAAACATATTTTTTTGTGCGTGTGTGTTCACATGTGTGTGCACGAATGCTTTCACTCTTACTTAGTTATGAAGAAAAAGTTATGGCACTTTGCACATAGAAGCTGTCTTTGAACATATGCCTGGGTCAGAAGGATACTTTGTACATGCTCAATAGTGAACTTGTTACAGCTTCATATTTACGGTTGAAGGTAGTGATGGTGTATTCTGGCCTTCTTACTATCATGCAGATTACAAAATGAGAATAGTACATTGTGGAATCTGAGTTCTGTTTTAAGCCCTAGAAAATCCTCATAATTGTACTGATAACTGAGAGATCCCAAAGCGTCCTTGGCGTGGCCACCTTTAGTAAGGTATCACTAGGAATCGGTCTAAACCAAAGATACTGTATAATACTGAGACAGAAAACCAGGCAGATCAATTTCCAGGCCCCATGTGGCGTGGTTTTCCTTCCCGTCATTGTGCTTCTAGGCTAATGATAATGTAGCTTTAAATTAGGTTCCCAAATTTGCTAACACAATCAAAAAGAAATTTGTCTCCCACAGCTGCCTTTCCTTCTTCCGCTGTAATTACTCTATGCTCTTTTGACAACTCTTTATTCCTAGCCCAACGCTGAGCAATAAACCTTCCAAATTCAGTCAATTATGAGCGGCCGAAGGCAAATTAATGAATTGCCAAGAATCTGCTTGTGCCGCTGCCATGATTCTTGGGCATTAAAAATAACAAAATCAGGAAAATGAGACGAGTAACATTGAAATAGGGGGAATATAATAAGCCTGAGGGTCAATGTGGTGCACTGCATTGAAAGCTGCCTTTTGACCAAAAATACATTTTAAAAGTGCTATATAGTGCTATATTTTGGGATGGCACTGAACTGGACAGTGAAATTTAGGTTCCTCAGAACTGCAGCTCTCATTTAAGAAAGTGGACACACACCAAACAAGTTTCCAGCACTAGTGGCTGTGGAGTGCTGGAGGAGACTCTTAAGAGTCCCATGGACTGCAAGAAGATCAAACCTCTCCATTCTTAAGGAAATCAGCCCTGAGTGCTCACTGGAAGGACAGATCCTGAAGCTGAGGCTCCAATACTTTGGCCACCTCATGAGAAGAGAAGACTCCCTGGAAAAGACCCTGATGTTGAGAAAGATGGAGGGCACAAGGAGAAGGGGACGACAGAGGACGAGATGGTTGGATAGTGTTCTCGAAGCTACCAGCATGAGTTTGACCAAACTGCGGGAGGCAGTGGAAGACAGGAGTACCTGGCGTGCTCTGGTCCATGGGGTCACGAAGAGTCGGACACGACTAAACGACTAAACAACAACAATAACATTGCAATCCATTTTGTGCTTGTGATGGGTGCAGATTTGTTTACATACACTGAGCTCCTCTGTTTGCAAAGGCTTCTGTATTCATCTCAATGGAGTAAACAGTGACATCCATCCAAAGGGCTGTGCACACCAAGAGACTCCTGCCATTCAAATTAATTCATGGGGCTCATAGGAAAGGAACTCTTAGGAATCCTATGAATGGCAGGCTGAGAATGGATACTTGTCACACAGAGTTGAAGGTGGTTTGAAAGGGAGATGGTTGTTAATGATGAAGTCTACACTCATTCTATGTTTCCCTCTAATAAACAGAGGCTGCCTGGTTCTGTCGTCTTTTCCAAGACCTGCAGTACCTGCTTGCCCAGAAATGATACTGTGACCCCAAAAATATTGGTGTGTTCTAAAGAAAAGGAAACATCCCTCAAACCATTTTCAACTCTCTTTAAAAACAACTACTACTGTATGTCTCTAGGCTAAATCCACAAGAAAACCCGGTCCAGACAGCAAATTTTATTTTTTTGTAATTTGGAATGATGTCCTGTGTTCTTGCTTGATCCTCAGTAACTGTTTGACCTGCCAGTAGGTATTATGAGACACAGCTCTTTGACTCAAGAGAAAGCTGTGGTTGTACGTTTCCAAGCAAAATTCAAAGTATTGGTGCTGACCTTTAAAGCCCTAAACGGCCTCGGTCCAGTATACCCGAAGGAGCGTCTCCACCCCCATCGTTCTGCCTGGACACTGAGGTCCAGCACTGAGGGCCTTCTGGCGGTTCCCTCACTGTGAGAAGCCAAGTTACAGGGAACCAGGCAGAGGGCCTTCTTGGTAGTGGCACCTGCCCTGTGGAACGCCCTCCCACCAGATGTCAAAGAGAAAGAAAATTGTAAACATTTGAAAACGTTTGTAGGTTTGAATTGAAATGCTTTGTAATGTGAAAATAAGGAAGTGATTTACATATAAGGAGGTAATTTTTTTAAAAAAGAAGATTTAAGGTAAAAAAGTGATTGTAGAAATGGGAGAATTTAGTAAAAGATGTTTGGAAGTCAGAAAGAGGGAGGGAAGTCAATGCTCTGTCTGAGCAATGCTTTATGTTATAGATTTGTGTAATGAGACGTAATTAAATATGGAAAACTCAATAAAAATATTTTTTAAAAAAATGAAAAAGGGGACATTGAACAATTTATGTATACTTAAATTCCACAAAACAGTTAGCATACCTGTTCCTTATAGATAGAATCCATTTCACTACTTTGCCCTTTCAACTCCTGATCTATCCTTTGTGTTCATGGATGAGGTTGTTTTCATTTATGGTACTTTTTGTGGTTCTTGCGTATTTGCTAGATACTGTAGCTCTCAGTAGTCACTGTGCTGCAAAGCGCAGTGGGAAATGCAAAATATCACCTTTCACATCATTCTCTCTTACCCAAGAATTGCTTAAAAGCGAAGAGCAAGCAGAGGACCTGCAAGGATGACTGGGAAAGGAATAACACACTGCCCTCGCAGCCAGTTTTTGAGTGCTGGAAGGAGGAGACGCCAGATGCAGCTGAAACAGCAGCCAAGCAAAGCAGCTGAATCACAATAATGGGACATTGTAGCAGAGTTTCAAGTTTTTGCGGCTGCCTCTGACAACCAGATTTCCCAGAGGGGCCAATTTAAAGCAAAGCTCAGTGCAGAAGGCCAAGCCAGTTCTCTGCCACACCACACGCGCTTGCCGCTTGAGGTGTACTCACAGCTGAAAGCATCCCACACGCACCATTCTGTCTTGGAACAGAATGAGATTCTCCATGAGCTCCTCTCCTGTCCCAAAATAAGCGGATGTCTTAACATGCATATTTTACATTAGCGCTTAAAGTCTTAACCTACGTATTTTAATTGTTTTATATCTGTATTATTTACCGTGCTCTAGCTTATAGAGTTTAATCTTAACCTATGTATATTTACATTAGGGACACGGGTGGCGCTGTGGGTTAAACCACAGAGCCTAGGACTTGCGGATCAGAAGGTCAGCGGTTCAAATCCCCGCGACGGGGTGAGCTCCCGTTGCTTGGTCCCAGCACCTGCCCACCTAGCAGTTCAAAAGCATGTCAAAGTGCAAGTAGATAAATAGGTACCGCTCCGGCGGGAAGGTAAATGGCGTTTCCGTGCGCTGCTCTGGTTCTTCAGAAGCGACTTAGTCATTCTAGCCACATGACCCAGAAGCTGTACGCTGGCTCCCTCGGACAATAAAGCGAGATGAGCGCCGCAACCCCAGAGTCGGCCACGACTGGACCTAATGGTCAGGGGTCCCTTTACCTTTACCTATGTATATTTACATGTTCTCTATCACTGTATATGTCTGTATTTCTGGTCTGTGAACGTAATAAATTGATTCATTCAGCGGCGAGAAGACTGCCTTCCAATGGAAGTCCAGACCCCTGCAATGCAGGAAAAGCTTCTGAGGCATCCATGAAAGACGGCTTGCCTGCCTTCTTTGTTAAAACTATACCATGGGATAGGACTTCATGCCAGTTTAAGTCTTCCCAGACAAGACAGAAGTACTGTTTTGGGGGGACAGGAGGCGGGCAGGTGTGGAGGACTCCCTGGTCCTGAATGGGGTAACTGTGCCCCTGAACGATCAGGAGCACAGCCTGGGAGTCATTCTGGACTCACAGCTGTCCATGGAGGCACAGGTCGATTCTGTGTCCAGGGCAGCTGTTTATCAGCTCCATCTGGTACGCAGGCTGAGACCCTACCTGCCCACAGACTGTCTCGCCAGAGTGGTGCGTGCTCTAGTTATCTCTCGCTTGGACTACTGCAATGCACTCTATGTGGGGCTACCTTTGAAGGTGACCTGGAAACTACAACGAATCCAGAATGCGGCAGCTAGACTGGTGACTGGGAGTGGCCGCCGAGACCACATAACACTGGTCTTGAAAGACCTACACTGGCTCCCAGTACATTTCTGAGTGCAATTCAAAGTGTTGGTGCTGACCTTTAAGGTCCTAAACGGCCTCTGCCCAGGATACCTGAAGGAGTGTCTCCACCTCCATCGTTCTGCCCAGACACTGAGGTCCAGCACTGAGGGCCTTCTGGCGGTTCCCTCGCTGCGAGAAGCCAAGTTACAGCGAACCAGGCAGAGGGCCTTCTCGGTAGTGGCGCCCACCCTGTGGAACGCCCTCGCACCAGATGTCAAAGAGAAAAGTAACTACCAAACTTTTAGAAGACATCTGAAGGCAGCCCTGTTTAGGGAAGCTTTTAATGTTTAATAGGTTATTGTATTTTAGTGTTTTGCTGGAAGCCGCCCAGAGTGGCTGGGGAAACTCAGCCAGATGGGTGGGGTATAAATAATAAATTATTATTATTATTATTCCCCTTCAAGAATGCAGTAGGGAGGTAGGATGGGGACAAAATCAGAATTAGTTGACTCTGCCTATCATTGGCTGTGTCCCCCACCTTCTACACTACCAGTCTCAATGGGTGCCAGCCACTCTTGGATATTTTCTAGCAGGAAATGGTGGGCCAGTTGCTGGTTGCCCACTTGGGCTGATTTCAGTCCAGGAGTAGCAAGTTGCTGACCAATCTTTTGTTCGATTCTGCTTGAGGAACAACCTCGCTCACTGTATCCAGGATCCTGGCTTATACTGAGTGAAATCACTGATCATGGAAGAAAGCTCCTACTTCTTCATTCAATGCATAGTTATACTATGGATCTCATTCGCACAGGAGTCAGTATGGCCACCAATTTGGATGGCTTTTAAAAAGCATTAGACCAATTCATGGAACAGAGATGACAGCTGTGTTCTGCCTCGCCGTTTCTGAATACAAGTTCCTGGAAGCCACAGGAGGGGAGAGCATTCTTGTGCTCGAATCCTGCTTGCTGGTTTCTCACAGGCATTTGGTTGGCTACTCTTAAATTCTTATTTTAAAAGTTGTGTCGTGGTGCCACCTTCTGGCTCCTTGGGATCTATTCATGAGGAACATCAGCAATATTAACATGATGCGCTACTGTATTCTCAAGTTCCAAATGCTACCAAAATCACAACAATTCATGTATCTCAGAGGCAAAGGGCTGTTTTCGGTCACAGTGCAAATTCTAGGAGACCTCTTCCTGTGGTTGGGTGATTTAAATGTTCTCCTAGCCTTTTAACAGACTGGGAAACATGAAGTGGGGACAGGAAAACGGTGGTCCTCCAAATGTTTTCGGACTCCAGCTCCCATAATCTCTGATCACTGGCTATGCTGTCTGGGGCTGATGGTAGTTTGAGTCAACATCTGGAGACATGGATTCTTCATGCTTATAAAGGCTCCCCTAGCATGATTCCATGCCACCCAAATGTACTCGTGCACATTTTAAAAATAATAATTTTAATTAATTTTTAAACATATTAATTATCATACATACCACAAAACTTCACATTTTATACAATCTTTTTGGACTTCCATCAGCACCTCTGATGATCCCCCATTTTTATCATTTCTTCTGCATTTCTTAAATTCATATTGCCTTTAATTATCTTAACTAACAATCCTCCTCTTTATCCAATTATGCAATAATTCAAATTATTCACCTCACAAAACTTCTTGCAAACCTACAAACATAATCTGGTCATCACAATTACTTTTCAAATAGTCCGTAAATTTACACCAGTCTTCTGTGAATCTCTGGTCGCGCTGGTTTCGAATTCTTCCTGTTAGTTTGTCTAATTCTGCATAGTCCATCAATTTCATCCTCCAATCTTCTTTCTTCGGTAGTTCTTCTTGCTTCCATTTTTGTGCCAATGATATTCTTGCTGCCGTCATCGCATATAAAAACAACTTACAATCCTTTCTATTTATATCATCTCCTACAATGCCCAGTAAAAATGCTTCTGGTTTCTTAATAAATGTACATTTCAACATTTTTTTTCATCTCATTATATATCAATTCCCAGAAGTTTTTCACCTTTTTACATTCCCACCACATATGATAAAATGTTCCTTCTTTTTCTTTACATTTCCAACAGTACAGTGGTGCATCGCTAGACGAAAAGAATCTGTTCCGCGATTCTCTTCGTCTAGCGTTTTTTTTGTCTTGCGAAGCAAGCCCATTGACAGCTTAGCGGATTAGCGCTACAGCTGTCAAGCGGCTTTTCGTGATCAGCTGTTAAGCGGCTTATCAGCGGAACAGCTGATAAGCGGCTTAGCGGCTTAGGAAAAGGGCGAAAAAAGCGGGGGGAAAAACCGCGGGGAGACACAAGATTTTTTCGTCTTGCGAAGCAACCCCATAGGGAAATTCGTTTTGCGAAGTGCCTCCAAAACGGAAAACCCTTTCGTCTAGCGGGTTTTCCGTCTTGCAAGGCGTTCGTCTTGCGGGGCACCACTGTACTCGTGCACATTTACATACTTTACTGCTTGATCTTCTGATATTTTGGTCCAAGTCTGGTTTAAAGATCCATAAGAGGAGACAGCAGCCACTTGCCGGGGACTGGCAGTTGAGTATGCACTGGGGGAAGGGGGGCTGGAGTCTGACTTGGGGGGGGGCAGTGATTTGTGGAGAACTGTACCAGCCAGGAGACCAGGAGAGTCAGAAGGAGAGGACTCTCCAGCTCTGGAGCACAGGGTGGGTTAGAAGAAGAGGAGGAAGAGTCAGGCAAGTGAAGGGCTGGGTGCTTCTCCATCCACTGTCTCCCAGAACTATGAGGGGACTGAAGAGGGAAAATAAAAGGAAGCTTCCACACAGGCATAGTCTCCCCTGTTGCTGCAACTGCTCTATAGAGCACAAATTGGGCAAGAGCTGTCTGGATGTTAGACTAGTGTGTGTGGCTATTCAGACAATAGAGTTAACTATCTGCTGTGTGCATTCCTTTGGTTGGAGAATGACCGTGACAGCACCTGTAAGTAGGTCATCTTCAATTAGCATCTGGACCGTACACTGAGCAGGCACTTGGGTGATATGAGGTGCTTCCAGACTGTTGCTGTTTTCAGATGGGATTTTTAAAAAATGAATATTTTTTATTGATTTTCTTTTCTCATAACAATTTTTCAATATCATCATTTAACATCCATTTTCTACTTTACCCCCTCCCCGTTGACTTCCTCCAACTTCCATTTCTGGTTTGTTACATCAAATGTTACATCCTGCTGTTATACATTGTTATATACTGAGTTGAATAGGAACCAAAATGCAGCAGTCTGATTGGTCCTAGAACAATAGGATTCAGAATGCAGCAGTCTGATTGGTCCTAGAACAATAGGGTCCAGAATGCAGCAGTCTGATTGGTCCGCAGGAGCCACCCAATCCAATTCCATGTGGAAGTGAATCTGCAACCTGATTGGCCTACAGGAGAACCCCTGAATTAGCCAATCACGTGGGGCCCATGGTGTAAATAATGTATATAAAGCAGACGTTTCGGGGGAACTTCCATTCCTCACTACTATGAGCTGAATAAAGAACATGAAATCCACACGACTCAGAGTATATTTCATACATAATGTTCTGTTATCACTAATTATATTTCTTGTTCTCTGTAAATAAGGTTGTAAAAGGTAAAGGTAAAGGGACCCCTGACCGTTAGGTCCAGCGTGACCGGCTCTGGGGTTGCGGCGCTCATCTCACTTTATTGGCCGAGGGAGCCGGCATACAGCCTCTGGGTCATGTGGCCAGCATGACTAAGCCGCTTCTGGCGAACCAGAGCAGCGCACGGAAACGCTGTTTACCTTCCCACAGGAGCGGTACCTATTTATCTACTTGCACTTTGACGTGCTTTCAAACTGCTAGGTTGACAGGAGCAGGGACCGAGCAACGGGAGCTCACCTCGTCGTGGAGATTCGAACCGCCGACCTTCTGATTGGCAAGTCCTAGGCTCTGTGGTTTAACCCACAGCGCCACCCGCGTCCCACGAAATAAGGTTGTAAATGTTTATTTAAATTCTGCCAAGGAGACTATGTTTTTTTGCTGATTCTGCAAGTATGTTATAAAGGGTTCCCATTCTTTTCCAAAGTCGTTATTGTCCATTTCACGCAATTTGTCCGATAATTTGGCCAGTTCTGCATAGTTCATCAGTTTTTCTTGCCATTGTTCTTTAGATGCTATTTCTCCAGTTTTCCAGTTTTGTGCTATTAAGATTCTTGCTGCCATAGTACACGAATAATGTACATGAATAATGTCCGATTTTCCTTTGGCATTTATTGTCCTAGAATACCGAACAAAAAGGCCTAATAAATAATAACAATAGCAATAGCAATAGCACATGTGTTTTTGGCCGTTCTATCCTCCTCCTTAATGCCTGGTTTTTGTAAGCTGCTCTGAGTGCTGTTCTGGGGATGGGGAAAAAACCTAATAAATAATAATAATAATAATAATAATAAT
>JAXCMG010000021.1:9215509-9225853 GCA_034642415.1 Podarcis siculus
AAAATAAAAATAGCACTTATGTGTTTTAGGCTGTTCTATCCTCCTCTGTAATGCCCGGTTTTTGGAAGCCGCTCTGAGTTTCGTTTACGGGATGGGGGAAAAAAACCTAATAAATAATAATAATGTAAGAATAAAAATGAAAATAATAAAAATAACTTCTCCCGGCAGCGCCCGGCTCTCCCTCTAGATCCCAGCCCGGCCTCCGCCTCCCTGCCCGGCGCCTTCCTCGAGAGGAAGCCCTCCCGGGGGCGGCGAGCGGCCTTCTCCGCCGACCGAGGCGGCCCGGAAGTGCGCGCTGAGGCGGCAGCGGCGGCTGGCAGGCCGGCCTCTCTTCTCCCTGGGCCGGGGCGTCGGGCTCGGGGCCTCCTCTTCCGGGCTGCGACAGCGGCCCCGGGCAGCCGTGGCGGCGCCGGCCCGGGCATGAGCGACGTGGTGGAGCGGACGCTGAGCGCCTTGCCCGGCTTGCTGGGGCAGCCCGAGCCGGGGGCTGGGCTGGGCGGCGGCGGCGGCGGCGGGGGACCCGGCCGGAGCTCGGCCACCTCTCGCCTCGGCGGCCTCATCCGGAGCATCACCGCGCTCGCCTCCAAACATGTACGCGGGGGTTGGGGCTACGGGGCCTGGCTTGCCTGCTTGGGAACCGGCGGGGCTTTGCTTCCGAGGCCTCTGCTCGGCTTCCACCCGCAGCCGGGCTCGGGTCCCTTGGTAGCGCGGAGGAAATCTGGGGAATGGGTAGGGTGCGGCGAGAGTGCCTCTGGGCATGCACAGAGTGCCCCACGGTTCTCCTCGCCTCAGGACGCGGCCGAGGGCAAGCCTCCTCCAGCAGCGTCCTGCATATATGAAACGGCTTTGTTTTGGCAGCGTTTGTGTGGCAATATCGTGATGTTTTAAGTGGCTTTTAAATTTTTATTCATTCATTTATTATTATTTATTGAGTTTAAAAAGCCAATGCAATTCTGGGCTGCATCAATAGGAGGATAGCATCTAGATCAAGGGAAGTAATAGTGCCACTGTATTCTGCTCTGGTCAGACCTCACCTGGAGTACTGTGTCCAGTTCTGGGCACCACAGTTCAAGAAGGACACTGACAAACTGGAACGTGTCCAGAGGAGGGCAACCAAAATGGTCAAAGGCCTGGAAACGATGCCTTATGAGGAACGGCTAAGGGAGCCGGGCATGTTTAGCCTGGAGAAGAGGAGGTTAAGGGGTGATATGATAGCCATGTTCAAATATATAAAAGGATGTCACATAGAGGAGGGAGAAAGGTTGTTTTCTGCTGCTCCAGAGAAGCGGACACGGAGCAATGGATCCAAACTACAAGAAAGAATATTCCACCTAAACATTAGGAAGAACTTCCTGACAGTAAGAGCTGTTCGACAGTGGAATTTGCTGCCAAGGAATGTGGTGGAGTCTCCTTCTTTGGAGGTCTTTAAGCAGAGGCTTGACAACCATATGTCAGGAGTGCTCTGATGGTGTCACCTGCTTGGCAGGGGGTTGGACTCGATGGCCCTTGTGGTCTCTTCCAACTCTATGATTCTATGATTCTATATACCGCTCTATACCCGGAGGTCTCAGGGAGGTTCACAGAAAAAATGGCAGCGTATATAATCAGAATAAAAACAACAACCCAATAACAGCCCCCTACCCAGAAAATAGGGACGCGGGTGGCGCTGTGGGTAAAAGCCTCAGCGCCTAGGGGTTGCCGATCGAAAGGTCGGTGGTTCGAATCCCCGCGGCGGGGTGCGCTCCCGTTGCTCGGTCCCAGCGCCTGCCAACCTAGCAGTTCGAAAGCACCCCCGGGTGCAAGTAGATAAATAGGGACCGCTTTCTAGCGGGAAGGTAAACGGCGTTTCCGTGTGCGGCTCTGGCTCGCCAGAGCAGCGATGTCACGCTGGCCACGTGACCCGGAAGTGTCTCCGGACAGCGCTGGCCCCCGGCCTCTTGAGTGAGATGGGCGCACCAACCCCAGAGTCTGTCAAGACTGGCCCGTACGGGCAGGGGTACCTTTACCTTTACCTTACCCCGAAAAGAGCCACATTTTAAAAGGGTATTATAGGATGTCAAACAGATATATATTTTTTAATCGTTTACATATCATATTGTGGAAGTTTATGGAGTAATTTGCCAATCTTGGGGAATTTTTTAAAAAATAAGATGCTGGCAACTTTTGAGGTGGGGAACGGTTGAATTAGGTTTTGTGGATTAGAAAGAGAGTTTAGTGCAGTAAAACAAGCACATCTCATCCACTGTTATCAGTAGTGGGGTGGTAATTTTTTTGTTTTTAGGGAGTGCTTCTTTCTGCCCCTGACTGGCGCAAAATAAAGAATTTGAGGCCAAAAAAAAAAACAGACAACAAAAACAAAAATGAAGGGGAGGTTCCCAGGGTGTGTGCAGATGGAGAGTATGATTCTAGGTTAGGAGGAATCTGAAAAGGGAATCCCTAGTTTATCAGGGCAGCAAGGGCAACTCGTCCTGTTGATCAGATGTGGGGCACTTAAGTTCCTGGGAGGGTTGCAGGTTTGGGGCCTAAGAAGGAAGAATATGACCTGTTAGATAGCTCCCAGAAAAGCAAGTATCTTAAAAAGCCTAACAAGGTTGGAATGAACATTACAAATTTGCAAACGTGACCAGGATGCTCTGTTTCAGCATTTCTTATTTAAAAAGTTTGGTTCTTCGAAGTTTAGCCGTGATTCAGGCAAAGTTAGGCATTCTTTCATTCGCCTTGATTTCAGCGGGAGATTCAAGCAGTGCTTTTTTCGGGCGGAACGCAGGGGTACGGATACCCATAAACATTTGGTGAATCTAAGTTTGGCCTCATTGAGGGGCAGTATTTCAATATGAGTAGGAAAATGAGAGACCCCTAAACATTTTTTTAAGGAAAAAAGCACTGGATTTAAGCATGTGTTTAACTTCCCATTGACAGCAGAAAATTGTTAAGGGCATTATGGTAGGGTGCATCAACAGATATGCAATAAGAGTATTATTATTTTTTTTAAAAAATGAAATATTGTGTTGCATTGTGAACAGCTTTTTGACATCTAGATGGTGTGCTAGAAAAAACAGACCCAATTGAATGCAGAAGTCTAATGTAATTGTATAGACTATTGATGTTTAGCTGTCAAGAAAATGGGAATATTTTTTGACTGACATATGTGACAAAGTGCCTTTGTATTATAGTTTTATGTCTAGTAAAGTAATAAGTATTTACAAAATGCTTTAATTTTTTTCTTTACTAGGAGGAAGAAAAACTAATCCAACAGGAATTAAATAATTTAAAAGCAACAGTTTCTGCACCCACTACAACACTGGTAAGTTGTAAAAGAGAAATGCCAATTCTGCCTGTCCTAGCGTTTGAACGATTTTTGCTACTGGCGTATATGTTCCATGAGATATTCCACGAGAGCAGGGATGGGGGGAACCTTTGGCCCTCTCGATGTTGCTGGATTGCAGCTGCCATCATCTACAACAATAGAGTCTGGTGGTTTGGGGCTGGCAGGGAGATGAAATCCAGCAACATCTGGAGGGCCAATGGTTCCCCATGGCTGTTGTTGCTGCCACCTGTCTTTCTTGAGAGACAATGGAGTGCGCCTCCGGGGGTGAAGTCAAACTGCTGCACTGAAGTGACTTCCACGGGGCGCAAGCCTGGGCAGTGTGCATGGAGGTCCTGGGCCCTCTTCTCGGCTTTGCTGATGGAAAGCAGAGCAATACTGTATGTTTGGCTCCAGCTTGGCTGCAGGAGTTGCCAAAAGGCTCCATCCACCCATCTTAGGGACTACACTCCAAATTTGTGTAGGGCTTACTCCTTAGACTTTACTTCTACCGCAAGGCAGCAGAGGTTTAGAATCAGAGTTTAGGACCAGAGGTTTAGGATGAGATCTACAGTGGACGCTCGGATTGTGAACGTGATCCATATGGGAAGCACATTTGCAATCCGCAGCGTTCACAACTCGCAGCACCGCGTGTGCGCATGCACAGGTTGTGATTCGGCGCTTCTGCGCATGCATGACCGCCGAAACCTGGAAGTAACCCGTTCCGGTACTTCCAGGTTTTGACGCGTCCGTAACCCGAAAAAACACAACCTGAAGCGTCTGTAACCAGAGGTATGACTGTAGTTAGACCTACCCTAAACTATTTATCATAGTGGTGTAGTGGGACCTCCCTTGAATCCTATAGCTCTCCAATTGGTGAATCTTCAGAATAGGATTGCACTCCCTGTAATGTTAAAGAAAAGCTTGAAAATGGGGGGAGGGGGAGCTTAACAGTATCACAGCCTTAACCAGAGCAGGATTGAATAGTGCAAGTGCTTCCATGATTTTAAAAACATGATACAAGAAGTGGTCTTTGCCATATGTGGGTAATAGCTCCCATGCCATATTCAGATTGTAGCAAATAATTGCTTTTTTGGGTGCTGTATACAGCTTGCTAATTGTTTGCTGGAATTCATCAGCATTGTTAAAGTTGGTGCTGTACATCTCTTTGTAGAACTAGCACTTGAGAAGCCCACTTATTTCAGTTTGTGATTTGCTTCTTGCATTTCAGAGATTGATGAAGGAATGCATGGTGAGGCTGATCTATTGTGAGATGCTGGGCTATGAGGCCTCTTTCGGATACATCCATGCCATCAAGTTGGCACAGCAAGGAAACCTTTTTGAGAAAAGGGTCGGTACGTATTCCAAAGCATCGCGTGACAGTATGCTGCTCAACAAAACTCATGTATAGCTCTGGTTGTCTTAGGACTGGCAGTTTCATTGGAAAGCAAGAACTTAGCAGGTTGGTCCATAATAAGTCCTTTACTACCCATGATATGCGGGACACAGGTGGCACTGTGGGTTAAACCACAGAGCCTAGGACTTGCTGATCAGAAGGTCGGCAGTTCGAATCCCCGCAACGGGGTGAGCTCCCGTTGATCGGTCCCTGCTCCTGCCAACCTAGCAGTTCAAAAGCACACAGTGCAAGTAGATAAATAGGTACCGCTCTGGCAGGAAGGTAAACGGCGTTTCCGTGCACTGCTCTGGTTCGCCAGAAGCGGCTTAGTCGTGCTGGCCACATGACCTGGAAGCTGTACGCCGGCTCTCTCGGCCAATAAAGCTAAATGAGCGCCGCAACCCTAGAGTCGGTCACGACTGGGCGTAATGGTCAGGGGTCCCTTTACCTTTACTTAACCATGATTTAATTATGGATGATGGAGCCCAACTTGGTAGATCATAAGAACTAGGCAGTACCTCCAGATTCAGTGAAGGCTTCTTAAGCAGAGGGTGGAGCAACACCACCTATTTATGGGTAGTTTCTTCCTGCAGAGAAACATTAACCACTCCTTGGCCTATCAATCTTGTCCCACTAGCTGGAGAAGCAGGCACCTCCCCCCACATTCCCATGGGCCAAATTTTAAGTAGTCAGTTTTATGATAGTATAAAATGCTGAAACAAAGCTTGCAAATCCGCAAACTTCCTTTGCTGTAATGCAGTGTTTCCCAGACTTGAGTCTCCAGCTATTTTTGGACTACAATTCCCATCATTCCTCACCATTGGTCCTGCTAGCTAGGGATGATGGGACTTGTAGTCCAACAACAACTAGAGACCCAAGTTTGTGAAACACTGCTCTAATGGACTAGGTTTTGCTTTTCACTGTTATTCTCCAATAGCTACCCTTGTGGCATACTGTTGGGAGATTACAGAAAGGCAAATGACTAATAATTAATATTTATCTTGGCCCCGGCCCTGTATACCTGAAGGAGCGTCTCCACCCCCATCGTTCAGCCTGGACACTGAGGTCCAGCTCTGAGGGCCGCCTGGCAGTTCCCTCACTATGAGAGGTGAAGTTACAGGGAACCAGGCAGAGGGCCTTCTTGGCAGTGGCGCCTGCCCTGTGGAACACCCTCCCATCAGATGTCAAGCCGATAAATAACCATGCAACTTTTAGAAGACATCTGAAAGCAGCCTTGTATCAGGAATTTTAAAATGTTTGATGTTTTATTATATTTTTATATGTGTTGGAAGCCGCCCAGTGTGGCTGAGGCATAAAGAATAATAATAATAATATTAATATTAAAAGCATTTTGTGTTTTGGGAAAACCATAAGCTGCTTTGAGCTTGCAAGTCAGAGCATGACAGAAATGGAATACAAATAAGTTGGAACACCTGATATAGGTTAATCTTTCTTTTCTTTTAGGTTACCTGGCAGTTTCTCTATTTCTTCATGAAAACCACGAACTGCTGCTTCTGCTTGTTAATACAGTTGTGAAGGTAACCGTTTTGTGGGAGGTTTGGAGGTAAACATCACACTGACCCCAGGCCTGAGTTGTTCTCCTTTAAAAAAAGAAAAACTTTAATTCAAAACCCTCATATGATGTATTTATTAATAATCTCCTCTCTTCAATCTGTTATATCTGAAAATCAATATAATGTGGCAAAAAAAATGTCGTTTGCCATCTAGGACCTTAACAAGAACACAAGGGCAATGTGCAAAGTTGTTTCTGTTTGTTCTTAGGCCTTTTCAGTTCCCCCCTTCTGGAAGGCCTGAAGATCCTTGGTGAAATTTCTTTCTGAGAATCCCAATGGCTCTCCATAGTGGCATTCTGCATAGTATGAGGGGCTGTCATTGGAGATTAAAATAGGTTACCCCACCCCATTCTTCATTCTTCTCTGTATGAACATGTGTGAGTGTCTGTCTGTCTGTCTTCTAATTGCTCTTTTGTGATTGTTAAACAAAAACCAAAATGGTTTCTGGCTACTTTCCTCATCATCTTCAGGTAGATTTGTTGGGGCCGTGTGATTTTTCTGTTTAGTACAATGCAGCTGTTGAAACAGCAGCTTGACGTGGAAGACATAGAATCTTTGTGTTGGTTCCTGCAACCCTTGCCCTTTCAAAATTTCTGTTCTAAGCCCATTGACAATCAAACCAGTGCTGTGGGACTTTTTTTTTTTTGCAAAAAAATAAAATCCAAAAAGAGAAAGATTTAGTAATTATTCATTTAAGACGTTTATTAATGCCCCACCCTTCAGCCAAAATGACTCTGGGAGTGGCTTACAAAAACCAGTACTGAGACAGTCCTTGCTCTAGCTCGTAATCTAAAAAGACACGGCATGCAAGGAAAAAGGAATTGGGCAGGAGGAGGGAAAAGCAAGCTCATCAAGGAACAGTTTTCACAAAACAGTTACATAGTTTTGTCAATGGGGATTCTGGCTGTCTGGAAGAGCAGCAGCTTTTCGCTGACGTTAGTGGTGGTTTTGTCTTTATAAAGAGTGGTCTCTTGCTGGAAGCACTCTTCTCCGCTGTCCCCCAAGTTCAAGAGGAGGGCAGGTGACAATGTCTAGGCCAAGAGGACAGGGCAGCTCCTGCCACACAGTTCTTCCCCCAGGCAGCAGACTTGATGGTTGAGTCCTCTCAGGAGGAGACGCGACGGTGTTGTCCCCTGTTGTCAGTGGTGGTTTCCCTTCCTAGCCACACTGCTCTTCCACTTGAAATTGCAGTTCTTGTTCCACTTGCTGAGAGGCTATGGGATATATAGCAACGCCCCCTGCCCCAATGCCATTGTCACATGAGATAATACTGACACAGCGTCAGACAGGTCTGCTGAATCAGGCCAGTGTAGCGCAGCATCCTGTTCTCACTGTGGCCTATGGGATGTGCAGGTGTAATGGCACAACAGCCAAGATGGGACAGAGGCCTGGACCAGGGATGTGAGTTGGTTGGAGGAGGAGCAGACTTTTCAAATCCTGTACCCCTTCATGTCCTGGACATGCCCTCCAAATAGCAGCAAAAGGAGGTGGTCACAGGAAGTGTGAGTCAAAAAAGGCTAATCGCCCCACGCAGGAGCCATGATATTGGCTCATGGTTGGTTCACCGTCCTATACCCAAAGCAGAAGAGCCTCTCCCCACCTTTTGTAGTGTGAAGCTGTAGCTTGGATTCAAACCTGGCAGATTTGAGGCCTAAATGAGTGTTGCTTATGGAAGTAAAAATTGTAAACAGGTTCTGTTTGTTTGTTTGTGTTCATTTGTTTTGAAAGTACAGTGGTACCTCGAGTGACAAACGCCTCAGGTTACAAACACTTTAGGTTACAAACTCCGCTAACCTGGAAGAGTTACCTCGAGTTGAGAACTTCTCCCCAGGATGAGAACGGAAATCGTGTGCCAGTGGTGCAGCGGCAGCAAGAGGCCCCATTAGTGAAAGCATGTCTCTAGTTAAGAACAGTTTCAGGTGAAGAACGGACCTCCAGAACGAATTAAGTTTGTAACTAGAGGTACCACTGTGCATTATGAGAGATCTTAAGTTGAGGGGGAAATTAACGGCTTTGTTTTCATGTGTCTTGACAGGATTTGCAGAGTACTAACCTCCTGGAAGTGTGTATGGCTCTGACTGTGGCAAGCCAAATCTTTCCACGGGAAATGATTCCAGCTGTCCTTCCGCTAATAGAAGATAAGCTTCAGCATTCAAAGTATGTCTTTGCTTACACAATTCTAGGGAACCTGAGTTCAGTTCCAGAACTGTGATATAAGCATGGCTCTTAAGGTATATCTGGATGAAACAACAGTATAGTTGGCTGCCAATAAGGTGCACTGATTTGTCTCTTCTAGGGAAATTATCAGAAGAAAAGCAGTCCAAGCTTTGTACAAGTTCTACCTTATTGCTCCCAACCAAGTCCAGCACATCCATGACAAGTTCCGGAAGGCACTTTGCGACAGGGATGTGGGAGTTATGGCTGCTTCGTTGCACATCTATCTCCAAATGGTGAAGGTGAGGATCTTAAACAGCAACAGCACTGGATATCCATGTGCTGCATCCCAAAACACCTAGCAGCACACTTGTTCCACTGGGAAATTGTTTTGCACCAATGGAATTTCTTTGCACAAGAGAGTGCACACACAGCTGCTGCTAATTTTATTGTGCGAGAGACCGCACAATGCGCTGTGTGACTTGTTTCCACTAGCACAGGGGTGGGAAAGCTTTTTAGCTCCATTTGGCTCAGGATCAGCCTTGTGGGCTAAATTTTACAGATGGACGGGACAGCCTACCTGCCAGTCACATGATTGACACATGGATGACCCCCGCCTGCCTCTTAAAATCCCTTGCACAGGATTCCCAAGTGCCTGGCAGCCAGCTAGGAACATAGAGCAGCTTCAAATCCTTTTTGCTGTTTGCAAAGCGCTTTCTGACAGTCCCCTTTGCTCATGTTTCAGCCTCTACAGGGTCAATGGCCTTAAGCCCTTTGCAAAATTGCTCTTTGAAACACCTGTCCCCCTACTTTGAACATCGATGTTTAAAGGAAAAGAGGTGCAGCAGCTTCAAAAAGTGCTTTTTGCAAAGGGTTTTCAGGCAGCTCCCCTACCGCTCCTGTTTGAGCCCCTGGCGGCTGGAACAGCAGCATTGGAGCTGTTTAAAGAACTCTGCAAAAATTACTAAGTAATTATTTGAAGTCGCTCTGCATTTATTCAAGTCGGGTGTGGGGCGGGGATCCTTGGTCCTCTTGCCCACCTGCCTGCTTAAAGGAGAAGCTTTGAGCTGTTTCAGAGTGCTTTTGCAAAGGGCTTTCACCATTCAGCTCATGAATGGGGATTAAATCCTGTTCCCTGTTGGGGACGATGTGGAGCCAGTGCAGTATTAAACTCTGTCCTCCCACCAGCCTGATGGGCAAGTGGATGTGGTTTGGGAGAAATGGCATTACTGGCCAAATAGGGCATCTTGATGGGCCAAGACTGATCTCCTGGCCAGAGGTTTACCACCACTAGTGCAAATGTTGACTTGGATTCCACTTGTGGACATCATTACAACTCATCAATGTGCAAGGTATTTTGCTAGCAGACATAGAACACTGGACACTGCACAATATGACCTGCGCTTATGCCTTCAGTGAAGTGACCAAGAGAGTAGAAATCTTAACTGTGCATCAGCACTGCAGCATTTCTGTCCGTTCAGGCCAGTGTTTGTGCACTTCTGACATATTATTACAGTGGTGCCCCACAAGACGAAATTAATTCGTTCCGCAAGTTTTGTCGTCTAGCGAATTTTTCGTCTTGCGAATCACGAAATCCCATAGGAATGCATTGAAAATCAATTAATGCGTTCCTATGGTCAAAAAAAGTCCAAACAAAGCCAAATTTGGTACAACAACAGTTTATTAACTGCTCTTTAAAGTCACACATACTGTAAAGAGCAGTTCAAAAATTGAAGGGAAAATAAATTAACTTTATAAACATGACAGAAAAACATTTAAAAATCACAAAAATCCCCCAAAAAACCTCACAAGCTCCCAGATTCCTGCAGAAACCTCTCCAACTGTTCCCCCAGCCAGCCAGCACTCAGAAATTCAAACTCAGAAAAATTTTCAAAAAAAAAAAAAAAAAAAACCCT
>JAXCMG010000021.1:9226173-9292636 GCA_034642415.1 Podarcis siculus
GCAGAGTGGCCCAATGGTCACAGAAAATCATAAAAATGCAGAAAAAAACACACAAGCTTCCAGATTCTTGCAAACCCCTCCCCAACACCAAGTCCTTGAATTCCAAACACCCCAACCCAAAATCCAACCCCCCCTCCCAAAAAGTTTTAAAAGCTTAACTTACCAAATGGCTGCAAAAGAAGTTTTGGAAAAGCTTCAAAAATCACCAAAGTCTTTAAAAACCTCAAAAAAGGCTACTATGTACACTGCGTTCTATGAGTTGCTCCTCGAAGTCAAGTCGCAACTGTATTAATGGTGTTAAGAAAAGGGAAACAAACTTGCAAGACGTTTTCGTCTTGCGAAGCAAGCCCATAGGGAAATTCGTCTTGCGGGGCAAATCGCAAACGGAAAAACCTTTCGTCTAGCGAGTTTTTTGTCTTGCGAGGCATTCGTCTTGCGAGGTACCACTGTATATGAAAAGCTGCCTTCTACTGAGTCAGACCATTGGCCCATCTCATTCAGTATCACTTGCGCTGGCTTGCAGCAGCTCTCCAGCGTTTTGGCTAGGGTCTCTGCCAACCCTAGTAGGAGATTCTGGAGTTGAACCCGGGACCTTTTGATGGGCGTAATGAGTTTCTTTTGCACATTTTTGGGCTTCTTGGCTGTATTTTATTTTGATTTTTAAAATCGGGGGAGAAAACATTTGCATGAAAAGGTAAGGAGAGACAAATGATTAAGTGAAACATTAATAGCTTTTGTTTCTGTTTCTATAAGGTCTCTGTGTGTTTTGTCTCTTTGTCTAGGAAAACTCCTCTGGATACAAAGACTTGACTGGCAGCTTTGTCGCTATTCTAAAGCAGGTAGTGGGAGGAAAACTCCCTGTAGACTTCAATTATCACAGTGTGCCAGCACCTTGGTTACAAATCCAGCTTCTAAGAATATTGGGGCTGCTTGGAAAAGATGATCCAAGGTAGACTTTCTCTTCTTGGCTTGAACTTTTCAACAGTTCACGCTGGTCTCTATCACTTTGTTACCGTACTCCCATGAAACAAAAAATATCACAATAAGTTTTGCAAGGGGCAGGTTTGCCACCTGTTCCTCAACCGTTGACGCGGCTCATTCTTTGCGCTGCTCCAGTAATGATATGAAGGTGCTCCCTTAAAATGTTCATAAGGGGTTGTTGGACTACATGAAAAGTTACTTAGGACTGAGATCGTGAGACTAATTTTGTGTTAAAAAACATTGTTCCTTCTCTCTTTGTAACAGGACCAGCGAATTAATGTATGATGTTCTGGATGAATCTTTAAGGAGAGCGGAGATAAACCATAACATTACGTATGGTAGGTTACAGCACATTTTCTAAACAAAGGATATCGGGCAGATTTCACTGCCTGAACTAACCTTTGCAGGAAGCGAGTCTGGGGAACTAAGGCGGATAGTGGTGACAAGAGATGAAATTCTAGGCTTGCCATCAAAAGACATGAGAATACCTGAGCCATCCAGGAGAGATCATTCCATGAGCAGACTTCCTGGGTGATTATCACTGCTGAGCATTAGCAATCGGGGGAACTCAGAGAAGAACCTCAGAAGGTCTTAACAGATGGATTAATGTGGTCCTTTAAAGGTAGCCATACATAGATCGGAAGATAACTAAGGGTGTTTCAGAATGTAAGAAATGCATTCCTGAAGAATGTAAGAAATGCATTCCTGAAGCAGCTAGCCTATCCTTCAAAGGCATCCAGTAATATTGGATATTATTGCTAGTAATATTGCTAGAAATATAAAAATCCACATGCTCAGGAGTGCTTTCAACAAAGGCCACAACACCAAAGTTCTGATGTCTCTTTAAACTAATGGGACTTGTTCAATATTCATGTGCCTATTTGTTTTTACAGAAACTACCATTTTCTTTTTCTTTTTCATTGATCTTCCTGCAGCAATCTTGTTTGAATGTGTCCAGACAATTTACACAATTTACCCTAAATCTGATCTACTTGAGAAGGCCGCCAAATGCATTGGAAAATTTGTCCTGTCGCCTAAAATTAATTTGAAATATTTGGGTAAGTTCTCCCGATTGTCACAACCCTGTGTGTTTGATGCTGAATGCCCGTGTTTTCAGCTTGCATTCTTTGCAGTAACTTTTCTTTCTAGGATTAAAGGCCCTAACATATGTTGTCCAGCAGGATCCGGCCCTAGCACTGCAGCACCAAATGACAATAATTGAGTGCTTGGATCATCCTGATCCCATTATTAAAAGAGAGGTAAGTGGAATTTTAACAAGCACAATCTTTAGTAATAAATTGCAAATTGGTATTCTCTTAATATTGCTCCCCCATTGTGGGGATTTGTGATATTTACTGTAAGAATGACAGCTTCCCATGTTTGTGCGGGATATAATGTGCATATTAGATGGTTTTGAAAGAAGTTATCATTCCTCTTTAACCTCTGACATAAAGATATTGAGCGAAATGAAAAATGTTACCTTTAGACTGATTTAGTGGCAGCATAGCAAGATACCCATCTGGAACTAATGACTACTTTTGTATCTGGGAGTGTACTGGTCTGTTCTTTCCATTAGGAGTAGCCAATCCATGAATGCAAAATAAAAATGAAATAAAATTGTTAGTATAGATTGGGTTTCTAGCTGAAAAGAAAAAAATCCTTGTGAACCAGAGTGCATGCAGATTTCTAGGTGAGGTTGTCGCCTGCAGTCCAGTCCAGTGGTTCCTTGGTTTGCATACGTCTTGGTTTGCATATGTTTTGGATTACAAACATGTCAAACCTGGAAGGGCGTGTCCCGGTTTGCAACCTTTTTTTTGGATTACAACCCATTTTTTTTATTATTACGAACCAATTTTTTTTGGAGACCCCAATGGCGAAAGCGCACCTTGGGTCACAACCTGTTCTGGTTTACAAACGAACCTCCGGAACAGATTATGGTTGTAAACCAAGGTACCACTGTATTCCATGTGTGTTGTGTGGACACAAGCACACGCAGTTGCAAACTTGTGTAAAAAGGTAAAGGTAAAGGGTCCCCTGACCCTTAGGTCCCGTTGTGGCCGACTCTGGGGTTGTGGCTCTCATCTCGCTTTATTGGCCAAGGGAGCCGGCGTACAGCTTCCGGGTCATGTGGCCAGCATGACTAAGCCGCTTCTGGTGAACCAGAGCAGTGCATGGAAACGCCGTTTACCTTCCCACCAGAGCGGTACCTATTTATCTACTTGCACTTTGACGTGCTTTCGAAGTGCTAGGTTGGCAGGAGCAGGGACCGAGCAACGGGAGCTCACCCCGTCATGGGGATTCGAACCGCTGACCTTCTGATTGGCAAGTCCTAGGCTCTGTGGTTTAACCCACAGCGCCACGCAAATAGCTCAGCAGCCTGATTTCTGAACTTCCCTTGCTGATGAGTATGCATTTTTCAGTATGCTTACTTCCCTGTGCTTCCTCAACCACAGCTCTAACGGGAACCATTTCTGTTGTTTCTATGAGGGAGTTCATGCAGGAAACGTTCCTTCTTATGCATTTCCTTTATGGTCCATGTTAACCCTTTCTTAAAGCTCTGTAACTGTTAAGATGCATGGTACTTGTTTATTTAGAGCATGGCTTTGGTCATATTCACAACCCCGAAGCATGTTGCTTATTATGCTGCTGTTCTGTTTGGGGACAGCTAAACATGGGCATGGTTAACGTTTTTCTTTCTTCAGACATTGGAACTACTGTATAGAATCACCAACGGGCAGAATGTCACTGTCATAGTACAGAAGATGCTTGACTACCTAACTCAAAGTAAGGAGGAGTATACCATCATCAACATAGTTGGCAAAATAGCAGAATTAGCTGAAAAATATCCTTTGAATGCATCTGGAATGGTTACGTCATGAGTGTATTGCTTCTCCTAAATGTGCATTAGTAAGCTTTAAGAAAACACTGCAGAGAATTGCTGTATGGCTGTGGAAGTTCAGTTTTCCTTAATGTTTCCTGGCACATATGCTCCTGACAATGAATGGTTCATCCAGACTATGAATGCAGTATTTTCCGTAGGAGGAGATAAAATGCACCCTGACATCCCAAACAGCTTCTTGCAACTCCTTGCTGAAGGTGAGCGTAATATACCAAATTCAGTAGCGAAAGTAGGGAGTAGTGTCATTTATCTTTTATGGAGAAAACACACACACACACATCGGGAAAGAGAAATATATTGTGATGTCCTTTCTAGGATTTGAAGATGCAAAGGAAGACAGCCAGCTGCGACTTCATGCTGTCCAGTCCTATCTTGTGCTGCTAGAGGATGAGAATGCAGTTTATCCACAAAAATTCCTTCAAGTAATGAGTTGGGTAAGAAAAGACACAGATTAGAAAGGAAATATGGGAATTCTAGGTACAGCATAGGCAACTGAAATTTGAGTTGTGATAATATTTTAAGGGAAGTTGAGACATGGTTGTCTATGCGTAAATGGTCATTTGTTTCACACAGAGTTTTTCTTAAGTGATAGGATGCTGTTCTTCTATTTAGCTGTTGGTAGGGGGCATCATTGGGCCGAGGTTAAGTGCTTCACAATTCCACTGATTTCACTGTGAGACTTAAGCATGTGTTTCTGCTTCTCACACTTCCAGCATTGCCCAATTTCCAGTGTGGCTGAAAAGTGATAAACTGAAACTGAGAGGGCAGCTGCCTTTCTAGAGGAGCGGTCTTCATGCTCTTCTAAGAACCTTGAGTTTCCAAAAAAAGGAAGTCCTTCTGTTTTGCACTGATAAGATTAAAATTTGTGTGGTTTTAATTTTTTTAAGGACCAGGAACAAGAAGGTTTGTGAGAAAATCCCCAAAATCTATTTTTTTTAATATCCTTTGTTTCATAGATCATGATTTTTCAAGGGCTGAGACCGTTCTTTCACACCTAGGGACAAGTGTTTCTGTGTCTGGCATCTGCATGCTTAATTATTATTATTTAAACCAATTATAATAATTATATGCCACCCAATAAAATGTGCCATTTTTAGTAACCTGTTCCACGATCAGTTTTCAGTATGGTTGGCAACCTGTGGTTTTTCAGTAGATTGCCTTGTTTTTCCTAGACAACCACATTTCTGAGGTCAGCTTGTATGACCAATTAGAAACAAGAAGTTGCCTTATACCAAATCAGATCATTGGTCCATCTAGCTCAGAATTGTCAAGACTAACTGGCAGCATCCCTGCAGGGCTTCAGAGAGGGATTGTGTGAAATCATTATGCCTTTTGTAACTACACTGTGACTTGTTTTTAACCTTGTTTTGAAAATATTTGCTGCTGAATGTTCTCAGTGGGACTGCAGTCATGTACTTTGAGCTGTGTTAAATTCTGCAGACCTAGGACTTTGACATTGAAACCTTCTCGTTTCCTCCTCTGGGTCCAGTAAAATTTCCTTCTGCCATTCTGGGGTTGCTTAAGAAAGTTTTGAGGATAAAAGTTTGTTTCAGCTCAGGTGTCGGCTTATTGCACATCTTATTAATTTATCTGCAAACTCTGGTTTTGTTTTTTTGTTCTGAAATTCAGATTTCCCTCTGCACACCTCAGTGGCTTTTTCTACGTCTCTTGACTTTTTCTGTGCTCTTGCACAAATGCAAAACACGGAGACGAATTTTCATTCCCTCATTGCTCATAGCCTTCATATGCTGATCCTGGTGTTTATAACTGTCCTCCGACAGGTGTTGGGGGAATATGCGTACCTTATGAAGAACGTGGATCCAGAAGTTGTCTTGGCGAGTTTGCATAGGATACTTAGGAACAATGCCACTCCTGAAACCAAAGCCTGGATCGTGGCTGCAGCCACTAAAATAGCTTCTCATACCACCTGTTCAAAAACTGTTGAAAAACTTATCATGGAATTCAGTACCTCCTTGGATACCTGCATGAGGCAGTATGCCTTTGAATTAAAGCATCTATATGAAAACAAAGAATTGATGAATCAACTGTTCCCTGTTGATGCTAGTTGCAAGGACGTAGTGGTGAGTTAATGACATCGCATCTCTCTCTGTGTTGTTGCTTTGTCCTTGGGAGCTGAATGTTTCTTCAGAACAGTGGAGAGGAGAGTAAAAGGTAAAGGTAAAGGGACCCCTGACCATTAGGTCCAGTCGTGGCCGACTCTGGGGTTGCAGTGCTCATCTCGCTTTACTGGCCAAGGGAGCCGGCGTACAGCTTCCGGGTCATGTGGCCAACATGACTAAGCCGCTTCTGGCAAAGTAGAGCAGCACACGGAAACGCCGTTTACCTTCCCGCTGGAGCGGTACCTATTTATCTACTTGCACTTTGACGTGCTTTCGAACTGCTAGGTTGGCAGGAGCAGGGACCGAGCAATGGGAGCTCACCCCGTCACGGGGATTTGAACCGCCGACCTTCTGATCGGCAAGCCCTAGGCTCTGTGGTTTAACCCACAGCGCATGTTTCTAAATCTTGTGCAAAAGATAGAGTTTGAACCTATCTAGAGGCATCTCACTTCCACCGCGAGTAGCAAGATCTCATAGCCTTTTTGAGTAGAAGCTAATAGATAATGTTTGGCTTTTATGTCAGGCAACATGGTAGGATTGCTCCCCTCTGATTTCTTAACTACACCAGTGAGGCTGGGGTGAAAAAAACACTCACTTGGAGTATTTAATTGTTATAGTTGTTAAGAGCAAATTTAGATGGTGGGATGGTATTTTCTGAAGAGGCTGATAACTCAATAATCATCAAATTTTGACCTCCCCCCCTAATTCATCGCAGGTGGACGCTTCCTTATCTTTCTTAGATGGATTTGTGGCAGAAGGACTGGATCGTGGTGCAGCGCCATATAAACCTCATCACCAAAGACAAGAGGAGAAGCTGTCTCAGGAAAAAGGTAACTGCGTGTTTTCTTTTCCTGCAAATGCTAGCCAGTATAGTCCTAGGACAAGCATATGTTTAATGTGACTGCATGGAAAGTTTGGGGGGGGGGGAACTCCCCCAGTGGTTTTGCACCTTGTTCTATGATGAGTATGCATCAGAGAGACAATGCCTTTGGGGGGGGGAAGGTACCGTATTTTTCACTCCACCTTTTTCTTTCTAAAAAGTAAGGGAAAATGTCTGTGAGTCTTATGGAATGAATGCGTGGTCCCTGGAGCTGAATTGCCCAGGGGCGGAAAGCAGATCATGCTTTTTTTTTTTTTTTTTTTAAACGAGGGAAGGGGGTGTTGAAAGGAAGCAGCGGATCGGCAAGCGATCGGGAGGGAGATAAGGTTGCTGGTAAAGGAGGCTGCCAGGGGAGGGGGGAGGGGAAAAGCCCATGGATCCTCAGGATTTTTGCGTTGGGTAACCCCAAATTCACCATCAGATCCCATAGCTTGTCCATGGCTATAGCCTGCACCAAAAAAATCACACACCCACTGTTTCGTGGGGCTGCAATGGCGCAAAAATGTGGTTACAAAGCACGGATCCCCATGGATTCTCAGGATTTTTGCATTGGGCTACCCCAAACTCACCGTCAAATCACATGTCTGTGGCCACAGAATGAACCACAAAAATCATACATCTCCTGTTTCGTTCAGAATATTTTTTTTCTTGTTTTCCTCTAAAAACTAGGTGTGTCTTCTGGTCAGGTGCGTCTTATGGAGCGGAAAATACGCACCTCCCCCCCCTTGCAATTATCAGCATGCATGGCCAACATTTTAGGATTGGGATGAGATTCTGTCAAATATGTTAAGTTACAGATCTAGACAGGGATAGGTGGTCTTTCAAGTAAGCTGGTCTCAAGCTTTTCAGGCCCCTATGGTGTTAGCAGTGAGATTTCCATAGTAGCCAACCTACGATCCTGCAGTGAAACTTGCTTTTGCCAGACCTCAGATATTGCAAAATGCAGACACTCATAAGAACAGCCTTCTGGATCATGCCAGTGGTCTATCTAGTCCTGTTCTCACAGTGGCCAAGCCACTCTCCACTTCATGAATTTCTATATGAATTGCTTCATGATGAGCAGCTATTGGAGTTTGCCCTTCCCCATTAAATGCTTGTTGCTCTTTAATGTTTAGTCGAGTGGTTTTAAATGTGAAGAATAGCTGGATTATATTGTATAGCCTATTGCAATATTTGATATGCACATCTATTTAATAAAGATGCTTTTTGTTAAAACTGGTATTTTAGAACTGTCGCTTTTGTAGGCCTCTTTTCAGAATAGATTCCGTCTTGAATTCAAAATGTGCTGTATTTCTGAAAAGCACAAGGGTTTCACTAATTACTGGTATTTAATATTAAGATGCTGAATGTGGAATATTTTTGTCAGAACATCATCATCAGTGACGCAGATTACAGGAGAGGCAGGCTGTTCTCTAATATTTTTAAATCTGGTCTCCTGTTTTGATGAGTAATTTTCCATCTTTTCAGCTCTGAATTTTGAACCTTATGGGCTATCACTTTCCCAGAGCTTCTCAGCGTCTGGTTTTACTGGCAGACAATCTCCAACTGGTCTTTCTCTGGGATCTGACATCTCTGTTAATAGTGCTGAGACTGGACAGAAGGAGTGAGTATCTCTTATCGCTTCAGCAACGACTTAATATGTAGTTGAGTTCCCTGTCTGTTCTTATCTTGCTATTTGTATAGGGAAATGCTGGCTCTGCGGAAAAAAGCAATTGCCTTTCTGGCCTAGTAAGCAAAAATGCCATTTCACCAACAATTCATTGCTAGGTTGGCCTCCATCTCCCCCCCCCCCACTGCATTAGCTGGATTGCATTAATTCACATCACATCTGCATTTTATTTAATATTGAAATGAAATGCCTAAAGTCCTGGGGTTTAACACCTGAACTATAAACTGCATTTAGAAT
The DNA here is from genome assembly GCA_034642415.1 of Podarcis siculus. Classification (NCBI taxonomy): domain Eukaryota; kingdom Metazoa; phylum Chordata; class Lepidosauria; order Squamata; family Lacertidae; genus Podarcis; species Podarcis siculus. The sequence continues at coordinate 9,234,960 of JAXCMG010000021.1, forward strand.
TTTAGTTCTGTAAGATCCAAACTTCATGGGAAGTCTATGATTTGGTCCCCCAACACTTTTTATTTAAAAGTCGCTGTGTTGGGCTCTCAGTCATATTGCACCTGCCATGCTAATAGAGCTGGGAGCTGACTCTTCTCCTCATGCCATTCTTCTTATTCACCCCAGTGGGAAAAATACAGGGTTGTACCCAGTTGAGTTCTACTCAGAGTAGGACAACTGAAATTAATATACCTAAGTTAGTCGTGCCTATTAATTTTGATGGCTCTACTCTGAGCAGGATTAACTTTGGCTGCAACCCACAGATATCACAAGGGGCAACCAATTAGGTCAGGCTTTGCCAACCGGGTGCCCTCCAAATGTTTTGGACTACAACTCCCATCATCCCCAACCAGCACTGGATGATGGGAGTTGTAGTCCAAAAAAACCCTGGAGGGCACCAGGTTGGCAAAGCCTGGATTAGGTTACATCTTCAGCTTGTTCAACATAGGAAAATTGGGTTTCTGAAAGACTTTACAAAAATTGACTGATGCTTCAGAAGTGCTTTGAGAGACTCCTCCTGATCACTGTGTTGGCTTTTCCTGATTGCAAATTCTTTAGGGCCAACAGCCTGAAGCTAGATGGAGTGAAGAAACTATGGGGGAAAGAAGGCTACCTCCCCAAGAAGGAAAGCCAAGCAGAAAAAGAAGACAGCGCCAAGTCTGTTCTGGAAGGCAGTGCGTTTGCAGAGCATATTGTTGGCAACTTTCCATTCCAGCCCGAGCAAGAAATGGCCGGTCCCTTGGAGGGAGAGGAAGAGAAGCGTCAACTGGCGTCAACACTCTTTGTTGGCTTAGGGTCTCAAAGCAGCATCAGTCTGGTATGGCAGCTAATTGCAGTTTCATAGGAGGGGCTGGGCCACCCTTTAAAGGACATGTCCCCAAACTTCCAGGCATGTGTTCTGAGCTCTCACCCTGCTTACGACACATTTTGTGACATGTGAACAGGGTCCAAGTTTGGAAGATCCATTATTTTTCTTTGGTGTGTTCAATAGTGCGTTCTCCTTCTTCTTGAAATCTTTCCCCCGGCCTGCATTGCAAAAGTATTTTGAAGTTGAGGGGAGTTGCGAAAGTAGCAATCTGCTGCAGGATCCAGCTGTTCAATAGGAAAAAGGCCAGGCAGTCTGTTGGGTTCGTGCAACCCCCTGGGCATACCTCAAAGATTCTGCTGGATTCTGGCTGAATGCCTGAAAGTCCCTCCCACTAAGTGTGTTCATGCAAGTCCCATGATTTGCATCTCTTGGCCTTCTACAGTTTGGAAACCCCCTTTTTTCCACAGAAGGGAAACATTAGCCAAGTACATGCCTTACTGTTTCCTTTTTCCCTGTGGCCTTTTATATCCTCCACCGGTTTAACAGCCACAGCATGGATATTAACAGGCAGGATTAGCATCCCAAAGGGGTAAGATTGCATTGCCTTGTTGCCATGTTGCCTTCATGCCTGGTCAGCACAACCAGTGACCCTCAGTGCCAAGCAAGTGACATGTGAGTTAACATCCCCTTTGCTGAGTAAGTTGGCTTGACCTCTCATGACATGAGTCCTCAGCAAACCCTTCAAAAACTATGAAAGCAACACCTGATTTTGAACAGCTTAGTTCTCAAACGTTCTGGCTCCTGAACACTGCAAACCCGGTTCCGGTTTGTGAACTGTTTTTGGAAACTGAACATCCAATGGGGCTTCCACGGCTTCTGATTGGCTGCAGGAGCTTCCTGCAGCCAATCAGAAGCCGCGCTATGGTTCCCAAATGTTTTGGAAGTTGAAAGGATACGAAGGTACGACTGTATTTTCTTATTTCTGTAAGACACTGGTCTTTCAGTTAGTAGGCTGGGATCCCATAACTGGCTTGTGCCTCTATCAAAATGTGGGTGGTGATACCACTACCATTTAAAAAAAAAAATGTTCCAAAGAGAAGGGGAGTGAGAGGGGAATAACAGAGTGGAAGGAGAAGAGCACATAGAAGTAGGTGAAGGAAGGGACTGGTGAACACTAAAAGCAGCAGAAATATGAGATGATTGGACCCTACTGAACTTGAAGCATGGGAACCCCCAACAAACAAATTATAATTTGGCAAAATATTTGGACTTTATAATATGTATTGGTATAATTTGGAATAATTAATATGATGCGATTGGATTGTTAAAACGGAAAACTTAATTATTATAAAAAAGAAGAAGAAGAAGGTGAAGCAAAAAAACCATGCATGGTCAAATTAAGACATGCTGAGACCCTGAGCTATGCTAGCTTTAAGAGGCCCTGTAGCAGTACCTCTTCACCATCTCTGGTGTGTATTCTAACAGAAAGGACAATGACACTAGAAATAGTAAAGTTTTATATTTCCATTCATACAGGTCCATAGGCGAGGCAGCAACTAACAGTCTGTCTAAAGCATATTTTGCAATAAGACAGTTTGCATATGAAATACCTTCACATGGCAACACTTTATGATTTCCTACTTAACATATGTGAAAATGTTTAATTCAGTCTGTTTTAGCCTGTCCCACTTACTTTTTGTAACAAATTATGTAAAACTTGAAATTTGTGTGTGGGTGGGGGAGGTGTGTGTATTTAGAAGTCCCTCATAATCTGAAGCCCTAAGACACAATTTATTCACCCTGTGCATAAAGGTGGCTCTGGAGTCCGAAAAAGTTGCAATGTACTACCTTAAACAGTAGGCTGTACCCAAATTTGTCTCCCCCCCTTCCCTGAATTAACATATATTTTCTGTGTCTTTTTAAAACTAAGATGGGCAAGCGAGACTCCACCGCTCAGAAGCTCCGAAGGAAATCAAAAACAAGCAAAACCCAAAATAGTGAGGAATCATCCAGTATCGAAAGTGCTGCTGGCCCTTCCCTCTGCGGTTTTCCTGATGTGATATCTAGGAACAAGAACCTCTTCCAAAACAATGGACACCTGAGATTAAGGAAATCGTCACTGAGTTCTGCCGGAACTTCTGAATCAAAGGTGGTACTTGATAGGTCTCATTCTCTGCCAGAAGCTGAACTGAATGAGAAGCTTTTGGGTCACAGACTTTCGTTGTCCTCTCTGTTTGCGGATGGCAACATGGACGTTTTCCAGCCTTCTCCAAGTGCTCAGGCTACGGCCCCCCAGCAACTCTCTTTGATGCCTTACTTACCAGAAGAAGCAGCCAAACACCCTCATTCGGAAATCGTAGAGCTTTGCGGCAACGAAACACTGGTTTTGTCCTCTTGTAAAATCTGGAAAGATGACTCTGTCCTACTCTTCTTGTTTCTTGCCAACAAAAGCACTTGCGTACTTAAAGCTGTGAATCTGGAATTTGAGCATGCAGAACATTTTAAGGTAACATGAGCAGTAGCTACAGGTTGGGCCACATAACCCTTTGGGTCCCTTCCGACTCAACAGTTCTGTGATTCTATTAAGTTTGCCACTGCTTTTCCTTTAAAAGAAATCTTGGTGGTGGTGATATTAAAATGCTTGTAAACCTCTTGGCTCTCTCCCCCCCCCCCCCCCGGTTTTATTGTAGATTTCAGAAAGCCTTGGTTGCCACTTCGCTGCAGTAGAGGCTCAAAGCATAGAAAGCTTCCAGACGTGTGTCGAGATGGAGGGGCTGTGCTCTTCGGAGATGCTCTCTGGGTCCATCAGTTGCTTTCTAGAGTCTGATGCAGTCCTCAGATTTTCTGTAACTTTAGAACTGTTGGACTTTATCAGGTACCTACGCGAAATAGCTGGGAACAAATGAAGTGTTTTAAAGCAAATATTGATTTGAATTCGCTTGCTATGCTTTATCTTGTTTGTAATGTTTTGTCATATCTCATGCTTATGCACACACATACACACACAGAGAGAGAGAGAGAGAGAGAGAGAGAGAGAGAGGCTCTTTTGTTTCTCAGACTCTTCATTATCAAAAAGTTGTGGTGCTTCCTAGGTAATTCGAAACATATGAGTACAGAGAGGAGAGGGCATGGGGGGGGGAATCATTTAAGGGTCTTCCCCACTCTAAAAGTGGAAGGGAAACCATGTCTTTTTCTCTGATCCTTCTGATCTCCATATGCATGTCCTCGGAGTGTAAAAAGACAGCTTGTAGACTAGCTTTCTGCCTTTTTGCTGTCTCAGCTAGATCCCATACCTGTGCTAGAGGATGCCAGTCCAGTATATTTAAGGAACAGCCCAGCTGACAATTTTAATGGAATCTTGTTTAGGTTGACAATTTCAGGCTGCAGAATAATGTGAAAGTACTTCGCGGTGGGGCAGAAAGTTTTGCTTTCATTGTCTTCTTGGGAACAGCTTTCTCTTCTAAGTACATACTGCAAAATCTGCTTCTATTTCATATTGCATTTTCAGGCCAATGAAAATGAGCACTGATGAATTTGGAAAACTGTGGCTCTCCATTTCGAATGATGTCAAACAAAACCTAAAGATGACATCATCTCAGGGATCTTTGTCAGCCGTCCTAAGCATTTTGCAGCAAAAGCTGAACTTACATATAGTTGATATCATAGGTAAGTAGCTTGGGATTTATTTAGATTTGTAGCAAGGATGATCCTAGGCAGGCAGTGAAACAGGCCAGTTATAACCAGGGTCCACCCTTGTTCATCAGAAGCCAGTTCACATTTGCAAGGTGATGACCCTATTATCTTTGTCACAATGTATTTTGATGATCTGCAGGATACTTCATTCTTGGAAAGTGGACTTGATCACACCAACTGCGTGCCAAAAAGATTGTGGTTCTTAATTGATCACATTGTCTTGTGCCAAACTCAGACTGATGTTTTTTTAATTGATAACCTGCTTTGTACAGAACTGTAGGAATGTATTGTGGATGAAATTACGATGACATTAATAGGGGAAACCCCCAATTTTTCCTCCCTTTAGGTAGCGAGGGAATAGCATCATGCCGACTGCTTCCATCCGTCCCCTGTTTACTGCATTGCCGTGTCCATGCTGGGATGCTGTCGCTGTGGTTCAGATCCCATTGTCCGGCTCTTCCGGACTGTTTACTTTATCAGTGTCAAAAGGTGATGGAAGAATCCTGAGCACCGTGGAGAAAAGGAGCAAAACCCTCCTCTTCTAACCTAAGGGAAAGAAGGACGTGTGTGGCTGTGCCAGGGGGTTACCAAAAGAAAGGCAACTCTCATCTTGTTTGTCAGGAGTGAAGTTGCATAAGCATGCACCCTGGAAGGATGACAGGCGATTCTGCTAGGTGCCTGCCTCCCCCCCCCAAAAAAAATGCTCAGGGTCAGTCAGTCACTGACAAGGGACTAAGTAAAAGTATAGGTACTTTTATGCAAGGTGTTATGCAAGGTATTTATTTTCTGTTATGTACTTGTACAGGTCACAGCAGCTTATTCATAAGATCAGCTACTATTTGAATTCTTTCATTAACGTGGCTTATGGTGTAAAGGAACTTCTTAAGCCTTGCCTACTGTTCCTGTGGTTCATGATGGGTTTTTTTCTGCATCTTTTATACCAGTTTCACACCAGTGTTGCAAAAGCAGGCACTCTGCTATAAGATAAATCTCCACGATTGTCCTATGGTTGTAGGCTGAATCATCTATGACTCAGCAATAACCAGCGCATAAATGTCAAGCTTTGGAAGCACAAGTCATATCACCGCACCTCGCAACAGCACTGGGGCTGCTGTTTTGCCATGATGGATACTTGCCTTTAATAGGAGGACTGGGTCTTATCCTGAGGATAGGACACTGGTTTCTTAAGAGTGCAGCTTCAGGCTGTGAGCAGGACTCCGTAGTTTAGCACAGGACTGCAATTATCGCCGTGTACCGAGAATCTCAGTTTTCAGTGTTTAAAAACACTAGGCTCCAGAGACCACCTCGAGAGGCTCATGCATGAATCCATCAGAAGTTTTGATCTGTCCTTCCTCATACTGCATCAGTAGCATCCCTTAATTGTACTGACTATTTTCCATGGTGATCACATAGCACATAGATCTAACGCTTGCACTTTTGCATTATAATACAAGCTGGAATCAAAAGAGCTACATGACATATTCCACATGGCCAAAGACACTGAGCTTGTGTTCCTTAAAGAGCAGCTCTTTGTGCTATGTAACAAGATAATTCTGCTTTTGAATATCCTCCCAGATTCATTTTGTGGCGTATCATGGTGGTTCTGCTATTTAAACCAGGTGTGTGTGTGTGTCATAGTTCCCACAGAGGTTGCCCTTAATGGGCAGATGAAAGTACAAAACCACCCATAGCCATCTTTTGTATATTTGCAGCAGCTTTTACAAAAGATGGTGGATTGTATCCTTTGATAATCCTACTTTGCTCATTGAAGTTAATGGGTGTGAGTAACTTAAGTTCCTTGATTTCAATGGGCACACTTTATGTATTTATTTATTCTATGAAATCGATATCCTGCTTTTCAATTCTGTGACGAATTGTCAAAGCAGCACGTATAAAACATAATATCGTGTCATCAGATCCAATTATTAAAGCTAGATTAGAACAGCAGCAAAAAGACAAAATCGAAACCAGAACAGGAAAAATGGTCAGGGGCAGATTCGTTACGGAGGTTTTGCACCACTGAAGGATTATGTTTGAATAGTACTTCGTTTTTATCCATAGGCATGAACGGCAGCCGTTGTCTGTTGAATTCAAAGATACCACTAGAGTAAAGATGGATATCGGCTTGCTGTTTCGGGTGGCTCCAAAGTCTAGAGTAGGACTAGCATTGGACCCATTTTTTTCCCTTGGGTAACCAGAGTGAATCTGGCACATGTATACAGCAATAAAATGGCTTTGTTTGCAGGAAAGTTTAGACATACGTAGCATCTCCCGACTACTTATCTCTGCTGTATTTTAAATACTAGTTGCTGTTGCAGCAGAACAAAAACATTGCAAGTGGCTAACATTTTCCCATTCATTTGTTGTGATACTTTTTGCTGTTCAGTGAATGAGAGAAATAGGACCTTTCAAAGGGTACCTCCTTTTAAATAAAAAAGTGATATTAGTTATGAAGCTTTTGTGATTTGTAGCCCAGGTTTCTAGCTCTTACAGCTGAGTGTGAGAATTAACACAGTTGAACCAGCATTTCAATATGTTTGATCCTGGGTGGTTTTATAACATTTTTGAAGGAGAGTAATTTCCATCAGAAAATTCAACCAGGAAACCAAAATTTTGATAGACTTATTAAGAAAAGATTAACCACAGTCCTAGTAGTGTCAAAGTGTTGCTCTTCATATTAAATTGGTCAGTTTTAAATAATCAATGATATTCCCCACACAGTAATCTTTAAAGTGAAAAAGTGATTTTTCTCTTCAAAACAAAGCTTGCCTGATTTAGATCACCACTATTTTTGTAATTGGTGACAAGCAGGCATGATTTGGACTTTCTGAGTTGTAAAATTACAATTTTTGATTTTCCAAAGGCTAAATTCCCAGGCTGAGATTCCATAAGCACGAGTCTTTTAATGTCTTGCTTCATAGAAATCCTTTGGAATGATTCCAGTAGAAGGAAATGGATACAGGAAAATGTTAGGGAAGAATTTCAAATCCATGTGTATTTTCAGATATGTAGTTAAGGAAAACATTCAACATTTTCACTTGTCTGCAGTGCCAATGTAATTCCTCTTCAACCCAACGAAACACTGGTGTGTGATTTGCATTGAACTCATGGGCGTACCCCATCTGCTTTCTGATACGATAATTATTGATTAGGTTGAAAAGAGTGCTGTTTTTATTATATGCATTTAAATATTCTATTTCCCATCTTAAAATGCTGCTCAGAGTTGCTCTCAGCTTGTTTAAAAATCAGTCAATAATTAATAGATAATGGCTTGTATCCACTAGCGCTAAGTTAAGGTCACAGTTCTTGTTCGGCTGGTATAACGAGTAAGAAACCCGCAAAATGGTACCCATCACTGTGAACATGACAATGAGAGCAAGGGTTGACCAAACATTGTACTTCTCTACATCTGGAGAAAGATAGATTCTATAATAGTGTGCTGTTCTGCTGTCATCAATATAACAGTGGTGAGCAGTTGGCCGCCACAAGCCTTGGCGCACAACAGCTTTAATTAAATTATTCAATTTTTATACTGCCCTTCAATGTATGCTTTCAAAATGTGTGATTTACAAAAGTTAAGGTTAGATTAAAAATATGATAGGATAAGTCACCAAATAACTCCCAAACATCCGTGATAAAAGTCACGTTTGACTAGTTAAAAGCTCCCTCTTGGAATGATAAGACTCGTTCCTTCCAGAACCTCGGGAAAATTGACGTTCTGCGTAATGCAGGAAAGTGTACCATGCGAGGACCATGTTTGGGGGAAATGCTGAATGCACATGAATAGTGTAACTTTTGTCACATCAGAGGAAATGCAAAGGGGATAGCCAGTTGCACTGTGTTTTGGAGACTTTGTAAATGAGCTCTTCATTGTATGAAATGTAAAACAGCAGGAGAAGACTGTTGCTCTGTGGGTGGCAGGAGACAGCTGGGGAGAGGAGAGGAGAGGTTTTCTGCAACCTCCTCCAGATTGTGGAATTCTCTCCTGCAGTGTTCTTACATGGCCCCCTTTTGTAGACACATGAACTTGGAAACACCCTCCCCACATCTGTCATTTGAGACTTATTAGAGACTCTCGCTGTCCTTAGGTTGTCTTAAACGTGTGTTGACGTAAGTTCTGTTGCGCTATTTTTCTATTTGGTATGGATTCTTTTCACTTGTAATGTGCCTTGTGAGTTTTCCGTTGAAAGGTGGCCCATAAGTATTGTTAAGCAAGTACAGCATCACACAGCCCATGAGATCTCATCCAGTGACTGGGGGACAGCGGAGAAGGGGAGGGCCAATTTCATCAGCTGTCTCAGCAGTGTCCAACTAGAGCCCCTCTCCATTCCCTTCTATGGCGTACAGCAGGGGTGGGCACTTGGAGGCCCTCTTCACATTGATGGCTGGTCCACTAGGGTGAGTGGGGCACTGCCCCACCAGCCTCAGGCTCCCCCTCCACCCCATCGGTCCACCTTCTTATATCTAGGGCGGCTTTGCCTGTCATTGGTTGTAGCTTCACCCAATCTAGATGGTCACCAGCCTCCAACACCTTCAGATTTTATTGGACTCCAACTCCCGTCAACCCCACCCAACAGGGCCCAATGGTCAGGGATGATGTGAGTTAGTCCAGCAACATCTGGATGGCCACAGGTTGCCTTTCCCTTGCATGAAGCAAAGCTGCAATATGTACTTTCTGGAGGACATGAGGATACAGGATGCAGAAGCACAGAGTGACCAGTTAGCAAAAGCTGAGAGACAGGTATTTCTCTCCTTTCTTCCAATGATGTCTAAATGGAGGGATTCACTAAAGTGCACTAAAATATAACTCTTAAAAACAATATTCAGATATTAATGTATACTCATGTTTACTTTATGCCTCATGGATGTAAATGGAAGCCTATATTTTGGAGAAATGAATAAATAACTCTGGGAACTTTCCTTCCATGTGACTGTTAACAGCGTGCATCAGATTTAAAGGCTAGAACTGAGCAAAACCAAGGATGCTATCACAGCTAGCAAAGCTACCATTTCTCTCCTATGCAGTTTTCTACCATGTCCATCAGGTGGTGTTGGCATGATGTTAAATAATAGCTATGGCTTTCACACATGTACATGTGCTGAGTTCATTTTTTTAAACGTTTTGTTTGAAATCTTAAACTCTTTTACTATTTATCTGTCAGTATGCAGAATTTAAGAGAACAATCAAACTTGGTTGAAAATAAATGGATTTGCTTACTTTTACCTGTGGTGTGATCTCTTTATTTTTAGGTTCCCTCCAAAAGTGGTTTATTTTTGTTCTGGTTAACCAATATTCTTCGTGGAAAGCAACAGTTGGGTGGCCACGATCCTCTTAAATACCTTCCCCCAAAGAGGGTGATTGAGACCAGGTGATAATTGCCATAAGCAAATGGAGGGCTCCTTTAATACTTGCACTACCTCTTACTTAAGAATCAGGGATGTCTCAGGCTTTGAGCCAATGCACAGTTGCATACAGGTAGCCCCAGGCTCACTCCATGGTATTTCCAGGTAGGGATCAAAAAGTGAAAAAAGCTTCAGTCTAAAACCTTGGAGATCCACTGCTGGTTGTTGTAGGCAATATAGATCAGTGGTCTGACTCATTAGAAGGCAGCTCCCTTAAGGCAGTGCAATGTAGCATAGCCATAAGCCCCGTAAGGTAAAGGTAAAGGGACCCCTGACTATTAGGTCCAGTCGTGACCCACTCTGGGGTTGCGGCGCTCATCTTGCTTTATTGGCCGAGGGAGCCGGCGTACAGCTTCCGGGTCATGTGGCCAACATGACTAAGCCACTTCTGGCGAACCAGAGCAGCGCACGGAAATGCCGTTTACCTTCCCGCCAGAGCGGTACCTATTTATCTACTTGCACTGGCATGCTTTCGAACTGCTAGGTGGGCAGGAGCTGGGACCGAGCAATGGGAGCTCACCCTGTTGCGGGGATTCGAACCACCGACCTTCTGATCGGCAAGCCCTAGGCTCTGTGGTTTAACCCACAGCGCCACCCGTGTCCCATAGGAATGGGTAAAATAATAAAAACCATGCTGGAAGGTCTGGCGAAAAAGAAAAAGAAATTCACCAGGTGGCAAGACAACATCATGGTTGGCACCAGCTGACCCTCCCTAGAAGAGATATTGCACAGATGGGGAGTCACAGTTGAAAAAGCCCTGTTTGTAGTCATGGCCACTTGAGCCGGTAGAAGGATTTACAGCAGGGTCTGTGTGTGCAGTGGTTAAGTTTTTGGCAGCTCATGTTGGAGAAGATGGTTCTTTGGATAGAAACAAGCTTTCAGAGAAAGGGAGATTTTGCCTACAGTTCTGATTTTCACTATGCCTTGGTTCTTGGATGGCTTAGTTGTCAGACAAATCGGCTCCTGAGCGCCACAAACCCAGAAGTAAGTGTTGTGGTTTGCGAATGTATTTCGGAAGCTGAACGTCTGACGCGGCTTCCGCTTGAGTGCAGGAAGTTCCTACAGCCGATCGAAAGCTGCTCCTTGGTTTTCGAACAGTTCCAGGAGTCAAATGGGCTCCCGGAACAGATTAAGTTCAAGAACCAAGGTACCACTGTACTTAAAAAATAAAAAACCCTGCAAAAGAAGGTTAGAGGAAATAACTGCAGCAGATTAAAATAAAATCCAAAGGACATATAGTTTAATCACAAATCATTTAATGCATAAATTCTGATAAACACATGGCACACTTTTTGAGTCTGACTCAAAGACTACTGAAATGATTGTTTTGCATGTTAACCCACCAATATAAAAGTAAACGATGAATATATAGCATATGCCAGCATGAGACACGCGTAATATTTTTGCCTCCCTTTTAAAGGCTACTCAAGTCTTTTATACACATAAATAACAAGACATTTGGCTGTTTCCTTAAAAAAATAACCAGATTTGAAGCTCAATGTGTGCAAAATATAAACATCTCTCCTTTTTGTGCTTCCTCCCTGGAGCAGCCTTCCTGCATCACTGCTGGGGAAATTGGCTTATTGGAAGTAATGGTGTCTATAACTCTCTAGCTATTGGTGGAGCCCATTTGCATCAGCCCCAGCCATCATGACCAATGGTCAGGGATAACAGGAGTCCATCACCATTTGGAGGGCCGCAGGTTGCTGATCACAGTGTATAGAATTGGCCAGACTGAGTAACGGATAATGACCCATTTTGCACACAATACAAAACCATAGTTGTGTTAACATGAACATGCCTAAGTCTTGCACACCCCTCTTCCTCCTCCAGCGTAGCCACATGAAGCAGCATCCACTTCTATTTTTCGCTAAGCGCAGTTTCCTGTTGCCTTCAAAAAGGGAGAACTCTCCTTAGTTTAAACTATGGTTTCTTAAAATGAATTATGGTCCTGCATATTATGCTTTGGTATGTAGACAACAGGCCAACTGGTACTCTCTAGTTTTTAAGGACAGTTTTGCAGTGGGTCACTGAGCCAAATTTATTTCGACACACCTGTGAAACAACAGTTTTCAAAGTGATATTTTAACGTGTCTTTCCTTTTAAAAATTAGTTTGATGTGTGATTACCTTGGATGTATAATTTCTGTCCTGGTTTAATAAAAATCTATTGAAAATTAATAAAAATTAGTTTGATGTGTGATTACCTTGGGTTTCTGTCCTGGTTTAATAAAAATCTATTGAAAATTAATAAAATAAAAATAACCATACTCTTAACTAACCAGAATTTGCCCTGTTTAGATGTAATGTTAACTATGATAAGTGAATAGCAGAAACCACAGGTTTTAAATCTCTTTGCAGGTGTACAGAAGTGGGAGCCTGAGGCTCACACCTGCTCATTCCCCTAATGTTAAACCATGGTTTAGTGTTACGTGCAAAACAAGCCAATTCCTCTTTGTATTTCTCTGATTTGCCAAAGAGATTATCTTCTTCCCCAAATTACATTATCCAGTGAATGGACACGGATGCAAAATGGAAACTGCCCAATGAAGCTACCAGAGAAAAGTGACGTGTGGACAATCTCATCAAAGCCAGCAGGAGGGCATGTCATTGTGGATTTTACTCTTCTGGTTGCCAGAATAGATCCTGTGTTTAATCTTAGAAAACAATTGTTATGTATTTGCTGCTATGTGGCAATAGGCCTTTCTATACCCACTTACCTGGGAGTAAGCCCAGCTGAACCCAGTGAAACTTATATCTGTGTAGGGATGTCAGAGAATTCTGACGAAAGCAAAAATGGGAGCAGAAATTGCAAAATCTCGCTTTTTGCTCCCTATCCAAAATTGGAAACAATCTAGCGAATGCCTTTGACCTTTGCTGCTGTTTTCGCTTTCAGTTTGTGAACCGTGCATAACTGATTGTGCCCTTCCCTGCTTTACACTGCAACGAGTGGGGTGGAATAATGTAAGGACAACGTAACTTGCGTAATTACATAACTTATGGAATTTTGCCAAAGCAGCGTGTGAGGTGGATGATGTCATTTTTGGTGAGTGGCAAATTGCAGCAGAGCAGAAACACTGCTGCATGCAAGAAATACAGGGCAGAAGATGATGAGTAAAAGGGAAGGCAAGATAGTGGTATAGAAGATTATGCATATAGAAAGTGGATAACAGAACTTGGGGCCATCCAACAATTTTTGGAAGATTTGGGACTGATGAAAGAGACTACATAGTTAAAATTACGAAATTTGTTTCCATAAGATGTAGCGAAGGTCACCAGCTCAGACCGCTTGCAGAGAGGATTGGACAAATTCTTGGAGGAATTTGGCTACTGGCCACAACGGCCATGTTCACTCACCACGGTGAGAGGCACTGCTCTGAATGGCAGTTTCTGGGGGGCCAGTGGGGAGGGTGCTGTTGCTAGTGGGCTTTCTTCCCATAAGTGTTTGGTTGGCTGCTGTGAGAACAGGATGCTGGACCAATGGGCCTTGGGTCTGATCCACCAGGGCGCTTATACTTTTTGCAGATTAATATGGAAATGGGATGGAACAGATAAGCCAAACCGTGCAGACCGACTAAGGATCAGAAACATAGCTGTCAACTTACAGATTTGAAAATAAGGGACCAGCATCCTCAAAAATAAGGGATCAGCAGCCAAAATAAGGGATTTTCCGGGCACAGGTATGTTCAGCTTCTGAGCCCCTCCGAGCCAAAGGCCGAAAGCCCAGCCAGCAGCCAAACGAAGCCTCAAGTGGTGGTTCCCACAGCACAGCAACCCGGTAAAGGGGATGCAGCAAGGGAAACCACCGTCACCTCTCCGCTGGTAAGCGCTGAGAAAAGGCGAGTCCCCAGGCAACGCAGCCGATTTGATCAGCACAAGGCATGCAAGCTCCACCCCCCAGTCATTCTTAGACTCCTTATTGGGTGAGCAACGCAGCCAAGCAACACAGTTGGAGCCTCCCTCCTCCCTGGCCGGCAGGGAGGGAGGGAGAGGAGCTGCTTCCTTTGAAACCCGGGAAATTTAAGGGACATCATCAATCCTGGACAGCAGCGGGACACAGCGCTGGGATAAGGGACTGTCCCGCCAAATAAGGGACGCTTGACAGCTATGATCAGAAATAGATGGATCTGTCCATTCCTAGTGGGTGCAGGCCTTCAACGATATCGGTTGCCAGTTTAAGGCAGAGGATTGTAGGGGTTTTGTTTTTTTCAAATGAAGCTTTTGAAACTGAGTGTCCATTTCTATGCTTTGACAAGCAACAATCACGAGCTCTTCGTGCAACATTTTGGACAGCCTCATTCCTCGCAAAGCCCAAGGACCTAGAGAAACATAGATATATAGGAAAACACAGAGCTGTATATGGTACAGAAACAACAGAGAGACACCAGGCTTTGTGAAGACTCTGATTCAACTGTGGGGAGGTTACTGACATCACGCTTAAATTCAGGAGTGAAGGGACGAGCCCCAAAATCACCCCAGTTCACTATGTTCTTCACCCCCCGCCAATGCACACCCTTATGAATAATAGCTTCGACAATGCAGAATTTGAACAATCTTTCTGCGGCACCCCATTTAAGAGTCTTTAAGAGATTGGCACAACTTTTTCATTCCTTTGTTGGTATAAAATGCTGACACCTTAAGAGAAGCAATACTCCTGCTTTTGTTGTGCTTTGCCCCCAATTCCTGGCATATGGAATTATTCTCTGTTTGGATCATGTGCTAAAAAGAGATTTTCAGTTTTAAAAATAATGATATTCAGAGCCCATTCTTTCCACTTCACCTTATGGGTTTCATTCTTCTACAATATAAACGTGGGCATGTTTGCTCGATGGCATGGAACTTCAGGTTTCATTTTTGGCACATCAAACTGTAACCACAACACAGCAATAATGAGATCATGGTATGTACGGTAATCATTTCCCTCCCCATCACAAATGGCCTTGCATCATAAAATTCTCAGTTTATTTGTGGTCTGAAGTGTGGCTTGCTTTGCTTTCCATTACAAATGCTCTGGAATGGCCTGGTTCACACATAACACTAAGCCATGGTTAATGTTAAATGTTAAACCATGGTTAACACTAACCGTCATTAATAAAACCATCAATAAAGTGGAAACATCTGGCAGATGGTCACTTAAGCCTTAGTTTATTACCTCTCTCTATCAAAGAGACACAAGCCCAGAAGAGCTGCTATTTAGTTACAGATGTGTACCTTTTGAGCAGTGATGACTCCATAAGCAGCATTACACAGCGGTGTAAACTGTCACGTAGCTGGATGAAAGGAAGAGCTGAGAGGTGCGCAGGGAAGCGCGCCGGACCTAGCTGCCATAAAGAGCTAATGGGGGACCAATAAATCCATTAGCGGGGGTCGCGCCAGAGTAATTAATCAATTCCACAGGTGTTGGGCTGCGTCCACATGTAACACTAAGCTATGGTTTACAGTAACCATGGTTTATAAACCAACTACAAACCTTGCTTAACAAGCAACTTTTAACCGTAGTTAATAAACCATAGTTAAGCTGCTGGGCTCATGCATAACACTAAGCCATGGTTAAAGAAACTGTAGTTTAACAAACCATGGTTTAGTGTGCAAACCAGGCCATTCTCTTTTGGGATTATGCACAGGAAGCTAACAGTTGGTCCCAACTCTCTGGTTACATTTCTTAAGTGAAACTTGTGTAGTTGCTGTTTTGTTTTGTTTTTTTAAAAAGGGCAAAGTTTCAAAGAATTTTCTCATCTAGCAGTTTGTTGATTCCATCACAGATCTTTTTGAGGTGTGGTCGGCATTCCCCATCAAGGCTATAGAGGGCAGTGAGGAACTCCACATTTGCGAAATGGTCGAAGACGTGATTGATTCGCGCATGAGACCTGGCTGTCAGGTGCCGTTCCACGAGTTCGTGAACAAGGTCTTTGCACTCGTTCAGGAGTTCCGAGAGGACATTTTTATCGAAAGTGTACTCCACCTCGTAAAAGCTAACAATCGTCATGGCCGCTTGGTTCAGCTTCTTGCGGAATTTCTCGACAATCTCCAGCTCTTCAGAATTGAACTGATTGTTTCGGTAGAGGATCCCGATTTTGATGACCACTTTGATCAAGTCCCTCATGATTTTGTGGGATTCCTTCTTGTTCTTCATGTGCTCCGTGGTCACTTTGTATAACTCGTCGAAGATTTCGCTGCTGGTGTCATCAATCAGCATGTTAGCCATGGTCTTGGTGGCCATTTTACTCAAGATCTTTTTCTGGGCTTGCAGCGCAAGGCTCTTTGAACTGAAGTTTTCGGGACCTAAGGGTAGTGAGCAGGGTGGGTGAGTGGGGGGGGAGGGATAGGGAGAGATGGAAAGGGGGGAGAGAAGAAAGGAGAGAAAGAAAGGGGGGAAGTTATCTTTGAATAATTTGCAACGAACATTTCACAGTTCAAAGTGCCATTTACTAAATCATCTATCATCTATCTTCTATCTATCATCTATCTATCATCTATCTATCTATCTATCTATCTATCTATCTATCTATCTATCTATCTGTCTGTATCTGTATCTGTATCTGTATCTGTTACAGTGTATCTGAAGAAGTGTGCATGCACACGAAAGCTCATACCAAGGACTAACTTAGTTGGTCTTTAAGGTGCTACTGGAAGGAAAATTTTTTTTGTTTTGACTCTTAGAATTGTGTTGTGGCCCCAAGTGACTCTCTGCCCCCCTTTCTCCCCATTTCCTCATTCATCAGCTTCTCTCCTATGGGTGGCGCTGAGGTCCTTTTGCTTCTGAGCCCTTTGCTCTACTTCTTTCAAGGCTTGCCGGGTTCTGGGAATGGGTGCAGTGTCTAAAGACACTGTGTCCGTAATTCTGAACTGTCGTCTTCTTCTCTGGAAGGGTCAGGCTGGGGAGGCGGTCTCCACCATTCCTCCTCTGCCCAGTCCCTGACAGATCTACACTTACAAATGCCTACATACACGTACATATCTGTTTACTATTAATTTATGATTAATAGTTTACTATTAATTTATGATTAATAGTAAATGTCAATACGCATAATTTTTAAAAACTACTACCTTGTTATTGAAAGGATAAATACCGTATTGACTTGTGTCTAATACGCCATAGAATCTAATGTGCACCTCAATTTTCAGAACCTTGAAACCAGTGAAAGATATTTGCAGGCGAATGTAAATGTGCCATCGAATCTAATGCACACCTTGATTTTCGCAACGCGGTTTGGCCAAATAAGGTGCACATTAGATTTGAGTAAACACAGTACTTGTAGATCAGAATAATCTTTTAAAAAACGTTGAAATTGAGGAAGGGAGGAATGGGGCAGTTTTGTAGAAGGAATGGGAGAGAAAGCCGGTTTGCATTTTAATGTGAGCCGTACCTGATTCACACTTCCTGAAACAATATCTAAACTGAAATACAGCTATCCTTTAAGAAATCCTTACTTTTCCTGATTTTGTGATGCAGCAGCTCCCCAACCAAACAACACGTACAAAAAAATGTGTCTGTGTTGCAGTAATCGTGAGTGAAAATTTATACATTCAGTGAATGTAACGTACAAAACTGTAACTCTTATTAGGGGGAACTGCTTGCAAACACGTGTGCAAAAAGGGGGAAATGTGCCTTTGGGGAGATATATTCCTCAATGTAGGGATGCGGGTGGTGCTGTTGGTTAAACTAGAGAGCCTAGGACTTGCCGATCAGAAGGTCGATGGTTCGAATCCCCGCTACGAGGTGAGCTCCCGTTGCTCAGTCCCTGCTCCTGCCAACCTATCAGTTTGAAAGCATGTCAAAATGCAAGTAGATAAATAGGTACTGCTCTGCCGGGAAGGTAAACGGCATTTCCATGTGCGGCTCTGGTTCGCCAGAAGCGGCTTAGTCATGCTAGCCACATGACCCAGAAGCTGTACGCCAGCTCCCTTGGCCAGTAAAGTGAGATGAGAGCGCAACCCCAGAGTCGGCCATGACTGCACCTAATGGTCAGGGGTCCCTTTACCTTTTATCCCTCATTGTGGAGGGGTTGACTAGATGAGCTGTGGGGTCCCTTCCAACTCTACAATTCTATGAGAAATTCACCTTAACATTTTCATGAGAACTAAAAAAACCCCAACTGATCTGGAAATGTGGAAAGCTGAACTTAAAAGACTGGAAAAGCGAGAAATTGAGAGATAACTGAAATTCACAGATCCACCCATCCACCCCTAGTTTGTACTATGCTAGCGTTGCAGAAGGATATAGGGGGGAGGAAATACATTGGCTCTTCGAGCCATATGCTCTCCCTCCTCTTCAAAGAGCAGCGAAAGCTTCTGGAGAAGTAAAAATAAAAAAAGCTGCAGTAGGCGGTGAGAATTGGCTCAGAAGCAGCAGAACGGGCCAAAAGCCTGTCATAGACAGCATGCTGACCCTGCTTGCTGAGAGGAGAAGTCTGTTTTGGTCACAGGGAGTCACTGTTGAGTGGCAGGTAGCTGCGTTGAGTCTGTTAGGAGGAGTTGGGTCTGGGGAGCAGCATGGTGGGGTGTGTTCGTGAGGCTCTCCAAAAAGTCACAATACGGCACTGCTTCTATCAGAAGCACCAGGTGTAGGCAAACTAAGGCCTGCGGGCTGGATCAGGCCCAATTGCCTTCTGGATCTGGCCTGCGGGTGGTCCGGGAATCGCTGTATGGATCACCAGCGCACTTGAGTTCCTTGCCTCTCCCTCCCATGGCAGTGGCGGTGGCGGCGCCTCCCTCCCTCCTCCTGGCTTCTCCCTGCCCTGCCTAGAGGAGGAAGGGGGCTGGGCTTTGTTGGTACAGCAGCAGCAGTGCTCGGGCGGCTGCCATTTTAAGCAGCCCCTCTCTGGAGCCCTTTTGAGCGCCGCTCAGCATCCCTCTGCCGCCGCTGCCAGCCCCTTTCGCTCGCAAGACACAGGTAAGCAGACACTGGGACTCGTGGTGCTCTCAAATCATTCCCCCCCTCAAAATATAGTCTGGCCCCCCACAAGGTCTGAGAGACAGTGGATCGGCCCCCTGCTGGAAAAGTTTGCTGACCCCTACCCTTAGGGATGGAGAGCTCACCCCCTTGCCTTGCAAATCCCTCTTGAGAATACAGTGGTACCTTGGGTTAAGAACTTAATTTGTTGTGGAGGTCCGTTTAACCTGAAACTGTTCTTAACCTGAGGTACCACTTTAGCTAATGGGGCCTCCTGCTGCCGCTGCATGATTTCTGTTCTCATCCTGAAGCAAAGTTCTTAACCCAAGGTGCTATTTCTGGGTTAGCGGAGTCTGTAACCTGAAGCGTCTGTAACCTGAAGTGTCTGTAACCCGAGGTACCACTGTAGAATCCATGGAAGTGCCCTTGCAACTTCTTTAAGAAAGCTGATAAGCTTCAGACACCGGCTGTGTTTTGTTTCTCTGACGCAGCTGCAAAGTTCTGCCTGGAGAATTCCAATGGAGAGGCCAATTTTGCGCTTACTGCCTGTTAATTCTAAAATAGCCCAGTATCTTTTTTTTGACTAGGGGGTTGAGGGTGGAGTGGGATGCAGACACAGCTATTGTTGAAATGATTCATCTTCAGCACATCTTTGACAATCTTAAAACAATGAGGGGAATTCTTTTTTTTTTTTTAAGAAACAACTGCTGTCATTAATAAATGGTTTGCTCCAACCATGAATGCAAAATAGTTTCAATCAGACAATCCTAACCTTACAACTTTTTGTCACGTTCTCAGCACTGCACTTGCAACGGCAATTCTGTTTTGTTTGGGAGAAGGGACAGGTCTGCTAAGAAAAAATGTCTCAAGAGAGCAGCAATGGATGTACCAAACCACTCCGTGGGTAGATGGTTCAAGGTAGGCCTATGGCTAATGGTTTTTATCCAATGCTAATTGCACCCAGGTCCTTCATGGATCACTGCCTTGTTGTGGCGAAAGGGCCTGAATAACTCCAAGAAGCGATGAGCTATGCTGTGCAGGACCACCCAAGACAGACAGGTCACAGCCGAGAGTTTAGATTAAACGTGATCCACCTGGAGAAGGAACTGGCAAACCGCTCCAGTATTTTGCCAAGAAAACTCCATGGACATAAAGAAGGAGAAGCTTTGAGAAGAAAGTGAGAGTCTCCAAGGCATGCTCTGGTTCATGGGGTCACGGAGAGTCGTACACGACTAAGACTAAACAACAAAAAATCGCACTCAGAGTAAACTTAACTGAAGTTAATGGGCCTAAGTTAGTCATGCAATGTGCTCTTTGTGGAGCTACCTTTGAAGGTGACCTGGAAACTACAATTAATCCAGAATGTGGCAGCTAGACTGGTGACTGGGAGTGGCCACCAAGACCACATAACACCAGTTCTGAGAGATCTGCATTGGCTCCCAGTATGTTTCTGAGCACAATTCAAAGGGTTGGTGCTGACCTTTAAAGCCCTCAACAGCCTGGGCCCAGTATACATGAAGGAGCGTCACCACCCCCATCGTTCAGCCTGGACACTGAGGTCCAGCTCCGAGGGCCTTCTGGCAGTTCCCTCACTGTGAGAAGTGAGGTTACTGGGAACCAGGCAGAGGGCCTTCTCAGTGGTGGTGCCCGCCCTGTGGAACACCCTTCCATCAGATGTCAAGGAAATAAAAAACTATCTGACTTTTAGAAGACATCTGAAGGCAGCCCTGTTTAGGGAATTTTTTTAAAATGTCTGATGTTTTATTGTGTTTTTAATATTCTGTTGGGAGCCGCCCAAAGTGGCTGGGAAACCCAGCCAGATGGGTGGGGTATAAATAAATAAATAAATAAAGTCCATTAATTTCAATGGGTCTACTCTGAGTAGGACTAGCATTGGCTACAACCCAATAGCCAGAAGTTTACATTCCATGCAACATTCATTATGGTCAGCAGGAGAGTTATTTCTAGGAGAGTCCAGTCCATACGGGCGTGGTAGTCCATAAGACAGGGGATTCTTGGTAAAGATACCTCCTTGATATAACTCCCTGCTCTCAACAGCAGACATTTTAAACAAAGGTTGATTTTTTTATTTCTCCAGGCATTTGGATCATAAAGGGAAATTGCTCTGGGTACAGTTCCACAGATACGTGTCATTTCCTGTGTTGTGGTCTGATTTTTATGGTCCTGATGATGCTTTTATTATTGTGCGATTGCTTTATTGAATTTGTGTTGTCATTTGTCCTGTGCTCCTGACTGGAGGATGTGTGGGATATAAAAACAAGGAATGCTGATACAATCAAAGAACTGTAGCGTTGGAAGGGAATCCAAGGGCCATCTAGTCCAACCACCTGAAATGCTAAAAAAACACACCCTGATCACCCAACCTGTTTAAAAACCTCAAATAAAGGAGAGTCCACCACATTCTGAAGCAGTCCATTCTACTGTTGAAAAGCTCTTACCACCAGAAAGTTCTTCCTAATGTTTAGTTGAAATCCCCTTTCTTATACTGCAATTTGAATCCGTTGTTTTGGGTTGTACCCTCTGGAGCAGCAGAAAACAAGCTTGCCTGATCTTCCATGTGATGGCCCTTCAGATATTTGAAGATGGCCAATGTTGTTGGACTCCATCTCTCATCAGCCCAAATTGACAAGGCCAACAGTAATAGAATCTGAAGTCTAACACCACCTGGAGGACCACAGACTCCTCATCCCAGAGCTACAGGCATATTTTTCTATACTCTTGTCCTTCCCATCCGTGTACATTTTGGCCTGGACTTCCACCAGCCACGATGAAGCCCAAAAGCTCAGAAAGTGTCTGCCAGATATGCTCAGAGTTATCATGGACACAGGCGCTACCGTCCCTGTATAATTATAGAAAGGCCAGAAATAATATGCAGTCTTCTTAAAATTCTCATCTTGAAATGGAATCTTCTTAAAATGTCTTCCTCCTCTCCCCCACCTCGGATTGTAAATGCAAACTCCGTGAGCATCTGCAAGATTCTCAAAATATTTTGCTTCCAGATGGCGAGAAGGGAACGTACCAAATTGTTGCCGATCTGGGGAGGGGCTTGACTATATTATCTGCATGCAAATATGCTTTTAATAAATGCAGGTCCTGCGCGTGTGCAGAAAAATGCGATGCACAAAGAAAGTCCTGGGTTTCTATTCCTAGATAGGAAAATAAGACTTGAACCCTTGTACTGTGAGTTATGTGCATTTGGAACATCTGTTAGGCTAGATGGTTTCTAGAATTATTTTTGGGTGCTAGGCATAAGTTATTGGCAGATGTAAATTGCTTATAGCAGAGAGAAGAATGCAAGATAAGCCCTGGATCACTCATTCAATAACCACAAAATGTCCAACACTTGGGGCTTTGCAGAGAGGTTAAATTATAAATAGGAATAATAATAATAATAATAATAATAATAATAATAATAATAATAATAATATGTTATTACTTATACCTCACCCATCTGACTGGGTTGCCCAAGCCACTCTGGGTGGCTTCCAACATAATATACAGAAACAAAATGAAATATCAGACATTAAAAACTTCACGGCTTGTTTTCACCAGATAAGAATCTGACCCATTGCTTCTTTCAGAGACTTGCATAGTCTACAAAGACTTTCAGAGACTTATAAGACTTTCATTTGGTTCTATGTTTGCAAGAGAATCCATCAAGAGTGCATATTTTGTGACTTTCAGAGATTTATAGATTTTTGTTTATTTGGTTTTGCAGGGAGTACATTTCATACTGTTCAGTGTTCTGTATAGATTATATGAAGAGCTTACATTGACATCGTATTGTTGTACTTGGCCATCGTGTTGCTTTGGATATTACTGATTGTGCTAAACTGCTTGCATGTGCTTATTTATGTACGAGGATATCCTGCTCATCCTCTCATTGGAGTGATAAAAAAATTAAAACAGCTTCTATTCTAGTGACAACAATAGTGATGCCAACTGAGAAAGATCTCAGAAGACTTGCTGAAAGGGGAAAGTCTTCACAGAGGCTGAAAAGACAAGCAAGATGGTACATGTGTAATAGTCAACAGGCTTATATGACTGGTTCTGTCTCTGCACCTCCATTCTGGCAGACCTGTTTAGGGAAGTTTTTCATAGAATCATAGAATCATAGAGTTGGAAGAGACCACAAGGGCCATCGAGTCCAACCCCCTGCCAAGCAGGAAACACCATCAGAGCACTCCTGACATATGGTTGTCAAACCTCTGCTTAAAGACCTCCAAAGAAGGAGACTCCACCACACTCCTTGGCAGCAAATTCCACTGTCGAACAGCTCTTACTGTCAGGAAGTTCTTCCTAATGTTTAGGTGGAATCTTCTTTCCTGCAGTTTGGATCCATTGCTCCGTGTCCGCTTCTCTGGAGCAGCAGAAAACAACCTTTCTCCCTCCTCTATGTGACATCCTTTTATATATTTTATATATTTTTAAAGTCTGATGTTTTATCATGTTTTTAATTTTCTGGGAAACCCAGATTTTCCCAAATTTTCTGGGAAACCCAGACAGATGGGCGGAGTATAAATAATAAAATTATTATTATTATTATTATTATTATTGTTGTTGTTGTTGTTATTGTTATTGTTATTATTATTATCTGACAACTGATGGGAGGGTTTTCCACAAGATGGGTGCCACTACTGAGAATGCCCCCTGCCTGGTTCCCTGTTTCCTTCTCATCCTTGGAGCTGGACCTACAAGAAAGAAGATTCCACCTAAGCATTAGGAAGAACTTCCTGACAGTAAGAGCTGTTCGACAGTGGAATTTGCTGCCAAGGAGTGTGGTGGAGTCTCCTTCTTTGGAGGTCTTTAAGCAGAGGCTTGACAACCATATGTCAGGAGTGCTCTGATGGTGTTTCCTGCTTAGCAGGGCGTTGGACTCGATGGCCCTTGTGGTCTCTTCCAACTCTATGATTCTATGATTCTCTGACCTCAGTGTCTTGGCTGCTGGATGAGTTTATGAGAAGTGAACATGGCTGTTTTTTATTAATAAGGGATCATTTCTCTGCATTCCAGATACTTGCCGTTTTGACCATGCTTTCCTTTGCATTAAATGGAAAAATGCAAAAGGTGTACGTGTGGCGGATTCCGACCACTTCTGCCTGATCCGTTTATTGAATATTCATCCTGGTTTGGTTGCAGGGGGGTTAGACAACACTGAGCCGAGAAAATATTATCTCACAACTTCCAGAGCGTTTCCCCATCACATTCCTTGTTGCAAAAAGTCTGATCTCAGTGGGAAATGGTTTCGTTGCACAAGACTGCTAAATCAACCCTAACTGTCCAACCTGATTTTGCTGTTATGTGGTTGAATCCCACCTGAAAATTGCAACAGCCTGGAACTTCCCAAATGTTGAGGCAACAAAGGGCACATCCAGCTCATTCTTGGCCTTTACCCGTCATTGGGTATTTACAGAGAACACATAAGATAAACAGAGATGTTTTACGCTCGCCTCTTTGGCTGGAAATATACAATTATTGTCACGGCGACTTGTCTGTTAGTTGACTAAAACAACCCACCCTTGGCTGAAAATAACCTGTTTTAATAGCTGAATCCTGCTCTTTGTGAAAATATTTAAATGCTTTTAACATTGCTGTAACTCGATGTTGATTTGGAGAGTAAACAAACGTCCGGAAGAAATATGTCCCTCAAAAGAACAGAGTGCAATAATTTTAACTAGAGTAAATAATGTTGATGAAACCTTTCTCGGTGGGGAAAGGCCCAGGCAATAGCTTGCAGTAGACTAAACACACCACCCACAAGCCTTTGTGCAAACTGGGAGCAGGGTGCTGTCACTAGAAAGTTGGGCAGTGACCTGTGGGGGAAAAACAGGGTTCAAATGACTGTCGTGTAGCTTAATTGGTGCTCTTGGGCCTGTCTGGAGATACACAGATTTGCCCATTTTGGTTTCTCTCAATTTCTGATTTTTCCAGTCTTATGTCCAGTTCTCCACATTTCTGCATCAGTTTGGAAAAAACAAAAAACACCCCTCATGAAAATTGGTCAGCTTTTTAGCATAAATTTCTCCCTATATGCACATTTTTGTATGCAATTCTCTCTAACGCATTTTGGCAAACAGATTTCCTTAATGAAATGCATTATTTGCAAGTTAACTTCACTGATAAATGATTTTCCCTGCACACTTTCCCCTGCTGTGTGGATTTTTGTAGACGTCTATTTGGAACCGCATCACAAAATTCAAAGAAGGGCTAATCTCAAAGGATGGCTGCGGTTTGATTTGCGCATTGTTTTGGAAAGTGCTGAGCCGAATTCTCCTCCATCCCTCCATCTGTTATACCATCTCAGGGCCAAACTGCATGAGATGCCTGTGACCAACTGCACAGTTGGCTTTGAAAATGTATATTTCAGATGCAAAGGGGGGGGGGCCTCTGATCCAGATCAGGACCTTGGTGTGGAGTTAGAAATGTAATTCCTGCTCTTCCTGGTGTGAAAACCGGCTTGATCTGCACTTTCCCAGCTAATTAATTATCCTTTAGATGTCATACATCCCCAGATTTTCTGATACAGTTCTTGGCTCAAGGAACATAAAAGGTAAAGGTAAAGGGACCCCTGACCATTAGGTCCAGTCATGACCGACTCTGGGGTTGCAGCGCTCATCTCGTTTTATTGGCTGAGGGAGCCGGCGTACAGCTTCCGGGTCATGTGGCCAGCATGACTAAGCCGCTTCTGGCGAACCAGAGCAGCGGACAGAAACACTGTTTACCTTCCCGCCGGAGCAGTACCAATTTATCTACTTGCACTTTGACGTGCTTTTGAACTGCTAGATTGGCAGGAGCAGGGACCGAACAACGGGAACTCACCCCGTCACGGGGATTCAAACCGCCGACCTTCTGATCGGCAAGTCCTAGGCTCTGTGGTTTAACACACAGCACCACCCGTGTCCCTCTCAAGGAACATACCAAGATGCATTAAAGGTGAAATACATACATGGAAAAAACCTGGCATTTATATATCTATTTAAATACAATTTTTCATGCAGATTTTCCTCTCAGTTTAGATTAATGTGGAAATGGAACTTATGACTAGAGGAAACAAACAACTGACTTTTAGAAGACATCTGAAGGCAGCCCTGTTTAGAGAAGTTTTTAATGTTTGATGTTTTATTCTGCTTATAATATTCTGTTGGGAGCTGCCCAGAGTGGCTGGGGAAACCTAGCCAGATGGGCAGGGTACCATCATCATCAAACCTTTTATTGGCATCACATCCAAACATCCAAAACAAATCAATACAGAATTACCATTTCCCCAGTGGCACAAAACATTTGCTCAAAGAAAGGGAGCAGAGCAGTCTAGGGCGGGGTATAAATAAACTATTCTTATTCTTATTCTTGTTCAGTTGCTGGGAATTGTAACTCTGTGAGAGGTAAACTTCAGTGCCTGGGATTCTCTGAGGGAAAGAAGGTGGGCCAGATGCTTGGCAGCTGCCTGAGGTTGCCCAGTGGTGCCCTGGGCCTGGCAGAGAGAGCGTTCCTGGAGCCCAGAGCCCCTTGGTTCCAGTCCTTGGCCAGGCTCTGACCTCACAACCAGCTGTGGAATCCTGGGGAATGTTTTGTTTCCTAGGAGACCAGGTGAGTTGCTTGAAAGGATCCCTGGCTAAGCTGAAAGCCCAGTCAGTTGGAGCAGTTAGCAGCCATTCAGATCCCTTCTTATGTTCTTGTCTTGAAAGCTGTGCAAATGGATTGACTGACTTTCTGGGCTTTTCTGAGTTTGGAGTTCTTTTGCATAATGTGCTGCTGGTTGCGCAGAAGGTAAAGTCATGGGAAAGAGGGGAGACATCCTGAAGATCCGTGCCCCCACCACATGCCCAGTTTTTAAAGATGCTCCTTGGTTATTTGACCTTTCTAAATCCCATACTGGATGTTACATGAGCCAGCAATTTCCCCAGGGAGTTTTCTGATGAATTTTGAGTTCCCTTTTTGGTCACCATCCAAATTGCAGCAGAATTACCACCTCCACTCCAAATATTCAGGAGAATGCCCACCCCACCCCCAATCATACCGCCTACAAACAGGATGGGGAATTCTGGGAGATCATTTTTCACTCAACCCTAAGATACACACCCCACCTCTGCAGGGCTCCCACCTGCACCCTTGGGTGCTCTCTTCCTCAGCTACATCTCCAGCATCTTGAATCAGTTTCCCAAGTCCCATCAACCCTAGACAGCAGGTCCAGGGGGGCAGGGAGAGGGGGAAGGAGGGGAGTTGGAGTCCCACAGCAACATCTGGAGGGTGCCAGGTTTGGGGAGGCTTGATGTAGAAAACATCAGGGTAATTTAGCATCACAACACTGGGTGACTGGCCAGGAGTTTATTTTGGCCCTGATCAGGTGAAGCCAGAATTAGCCACTTGCTGTCCAGTGTGGAAGATGGAGCAAATGGTCTTGTTAGTCATCTGCAGGAGAGCAGCCCTGGGGATCAGCTCTGCACTCTTTGCAAAATGAGAAGTAACTGGCGGTGCCTTTCGTCTGTTTAAAAAATTGTTGTGACTTGGCATAGTTAGGTGAGTTTTTGCTTGAGGAGTGGCAAAATCCCCTCAAAATGTGTGACTGATGGGCCCTTAATCTGCAAGGAGGATGAAGAAGGAGGAGACCCTCGCTCGCACTTGGAGATCTTCCTCTCATTTGTTTGTTTCTCTCTCTCTCTTCCACATCTACAATGTCCACCACTGGCTGAGGTCATTCGAGCAACCTCAGAGGGCTGAAAGGCAGCATTAAAGCTTTGTGCAGAAGAGCGAGAAACTCAGATTTGACACTGAAGACAGACCCCTCTTTCCCTTCCCAGCCGGAAGAGGACCTTGTCTATTCTGACAGCCAGGCCTCTAAGCAGTGCAGAGACACAGTCGGATGGAATATCGCCTCTTCTCTGCCGCCCCGTGAGGTCCTCCACCAGGAAGCCATCCATGGTGGGGAGGGTCTTTCTGTGGCTCTTACCTCAGGTCTCCCTCAGAAAGATTGGGCAAGGGAGTCCAGCGGGATCTACACTTTCTTAAAGCAGGGGGAGGGAGAGAGTGTCTGGGAGATCGGCTAGGAAGTAGGTCCTTCTCCCTCCCAAGGGTAGCCTGGAACTTTTGAGTTCTCGAAAATGACCAGGGGAGAATATGTCTCCAAACAAGACCTAGAATAGCAGTGATGGACTTTGGGCTCTCAAATTTCAATGGCCCTGTGCGACAAAGGCACCCCCACCGCTGTCTCTCGCGCTCTAATCTACAGAGTCCAAGAAAGAACAACCCGCTTTAGCTGCGTGTTTTCCAGACTCCGCTGGGATTCGGCAGCTACCTGACGTTCCTCCCCTTCTGCCCTCTTTGCACAGAGCTGCTTATGATGGAGGCCTCCCACCTGAGATCGCTGCACATTCTTACTGTATTATTTTACCAGCGAATGTATAAAGAGAAACTCCTTTCGCAGGAGGAGCTGGCCCTCACCTCCCCCAACCAAAGAGGTCCAGCGCTGAGGGCACTGGTGGTTCCCTCACTACGAGAAGCCAAGTTACAGGGAACCAGGCAGAGGGCCTTCTCGGTAGTGGCACCCACCCTGTGGAATGCCCTCCCACCAGATGTCAAAGAGAAAAATAACTACCAAACTTTTAGAAGACATCTGAAGGCAGCCCTGTTTAGGGAAGCTTTTAATGTTTAATACATTATTGTATTTTAGTGTTTTGTTGGAAGCCTCCCAGAGTGGCTGGGGAAACCCAGCCAGATGGGCGGGGTATAAATAATAAATTATTATTATTATTATTATTGTTGTTGTTGTTGTTGTTGTTGTTGTTGTTGTTGTTATTATTATTATTATTATTATTATTATTATTATTATTATTATTATTATTTTATTAAAGATAACTTCTTAAGATCCACAGTAAGGCTGCTTCCCCTCCAGACCAGCCCCCATTCTGTGGCTGGCACTGGCCTCTGCTTCTTCCTGGGTGGGTCAGAAGCAGAGGGAGACGTCCCTTGCCTCACCCCCAGTGCCCCCACTCAGGGAAGGGCCAACCAACGGAGCACAGCCTCCCAAGAGCTCTGCAGCAGGATCAGGCCCAAGGGGCCCAGCCAGACATACAGCCTGTTCTCAGGGGGGCCCACAAGCAGCAGGGCAGGAGCGCAAGAGAAACGCCCCCCCAGGAACAGGGATTGTTCAGAGGCATCCACTGCCTTGAGCACAGGACGACTGAGGTGGTGGCCAGTTGCTGTCTCTCAGCCTAACCTACCTCACAGGGCTGTTGTGAGGGTTAAATGAGGAGGGAATCCATGGACACCCTCCTAAGCTCCTTGGAGTAGGGTGTAAATGACATAAATAAATGAGACGCCTGGTCTCTCCACCACTGAGAAAGTGGGATTCAAAAAAGAGCAGGCTGTCTCTGTCCCTCTCCTGTCCCTGCTGGGGTTATTCTTTATTCCCCCACTCCTGTTGCCTTGCTCAAGATCCCCCCTGCCTCTTTCCTCACCTCCCAGGTTCTCTGTCAGGGAAAATGAGGGATTTCCAAGAGCAAGGGCCCCTCATTCAATAGCCTTGAACTATTCCATATCATCAGAGATGATGCCTTCTGCTCTGCAAATCTTACAACTTAAATCTTCAACTGGGTTATAGAAAGAAAGATAGAATAAGACAGAAGTACAGTTTTGGGGGGATGGAGCAGGCAGGTGTGGATACCTAGTCCTGAATGGGGTAACTGTGCCCCTGAAGGACCAGGTGCGCAACCTGGGAGTCATTTTGGACTCAAAGCTGTCCATGGAGGCACAGGTCAATTATGTGTCCAGGGCAGCTGTCTACCAGCTCCAACTGGTATGCAGGCTGAGACCCAACCTGACCACAAACTGTCTTGCCAGAGTGGTGCATGCTCTGGTTATCTCTCGCTTGGACTACTGCAATGCGCTCTACGGAGCTACCTTTGAAGGGGACCTGGAAACTACAACCAATTCAGAATGTGGCACTTAGACTGGTGACTGGGAGTGGCTGCCGAGACCATATAAGACTGGTCCTGAAAGAACTAAATGGCCCAGTATACCTGAAGGATTGTCTCCATCTCCACCGTCCAGCCTGGACACTGATGTCCAGCTCTGAGGGCCTTCTGGTGGTTCCCTCACTGTGAGAAGTGAGGTTGCAGGGAACCAGGCAGAGGGCCTTCTCGATGGTGGCGCCCGCCCTGTGGAACACCCTCTCATCAGATGTCAAGGAAATAAACAACTATCTGACTTTTAGAAGACATTTTAGAAGGCAGACCTGTTTAGGGAAGTTTTTAATGTTTCACCGTGTTTTAATATTCTGTTGGGAGCTGCCCAGAGTGGCTGGGGAAACCCAGCCAGATGGGTGGGGTTGTAAATAAATTATTATTATTATTATTATTATTATTATTATTATTATTATTATTATTATTATCCACTGACTTCAACCCATCCCATTCAGGGGGTGGGTCTGCAGAGGAGTTAAATGCCCCCTGCCTTTTTTTCTGGCTGAAAACTGTACCTCTGAAGTTGCTTTTAACTGTCCCTTCAGAAGGATGATTCTCAGGGGGGAAACTGTGCAGGAGGAAAGCATTAACCCTTCTCCCCCCAGATTCCCAAACATGGGATTAAAAGATGTGTTTGACGTCTGTGTCTAGGGTGATACATACTGGCAGGATATCAAAGATGGAGCAGCAGCACCTGCCAACATTATGTTGCTAGGCTGGTGGTGTATTTTTCGTAGGCTATAAAAAGCTGCCTTATAGTGAGTCAGGCCATTGCTCATGGTTGCCTACAATGCCTGGTTTTCAAACAAGGGCGTTTCCTGCCCCTAGCTGGAGATGCTACAGACTGGGCTTGGAACCTTTTTCATGCAATGCTGTACCAATGCACGACCTTTAAAGCCCTAAATGGCCTCGGTCCAGTATACCTGAAGGAGCATCTCCACCCCCATCGTTCTACCTGGACACTGAGGTCCAGGGCCGAGGGCCTTCTGGTGATTCCCTTGCTGCGAGAAGCCAAGTTACAGGGAACCAGGCAGAGGGCCTTCTCAGTAGTGGCACCCGCCCTGTGGAACACCTTCCCACCAGATGTCAAAGAGAAAAATAACTACCAGACTTTTAGAAGACATCTGAAGGCAGCCCTGTTTAGGGAAGCTTTTAATGTTTAATAGGTCATTGTATTTTAGTGTTTTGTTGGAAGCCGCCCAGAGTGGCTGGGGAAACCCAGCCAGATGGGTGGGGTATAAATAATAAATTATTATTATTATTATTATTATTATTATTATTATGGTCCTTCCCTGATAGCCTGACTTATACCTAGGGTTGGGGGAGACGTTCAGTTCAGTTCACATTTAAAGCAGGGTAATTTCTAAGATTTGCAATTTCCATAAGCACTGAAACACAATATGAAGATGGAAAGAAGATAAAGTCCTTGCCAGAGAAGAACGGCAAATCAAGTTGATGGATTATGCTGAAATGGCTAAAACAGGCACCCCCAAACTCAGCCCTCCAGATGTTTTGGGACTCCAACTCCCATCATCCCTAGCTAGCAGGACCAGTGGTCAGGGATGATGGGAATTGTAGTCTTAAAAACATCTGGATGGCCAAGTTTGCCTATGCCTGGGCTAAAATGACCAGAAGAATCAGAAATCAGGAAGACCAAATTTTCAATAAGGAATAGGGGAAATTTATAATTTATCTTAAAAACCATTGTTAGTAGTAGTTAAAATTGTTAGTAGGATTGGAATAACACTTGTAGTTTAATGGTGAATTTTGGACACAATGGAGAGGTAAAAGATTTGGATTATTATAAAAGATGCCGGAGGAAATGATTAACAATAGGATCCACAAAGGCGAGAAGGGAAGTCTAAGAGATTCTTTGGAATCTTGTTTTTATGTAGTATGTTGTATATGTGGCTGTAAGATTTTAATCTGAAAAACCAAATAAATTTATTTTTAAAAACCCCCAATATGAACAATATGACACCCAAGATACTTCAAAACTCACACCTATCTGATTTTTTTATGTGCAGTTCTCCAACCAAGGCTTACAGAACTGCACATATTAGTGGGAAATGTGTATGAAAATGAATGCATTTGTGCAAATAATGTACAAGAAATGCATTACATTAGAAGCCGCTTGCAAAAAAGCACGCCCTAGTCAAAACCACAGAGAAAAACGTGTCTTTTAGCGATTGTGAAGATTTCTGAAAGGATGTCTCCAAACAGTGAGGATGGGAGATAAAGTATCAAATGCAATTCAATGCAAACAGGTGAAAAGTGATGCATGTCGGGACAAAAACAACTTAATTTCACAGTGGTACCTCAGGTTAAGTACTTAATTTGTTCCGGAGGTCCGTTCTTAACCTGAAACTGTTCTTAACCTGAAGCACCACTTTAGCTAATGGGGCCTCCTGTTGTCGCGGCACCTCTACTGCGCAATTTCTGTTCTTATCCTGAAGCAAAGTTCTTAACCTGAAGCACTGTTTCTGGGTTAGCGGAGTCTGTAACCTGAAGCGTGTGTAACCTTAGGTACCACTGTATATGCTTATAAGGGTCTAAACTGGCAGTGCTGGGCAGGAACGAGACCTTGGACAGCTCTGTGAAGATGTCGCCCAAATGTGCTGCTAGGAATCAGATCTCAACCCTCTCCTGTAGAACGGGCAAGAATGGACGCTGCTTTCTGCCCACACATATTGCAAGTGCTCTTAAAAGTTCTGTTGCCTTTTAAGGAATGGAAACGAACCTTTTTTTAAAAGAAAAAAATTGGTCTTGCAATGGCACCAGCAAGGGTATCATTTATCAGTTGGAATCCAAACCCCAGAAAGAATCTCGAGACATTCTTACTCATGTTGGAAAGTGGAATATTTCTCCAAGGCTCAGAAAATATATCTGGATCTGCAAAAGTATTACAACATCCCCACCCCTAATATAAGCAATAAACCTTTTACAAATCTAATTTAAATACATTTCGGCCAAGTAATAAGTCAGCAGGCGGCGGGTTTTCTAAGGCTTTGCAAGCAGTAAAACTGCCACATTCTGTGGGCAAAGACCCTCAGTTTTTAACAAGGCTTAATGGGCAGAAGTTCATACAGCTACAACTACAACTAATCCAGAATGCGGCTGCTGGATTGGCGATTGGGAGCAGCCGCCAGGACCACATAACACTGGTCCTGAAAGACCTCCATTGGCTCCCAGTACATTTCCAAGCACAGTTCAAAGTGATGGTGCTGACCTGTAAAGCCCTAAATGGCCCTGTATACCTAAAAGAACGTCTCCATCCCTGTCACCAGCCCCTCTTCCTTGTTTTAACTGGATTATCCAGGGACTGTGGGACCTTTCGCAAAATGCCTTAAATAAATGCACAAATAACAAATAACAGAAGAGCACGCACTGTGTCAGGTTGCCCTAAGATGCTTTTATTTTTTTTATCACTGCATGACCCCATCCATTGCATCATGTCTATTAGACTGCTTGCCTGTAGGCAGCCAAGAACTGCTTATCTCTTAATATACGAACAGTGCTCAGAGATGTTTTACAAGTGTTTAGCAGTGAGGACAAGTGCAAAGCACATGAGGAAATTCGGGCAGACTGCGACGCTCTCGGGCTTTTCTCCCCCCCCCCCTTTTTAGGGGAGCTGTTCTGTCCTATTTGGAGTCTGGAAGGAAACTTTGAAAAGTAGCAAAAATAGCAAATTTTCCTCAGGCCTGGAGCTTGAACAAAGCAGCGACAGGCAAGCTGACAGAAAGGAGGTGGCAGCCCATCGCTTCCAAAACAAACTTTGAAAGGAGCAGGCATTGAAAAAAGGGCGGCTCTGATGCTGTCAAGCCTGGGCAGAGCTTCAGTTTTCCACCCTGCAAGCCAGAGAGAGGCTCAGCCTCTTCTCTTCCCCCAAATAAAAGTCACCAGGTTCTTTACAGGATCAGCTTCAAAGGGAACTTGCTGAATATTGCAGCGAAAACCAAGGAGCAAACGGCTCCCAGAGTTTGGCAAGGAGAGGAGGAAAGGACGACCAGAGCAACCCGGTAACAAATCCTTCCCAATGCTTCCCTCGCTTGAGGCTCCCATTGAAAAGGCCTCTGGGTGCCCTTTCAGTTGTGTGGTGTAGTGGTTAAGAGTGGTGGACTCGTAATCTGGTGAACCGGGTTCGCTTCCCCGCTCCTCCACCTGCAGCTGCTGGGTGACCTTGGGCTAGTCACACTTCTCTGAAGTCTCTCAGCCTCACTCACCTCACAGAGTGTTTGTTGTGGGGGAGGAAGGGAAAGGAGATTGTGAGCCGCTTTGAGACTCCTTAGGGTAGTGATAAAGCGGGATATCAAATCCAAACTCCTCCTCCTCCTCTCCTCTAGTATTGGGTTAGACACAATCCCACTTTCTTTGCTTAGCCTGCAAAGGTTTGCAGGCAGTTGTACTGCTTTGCTTCTATCAGTGCATGCCCTGTCCTTTCCCACGGAATCTGCCTGTTCTATCAGGCTTCGGGAAATGGATTGCTTTTAATGTGAAGGTAAAGGTAAAGGGACCCCTGACCATTAAGTCCAGTCATGACCGACTCTGGGGTTGCAGCGCTCATCTCGCTTTATTGGCCGAGGGAGCCAGTGCACAGCTTCTGGGTCACGTGGCCAGCATGACTAAGCCGCTTCTGGCAAACCAGAGCAGCGCACGGAAACGCCGTTTACCTTCCCATCAGAGGGGTACCTATTTAGCTACTTGCACTTTGACGTGCTTTCAATCTGCTAGGTGGGCAGGAGCAGGGACTGAGCAATGGGAGCTCACCCCGTTGTGGTGATTTGTTTGTTTTTTTAAAATAAATTTTTATTGATTTTCCAACATGAATTTCAAACAATACACAACACAATACATAAACAAACAAACATATAAACACGTATAATTTCATAACCTCTTTTTCATTAACCCTATTTCACCGACTTCCCCATGCCTCCCTTTTCTGCATCCCTATTTAATAATTTTCTTCAGCAACCCCTCACTTCTATTAACTTTTAAACTCTTTTCCTTTTCTTCTTCTTTTACCCAATCATTTACAGCTGGAATCTTATTTCTTTACATTACCCTTGACATTTTAGCATTCATTAATTTTATAATAGTTTTTAAGATAAGCTTTACATTTTTTCCAATCTTCTTCCACCGTCTCTCTTCCTTGGTCACGGATTCTGCCGGTCATCTCAGCCAGTCCCATATAGTCAATCACCTTCGTCTGCCATTCTTCCAGTGTGGGTAGTTCTTGTGTCTTCCAATACTTTGCTAGAAGAACTCTTGCTGCCGTTGTGGTGATTTGAACCACCGACCTTCTGATCGGCAAGTCCTAGGCTCTGTGGTTTAACCCACAGTGCCACCTGCATCCCTTTTAATGTGAAATGTAATTATCCGATCCTCCTAAACTCCCGCTGCCTTGCGGGAGATATTCGGAAGACTCCAATTCGGGACTCCAATTCCCAATGACCATGGGTGATGGGAGTTGCAGTCCAGCAACCTTTGGAGGGCCACAGATCCTACGCCCTTGTTTCAATTCCTGTTTTCAAACTTGAAAAAACTCCTGAAAGATGGGATGCACATGGCCCTGCGGAGAGGGACTCTTATGGGATTCTTATGCTGTGTGTGAAGCATCTAGACCACACATAGCTTGCTCAAAATATTGCTAGGTGGACAGGAACTGGGACCGAGCAACGGGAGCTCACCCCGTCACAGCGATTCGAACCGCCGATTCAAGCCCTAGGCTCTGTGGTTTAACCCACAGTGCCACAATGTTCCGCAAATGTTCTGGTTTATTTATTTTCCTGTCCCGCTTTCATTGTGCAGTGATGCCAGAGTGCCCCTCCAGATGGCAATCATGTGGTAACTTTGGGGGGAAATAAATCAGAATGGCAGGGTGTGTGTGTGTCCAGTATAAATCTGTCCCTAAAACACCATTATTGTATCAATGATATGTTCCAGAATATACATCTGCAGAACAACCCAGAACACCAGTTTTGGAGGGACCCCACACCAGTATAAGATTCTAAAACCCAAACTCATTCAGGTTTTATTTTTCATCCCTTTCCAACAAATCCCCAGATTGTAGGGAAAATATATGCAGAAAACTGGAAATGCTTTAAAAAGGTAATTTTAAAAAAAAAGAGCACAGGAAAGCTCAAATCCAGAATCCAAATTTCAGGGTACCTGCCCCCCCCCAATTCCTACCCAGAAAGTTTTCCCTCAGAACAGTCTCCATGTCTTATGACATTATTCACCTGGCCCCTGACATCTGCTCCCCCCTCTTTCGTTAAGCCTCAATGATAATTGTACATATTTGACTAAACAGCTATGCTTGGTTTTTTCCTAAACCGAACCTTATTAGGCCATGTTTATACCAAGCACCCTCTAAAAGACGCCATGCCGTTTTCATTCGCCTCAATCTATGTCTTGTTTCTGTGATCAAGAAGCTAAACAGAGACATCTGAAAGGGAGAAGAGGAAAAAACCCCATCCCATTTAAAAGAACTACGGCCAAGTTCAAAGTTTTAATACTAACATATCCTCTATTTGCATTTTCTGGAAACAACTGAAGACATCACTGAAGACAACAAGCTTTTCCCGATGAATGAATGGGTATCTGCCATTCCCTGTATTGTTTTTAAATATATCTCATTTTCTTTTTAATGCTGTTTTAGTTGATCGAGGCAGGTCTGTGGAAGGCATTAATAATCATAAAATAATCATAATATTTTGGCGGTTGTCCACTTTCTGGGAATGATTTCCACCTTAACCCACCTGCGGATTAGCCCTTGTGCAAGAAACAAACAGGCTTTGGGCTCGTGAGAAGCGCTCAGATTTGTGATCATTACATCTTTACGATCTAATTGAAAGTTTTATTGGCTTTCCTTTCCCTTTTTGTTTCCGTGCAGGATGCGCCTGGTACAAGGCGAGATATGGTGCAAAGCCAATTTGCAAAACAGGACGGGGAAAAAACAAATTCTATTTAACGTTAAAGATTGCAAGATGAGAGCAGCAGGAGGAGGAAAAGCCCCAAGCGATGGGGGCAGGAATTATAGTACCATAAAAGATATCGAGGAACACTGGAAGTTGAGAAACACAAACCTAGACCACAAGGACAATTCAAGCATCATGAACGGAAGCAAGAAGGCCTACTCAAAGCGAGGCGAGATGGAAAAGAAGAAGAAGAAGAGTTTGGATTTGATATCCCGCTTTATCACTACTCGAAGGAGTCTCAAAGCGGCTAACACTCTCCTTTCCCTTCCTCCCCCACAACAAACACTCTGTGAGGTGAGTGAGGCTGAGAGACTTCAGAGAAGTGTGACTGGCCCAAGGTCACCCAGCAGCTGCATGTGGAGGAGCGGGGAAGCGAACCCGGTACCCCAGATTACAAGACTACCGCTCTTAACCACTACACCACACTGGCTGGTCTCTGCAGATCTTCACTTACAGGGTGGGGAGGGGCAGCAGGAGACCCTGCCCCAGTAAATTTTATTATGTTCCCCCCCACCTCCACCCACTCACAGGGCCATCCTTAGCATATGCGGTGCCAGGATGCCAAGATCCGCCCAGCGCCCCCAAATTTAGTTTAGCCCCACCCCGGTGCCTTTGTGATTGACAAGCGCCGCGGCCACTGTGTGTGTGTGTTTAGTGGGTGTGGGGGAGGGTTGTGCTGCTCTCTCCCCCGCCTCCCCCTCCCCTCCCCCCCGCCCTGTGCGCCCCTTCCTGCCCCCAGCCAGGCCAAGCTAGTAATACAGTACAGATAACAGGAAGCATTTCTTGACATGGTTCATGGTGGAACTCTGGGATCCCCCCCCCCGAAACTGTAGTGATGGCCACCAACTCGGATGGATTTGAAAGGTGTTTAGACAGAATCATTTAGGACAAGACTATCAGAATGGCAAGGGACGTGGGTGGCACTGTGGGTTAAACCACAGAGCCTAGGACTTGCCGATCAGAAGGTCGGCGGTTCGAATCCCTGTGACGGGGTGAGCTCCCATTGCTCGGTTCCTGCTCCTGCCAACCTAGCAGTTCGAAAACACGTCAAAGTGCAAGTAGATAAATAGGTACCACTCTGGCAGGAAGGTAAATGGCGTTTCCATGTGCTGCTGTGGTTCGCCAGAAGCAGCTTAGTCATGCTGGCGACATGACCCGGAAGCTGTACGCCGGCTCCCTCGGCCAATAAAGCGAGATGAGCGCCGCAACCTCAGAGTCGGCCACGACTCTGGTCAGGGGTCCCTTTACCTTTATCAGAATGGCTATGATCTACCTCCACATTCAGAGGCAGCAAGGCTTCTCAATGCTGGAAACCACAGGAGGGGAGAAAGTGCACTTGCGCTCAGATCCTGTTTGCAGGTTTCTCAAAGGCATCTGGCTGGCCATTGTGAGAACAAGATGGGAGGGAGTTCCCTACTTAAATGTGTCACCTGACGCCATTGTGATGTCAGGTGATTGACAGGTGGGTGACCCTATCCACTTGCCAAACTTGTGTATTAGGACAATACCTGGGAAGACAGGCAAACTAATGCCAGTGTAATGGAAGAAGCAAAGATCCCCAGTGTCAAAGCAATGATTCTTCAACATCAAATTCGTTGGACTGGTCATGTTGTTCGGATGCCTGATTATTGTCTTCCAAAGCAACTACTCTATTCCAAACTTTAAAATGGAAAGCGTAATGCTGGTGGTCAACAAAAGAGATTCAAAGACTCTCTCAAGGCAAATCTCAAAAAATGTAGTATAAACACCGACAACTGGGAAACACTGGCCTGCGAGCGCTCCAGTTGGAGAACAGCCTTTACCAAAAGTGTCATGGGCTTTGAAGATGCAAGGGAGAAACATGCTAAGAAGAAGGTGTGGCGTTTGCCCTCCTAGGTGTGTGACATCATAAGGGGTCATAAGGAAAGGGTTAACTGTCAAATGATTAGCCAATAGGAACCTAAGGGGAGGAGTTAGAGTTACAGTCAGAGTTGTTAAGAAGTCAGTCTGGAGTTAGAAAAGGGAGAGGGAGGATAAGTCTGTGGGTTGGGCTAGTTTGATGTGAGAGAATCTGTTAAGAGGAGTCAGTTAAACATTTGGGATAAACAGTTGGACGGTATTAGGAAGGTATAGGCCGGTAAAGAAACTAAGGTTAAGAAACTGACAAGAAAAATTATCTGAAACCCTAAACTTGTTAATGC
This sequence comes from Podarcis siculus, assembly GCA_034642415.1. Classification (NCBI taxonomy): domain Eukaryota; kingdom Metazoa; phylum Chordata; class Lepidosauria; order Squamata; family Lacertidae; genus Podarcis; species Podarcis siculus. The sequence continues at coordinate 9,273,931 of JAXCMG010000021.1, forward strand.
TTATAAAATAAACTTGTTTATTTGGTTTAATGTTAACAACTGTCTGGACTCGGTCTGTACCCGAGAGAAACGGGTTGGTGGCAGCGGGGAAGCGATCACAGTGGTGGCACAGGGATCAATAGACCGTCAAACGTCCGGGGACCCTGTGTGATCGACACAGAAGGGATGCTTGGAAAATCCACACTGTGATCAACTCCTGCCCGGAAACCTATGTCCTCACTATGGAAAGATGTGTGGATCCAGAATTGGCCTCCACAGTCACAGATTCAATTTTAAAACCGTGTTTATGGAAGACAACCTTACTTGGCTACGAGTGATGGCCAAAGAAGAAGATTAGGATAATAAGAACATAAACACCTGCATTTTATTTTATTCTTCCACCCGATCCCCCCTCCCTTTTTTCTTTTCTTATTTTGTCACTTTCTTTTTATAAATGAAATTATTCTAATGAAATATTAACAACAACAACAGTTGAGCGGGGGGGGGGGGAGAGAGGCAGGTCAAATCTAGTTCTCCACCACCTCTGATTTCCCATGATAGAAGCAGGCTAGCGAAAAACAGGGCTTGGCTCAGCACCCTTCCTTCTCTGAATCATTGCTCCACAAACGCTTTCCGATTAGCTTCTCGCAATTCAGAGGTAGGACACAAATAAACGTCGAAGGGGAGGGAGGCGAGAGACGTCCAGAACTGGGAACGCCAGCTAGCCAAAGCAGAGAAAGCAGTGGGGAGGGGGAGCGAAATGGGGTGGGTGCTTTGAAAACGTTGTATGGGGAACTGGCGTTTGAAAAAAGAAATGGCTATTCATTGGTTCATTCATGAACTTGCCCCGCCATTCAGAAGATTTGGCAGGGGAAGCGGAGGGCAGAATAGGGCCTCGGCTCGGCCGCTGCATAACGATGACCAAAAATCTGTTTCCATCTACTCGAAGCCAGTGGATCTATTTCACCCTCATCTCTCTTGCAGTATTTCGAGACTACCCAAATGCCAAGAGAAAACAAAAAATCCTGACCTGCGGTTCTAAAGAGAGAAGCAGCCTTTCCTACAAAGGCACAGGCAGTTGCTAAGTTGCTCCCTAGACCCCCGCAAAGATACATCAGGTTTCGGGTTTTCTTAGCGACTGGGCATGTGTGTTGGAATAAGACTTGGATTGTTCTTGAAGGCAAGCTGCCAGCCATTTCCCTACAGTATAGCCACCTTTTTGGCCGACAGAGGCTCTTTGCATGTAGCAGCTGCCTACCAGGCAGAAATCCAACAGGCACAGCTTCCCCTACCCAGCGATGGGGCAAATCTGGATTTCCTGCATGGTGGGCTGTTTGCTTCTGTTTAAAAAGCAGCATCTGTTTCAGAGAAGTGGTGGTCAACCCTTTCCCGACAGGATGACCAAGCAGAGAAGCCAAAGCAGAAAATGAGGATAAGCAGATGCAATCAAAAGCTCATGCACATTTTAAAGTATTTATGCTGAAGAAAGAATTTTAATGGGTGCAGCTGGGAAGGCTGAGATAATATCTCCTGCAAGGCTATTGAAATATGCAAGAATCTCTGCATTGGGACCCTCTAGATTTGAAGCCAGGGTTTTGGACTCATGGCCAAGGTAGCCAAAATAAAAGTAAAAATAAAAAACAGTGCAGACCCTCCAAGTGTTCCTATTTTCCAGGGACAGTCCTGGATTTACAGAAGCCCCCCCCCCCCCCCCGGTTTCTGATTTGATCAAAGAATGTCCCACTTTTCCTTTGGACGTCCCTATTTTCATTGGGAAATGTTGGAGGGTATGGAGTTATGCGACCCCCAAGCCAAGGAGATAAGTAACTATACAGTTGTACCTCGGAAGTCAAACAGAATCTGTTCCAGAAGTCCATTAAACTTCCAAAACGTTTGGAAACCAAAACATGGTTTCTGATTGGCTGCAGGAAGCTCCTGCAGCCAATCGGAAGCTGTGGAAGCCCCATCGGATGTTCAGCTTCCAAAAGTAGTTCACAAACTGGAACAGTCACTTCTGGGTTTGCGGCATTTGGGAGCCAAAACGTTCAAGAACTAAGCTGTTCGAAAACCAAGGTATGACTGTCCAGTGGTACCTCGGGTTACAGACGCTTCAGGTTACAGACTCCACTAGCTCAGAAATAGTACCTCGGGTTAAGAACTTTGCTTCAGGATGAGAACAGAAATCGCACGGTGGCGGTGCGGCGGCAGTGGGAGGCCCCATTAGCTAAAGTGGTCTTCAGGTTAAGAACAGTTTCAGGTTAAGAACGGACCTCTAGAACAAATTAAGTTCTTAACCCGAGGTACCACTGTACATTCTTTGGAAGACGTCAGAAAGCAGTCTTGTATAGGGAAGGTGTTTTTTTTTTATAATTTGTTAAATGTTTTATTTTGTTTTTATATATGTTGGAAGCCGCCCAGAGTGGGCAGGATATTATTATTATTATTATTATTATTATTATTATTATTATTATTATTAGAATAGGACATACCTATTTTCATCGAAGAAATGTTGGTGGGTCACCTTTAAGGCCAGCATTTTGCAGGAATGATTGATGCACATACCACAAATTTAGGCATGTATGATTAAGGAGGCTTAAAGTGGGGGGGGATAAATGCATGTCTCTCTTACCCTAGATTACATTTTAACCACCCAAACTTCAGAGGGTTCCATACACACACACACCCTTTTCTATCTAGGCAATGAAGAGGCATGGTCCCGATCCAAGGATACGTTCCTCCCAGACCGAACGCTCTAGGAGGGTGTCGATCAGGGTGGCCTGGGTAGAGTCTCCATGGCCACACAGAGAGGCCCAGACAGGCCCACTCCTGTCCTAGTGTCACAGGAGACAACGAGGAAAGCATCTTGGATGAGCAAAATCATTCTGTCTCTCTCACTCACAGCCAGTTTGCTAACAACTGCAGAGGGTTTGAGGTCAGAGACTGAAGAGAGCAAGAAGCAGGACACGGCTTTTATTGAAAGGGTATTAATAGATTTCCACGTTACGGTTTTGATTCCCCGTCAGGTCTGTTTTCCTTCCTCTGCTTAACGATGTAAAAGCAGGAGAATCTTAAAGAAAATCAATGACTATTCCATTCTGTATCTGATTATAATGTCAAATAGCTTTTAGGCGCTGTGCAACGAAGCCGCCCGAAGTCGTTTCCGTTGGCTATGGCCCAAAAAGGAAGAGTTCGCAAGAAATATTAGAAGCAGATAAGTAACCTCCTGGGACAGCTGTCAGAACACATGTTGGGCATGAAGAAGCACCCAAATTCGATCTCCTTTAGTAGAATTGGGAAAGATTCACTTCTGAAACACTAGAGAGTCAATACCAATCAGCACAGAACAGGGGTGGAGGACCTTTGGCCCTTCAGATATGGCTGAACTACAACTCCCAACAGCCCCAGTCAGCATGGCCAATGGCCGGGGATGATGGGACTTGTAGTTTAGCTTGGTGGCGGCCGCAAGGGTTTCCTGGAACCAGCATAGATGATACTAAGCCAGAGGACCAGGGAGCTGACCTGATACGAGACAGCTTCCTACAGGCCACGAAAAAGAGGAAAGTTGTTGTCCTTAAGGCTCTGGAGAAGAATGCAGCACAGGGGGAAGGTACAACTGTAGCTTGAATTCCCCCGTGCAATTCTGAAACATAAACTGGGGGAAATGTCCATGCAATTACAGCTTGTGTATGTTGTGTACAGCTTGTGTATGTTGTGTACGGGATGCGGGTGGTGCTGTGGGTTAAACCACAGAGCCTAGGACTTGCCGATCAGAAGGTCGGTGGTTCGAATCCCCGCAACGGGGTGAGCTCCCGTTGCTCAGTCCCTGCTCCTGCCCACCTAGCAGTTCGAAAGCACATCAAAATGCAAGTAGATAAATAGGTACCGCTCCAGCGGGAAGGTAAACAGCGTTTCTGTGCGCTGCTCTGGTTTGCCAGAAGTGGCTTAGTCATGCTGGCCACATGACCCGGAAGCTGGACGCCGGCTCCCTTGGCCAATAAAGCGAGATGAGCGCCGCAACCCCAGAGTCGGCCACGACTGGACCTAATGTTCAGGGGTCCCTTTACCTTTACTTTTATGTTGGAGTAGCCCCCTGTTGCCCTTTCAGCTTCCAAGACATCCTCTTCCTAGTCTCCCTCTGACCACTGAGCCTCTTGGGCTTGCCGGTCAGAAGGTCGGTGGTTCAAATATCCGTGATGGGGTGAGCGCCCGTTGCTCAGTCCCTGCTCCTGCCCACCTAGCAGTTCGAAAGCACATCAAAATGCAAGTAGATAAATAGGTACCACTCCAGCAGGAAGGTAAACAGCGTTTCTGTGCGCTCCGGCTTCTGCCACGGTGTTCTGTTGCACCAGAAGCGGTTTAGTCCAGCTGGCCACATGACCCGGAAAGCTGTCTATGGAAAAACGCTGGCTCCCTTGGCCTGAAAGCGAGGTGAGCGCCATAACCCCATAGTCGCCTTTGACTGGATTTAACCATCCAGGGGTCCTTTACCTTTTACCTTTTGTCCAACCACCACTCGCAGGGCTCTTAGCCTTCTTTCCCGGGGGTTCTCTAGCTGAGAATTCCTCTGAGTCCAACCAGTCTGTGAGAACAGGTGATATTCCCAAGCCTACTTGGGACTGGGCATTGGGAGGAAGAAGAGGAAGACAGGATAGATTTACAACAGGGCCTTGCGGGAGGTTGCAGCTCAGAGGCAGATGTGGGGGAAAGTTGGGAAATAATGGGAGAACCAAAGCAGCACCTGGTTGACATGTTGTCACTAGAAAGCATTCCAGACCCTCCATCTCCCAGAACCCAGCAAGCCTTAAAAGTAGGAGAGCAAAGAGCTCAGAGACAGAGGGCACTTAGTGGAATCCGTAGAGGAGATGATGATGATGAATGAGGAAATGGGAGAGACGGGTGTATGTGTGGAGATTCACACGGGACACTACCATTATCCAACAGGCTGCGTTCTATAGCCTCTCTCTGTAAAGACTGAAATAAAAAAGGGCGGTAGGAAACTCTTCCTTGTCTTTATACTTTCCTGGGCAGCCAGCCAGGAGCCACTGACAGCATCCTGGCACTTGGAGATTGTGAGGATTGAACCTGAGACCTTCTGCATGCAACACAGATGCTCAGTCACCTGACCATGCCAGCTGCAGCCAATGGACAAGGCAGAAAGGCACAGGGTTATGTGCAAAGTAGCCCCAAGTGTAACACCCCATTTCCAGCTTGTGCAATGGGCCTTCTCCCTCTCTCCTAGCCAACCCCGGCAAGATTTTTTAGGGGGACCCCCCAAAACCCTGGAGCAGAACTGGCGAGGAAGAGAGACACATACAGGCAGGAAAGCTGGGAGGGATCTTCCATGGAAATTCTTAGACTGTTGGGACATGTGAGTTGGCTACTATTCATGATTCCCTTCCTGCCTTGTGCAGTTCTGCGCATTCAATAGCCTCATCTGAAAAAGTCACCAGATGTGATGTTATGATCAGTGGGACTGCTGCTCTCTGAACCTGTTTGGCCTTTTGGCTCCGTTCTTTTCTTTTTTCCGAAAAAGAAAGAAAAGAAAGTAGTCCTTTAAAATGTGTTTGTGGGAGTGGGGAGCAGTTATTGGTTCGTTCTTGTTTGTGTTATGTACTTTGTGGTTTTATTCTGTATTTTATGCTGCGAACCACCCCGAGAGCTTTGGATGAAAAGCAATATACAACTTTAATAGATAATTATAATAACAATAGCCACCCTCATTTGCAGAAGAGGCTTTTTCAAAACGACAAGTTTGCAAAAACGCCGTGCAATTGCCAATTGTTCCTTTCCCTACAGAACAGGCTGCGTTAAAAAACAAAAAAAGCAGGAAAGCAGGAAAAATATTAACAGACCCACTCGAACTTACTTAATGGCTCTTTCAAATGACCTTCTGGAAAGATATTGACGAACGCTAATAATGTCAGTCATAAAATGTGAAGCATTTTAAGTAGATTCAATTCCACCCCCCTGGCAAACAGAGTATCAGGCTCCCCCCCACACACTTGGCAATCAAACCAAACACCCCATCTTCTTGCTCTCGATGCTTCTCTGCCCACACTCTCATGCGCACAAATCAAACTACAGAGATTCCCTCGGGCGAATCAATCTGGCTGTATTTTATTCTCTGACTAGAAATACACCAATTCGCTTTCCCCAGGTAAACGTGCATTGTGGGAACAGTAATACATGAAATGGCCCCAGCTCAGTGACAGAGCAACTGCTTGGCATGCAGAACGTCATAGGTTCAACCCCTGCTGTCCCCTGTTAGAAATCCTGGAAGGACACTTTGACCACAGGGGAGGGAAAGAAAGCAGATTCAATGCGTTTAAAGGCAGGTCTACCAAAGCCTAGGGCGTGCAGATCAGAAGGTTGGCGGTTCGAATCCCCACCATGGGGGTGAGCTCCTGTTGCTCGGTCCCAGCTCCTGCCAACCTAGCAGTTCGAAAGCACGTCAAATGCAAGTAGATAAATAGGTACCGCTCCAGTGGGAAGGTAAATGGTGTTTCCATGCGCTGCTCTGGTTCGCCAGAAGCGGCTTAGTCATACTGGCCACATGACCCGGAAGTTGTACGCTGGCTCCCTCGGCCAGTAAAGCAAGATGAGCGCCGCAACCCCAGAGTCGTCCATGACTGGACCTGATGGTCAGGGGTCCCTTTACCTTTACCTTACCAAAGCCACAGTTTCAGAAACAGAGTGATAACGGAAACACGGGCACTCTGCAAAATCTGTGGTTCCTTGAATTTTGCAATGCAGTTCTCTAGTCAAGTAATGTGTAGAAAGAGGCACATCCTAGGGTAAAGTGTGCAGACCACTGCATGCAACAACAAGCAAAAAACAAACATTAAATGAGAGGCAATTGCTTTGCAAAAATGGGTATCTGCTTCGGAAGGTGTCAGTGGATCAGACCCGCCTTCGACACCTGGCAGAATGCATAACACTGCAAATTGGTCTTCTGAAATGTTCACGTGATAAAGGCCCAATTGCATTCAAATGTGTGCACAGTAGAAGAAATTCATACTAAAATGCTGGTGAATTTTCATGAAGACTGTTTCTTCGTTTTTCTTTTTGAATGCACACTGATGTGGAAACATGGAAAACTGAACTGGAAACTGGAAAAATGAGAAACACAGAGAACCCAGAATTTACAGTCACCTTTCCTGATCTGCCAAGTTGGTGGAGACAGCACCAAACTAGATGGACCAGAGATCTGACTCAGTCTAAGGCTTAACAACTCAGAATAAAGGAAGAAGATGAAATGCTTTTTTCATACATCGCCTCTCCCCACTGCACCACATGCCCGATCTGTGGCCTTTTTCTTTGCTGCCATCATTCCCCCTTCCCACTTTCGATCTAAATTATTTCAGTCCACCTACGCAGGGAAGAAATGTGTTGACTGGGTGCGCTCCATCAAAAGCTCTTCCCGCACAACCGTCTCTGACGTCAGGACAAAAGTGCACCTGACTTTGAATGTGTATCTGCATCAAATGCGCAGAGAGCTGTACTTTTAAAATGCAAATTCTATCAGCTCCAAGGTGGAAGGGGCTGATAATTAATGGGATCAGAATAGGCATGGGTTGGGGTGGAGGGGGGATTTAAACCTCCCTTGCCTTGCAAAAATCCTGAATCCATCTGCTGAAGCTGACTTTGGGGTGAAATCCACAAATAGTTATTATTAAGCCTGCAAGGTTTAGTTGACTAATTAAGTCAGATGAATCAGTTAACAGTTGTGCAGTTAGGGAATCTCTAAGACAGGCATAGGCAACCTCAGCCCTCCATATGTTTTGGGACTACAACTCCCATGATCCCTAGCTAACAGGACCAGTGGTCAGGGATGATGGGACCTGTAGTCCCAAAAACATCTGGAGGGCCAAGGTTGCCTACTTTATAATAATTATAAATGAGCCTCTTACAGATGTATGTGTACAAACTCAACGAATAGTTATATTCGGTCTAATTTGAGACAAATGAACTCTCATCTCCTCATCAACGCAAAGAAGCCATGGTCTTGCTTTCATTTTGAAAAGATATCTATCCATATTCTGCATATATATATATATATATATATATATATATATATATATATAATAAAGGTAAAAGACCCCTTGATGGTTAAGTCCAGTTAAAGACAACTATGGGGTTGCAGCACACATCTCGCTTTTAGGCTGAGGGAGCCGGTGTTTGTCAACAGACAGCTTTCCGGGTCATGTGGCCAGCAGGACTAAACCGCTTCTGGCACAACGGAACACCGTGACGGAAACCAGAGCACACGGAAACTTCCTGCCACAGCGGTACCTATTTATCTACTTGCACTGGTGTGCTTTCGAACTGCTAGGTTGGCAGGAGCTGGGGCAAAGCAACAGGAGCTCACTCCATAGCACAGATTTGAACCGCCAACCTTCTGATCGGGAAGCCCAAGTGGCTCAGTGGTTTAGACCACAGCGCCACATATTATACAATACAATACTAGGGCTGGGCAATATTTGGTTTTCAGCATCACGATATATCACCAGCTAAACATCACGACAAACTGATATATCACAATGTCTGAAAGAAGGATGGAGTTCTGTAGAGGCGTGGGCTGGCTTCACTGCCCCCCCCCCCATTGTGATTGCACAGCACACATCATGATTGGCGATATATTGCCAGGCCAAAAAATTATGAAACTGATATCACAATACGGACTTAAACCCGATTTTGGACGATGCATCGATATATCACACAGCCCTATACTATACTGTACTGTACTATATTATACTGAAATGTTTAAATCAGGGGTTAGCAACCTTTTCCAGCCGTGGGTCGGTCCACCGTCCCTCAGACCATGTGGTAGGCCGAACTATATTTTGAAAAAATAATAATGAACGAATTCCTATTGTTATGTACTGAAGTTCTCACCCTGGGCCAGCAGGGGGATACTGTAGATAGTTTTCACTCAGGTCCACGTATGCAAATAAGGAATTGAAAGTGACGTTCAGTGATTGGATAGTAACAGAAAGTTGTTACTGTTGCTTTGTAGCTGAGCTCTATATAAATAAGCAGGTTGGCTGAACTCTTCAGCCCTGTTCTGTTTTGGGCCTGTGAATAAACAAGAGCTGTTTGAAGAATAGCTGTGTCGTCTGATATGTTCATCCACAACTTAACACCTATGCCTCACAAATAACCCAGAGATGCATTTTAGATAAAAGGACACATTCTACTCATGTAAAGACACGCTGATTCCTGGACCATCCGCGGGCCGGATTTAGAAGGCGATTGGGCTGCATCCGGCCCCCGGGGCTTAGGTTGCCTACCCGTGGTTAATTTTTTTTTTAATTGTCCTTGAATCTTCCTGCCACACTTGCCATCCTCTCCTACCACACCAGTGTGGTGCGTCACACCTGAGAACCACTACAGTGGTACCTCGGGTTGCATACACTTCAGGTTACAGACTTCGCTAACCCAGAAATAGTGCTTCAGGTTAAGAACTTTGCTTCAGGATGAGAACAGAAATTGTGCTCCGGCAGCGTGGGAGCAGCAGGAGGCCCCATTAGCTAAAGTGGTGCTTCAGGTTAAGAATGGACCTCTGGGACGAATTAAGTACTTAACCCAAGGTACCACTTTACTCTTGACTTTGCACTCAATGGTCTTACCGCCTTTACCTCCTTTAGAAGGTAACAGTGCATAAGTTAATTCAAAAGGTGGTGAACATGTCTGTTTGAGCCAGGGACCCCTTGTCTCATTCCCCATGGCTTCTGCAATAACAGTACCACCACAGATTCAATTCTGCATGTGTATGTGTTGGAATAAAGAGGGCCAAGGAAGAGGGCAGGAACCGCCCCCCATATTGCTAGCACATATAAAAATTGCAGGTGCCAAGCGCTATCAAGGCCACATCTGCACCTATATCTAAAACATTAACACAACACTTTAAACAATGATGGCTCCCCGCAAAGCATTCTGGGAGTTATAATTTGCTCAGGGAGCTGAGAATCGTTAGAAGACCCCTATTTTCCTCTTGGAGCTACAATTCCCTGAGCTGTTAAGCACCCAGTCCATATCCCCAGGGAACCAATTCCCAGGGAAATGGAAAGGACAATTGCAACGATGTACATAAAGTGCTTCAAAGAGTAAAAGAAGAAAAGAGGATCTATAAATGCTGCGTGTTATTAAACAATCACGAGCAAATTGTTTAATATCTGTTTCTGGGACGCTTACTGCGGAGCGAAAAAATATATCTCTTTACAATAGACAAATGAGCACTTCTTCTTTTTTTAAAAAAAGGGGGGGATTGTTGAAGTTTTGAATTATGGCTTCTATTTTTATGCCAGAGTTGCAGTTAGTGCCAAAGAGCTAAACAGCCTGAATCAGAAGCAAATGAGAGGGCTGGAAAAACATTACTCATTCCTCTTTAGCTGCATTGTTCAAAGGGGAAACAGGAATTCCTTTTCGTTCCTTTCGCCGCTCCCCATCCGACGCGGCCCGATTCACAGTGTCAGAACTCATCTAAATTGTCTTCAGTACAGTTTGCGAAAAGATGTCAACAGTGATTAAGGTAACCTAGCTTTTAATCCTGCAACGTCCTTCTCAAAGGGGTTTCGCTAGTATCAAATGCCTACCGCGCCAGGGGGGTTGTGGCTAGTACACTCACCCCGGGGGGGGGGTACCACATTGGCACCACCATCCCCCCGCAGTGTGACCCCTCCATTTAGGAGACATTAGCAGTACATCTTTAGAAATGGTGCTGCTCTTTTTAAAGAGATTGCCTTCTATTTTGTTTTTATCTCATAAAGGTAAAGGGACCCCTTTACCTTTATGAGATAAAGGGTCATCTAGTCCAACCAGGAATCTTTTGCCCAATGAGGGACTCAAACCCACAACCCTGAAATGAAGAGTGAGCTACTCTCATTCCCATACCTGCTAACATTTATTTGATGAGAAGTAAAGGTAAAGGGACCCCTGACCATTAGGTCCAGTTGCAGACAACTCAGGGGTTGCGGTGCTCATCTCGCTTTATTGGCCGAGGGAGTACAGCTTCTGGGTCATGTGGCCAGCATGACCAAGCTGCTTCTGGCAAACCAGAGCAGCGCACGGAAACGCCGTTTACCTTCCTGCTGGAGCAGTACCTATTTATCTACTTGCACTTTGATGTGCTTTCGAACTGCTTGGTTGGCAGGAGCTGGGACCGAGCAACAGGAGCTCACCCCGTTGTGGGGATTCGAACCGCCGACCTTCTGATCGGCAGGTCCTAGGTGCTGTGGTTTAACCCACAGCGCCGTTGCCCCAAACTGTGCAGCAGCTTACACATCTGTTAAATGAATAAGCAACTTTCGCTCAGAGTAGACCCATTGAAATGCATGGGCACGACTCACTTAGCCCCATTAACTTCAGTGCATCTACTTCGAGTACAACATAATTGGGTACCGCCTGTGATCAGCGACTGGGCAAAATCTGGTCTGTGGATGATCACCTCTTGCCCTACTGAGTACTAACAGGGAAAAGGAATAGAAGAATTGTGTCGCTGACATCTATTTATAACTTTCTCTTCGAGAAGATAATCTTCTTTCTTTTTTTTGTTACAGGCACCACCAAAACGAACAAGATTATAAGGGTTCATACTGGTTAAAGGAGAGACCTGAAATTTGCAGTATTATAGCTGGTAACAGAATTAACTGGACTATTTCCTAACTTAATAAGACCATTTGGACGAATATAACAATAACAGCTGGTGTGGTATAGTGTTGAGGGTTTTGGACTGGGATCAGGGTTCAAATCCCCACTCAGCCACATGGAGTGACCAGTAATTGCCTCTAATCCTAGCCCACCTCACAGGCTAGTTGTGGGAATCAAAATGAGGAGGAGGGAAGAACCATGTAAATAATAAAATAAACATTTTTTGCCCCCCCTTCCTCCTTCTTTCCCTTCTCTCCACTGCTCTTGCTAATGAATCTTTATTCTCTAATGTGCTAATGAATTTTCACTGTCAGATGGCCGATGAATTTCCTTACTTGCAGATGGTGGTGTGATGATTAATTTTATGCCCCTACAGTATATTAGCTTATACGTAATAAGTACTTAGTTAACTATTTAATTTACAGTTTTGTTTCAATCCCCTTTAAGTGAGTGAGCAGAACAAGTTCTCTTAAAGGAAACTCACACAAAAAATCAACACATTTTGCGCCCCCATAAACAGATTGTGGAAGCTGGGTCCTAACCAGAAGGAAAGAAAATGGGGAAATCTAGGAATATGAATCTTACATGGTAAAACAGGGATAGGGAATATGTTTCAGCCTGAGGGCCACAAGGAAAGAAGCATTCTCAGAGTTCAAATACACATTTCAGCCAGGCAAAAGCACTCGGGGGACAATGAAGGGTCAGTGAAGGCTGTGGCTGGGGAGAATTCCAGGGCCAGACAGTGTCTTGGGGGCCACCTTTGGGCCCTGGGTCTGAGGTTCCCTGCACCTGTAGTCTTCAGGAATTGCAGACCTTTAAGAGATATGTGGGGGACGCGGGTGGCACTGTGGGTTAAACCACAGAGCCTAGGACTTGCCGATCAGAAGGTCGGCGTTTCGAATCCCTGTGATGGGGTGAGCTCCCGTTGCTCGGTCCCTGCTCCCGCCAACCTGTTGTTGTTTAGTCGTTTAGTCGTGTCCGACTCTTCGTGACCCCATGGACCAGAGCACTCCAGGCACTTCTGTCTTCCACTGCCTCCCGCAGTTTGGTCAAATTCATGCTGGTAGCCTCGAGAACACTGTCCAACCATCTCGTCCTCTGTCGTCCCCTTCTCCTTGTGCCCTCCATCTTTCCCAACATCAGGGTCTTTTCCAGGGAGTCTTCTCTTCTCATGAGGTGGCCAAAGTACTGGAGCCTCAGCTTCATGATCTGTCCTTCCAGTGAGCACTCAGGGCTGATTTCCTTAAGAATGGATACGTTTGATCTTCTTGCAGTCCATGGGACTCTCAAGAGTCTCCTCCAGCACCATAATTCAAAAGCATCAATTCTTCGGCGATCAGCCTTCTTTATGCTCCAGCTTTCACTTCCATACATTACTACTGGGAAACCCTAGCTTAAAGCACATCAAAGTGCAAGTAGATAAATAGGTACCGCTCTGGCGGGAAGGTAAACGGCGTTTCTGTGCGCTGCTCTGGTTTGCCAGAAGCGGCTTAGTCATGCTGGCCACATGACCTGGAAGCTGCACACCGGCTCCCTTGGCCAATAAAGCGAGATGAGCACCGCAACCCCAGAGTCGGTTACGACTGTACCTAATGGTCAGGGTTCCCTTTACCTTTTAAGAGATATGTCGACATACGGAGAAAATGTGGAACAAGGCGGAAAAGAAATCTTAAACTAGGATCACAGTAGAAGAAAAGACTGTGAATGGACAGGCATTAAGGAGAAAAGATCAAAAGTTAGAAGGAGGAGGAACCTAGAACGTCCACAATAAAGTACGAACGTAAAATAGCAGATGAAAGCACTCTGTCGCCCTTGTACAACAAATCCACTTTTATAGAACAAAATGGGACGTTTGCAGTTAGGAAAGTGATGGGGAAATCCACTGAAAAGCATTGGGCCGAATGAATGATTGATGGTACGACTTGAGGGCAAATCAGGGTGGATGCTCCTTGTCATATAATTTGCCTCTAAACAGATCGGAATGAATGTTCAGGAAAGACCGGATGTGGTCCAATTGCCCTGTAAGCGTTGTACAAGCAAATCTGGATGAATGCTCATGTCAGCTGGAGGAGCCCTTAATGGTAACACAGCACAGAGAGGCAAACTACCCCCAGGAATGCATTTGTTTCTTTAAAATGGAATGTGAGGATTACGAACCTCCGAGAGCAAAAGGGTCTTCTGCGGTTATTCAACTGCTCGGCAGAATCTATTTGCTGGAGAACAGCCTGCGGTGGCTTATGAAACTTTTCCCTCAATATGCTGCCCACATATTTTACAAAACACTTTTGAATTGTTGTGCGGCGCTAAGTCAATCCCTTTCAGCCAGGCTTCCCCTCCCTCCTAACTGCTTTGCTGACTCATGTGGCTGAATGTTAACACAAAAAAGTGTAGAAAAATAAATAAGAGAGTGATCAAAATGCAAACATGCGGAGGCACCCACCCCTTTTTAAAATTGCCACCACGAAACATGAATAAAGAACCGTAAACCTCCCATAAAGCTTGGAGCTGCTCCCTTTTGAAGAAAGGTTACAAATTTGAGGCTTTTTTATTTGTTGAGAGAAAGGGCAAGTATCCCATGTGGGGAGAATACTGTTGAACTGGTTTCCTGCTTGCAGGCTTCCCATAGGCTGGGTTTCACCCTGTGAGAATAGATGCTGGCTGATGAGCCTTTGACTTGGTCTAGAGTCTAGACCAGGGGTAGGCAAACTAAGGCCTGGGGGCTGGATCTGGCCCAATCGCCTTCTAAATCCGGCCTGTGGATTCTCAGGTGTGACGCACCACACTGGTGTGGTAGGAGAGGATGGCAAGTGTGGCAGGAAGATTCAAGGACAATTAAAAAAAAAATTAACCACGGGTAGGCAACCTAAGCCCCGGGGGCCGGATGCAGCCCAATCGCCTTCTAAATCCGGCCCGCGGATGGTCCAGGAATCAGCGTGTTTTTACATGAGTAGAATGTGTCCTTTTATTTAAAATGCATCTCTGGGTTATTTGTGGGGCATAGGGAATCGTTCATTTCCCCCCCTTCAAAATATAGTCCGGCCCCCAACAAGGTCTGAGGGACAGTGGACCGGCCCCCTGCTGAAAAAGTTTGCTGACCCCTGGTCTAGACTCTTCGCTTCCCTCCCAGGACTAACAACTGACTTTGGAGAGATTTCCAACGGCAACATAGTTTGTGTGAAGAGGTTTAGAGGGATAGCATTAACCTCCCTCCTCTGTAGGCTGCAGTCCTGATTAAATGCCCTAGTAACTATTATTATTATTATTATTATTATTATTATTATTATTATTATTATTTATATACCACCCTATACCCAGGGGTCTCAGGGCGGTTCACAGAATAAAATCAAGATATAAAACCACAAAATACTTAATAAAAATAAAAACAGCAACCCAACAGCACACACCCCTCACACAAAAAAACACATTTTAAAAGGGCATAGGATGTAAATCGGATCAACGAAAGGCTTGGTTAAAAAGGAACGTTTTTGCCTGGCGCCTAAAGGTGTGTAATGAAGGCACCAGGTGAACTTCCCTGGGGAGAGCATTCCACAGACAGGGAGCCACTGCAGAGAAGGCCCCGTTCTCGTGTTGCCACCCTCTGGACCTCTCAAAGAGGAGGCACACGAAGAAAGGCCTCAGAAGATGATCTCAGGATCCGGGTAGGTTCCTATAGAAAGAGGCGGTCCTTGAGGTATTGCAGTCCTGAGCCATTTAAGGCTTTATAGGTCAAAACCAGCGCTTTGAATTGGGCCCGGAAGCTAATTGGGAGCCAGTGCAGTCAGACCAGGATCGGTATAATATGCTCAAACCATCTTGCTCCCGTGAGCAACCTGGCCGCTGAATTCTGCACCAGCTGAAGTTTCCGAATCGTCTTCAGAGGCTGATACGTTAAATGCAAACATATAAATACACACGTCACCCCCTATATTTCTCACGTACAAGAGAAAGGTATCCGTACAAAGGAAACTCTGGTAAGGAAAATACTCTGTGGAGGGTAGGATCTTCAAAACAGCCTACTGTGGACTGAGCAACACATTTCTCCAGAAATGTCTGGGAGAACAATCACAAACATTGCTAGGACCACTGATATGCAGGGATGGGAGGGGGCGAGGTCAAATTCAGATTGTATTTTTGAAGGCGAACCAACCTAATTTGCACTATCCAAGAAGAAGACACAAACTTGAACTCAGCCTTTCCAAGTTGCACTTCTCTGAATTTTACAGGGCTGTTCTCCAGCCAAGTAATGTGCATATATGTCTGTTGGGAGGGGGAAGGTGTAGAAAAAAATAGATAAATTGAGAATAACATACAAAAAATACAGGATGGGAATTCTGTGGCACCTGTAAAAGGGCAACTGAAGTGATCAGGTTAGTGCGTCTGGTTGCTAACCAGAAGGTTGGTGGTTCAAGCCCACCTAGGCTTATCAAAAAATAGATAAGTTGGGGAGAAGAATAACATACAAAAAATACAGGATGGGCGGGTGGCGCTGTGGGTTAAACCACAGAGCCTAGGACTTGCCGATCAGAAGGTCGTGGTTCTAATCCCCGCGATGGGGTGAGCTCCCGTTGCTCGGTCCCTGCTCCTGCCAACCTAGCACTTCGAAAGCACGTCAAAGTGCAAGTAGATAAATAGGTACCGCTCCAGCAGGAAGGTAAACGGCGTTTCCGTGCGCTGCTCTGGTTCACCAGAAGCGGCTTAGTCATGCTGGCCACATGACCCGGAAGCTGTACGCCGGCTCCCTCGGCCAGTAAAGCGAGATGAGCGCCACAACCCCAGAGTCGGTCACGACTGGACCTAATGGTAAGGCGTCCCATTACCTTTACCTATTCTGTGGCACCTTTAAAAGGGCAAGTGAAGGGATCAGGTCAATGTGTCTGGCTGCTAACCAGAAGGTTGGTGGTTCAAGCCCACCCAGGCTTATCACCCTTCCAGCTCTACAATTCTATGATTCTACTATTCATACAGAAGAGGGTGATAAATCACTGGCTCTGCTGATGTTCCTGAACACCAGCTCCCATTAAGACCCAGCCAGCACGGCCAGTTTTCAGCTAGGATGGGTGTTGAAAGGACAGGGCTAACACCCCAGAGGACAGGATCACACTTCAAAACGACCGTGACAGACTAGAGAACTGGGCCAAAACAAACAAGATGAATTTTAACAGGGAGAAATGTAAAGTATTGCACTTGGGCAAAAAAATGAGAGGCACAAATACAAGATGGGTGACACCTGGCTTGAGAGCAGTACATGTGAAAAGGATCTAGGAGTCTTGGTTGACCACAAACTTGACATGAGCCAACAGTGTGACGCGGCAGCTAAAAAAGCCAATGCAATTCTGGGCTGCATCAATAGGAGGATAGCATCTAGATCAAGGGAAGTAATAGTGCCACTGTATTCTACTCTAGTCAGACCTCACCTGGAGTACTGTGTCCAGTTCTGGGCACCACAGTTCAAGAAGGACACTGACAAACTGGAACGTGTCCAGAGGAGGGCAACCAAAATGGTCAAAGGCCTGGAAACGATGCCTTATGAGGAACGGCTAAGGGAGCTGGGCATGTTTAGCCTGGAGAAGAGGAGGTTAAGGGGTGATATGATAGCCATGTTCAAATATATAAAAGGATGTCACATAGAGGAGGGAGAAAGGTTGTTTTCTGCTGCTCCAGAGAAGCGGATCCAAACTGCAGGAAAGAAGATTCCACCTAAACATTAGGAAGAACTTCCTGACAGTAAGAGCTGTTTGACAGTGGAATTTGCTGCCAAGGAGTGTGGTGGAGTCTCCTTCTTTGGAGGTCTTTAAGCAGAGGCTTGACAACCATATGTCAGGAGTGCTCTGATGGTGTTTCCTGCTTGGCAGGGGGTTGGACTCGATGGCCCTTGTGGTCTCTTCCAACTCTATGATTCTATGATTCTAGAATTGCTGGATTCACAGAATCACAGAATTGTAGAGTGATTCAGGTCATCTAGTCCAATGCAGGAATCTTTGGCAGAAACGTGGGACTCGAATCCACAACCCTGCGTTGAAGAGTGGAATACTCTACCAACTGAGCTGCCCCCAACTAGATTGTCGTCGTCCCCCCCCCAAAAAAAACCTTTGCAGCTGGCAAACAAGATGCCAAAATGGAGCGTAATTTAACTAAGCACTTTTTAAATTTATCCCAATAACTTAAACATAGCTCTCTAGAGGGACACGCCATCCCAGGAAAGGAAATTCTTACACATGGGGAGGGAAATTCGGTAAAGAAAAGCCGCAAGTGTCCGTTCTGCGTAAGAGAAAGACATGATTCGAAACTGGTTTCAATTACAACCCCCCCCCCAAAAAAAGGGACGATGAGAATGCTGGTCATAAAGCATGTTAAACGGTTTAAAGAAAAATGATTTCTTAGGCATTGCAAATTAGATAATAAAAAGCACTGGACAAAGCAAATAAATTATGCCGTGGCTTTAGAGCCTTAGTTATGATAATAAATAACGTATAAATCCGATACTGTGTTTACTGGCAACGTTTTTCTTCCCTTCCCCCTCGCGCCCCCCCCCCCGCCCTCTGATCAAGATGAGATGATCCATCATGTAATTTAATCACCGCCATCATCGTCGCCGTTTATCGTGCCAGAAGGAAAGAGACAAAAATTGCTCGGAAGGCTGAGGCTGACAATGGACAAAATCCCGGGACAAGGCAGATAATGGGTTGAGACAATTCTGCTGCTGTGTGCAGACTGTGTCTGGGCTTCCAGCTGTCAGGTTGTCACAGGCTTCATGCCCATCGACTTTGGCTGAAGTTCTCCCAAACCCGTGTGTGTGTGTGTGTGTGTGTGTGGGTAAGGGGTGGCGGCAGTGGGTGGCAGGGCACAGGGCCAGGATGAAGCCATTCCAGCTCCGAGACGCGATGCAGCTGAAACGCTAATTACATCCAAGCTCTCCCCGACTTACACAGCAATTTTGTAATTTGAGCACCGGGTTTCGTAAGGGCAGGAGAAGCAGGAGAAGCGCCGTAACATAAGGCTTCTCCTCCCTCTCTTGTGCCTGTGCGTGCATGCACACACACACACACACACACACACACACACACACACACACACACAC